>WHUZ01000005.1:1200000-1800000 GCA_015179045.1 Kalaharituber pfeilii
GGAAGAATCTGGGCACGAGAACAAGGCCCCGGATAAGGTGCTCAGTTATCGATTAGGCAGCCTTATTCAGTATCGAGCCATATAAGTCAAGGCACATGTCGGAATGTCTTTTGGGATCCTAGGATATAGGTATGTAGCTATGGGTAGTCGCAGGCTTAAGAGCTGGGTAACCTTAGCGCATAGATTCAAGGAGGGTTCGTGGTCGCATTCTTTCCAGGCTCGAAATTCGTTGATTCGTCATAATTTGTATATGAATCTGTGCACTTTTGTGTAGATGCAGGTGTTGATGTTTGATTCCGATACTTAGTCTCATGCCTAGTCCCGTGACCAGTCTTGCCAATGGATACTAGGACATCGAGTGTGACCAACTGCTGATATTTCTCTGACCCCCGGGTTGATTGAATGTGATTTAACAGCTGAGACAAAGTATATTCGACTTGCCCTTAAAAGTTCGCCTTCAAAAGTGCCTGCGTGCACCGACTATCAACTGTTCAGTATAGAGCTACTTAGTTCTAACTTGAACCATGAATTTGTTTGATGTAACTTTGGCTAGGGTATTGGCCCAATGGGTCAGCGAATTGTCGTGGCATGAAGCTTTGGGTTTTGAGTCATTATGTAAGCAATATCACGCGTGTATCTCAATTAGGCAACTCATGACTTGTCCTCTCTGCACACATACTTGTTCTACTGAGCGCGGGAAAGGTGACACAACTCGTACTAAACTGCTATGCTGCTAGCGAGTATGCATGAGTTGCGGCCAGAATAAGTTCGTAAGTGCTTTTTTTGACATGCACGCCCCACTTACTCGATTCAAATACAGACGCCATCGTCTCTCTGCATAATGATAAGTACTTGACCTTCATACAGCTCTGCCTGTGCTATAACCTGCACATTTAAAGTGATGAGTGCAGTCCAGATCTGCCTGTCTGGGACCTGCATGGGCCAGTTTCTTACTCCAACTGTACTGGCCACATTGTGCTTATCAGCACGAAGGCTGAAATGGATCGTGCATTGTCAGCTGCAAGCCGAGGAGGGATTGGTGCAACTGATTGATTGTTGGACGCAACTTTTGATTACTGGCTTTTTAGTCTTTTACCGGAATGACGTTGATTGACCGAACTACTGGGCCCCCGGCCAGCAACCATACTATGCATGCCATCAGCACAATTTGCGTCTTGCCCGGCCTCAAGCAGCAAAGCTATTGAACATGCATGGTATACACGAAATTACCTCGAATGTTTGAGCTCCTTCAAAAGCTCGTTATATTAACTCGGTATGTAGACCGTTCAATCAGGCAGCGGGTCGGATATCCAGGACGCTATATGGAGTCGGTAGCAAGGATACCATGTGCTTCTGTAGAAGCTACTAACGCTTTTTGTGCCTATATATGTACACATGCGCATTCTTAGGCTGGATATATACTGGGCACCATTACATGCTAGTACCGCTTGATACCGTCATAACAATCATTACTGGAGCTTCAGTTACAAAATACCCGCTGCAGGGTAGTCTGCTGGGCACGAGACTAGCTGCAGGGTGCGCTTGTCGTTCCAATGAATCTCGCAGAAAACTCGGCTGCATTCTGCCGTCGGCTGGCAGCTTCGGTCTCTTAAGTTACAAACGGGCCGTGCCGGTGATATATGTTCAAATCAATTCTATAATGTGTCAGCTCGGTCGACCAGTACTCCCTCGGGTCAACTCCAATCCTATGCAACGCTCACTGAATAAGGCTGCCGGCTTATCATTGCGGTGAAGCACTTCCAGCGCTCACTCTCCAAAGCAGAGCCCGGTACAAGACCGCAATGCATCGGAATTTGAGACATACATCTACTCCACAGTATCTAGATAACTCATATCCCACCGGCGATGCGAGATTCGGTCATATTCTTGCTCATTAGCCACACATGTAACAACATCACTTACTGCATGTCTTTGGTCGTGATCGCGACATGTCAGCCCAGTTACCCTGTACGTGTCAACTCGCATGCATGCGGGGCTCCCGATCATCTTTGCGGTATGCTACATATGGTGCTCAACCCTGTCTGCGCAACTTAGCTGAGCTGGGCATGCCGATCACTTTGAAGCCAGACCGAGACAGCTTATCCAATTAGCTCTGTATAGCACTTCCTAATTAGAAATTAACTTGATGTATCCTCTTCAGTGCATTCTTATGTGGGCAGATTTAGATACTGTTTGGAGAATAGATATGGAGTGTTGCGGCTCCCGCCGCTCTTGAAGAATGCCAGTATTAATTGGGAGTTTCTTCGCGACTTGGAAACGGAAGACAGCAAGCATAAATTACTCACATAATAGGAATCTCATGCTTTTTGAAGGTGGGTAGATTTATATTTATATTAAGGTTGATAATATCCGCCATGACAACAAAAAATAGTCACCATTCCTCAAACTCATACCGTCGCACCGGTCCTCCTTTTCGTCTGCAACACCTCCAAGGCGATCTCCATCCACCGCCTATCCTTCTCCAAAATCGCACGCTCTGCATTCCCACTCCGAAAAGCTCGATTGACGATCTGAGTCAGCCTGCTTCGCAGAATCTTGAATGCGAGCATGCTTTTCCATTCCTGAAATGAAAATTTGATGCGGTGGCCATCAATCACGGATACTCCGGCATATGGCTGAAGACACGCTAAGGGGTTAGCATGAGAAGTATGAAAAGAGCCAAGGGAGTATGACAACAAGATGGGGCGAAGTAAGCTAAGGGGTTAACTGACTCTGAAGTCTATGTCACCACAAAGTAACGCTATGGAGATTTCATCTACATGGCTTGTCTCATGGGCATCATAAAACCTGTGTGTAAAATGTAAGCCTCTTTCTATGTGTAAATGGTGCATACATCACGGCTGAATACTTCGAGCTCTGCATAATCCCATAATATGATAACCATGTACTAGACGTATTGCCTTTATTCACGGATCTCGGATGGATGCTAATGTTGTGGTTATTAGCAATATTTCTCCAGCCTTTCCCATCTCGTATAAGTAATTTTGGATAAAATCCTGCCGCAATCACTGAGTTCACAACATTGTCCTTGTCGGATGCGAAGTCAACGGCTGAGGGTAAGTAGAAGAAATTTTTTCGGCGGAATTGAAAGCGGGAGCTACATACAGAGAGGCAATTAGCTATGGTATATCCTGTAAAAGTTGTGCAGAATGTCAGGTGGGGCTATACTTACCGAGAAAGCGCCATCTTCTCTGCAGGTGTCAGGGTAAGGAAACCCGCATCTACTATGCATGTAATGAGCTGTCCTTTGAGGTCTTCTATCGCATTTAGTGTGCGAGAGCTAAGGTAGTTCTTCTGGCAGAATTGCATTTCGGTCATGTTTGTCCCAGAGCAAACTCTTCTCCACGCGCAATATGCCGTATATATGGTCAGAAGGTCAGAATCACCTAGTTTTCAATTGATCAGCAACAAGGTCTGTGCAAACTCAATTATATCGAATATATGACTCTTTACCTCGTTTGAAATTGTGTTTCGCAGCATCAGCCTCCCTCCTCAACCCTATCTGCGCCGTAAACGGCGACTTTGAGGACAATATTGCTGCAATCGTCACCGCTGCATCTAAACAGCCATGAATCCACCCATACAACACTAGCTTCCCTAAATAGACATCAAGCGGCAGCTTTGAGAGTTTTCGTCCTAGAGGCGTGAGCTCCTCTGTCACCGTCAGTGCTTTGACTTCAATAAGAGAGTCGATAGCTCGCCGGATATTCTTGGGTGATGGTGGGTCGAGCGCCATCGTGAGAGTTTCCTCAATGGCGCCAAGGTTACAGAGTTTGACACGGAGGACAAGATCCTGGAGGGAGAGGCGCATCATTTCAGGGGTTTGCTGGTCAGGCATCTACGAACGGCCAGTGTCAGCATAACATGCATTTCAGATAACGACGCGGGTCCCCTTACCCATGAGTTGAATCTCTCTTTCGTGAAAAGATGGAAACAGAGGCCTTCCTGGACACGCCCAGCTCTCCCCCGCCGTTGTTGCGCATTTGCTTTGGAGATGAACGTCTCGAGAAGGCGTGACATCTGCCTTCGTTCATAAAACCTAGAGAATACAAAATTCAATCCATATCCCCTACACAATACCTTCCCTATAAATTATGAATGACACACCTCATTTCCTTATGCTTCCCAGTATCAATCACACATGTCACATCCGGGATTGTGATACCAGTTTCTGCAATGTTTGTCGCCAATACAACCTTCCTCATGCCGGGTGGTGGCACTAAAAACGCCGCCTCCTGCTCCTCGCTCGCAATTGTGGAGTGTAGAGGATATATTAGCCATTCCCTCCGCTCCTTATATCCATAAGCGCCGTGCCCACCGAATACAGGATGGCCAAGCAAGTAATCGTTCAATTTCCGGATTTCAGCGATTCCGGGGAGGAACACTAATATTGCCTTGCTATAGAATTCGTAATGGGGATTTGTGGATATCTCTTCTATGATTCTTACGATGAGCTCGTATTGAATCTTATATTCATCTAACCGCACCAAAGCTGTTCTAGTTTCCTTGGTATAGTTAGCTAGCGACTGTTCCTCAATTGTTGAACGATTGCCTTCTGTTATAGCGTCGTCAAGACCGTCGTCCCACTCATCACCGTACTTTGGTTTCCTATTTCGTGAATCATTCTCGGGAACAACAAATTTTGTGAGCTCGATTGCGTCCTCAAGGAACATAGTTGTAATAGGAAAGATACGTCCGGGGACTTGGAGGATGGGGGCGTTGTTAAGATAGTGAGAGAAGCGGGCGGCGTCGACTGTGGCGGACATCAGGATTACCCTGAATATGGCTTTGAGCATGACAAAAATAACTATGAAGCGGGGACATTGGGTTTTGGGGACGCACTTGAGACCTTTTCTTTTCGCCAACAGTTTCTTTAACACTATTAGCAAAAAGTCGCTATCGATACTCCTCTCGTGAACTTCGTCGAGTACTAAATGCGTGATTTCATCCAACTGAGGCGAATGCTCCAGCATCCTCATGATGATACCCTAGGAATCAAATATAGCTTAGCATCACGTTGAAGTCCATACAGCCCAATGATAGTTTTAACCTACAGTAGTCGCGTAAACAAGCCTTGTCCAGCTTCCCATACAGCTCTCCAGTCGGATAGCATATCCCACTAACGAGTCTCGTCCACCGAGATCACCTTTAGCTTCACCTAGCTCTTCAGAGACTCGACGAGCAAGGGAGATTGCGGAAATTCGTCTGGGCTGTTTGAGCGAATGTTATCAGTAGCCGTGTTTTGTCAAACTCTAGATTAGATCTATATGGCAGACATGTACCATAGGACCTTCTACAAAGCAGAAAGAGAAAGGGGCTGAGGAACCTCGGCGCAGTACACTTTGCATGGCCGCCCACTCTTCATCTCATTCTCCAATATGAAGGCCGGAACTTGTGTACTCTTACCACTGCAGTCGTTATTCCGAGTCAGAAAATAGTTCAGAGTAAAACAGATAAGAAAGTGACCAACCATCCAGTTTCACCGCAAATAATCATCACTTGTTCCTTATTCAGCACGTCCAGGACCTGCTCCTTGAACGACCACATCGGAAGATTCCTACGGTATTCCTAAAGGTTAACATTCTGTTAGCTGACTTTCGCCATTGAAGGATTTGTCAGAAGGCATACAAGCATGTGCTGATAAGCTTCAGTACTGCATTTCGCCTCCCACTCCTCCTTCAAACTCTCTCCTTCAGCCCTGTTTTCCCAGTCTGTTTGCTTTTCACCATTAGCGCCTCCACCATTTTCTCCACCTTCTCCGTTGAACTGCTTTGTTCTCTTCTTTGCCTCAACAGTCGCCGATAGCTCTGTTCCTTGCTCAACACTTTCGGACAAAACTAGTCCCTTCAGCCTCTGCAACAGTTCTTTATCTAGTCTTTTATCCTCCTGGTTGTCGTTATCTACAAATTCGGTCCAGACATCTCGCCATACACCTTGGAGTCTGCCGTAGCCTTTGCCACCACGGGTTGTGCTACCTCCATTGAGGTTATAGAGAGCGAATGTGGAGATGTAGGCTTGCGACTGTGAAGGTGTTGTTGCAGAAATAGTCACCATTTCGAACGTTATTGAAGGGTTAGGGCTCTGTACAACCGTCACGGCGATATCTGGGGCAGCGGGAAGGTGAATTTGGGTAGAAGTGGAGAGCGGAAGAGAGCATGATTTGACGAAGGTGGATAATGTGGTGGTAGATGACCACTTTATCGTGAGTGAATGACGAGAGGAGTAGGTCGTGCCGTGGGTGGTCGAATAGATTACTTTCGCCTTGGGATCTCTGTAGTAAGATAGCGGTCAATATCCACCCGCGCCGAAAGCAACAATCATGATAGACATACTTCGCCTTAACTATCTCCTCAACTACCTTCATCACTCCTGCAGCCGCCGTCGCATTCGCATGCATCTTCGCCGCTTTCGCGAATTTGTCACCAGCAGTACCAGCAGCATTACCCTGAGGCTTTTCAAAATCCCGAATTGTGATCTTCTCCTGTGTACCCTGTGCCACTTCCTCGGTCTGTGGCTTCTCGAACATTCCACAAAATAGCCCATCATCCCCCAGTGCAGGCGCTGGTTCCTCTTTCTTCTCGACAGGTGGGCCCTCCTCCTCTTTTTCTCTCCACCAGTCGATTTTGCGTCGATTTGCGCGCTTTGACTGTTGAGCCATGCTCGCACCGCTATTTTTGAGGCTGCTGCTTTCCTTCGCCCAAGCCTCGCCGGCAATACCTGTGTCGAAGAAGGGGTCACGCTCGATTTTCATTATCCACTCGCGAAGTTTTTCGACTTTGCCATCCTTGGTTGAAGCAGCTGGTCTGGATCCCTTCTTTTTCCCACCCCCGAATATCGAACTTGGATCTAGAGCTGCCAATTCCTTCTTCAGCTCGACCCATCTCGGAAGTAGTTCCTCTGGTGGAATATCATCACTTCCCAGTTCAGCACCAATACTGTGATCCTCAGACGGCATATGTACCACCTCATCAACCCCATACTCCCCGTCCCCTATTTCTATTGTCTCGACAGCCAATTTCGATGGGGCGAGGGGAACTGGGGTCTCAGGACGAGAAGAGAACGGGGACGAATTTCTATGTTTCTTCGATGTAGATGCTGCTCCGGATTGTCCATTGATAACGCTCTTTTGTACAGGCGGAGTACTAGTAGCACTTCTTGAAGGGCTATCAATTTTCCCCCACTCCTTTTCCCTCTCTCCTTTCCGCTCCTTAACCACACCGTCAAACCTCGGCAATTCCCCTTCCCTATTCTTAAAGCTTAAATAATCCAACACCTCCTCAAACAACCCCATATTCATGTCACCTCCAGCCACTCCTCCACCTGCAGCCATCATTCCCGGTACCACTTTATACTCCCCTGAAACAATCCCCACCTTACCCATTCCCACCACTTCCGCAATTGCTCTCTCCACCTTCTCCTCCTCAAATCCCAAGGAGGTAAATACCCTGTGCATCATCCACGCCTGTATCACCAGATTTTCTCCCCTCGAATCCTCAGATGTAACCAACATCTTTCCATCCCTCCCCAACGCACTCCACGCCTCCTCTGCCTCCCTACTCGCAAGCTCAATTATCCGTTTTGCAATTCCACCAACTCCATATTCCCCATCCGCAGAGGAATCTTTATCTCCCCGTAACCCAAGCAACCCTTCAACGTACAGTGGGAACACTAGGCCCCCGCTTGCACTCGTGCCTCCCCCCGTTGTTCCAGCCCGAAGTATTCGCCTCTCACTTTGCATCTTTTCGGCATAACGTGTGCTTTCCTTTTTACATTTTTCGCCATATTTCTCGACCCAGTCTCGCAGCCTCTCTTCTTCTAGACTAGCCTTGTCGAATTCAGCTTCTTTATCAGAAATCACTTTCGGCCCGGGTTGAGATTGGATCTCAGTTTGTTGTGCCTGTTCTTGTTCCTCCTGAATTCTTGCAGCTTCAGCCTGTGCTTCAGCTTCAGCTGCAGCAGCGGCGGCCGTCTGGGCCTTGGAGGGCGCAGAGGTTGTCATGACGGCACGAGTGGGGAGCTTTTTCTTTTTGGATTTGGGAGGCATTGGTGATTCGAGTATTTTTGTTTTGGAGGTGCTGGGTTTATTCTAGGCTGCCTTTTGTTTGTAATATTATGAGGTTCGTAGTGGGGAGGTGGGAGGTGGGAGGCGGGAGGTGGGGATATTCGTGCGGAGTGCGGGGAAGGTTGGAGGCTTAGGTTGGGATGATAATGGGTTTGAGAAACTGGAATTGGTTGTTTTCCTTTGCATACATATATGTTGAGTGGGTCGTAACCAGACTGCTGACTACAACTTGGGTGCTTTTTCACAGGGCCTGGGATGCGTGTGCCAAGACCTACTGTTGCTTACCTATTAGTGACCGAGCACCTATTAGTGACCGATCTCTTGGCACTCCTCCTCGTACAACTTCTACATGCAATATCTTCGGCATCAGGCATGCTAGCAACATGAGGTAAATTGCAGAATATACAGCAGGTGCACCTGAATATTTGGAGGTTATTTGATGGCCACACTATATATACAATCTTTTGTAATTCAATGATATGCAGAGAAAGTATAGCATTCTACCCCCCCCTTGCATAGCGAAGGATAGCATACACTAAATAGTACTATATAACTATCCTCAACTACAGCTCTTTGCACTCTCAAGTAACTATAGAAGAAGGGTAGCTCACCTAAATGATGGTAGGATAAGTCGCTGTGGATATCTGTAGCCTCAAAAGCAGTTACCAAAATATCCGAAAGTGCCGGAAGTGCTAAAGGCGCCAGTATGTCCTGCTGCACACATAATATACTCCACTGCAACCAATATACCACTCTAAAAGCAGCATTTCTATGCTCTTGATATAATTAATAGTGTTTTATATAACTAAAGTAGTAGATATATGATGAACCAATTCTTTAATTGCTATATTCTATCAGCAAGCACAAATTTATACCAATTGCTGCTACTTCAATACCAGAGTACCATTACTCTCAATAGAGCTTGTCCTGAGTGCTCTACATATGCTAGTCCTCTGCGTAGCTTAAATAGCACTCATTTATGTGACTGCGATGCCAGCGCCGGCACTCTCACCAGCACCGTCGCTAGTACTGTCAGCTCATATATCACTTGCATATGTGCATCCACTGACTGCCCACCGTATGGTTGTGGTGAACCTATAACAAGACACTAACCACCCTGACAGAAGTTCTTGCAGCTAATTATACCTATGTCATTATCGGATAGTATATATTCAGGCACAATTCCGCTTATTATATTACTATAAGAAATACTAAATTTTTGTTAGTATTGCTCCCTATATTATTCTATATAGATATATATGGCAGTAATACTATTATTCTTACCTCCTCTATCAACTATGGTATATGCTATCAATGTTGATATAGTAAGAAGTTTATTTCATCAACTAATTTTGTCAGTTAGGTATATGCTATTATAGCCGTCAGGGTACTTCTATACCAGCTAATTCTGCAGCTATATACTATCGTTGGTATAGATACCTATCAGGTCTACCAATCCTATTATCCTACTAGAGGCTGTCGTA
Source organism: Kalaharituber pfeilii (assembly GCA_015179045.1). Classification (NCBI taxonomy): domain Eukaryota; kingdom Fungi; phylum Ascomycota; class Pezizomycetes; order Pezizales; family Pezizaceae; genus Kalaharituber; species Kalaharituber pfeilii. The sequence continues at coordinate 1,209,568 of WHUZ01000005.1, forward strand.
CTCATAAGAGTATTTTTCCTAGCAATTAATACTATCAGTCCTGAAATATACTATACTATTCTTGAGGATGTTTTCCTAGTAGCCAACACTCCCAATTATATTACATACTATCGTAATCATAAGAGTAGTCTTATAACTATTAATCCTGTTATTTTTAGTATATGTAGTTGCTTGTTGCAAGTAATAGAAGAGCATATTGGAAGTTTTGGTACTTCCGGCACTTTCGGCCATTTCAGTGACTGCTTTGAAGCTACCGAAATTCAGAGCAGCCTTATCCTATTACCATTTAAGTTAGCTATCTTCTTCTATAGCCACTTGAGAGTGTGAAGAGCTATAGTTGAGGAGAGTCATATAATGTTTAGTGTATGCTATCCTTTGCTATGCAAGGGGGGGTAACATGCTATACTTTCTCTGCATATTATTGAATTACAAAAGATGTATATATAGTGTGGCCATCAAATAACCTCCAAATATTCAGGTGCACCTGCTGTATATTCTGCAATTTACCTCATGTTGCTAGCATGCCTGACGCCGAAGATATTGCATGTAGAAGTTGTACGAGGAGGAGTGCCAAGAGATCGGTCACTAATAGGTGCTCGGTCACTAATAGGTAAGCGACAGTAGAGTGTTTTTCATGAAGGCGTCATTGTTGCGGTTATCATACGCGGTAAATTTCCTATGAAATTTCTCTCCCTCACGGGGGTTCACCAGAGAAAATTAATTGCCCTTTTTATAACCGAGAAACGGTTTCTGAATTTTCGAAATTTGTAATGAACCGAAAAAACGCAAATTTACTACATCTTACAATTATAGTGGTAACTTGAGCGCATAGTAGCCATGCCTGACTGTCAAAGCCCGGCATATATAAATATGTACTTTATATCTGCCATAATCAAGCCCCCTTTAACAAGAAGATGCAGCGAGAAAAGCAGGTATTAAAATATCACGGGAAAAAAAAAAAAATAAAATAAAATAAAATAAAAAAAGACTTATCCCAGCGCGCCATATTCATAAACTGAAAAAAAAAGAGAATCATGCTACGTCGTGCCATGCAGTAACAGACAATCGCAATTCCCAATGCAAAAGCGTCTCGTGAGCAATATAAACTGGTGAATATGCAATATAACGTGAAATTTGCTGTTCGTCCCGTCCCACCGATCCCTCACCACCGCTCATTCATTATCCACACGAGAGCACTCAAATCATATTCCCACTCTGCAGCCTCTCCCTCTCCTCCTGCTCCTTTCTCATCTTCCTCTCCCTCCTCTCCCTCCTCGCCTGTCTATCCCCCTCTATACTTCTCGCCTTCTTGAACTCTGTCGGCGTCCCTGGCGGCGTCTCATCCCCTGCCACTGTCGTCGGACTCGTGACCCTAATTTCAGGATTCGGCCCCATAATCGGGTAGGAGATCTGTCCCGGATTATCCTGCGGCGGAGGACTAGTCACAATTCGTGGTAGGAAGTCAGCGGGGGTGGGAATGGGTATAGGACGTTGTGAGGGCGCAGGGATGTTCTGAACCCAGCGGGAGACGTTTTGAGGTTGGTAGCCTTGCTGTGGACGTTGTGGATTGGGTGGGAGTGGTGAAAAGTATTCTTGGGGGGATGTGCTAACAGGGTAGTTATATGTTTGTTGTGGCACGGTGCCGTAAGCAATGGTGTATGGACCGGCATAAGGATAGTCTTCACTGGCTTTATGAGTTGAGCTTGGATATGAGTCCTTATTGGACGACCATTCCGAGGCAGCTTGATCAATGTCGGCCTCCAACTCTGCAATCATCGTAGGCGAGACTGGCGGAGAGCTCTGCTTCAGTCCACCTTTATCACCAGTACTATCTTTGCGGCCAGCTCGTCGTTTAGCTCTCTCTGCTTCTCGTTTCTTCAGTGTTTCTGCTGCTTTTGGAGCCTGGGCTTCTTCTGCTGAGGGAACTATCTCCTGCTCTGGATATATACCCATTTTCCATTTATCCCTCGAATCGTTCTCCCTCCATATATTTGCTAACTTCTCCGCACAGGCTTTGATATCTTTCTCCACATCAGGCCTGGCAAGATACCTTCTCGTCCCTGTGCTGACCTCTGCCAATCTGTTCCACTCATTCATCCCAAACTCACCAACTCCAACTTCCACGTTGAACCGGTAGTAATTGGTCTTGTCCACGCCCCTCTTTTCCAGTTCTCCATTTAAGAGGCTCTGGTGCACAGTTTCACAATCCTCCAACTTCTCCAACAGCCGCTTCTTGGCCTCGGAATATTGCTCCAGCATTCCCATGCTCTCCCACCAGAGCGGCTTATCCTTCCTTATTCCACCAGGCTTATACGGCCCATCCTCAGCAGTCGAGAATCTCTTTCCAGTGCCGATGCTTACAAATACACCAATTTCAGGCCCGATTGGATCATCATCTGGAACCACATCTTCGGTATCATGCCATGTTTCCTTTGCAAGAGCCTCATCTAGCAAGAATTGCGCCGGATTGTATTTGCCGTATCCCTCATCAAGAAACTGTACGTTCGCTATCGTGATAGGCTTAAAAGCTGCCCTTGTCGCACATGTTGCCCTCCCAGCTTGCCAAATGGTAGCCTTGGTAGATACCGTTGCAGAATCTCGTGCCGTCTGGTAGCTTCGTAACAGCACGGGGGGAGAACCACGGGGAGAGGAGATGTATGATGTAGTCACTAACGTCTTGCACGCACCCACACGGTGATCGAATAGAGGTGTATCAGGATTTCCTAGCGTATTATCGACCGCCCGCCCCCTGGCGGCCGCGAAACTCGAGAACTCGCTCTCTTTGGAGTGGCGGCTACTGTCCTTTCCTACTGTGCTGGACGATGAAAAGGATGAGAATGTTGAAGTAGTGGGGTATTCCTGTGATGCATTGGATAGCTTGCGCTCTTTGCCCCATGATCCTTTCCTGCAACTACGACTGCGTATTGTCGACGTTGGTTGAATTTGAGGAAGTTCGAGGCCCGGCGAGTCACCTTGACCGATAGGAACGTAGTGTAAAAGAGGGAGATGATCATATCGTGTACCTGATGTTGGGTTAGACTATCTCTGCATATCGAGGCGGGATTGAGTTTGGAGGGAGATCTTACATTCTCTAACGCACACCTTGATCGCTTCTTCTAATCTTGATGCCTTGAAAAGAGTATTCCCATAAGGCATTCCCAAAATGGTCTTATCAGTATAAAATACATATCTCGTCAATGACTCATAATACTCTTTGCAGGTCTCAACATCCATGCGCATTCGCCCAAGCATAAGTGCGATTAAGCCTCCAGTGCCATTTCCTCCGATAATATCAAAGAAGTCACATGGACGGGGTAACTTGTGTGGCTCAACTGGGACATTCTTGTTGATGATTACATGAATACGATGCATGAGGTCCGACATTATGACCAAAGTGGAGTATCCCCGGATTCCACCACCGTCTACAAAATTTTAGCGACTGATAATCGAATGGGAAGGCCTAAAAATGAGGACTTACCCAAACTCAGGACCCTCAACCTTCTCTTCTGGGGGGGTGCGAGACGATCTCGAACAATCTCTTGAGCTAATGCCTCCATGGCCATCAATTTCTTCGGCTTTTGACTTGTGGTACTCTTTTTCAAACCATCCTTCGCCACCCTGGAACCATCACCGACATTCGATAAACCGATGCCCTGTATATCACCCTCCAATTCCGCAATGAGCCCATCATTACTAGGACCATCAAAGTCTCTAACCTTGTGTGCATACGGCCTCGGCGGTCCTCCGATATTGGAATCGGAACTTCGACCACTTCCGGACACTTTGGGTGGTATGGGAGGAGGTGAGTGGTTTTGCGGGGTGCGCGTGGGAGCGGTGTACCAGCCATATCCTTCTTGGTTTGATGCTGCACCATGAACTCGTCGAGGGATAGATCCTGTGCTCGACAGATCACTAGCGGAGTGGTTCGACTGCCGCATGTACTGAGGCGGCTTGGAAGGGGGCGTAGGTTGGGATTCTCCGTAGCCCTGCCGCGGGCGGGGGGTAGTACTCGCCATGATGGTGGGGGGGGAGGGTAGAACTGGGGGCTTCGTTTATATCGTCAACGTAGCGTCGCGCACAATATCGAGTTGCGTGCAGGCAGGAGGAGCAGGTTCATGCGACTTCTACTTTGTCGTTTGCTGCGGGACACGAATGTGGAGGTGGAGGTGGAGGTGGAGGTGGAGGTGGAGGGGGGGTAGGGGGGATCGCGCGGGGATTTTGAGGCAGGGTGTACATACAAGTACAGTACGTAACCGGGGGGGCAGAGGAGAGCTATGACGGGGGGGGGGGGTGCATGCACAGGCGAAGCTGACAGTGTCGCGGCAGCCGCCACCTGGCTGCCCCTCGCTGTGAATCTGTGAATGCTGCCCTGGCCTCAGAGCCCGGACGGGACGGGGCGCGGCGCGGCGCGGCGGGGCGGGGCGGGGCGGGGGAATGGGAGAGGGTGCCGCGGCTCCCCTCCCCGCGGAGCGCAATGCAATCTGCGCAAGTGCCTCTGCAGTGCCGGCCAATATAACACGCCCGCCCAACCGCAGCTGCCGGGGCAGGAGTGCGCGACTGAGGCGGAGCAGGGCGATCGCCGCCGGCGCTTGCAAACGTTCAGCCATACAGCGCACCGCATCTTGTCTCAGGCCCCCTCGAGCGTGCCGCACGCTGGGCACGAGTACGAGTACAGCGCCGCACTGGACTGGGCAGAGTGTCGCAGCGCCCGGCATCCCAGCAGCGACGCTCGCTGGCCGTTACATATAGCTGCTTCCCGCGCACGCAGCAGAGCTCACGATGGCATGGCAACTCTATCGTAATCCGCCCTGCGCAGGCAGCTGATCCCTGCAGGATCCCGTTGCGTTGCGATATGGACAGTATGTAGAGTGCTCGGACAGTGCAGCACGTGCTCGCTAGTGCCGGTTGCCCCCGTTTCTGCCGCACGGCCTCCCACTAGCGGCTGCGGCATGCAATTATTCCCCCCCCGGCCCGCGCCGTGCTTTGGCTCTCGAGAGGTGTTCTCGAAGCATGCCTAGGCACCTAATTCAATTTCTGACGAGAGCTGCGGTCTCAAAGGTGCGCGAAAACGCGCCTGCAATACAGCATTTCCGAACCTGCAGTAGAAAAACGAATGAGAGTCCAGGCACCCCCACAACAGCAGTCGTGCAGGCCAGTCCAAGGTTTCAAGAAACATGGTATTAGTGCCAATCTGGCCCTCGTTGGTCAATGCTGTATGATAAAAGGGTGTCGCCAAGAATTAATTATCCGCTCTGATTGGATCATAATTTGATTGTAGTCTCGTTTTACCTGAGACGGGGCTGGTTTACTTCTCGCAGGCGCATGGATTGCCCACCTTTCAAATATGTATTCCATAATTTTCAGCACAGCTGCCATTTGAAACCAGACTATCATATCGTCCGTCCCTGTGAGCTCCATCCCCCCACACTTAGGTCCGCTTGCGTATGATATCATATTTTACTGTAGCTTTGTTCTTGGCCTCTGTTACGTACTAGTACTACATCAAGTATTCTGAGCACGAGAACAATCCAGCAGCGACTTGGAGGTCGCTGGCTTGCGAATTACAGCACCCTAGGCTAAGTATCTACGAGAACCTCGCGTATGATATAGGTGCCTTCTTGTGATCCGATGCACATCAACACCCAGCAACCATCATCCATCATTCTCTCACATGTTTTGGTATCGAGTGTTCGTCCTACCTACTGAGTACGCTACATGCAGAGTAGATGAGGGCTATGTACAGTCACATGGCAAAAGAAAGTGTACACCTTTGCATAATCTTTGGGCCTGTGCTTGATTAAGACATACACGCGCATGTCTCACAACATCGTGCTATATTGGGAATTCTGAGCCAGAGATAATTTTCAAGTTAGGGAATAGAAAAATATAAAGTCGACTCCTAAAGGGGACCTACAGCTGCCTACAGGTAACTGACAGCCGAATTTACAAAACCCTGCCTAATAATGTCAACTCAAACTGCCGCCTTTTCTACTACCAACACTACCGCTCCTAAGAAACAGATGACCGACTTTGAAAGAGGCCAAATTGTTCTTTTGCACCAGCGAGGGTTGTCATTCCAACAGATTGCAGATCAAATGGGTCAGCCTAAGAGTACTATTCAAGCTTTTCTTAAGCGTTACAAGGAGTGAGGCACTGCTGAAAATGCGCCGAAAAGTGGGAGACCAAAAAAGTTGAGTGAGAATATTATGGACTCTATCACTGCTTTTGCTTGATAGCGACCCATCTCTATCAAAACTCTCTCTACAGAAAAATCTGAAGGAAATTCTAGATGTCAAAGTTCACCTGCGAACCCTCGATCGGAACCTCCGGCCTTAAGAGCTATCGGAAGTGGAGAGCTAGAAAGAGACCTAACTTTGGTAGATGAGGCGGCATGTTTAGTTAGAGAGATGGCATGTTTGGCAGAAGAGACGAACTTGAGAGTCTTTATGTTTCTTTTTTATATAGATATAGTTATAGATAGGTGGCAGTATATTTCTTATTGACCTTTAATCTCCTTCAAGAGTCATCTCTCATATTTTCTTTGCCCCAATATTAAAATGCAACTCCGTTTCAAAGTTCCTTATATTGGCATTTGTAGCGGTAATAGCGGGTATGCAGGTCTAAAACATCAAATTATGCAAATTTAGGTGTAAAATTTCTTTTGCCATGTGACTGTACCTAGGCAACGAGACGAAGTCACGTCTTGGCGCTGTGCATTGTGCGGATGGTGACGAGACTACCATGCCCCGTGCTAGTATGAAGTGCCCAATTAGGTAGTCTGGTTGCACTGAACCGCCTTCTGGTCTAGCGTTGTATCCCTTCAATTGTATTGCCAATTCGAACGCGGTTTCTTCACTTTCGATGACAAGGTCCCGTCATTTAGATCTCCGACGAAACTTCAACTGCCGTCGCACTTCTAACAAAATGGGATTAATTCTAGAAATTTCGCTCAACACCTCCATATATTTATTGAGAATTCCGGGAGGCAAAGGGGGATACGAAAAGTAACCGTGACCGAAGGTCTGGCGCAGGTGGTTCAACATATTACATAGCTCAACATACACCGGCTGATCCTTTACGAAAGCATTCCCTTGAACAATGAGCTTTTCGCCTTGAAAACTTAAAGAGGTATGAGGGGGCAATGTAAACGCATGCCAGAAACCTCAACCTGTTGCCACATTCTAGGGTAAGGAGAAATAAAAGCCAATCCCAGAATTCTTCTTGCTGTTGTTGGTGGCATAGGGATCCATAGGAAAATACCGCTTGTACTCCTGTGCTGACATATTGCTTGTAGCTGTTGATCTACTAGTGCCTTGTAAAGGATGCTTTTGGTATGGGGAAATTAGAGGAAACTTAATCCAATGAAGGAGCACTTGACAGGGACAGAGGCTGATGTGAGCTGGCAATCGTAATTCAAGGAGGCAAACACGATAGAAAGGTTTCTAAGGTGGCAATTAATCTTGCTTTACGGTTATTAATAATCATGCATCAATTGTTCTTTGTTCATAGTATGATACTGAGCATGCAACCGCTGATCAAGTCTGGTTACGAGACTAGTTTTTGAGCTGTTTTCGCTGAGGTACTTGAAGTAGTCTCGTGCCAAGACCCACAGCCGTGTACAGTCCCGTGATCAGACAACTGACTAATCCCAGGATCTCATGCTTTTGCATTGCTCTGATCATTTTGTGTTACGATATTGAGCGGGTGAGCAAGAGCCGCCTGCCACTTCCCGAATCTTTGTTACTCGCATTCACGTTGCGAAACATTCCCTTTTAGAACCGCCGGTGGTCTTGTTTACATTTTCCTAATCTTCGTTGTGGATAGATCCACTTGCTCCTCTCATCTTTGCCGCTCTAGCGGCTTCCCTTGACTTCTTCACGATTAACCGAGCTCAAAACACGCGTTTTCTCACCGCGATACCACTCCAAACCGGCATTGCCGCCTGTACTTTTATCTAGTCAAACTTCGCATCTCATCTGCACACTACTACCTAGTTGAAGCTGCCAAAGGTATATTGAACGCTCGCGGTTATGGCGTCGGCCGACGTCATTAACCAGTTTGATTTACCCAGGCTCTCATCCTTCTTGTCAGTCCCTGATGAGAGTCTGGGTCAGTTTGCTGCGGCTGCGGGTGAATATGTCAACATCATTCTCAGCAATTTGACGGTTAAGGCCAAGGAATATGATGAGCTCAAAGCCGATAAGATGCGAGCGGAAGTGGAGTTGGAGCAGACAGTACGAACGGCGGATGTAAAGGTGAAGGGAATAAAGACTCAGTTGGATACGGCATTGAAAGAAAATCAACAATTGAGAGAGAAGCTTAATGCCGAAGGTAATGTTTTCATGCGTAAATCTCCTAAACACATTGTGGCTAATTACCTTTATATTGTCGTAGAGAACTCACGGACCTCTTTGGAGACCGAGCTCGCAAACATCAAATCTTCCCGGTCAAACGTGGATGATGAAACCCGCGTACTACGGTCTCGCGTTCAATCTCTTGAATCAGATAAGAGAGAGACTCTAGAAGCATTAGAGCGGAAGAGCACGGACTACGATCGCCTCCAGGAAGAGTATCAGTCTGTACAGGCCAAAGTGATTGAGTCTAGGACAGAGATAGGGCGTCTAGAATCGCACCTGCAACAAATTCAGAGCTCACAAACTTCTGCCAAGTTTCGGGAGCAAAACCTCCTGCAGGAAATTGAGCTTTTGAAGAAGAATAACGAATGGCTGGAGTCAGAGCTCAGGACGAAGACGGCAGAGTTCCAGCGATTCAGGAAGGAGAAGGCAGCACAAGTGTCAACTCTTCAGCGAGAGCTAGAAGACGCTCTTTCATCAGTGGATATGTCCAAACGGGCTGTTGACTCAATGAAGCAACGTTACGAAGAGGTTTCGAAGAAAGCTGAGGATGCTCTTCAAAGGATCAAAGTGCTGCAAGAGAAGTCTATCGCGCAAGAAGAATCATTTAGGGCTGAGATGAGTGCACAACAGCGCCTAGCTCAGCTCTATGAGGAACAAGCAAAGAGCCATCGGGCCAGAGTTGCTGAGGTTGAGCTACAACTAGAGGAGGAGCGCGAGAAGCACAGTGACGATATTGGCCAGGCCAGCGCTGTGGCGGAAACAGAACGTGGGGAGAGGCACGCTGCGGAGGCCAAGATTGCAGAGCTCGAGGTTCAGGTTGAGCGACTAGAGGGTGAACTGGATGCCTTCCGATCTGGCGCAATTCTTCCACCTAGCATGACTCAGAGGAATACAAACGGGACTGCTACTCCTCAAAGACCTGGATCGTCTTCTGGGCTAGGAATTTTCTCACCGGCAACCTTGAGACTGCAAAAGTCTGGAATCTCTATGACCCAATTGTATTCCGACTATACCTCTATTAAGGCTGAACTGGAGACTGAAAAGCGCCGGAATGAGAAGCTACAGACTCACTACGATGAGTTGATTAATGAATTTGAACTCAGGATTCCACAGATCCAGGAGGACAGAGCTGAGTGTGAAAGAATGCAAGGAGAGATCGTGGAGATGAGTTTGATGCTTGAGGAGATGAGTAAGGAGAGAGATAAAGCAAAAAAAGCAGTTCAGAAATTTGAGATGAGGATCGGCGAATATGAGAGAGAGTCTGGATCACTTAAGCAACGTAGGTTTATCATCTGTTCACTGGTGGGGTTTTGCTCACAATACTTGTTTTAGAACTTCGGGACCTCTCGTTGCAAATTCAGTTGCTTTTGTCTGAAATTGAGCACCTATCTTCTGGTGGTGAGCAGCTCTCCACGGCTGACCGCATCCGATTCCAGCAATACGCGAAAGGGGAATTGCAACATGACCCTTCACTCAATGAAACCCCCACAGACCGCATTATCACGGAACGACTGCTACGCTTCAAGAATGTTCAGGAACTTCAAGCTCAGAATGAGAATCTCTTGAGGGTAACTAGGGACTTGGCCGCTAAGCTAGAGGATGATGAAAGAAAGGCTCAGGAGGAGTTTGCCGGTCGGCAAAGTCAAGAGGTTGAAGAGCTTAAGAAAGCTTTAGATAGATACAGAGATGAATTGAAGGCTATGAATACGAAGTGCGGATGCCATTATATTCTCCTTATACACATTGCTAATCAAGATTTATTAATAGGGCCCAATCATATGTCCGCGAACGTGACATGTTCCGACGGATGCTACAGAACCGGGGGGAAGTACCAAAGGATGGGTCTGGAGAAAGCAATCGACTACAATCGCCAGCACCAGGCTCCGAAGCAGGTTCAATTTCACCAAACCAATCTGTGCAGGAATACATAAATCTTCTGAAGGAGCTTCAGACACATTTCGATCAATACAAACAAGAAGCTGCGACAGACCACAATACTCTGAAGGACCAAAACCAGAAATTGGCTCATGAAAACTCAGAATTACAACTGCAGGTTGCCAAAGTTGGTAGTCAATTGGATTTGGCAAGCCAACGATATGGTATGCTTAACGAGAATTATAAGATGCTGCAATCTGAGAACCAGGAACTTCAGAAGCGGCTTACTAGCATGCATGAGATTCAGGCGAGGCAAGATTTGCATAGCCAGCAGGTGGCCGAGGAGCTTGTGGATGCTAAGTCATTAGTTGAGAGCATGCGAAATGAAAACGCCAATCTCAAAGCTGAGAAGGATCTCTGGAAGAAGATTGAAGGAAGGCTGTCGGAAGATAATCAGAGTCTCACCCTGGAACGGGCTAGGCTCAATGGCCATATCAATAGCTTACATGCTCTTCAAGCTGAGCGTGAGAGAGCGGAGGAAGAGAATAGGCGTCGTCTACAGGGTCAGATTGCGAAGCTTGAGCAGGAGCTGCAGACAACTAAGCGGAAGCTTAATGAGGAGATCGACGAAGCAAAACGCGTAACGCTCAAGAAGGAGTATGAGGGTCGTGAAGCGCAGAAGAGGGTCGATGAATTGACACAGACTTTGAGCAAAGCCAGGGAGGAGTTTGTAGAGGCAAGGACACAAAGGGACACCTTACAAGCTCGGGTGAATGAGCTAGTTGTTGAGCTCAGGGCAGCAGAGGATAAGCTGGCGGTGCTGCAACCTAAATCTGGTGTGAACGTCAAGACTGCAGAAACTGGGGATATTCAGATAATTGAGGGTCAGACCGTAAACGAAGATGAGGACGAGGATGGTTTGTCAACGGAGCAAGAGCTCCAGATGCAGGTTGCCGACCTAACAAAGGAGCTCGAGCACACCAAGCAGGAGCTCCAGAATGCTAAGGAGGAGAGTCAGCAGTACAAGAACATTGCTCAGACGGCCGAGGAGGAACTCGAGAATATGAACAACACCCATGACCAGTTCAAAGAGAGCATGGAATCCAAGCTCCGAAATCGTGAAGCTGCTATTAAAGACCTTGAACAACGTGTACAAGATATTTCCTCTAAGCTCACTGATTCAACTAATGAGTTGAGCAAGTTACAACAAGACGAACTGGAGATGAAACGGAAGTTTGCTGATGAGAAGGCAATCTTGGAGTCCGAAATCAAGAGGCTTAGGGATGATGCCGAGAGAACTTCGTCTGCCGCGTCTTTCTACCAGGATGATCTCCGAGCGCAGGCACGCATTGCTCAGGAGGCACAGCAAAATTACGAGAGAGAACTTGTCAAGCATGCTGAGGCTGCCCAGGCTTTGCAGAAGGCTCGCGCTGATTTTGCTGAACTCAAGACAGAGGTACATGCGCTCAGAGGAGAAGCTGAGTCTGCGAAGGAGAGACTTATAGCAAGCGAGGAAAGTTGGAATGCCCAGAAGGAGAATTATGAGAAAGAATTGAATGAAGTTAGGAGTAAGTGTGAGGATCTCAAAAAGCAAAACAAGTCCTTATTGGAGCAGCTTGACAATGTCTGCACTCAAATCAGTGAACTCCAGAAATCCCGATCTGCAGCAGAGGAGAGCATGGAAAGCCACGATGGGGATGCTTTCTCTGATAACTCATTGGAGAGACTGCGACGAACATTGACCTGGCTCAGAAGGGAAAAGGAAATTGTGGACGTGCAATACGAGCTCAATCTTCAGGAGACCAAGCGCCTCAAACAGCAGCTTGACTACGCTCAAAATGCTCTTGACGAGTCCCGACTTCTTCTTGCACAAGAGCGTGCGAGGAGTGCAGCACGATTACAGGACGGGGAGCAGCACAAAGGGCTCATGGAGAAAATAAACGAACTTAATCTGCTAAGGGAAAGCAACATGGCCCTCAGGAGCGACAGTGAACGAAAGGGCAAACGAGTCCAGGAGTTACAAGCCAAGGTTGAAGAGCTAATGTCAAAAATACAGCCATTGGAGGAACAGGTCAGGCAGTTGGAGGTTGAAAGAGAGGTGAAGGATGCGCAGATGAGGTTAGTGCAGGAGGATAATGACAGATGGAAGTCACGGACACAGCAAATTCTCCAGAAATACGATGTAAGGCAAACCTCCTCATGGTTCATTATTAGAGGATGCTAATTACAAAAATTTAGCGTGTCGATCCTGAAGCCCTCGAAGCTCTTAAGGATCAAGTCAAGAGTCTGCAAGAGCAGCTTACCGCAGCCATAGCAGAGCGTGACCAGGTTACTGTAGAGCTTCAAGAGCGTCTCACCTCTCATGCAAAGGAACTTGAGAACGTTGCACAATCGTGGAAAGCCAAGCTTGACAGGCTTGTACAAGATACTAAGGAACGTCTTAAGAATCTCCGCGCCCAGCTTAATGAGAAGACAGCGGAGTTGGAGACTTCAAAACAGCAACTCGAACAACATAGGGCGGCACTTGGGGCTGCTATTGCAGAGAGAGACGCGGTGAAGAGGCAAGTTGAAAATCCGGTCATGAATTCTAACTCTCATACCGCAATTATGCAGCAAAATACTGAAGAGAAGCAAAGATTGGAGGAAGAGAAGAATGCCCTGTTGGAGGAGCGGAATGCATTGCAAGGCAGGCTTCAAAAGGTGGAGCAGGATTTGGCAAATACAAGGAGAACAGCCCAAGAGTACTTCCGTGACCTAGGAACCTCCAAGAGAAAGATTGAGGAGAATGAAGCACAGATACAGCAGTTAATGTCTAATGCCGCTACACCAATGCCAACAACAGAAGCGACTAGCGGAAAGCAATTCGCGGCCCCAATTGAAGGCCAATTCACGTCATCCCCACAGCAGACTGCAGATATTGAGGCTATTGTAGCTGAACGCTTGAAGGATGAACGCGAGAAACTCGCTAACGAGAGAGTCATGGTTGAGAAGCGGCTTTCCGACGCTCGTGCGAAGTTTGTTGAGTTCCAACGCAAGGGTATTGAGGCTGAGAAAGAGAAATACGAGAAGACGTTAACTCAAAAGGGGCAAGAGCACCAAGCGGCCATCAACAAGCTTCTTGAAGAACAAGCTTCGAGTATTGAGGAAGCCAAGAGTGCCCTGAAACAAGAATATGAGGCTAAGATTGCAGAACTAGAGCAGAAGATACGCGAGCTGGAGGAGAAATTAGCAGAGCAGTCGAAGCTCTCTCCAACAGGAGCTGCTACGCCTGGCGCTGTTCCAGGCACTCCGACCCCATCCACACAACCCTTACCCCCAAATGAGGAACTCAAGAAGATAGTAAAGCGCAACGTTGAACATAGGCTCGCCAAGGAGCGTGAGAAATGGGAGAAGGAGGCAGAGATGACACGTGAAGAGATGGTTCAAGCTCGCCTTGCTGAGGAGATTGAGAAGACGTTAAAGCAGCGTGAGGAAGAATGGTCTACGAAAGAAACCGAGCTGAATAGCAAGCATGCCAAAGCGTTGGAAACGGCAAAGGAGAGCGCGAAACAGGAGGCAATGATGCGGAGTAAGGTCCAAGTCAGTATGCTGGAAAAAAAGAATAAGGTGCTCGAAGACAAGGTTAAAGCGCTTGAAGCTGCTGCTGGCACTTCTGGTTCCCCGGTTACCATAGCACCGAGACAAAGTCTGGGTACTACGCCAGTGAGTGTGCAGCAACCTCAAGAGCAACAACCTCAACAGCAGCAGGCTCAACAACAGGGTCAACAGCTTCAACAACTACAAAGGCAACAACCAGCTTCGGCTCCACTTCCACAATCTCCATCTGCCCAGCAACCTCCAACACTAGCCGCGGCGCCACCGCCTCAGCAGAATGCTCCTCAGGGTGCTGGCCCCAATGAGGCCGCCCCCCTAGTTCAATCCCTCAACGTCTACCTCAACCAGTAGGTGCACCTGCTCTCCGTTCCCTTAGGGGTGCCCTAGCCTCCAACCTTCCTCGTGGAGGGCTACCGACACCACAAGGGCGCGGTGCTGGACAACTCCCTCAACCGCCTCAGCAAGGTCAGCAACCACAGACCAGAACACTCGGTATAAACCCACAATCGCAACAACCCCAGCAGATTCAGCTGCCTGGGCAACCAAGCCAGGGCCCACCACCAAATCTTCAAATGCACCAGGCTCTGATACAGGCGCAACTGGCACAACAACAACAACAACAACAGCAGCAGCAGCAGCAGCAGCAGCAAGGTGGTGGTAGGGGCGGCTCCCAGCTTCCACGAGGCGGTGGTAGCATTGGGCGAGGAGGGTTTGGTCGCGGGAGAGGAGGAGGAATGCAAGGAGCACCTGGCCAACAACCACAGCAGCCTCAGCAAATGCAGAAAGGAATACCGGCTCTAACACAGCAGTCACCTCCGGGACAACAGACCAAGTTTAATCCGGCTGCTAAGCAGTTCATGCCTGGGAAGAGGCAACGCGAGGAGGGAGAGGTTGATGAAGGGCAGCCTCAGGGGCAGCCACATCAGGGTGGGAAGCGGATTCGAGGTGGAGGAGACCATGGTGGTGGTGGAGTCTCACAGAGTTAGGGATTTATGTGGGAATAAAAGGAATCTTTTTGAGTGATTTTTTGTATGAATGGGCTGGGTGGATAGTATTAATATGGAACTGAAATCTTCGGAAATGAGGGATATTACGGATAACTGGATCTGGGATGGTCTTTTACCTTTTCTCTAGTTTACTTTTGCCATGGGTTTTTTTTTTTTAAAAAAAAAAAACTTCTATTATATTTTTTCGTTCTCTGTCTTTTTTTATCACCTTTGCGTCTGGCCTGTGCAATAATCACCCTCTGCAGTACAATTTGTCGCCAGAAAAATTCGATAGGAAAACTCTTTTTTTTTTTTTTTTTTTTTTTTTTTTCCCCTTTTTTTTCTTTTTTTTTTTTTTTCTTTTTTTCTTTTTTATGTGACCATACATGGTTCGGTTTGGCATTTGATATTCGCATGTGCAAACAGAAATCTCTGAAAGACGAAAGCAAGCAAAGAAGGAACGAAGGAAGTCATGGTTAAGTGTTATTTTGCTCAGATGGGTATCTTTTCTTTTCATTTTTTCCCCTCCATTTTTTTTCTTTTTTTCTCTTGCTATGTAGAATATTATATATACTGCATGTATGTGATATTATAGTATGCTATTTTGGTATGAGCGGAGAATTGAGACAAGCTACCATTATTCGAACATCATTTGAGCTCATCTTTTATTTTGCTCCACTTGTGTGCAACGAACTACATATCTTGTGTAAAGGTACGTTGGAGAAAGATGGCACAATTTAGGTATTCGAATCCTCATGAACAGTACTCTTACGGGAGGTGTAGTAAAAATTACTAAACAAAAGTCTTGGTGATTGCGATCTGAGCAATAGAGTCCAGAGAGGAGGAAGAAATTGAGATATCTCAGTGACAAATGACCCGATTAACTTACAACTTGAAGGCATAGAACAATAGATTAGTGTAGGATTCTGCTTATGCAGCAGGATTGTAGTATAACATTGAAACATATTATCGTGATCAATAGACACTCTATACAAAAAACCTGCTACTTTTATGAAGTCTATAGCTTTATCAAATAAATGAGAGCAGCAATGAGGTTCTTTTATATAGGAAATATTACCTTGAACTATATAGTTCGAGTTGCAGAATGCAAGTTGGGACTATAGAAAAAATCGCAAACACTAATGAATGCCAAGGCCTCGAAATTCCCAATACAAAATTACCCAATTTGAGGCATTCTATGAATGAAATGCTTTCTACAGAGCTCACAACAACCACAGAAAAAATATTAAAAATATGAAGTAGGATTGGCTCAATATCCTTTTCTATAGTGAAATTGATCAGTCACTAGTACACAGCTGTACTATTTTATAAAGAGACTATTAATAAAAAACACTTTTATTGCTCCCCTTGTCGACTACAACTACTCTCATGACTGGCCTTATTACTCTAGAGGCATAAATCTACAAATTGCAGATGGAAGTTCTGAAATTGAGCTATGCATTGTGGAGATATGGAGAATTGAAGATCCGCAACAAGCATTTTGCAATGCCAAGATCGGCGGTCACCAAGACTTTTGCTTAGTAATTTTACAATCAGAACTCACTTACCAATTCTACTAGAGAGCTTTGGCAATATCCCCGTAAATTTTCCCCGTATTGTCTTAGTCATCTTAGCGGGAATGCTGCAAATGAGAGGTTTGGCACGCACTCCCCGTTCATATTCCCGTTTATATCCCCATACTAATTACTGCAACAAATCCACCATGCACATGCACCTACAGTATTTCGCAGCTGCACAGGCAGCAGTTGCAGCCTGTAGTACTCTCTTGCAAGTACTTTCTACAGTTGCAGTGGCATATACAACAAGAAATTGGCGGAGGAAGCGATATGGCCAGCGAGCTAGGAGGCCAGCATTGCCAGCACCCCCCGTTGAATTTTCATTAGATACTTGGACTGATGAGCAATGCATAGAGTACTTTCGGTTCACCAAGGCTGAAATTCGAGAGATTCTACCATACCTGCGATTGGATAAGATCAAATATGTTAAGAGATACAAACCCTCACCGGAGGCTGCATTTTGTCTACTTCTTTACCGATTATCTGCTCCTAATCGATACAAAGAGAATTTACATGTATTTGGAAGAGGACAAGCCTGGCAATCCAGTATCTTTAATAGCATTACTGAATACCTAGCTGGACGAAAACTTCGTTTTATTTCTTGGAGTATGTTCATCTTGATACTCCAAGCATAAGCGCACGAGGATCAAGCGTTCTTCCTCAGTGAGGCGAGTTCGAGCAGTTGTACTAGGAGGATTTGGAGTTGCTGAAGCAGACTCAGCTTGTGGAGTCTCTTCTTCTGGTCATTCCGAGCTGGGAGTGCCTATTTGGGAGGTGTTAGATACTGAAGGAGTCACAGTTGCTCTTGGACGTCTTGGAGGCATGGTCTATTAATAAAGGTTACGGGGAAAGTAGTACTGCTGGTGTCTGTGAAAGTAAATCAAGACGGAATTTTGTAAAGCAGTTTTTCACGATAGGTATTAATTCTGTACAAAGTTTGAGAGCAATCTGACTTGATTAAATAGTTACGGGCATTGCTCAAAGATGTGCAGTTTTCCCCGTAATTACGGGGATTTTTTCAAAGTTCTCCTAGTTTTGTATAAACATAGCCACCGTTGTCACGGCAACAGTGTGGCGCAGCATTACGGGGAAAATTACGGGGACATTGCCAAAGCTCTCTACTGAAGATGCTACATCGATCTGATACTCATCAGAAGTAAATATATATGTGATACAGGGTATTCGCTGCGTCTTATTCGCTGCTTCTTTTGTATAGCTGATCATTTCAGGCTTACTTCAATTCCCGTAGAGGTGAGGGTCTCAGAATCCCTCTACTTCTACTCCAAACCCGTTACCCGCATCTGCACCAACACTAACCCTGCTTCCCAGCCTCTCTCTGGAAAGCTTGACCAGCTCCTGACCAACAGCTAAATCCATTACACCAGTGCCAACACTTTTATACAGCACGTTATTCTTGCGATATTTTTCCCAGTCCCCGCTCTTCCACTCACTTCCAAGCTCATACAGTTCCAGAGGCTCGCCTTTCCTCTGTTGTGCGGCTATAATCTCCCCTGCCCCAACGAGACAGCCTTCTCGTGTATCAACCATGATGCAGTTTCCAAAACCTCCCGGGGAGATAAGCAGGTCAGGATCTAACTCTTTCATGGCAGGTTTGTATGACCCTATGGCAGAAATGAAACGGGTTTTGGGCGGAGTTACGGGGACGAGGAGATGAGATGCTGGGAAAAGGGGATCGTGAGAGGGTGTACAGCAGAATATGGCGTCTGCAGTAGTTAGTAGAGCCTTGAGGCTTGGGGTATTGTTAGTGGTGCATTGGAGGTCTGGAACTGGAAATTTTGAAAGAGGGTTCGAGGCAAGCCAATTTGTTGTGGTGGTAATGAGAGATTGGGCTCTTGGGAGAGTGCGGTTGATGATGGTGATTTTGGGAAGAGGGATGTCCGCGTGGTTGCAGAGGATGAGGAGAAGTCTTATAGTCCATTCGGCTTGAAGACCAGCACCAAAGATGAGGACTTCAGAGAGCGGTGGAGGGGCACATGAAGAACTGGATTGGGAAGGAAGAACATGTGGGAGGAAGCGGATACTGAATGGGATCATGCAGGCTAAGGCTGTGCGGAACCCAGTCACGGCTGAAGCATTAAGGACGGCATCGAGAGAGCCATCAGAGGAGAAGAGGAAAATGGAGCCCTTGGGAGAAGTGCGCTGGGATGAAGTAGGGGATGCCTCAAGGGAGAGTATCTTGATGGAAAAGGCAGAAGGAGTCGCGGTCGGCATGAGGAGCGTGGTAGTGCATGATGGGTGGGGGTGTTGTATGGCTTGGCGCGGTGGTTGGTTGATGGAGCTGTTCCCTAAAGCGAGAGCAAGAACGCTGAGGATGGAGAGGATGTCGCTGGATTTGAGGGATCCAAGAAGGGTCGAGACGTCGGAATTGGTGAGGACGAGCATTTTTGGCGGGCAATTCGAAGGTTGCTGGGAGCTGTGAATGGAATGCCTACAGAACTCGCTACTAATGATTGCACTCTGAAGAGTTCATCCGACAACGCATATATAGTCACTGTGCAAAAGACTTGGCGACCCCACCTTTCATGGCACCTCAGAATGCATGCTTGCGCTGCTTCAAACACTCATATCTCCAGTACCAATAGCGCAATTGCGAGACTTGCACCTGCAGTTCTAGAGCTCTGCCCACAGTATCATGTAGCACAGAGAGAAGCCATCAATTGCTGCTGTCAATTTTCTAAAGCATTAATGAAAGAATAAAATTTATACTGCACAATAGTTTGGCTATCCAAGATTTTTTGTCCCTAATAAACTCTATTATAAAAATACATACTGAGTCAATCCTATTTCATATTTTTAATATTTTTTCTAGGACATTATGAGTACTGTGGAAAGCTATTAATTTTTACGTCCTAATTTTATGACTCAAAACGTCAATTCTGTATGGGAATTTGATAGTCTTAACATTTTCAAGGTTTGTGACTTTTGCTCTACAACCACAGAACTCTAACTGCTGTTTTACCGGTATTATCTATTATATGAAAAATAACCTTTATATATCTGATTATAATAATAGCAGTATAGTGCTCCAAAAGTAGTGGTTTTGTATATAGTCTCCAGTAATCAAGAGAGTTCTTGCAATACTACATCCTTGACTTTTGTGCTATAGTCTCTTCCTGCACTGTAGCATTTCAATAGCTAGTCTTGTAATATTCCATAGCCTATATATTATCACCTGTTGAAGTTATAGGTTAATCGGGCCACTGGTGGTCGAGATATTTCAATTTCTGTTCACATGGACCCTGTTTCTGCGTGCACTCAGATCACTTTCACCAAGACTCTTGCTCAGTGACTGTATTACTTGGTATTTGTTGGGAATGATCGTTGTGCAGCATTGATATGCCGTGCATCGTTTTGTCATTGTACTCGAGTACTTGAGATCTACTTATATCTACTTCACCATGACAATCCACTGATATATGCGTTGAAGGATGATTACGGTCTGTCGTCATGCTATGAGAAAGCAGGTTTGTTTATATCGTTTTTCATGTTCTTCTTCAAACTAAGGAATTTTCGTTTTCACTGATAGTTCTCTATATACTGAATGTCGCTTTGTGTCCTGTATCTATAGCAATGCAATAGGCGACGTGCCTAACTCAATAAGTGCAAATAATTTGTTCCCACCGTTCTTGCTCACATGAAATGACAGCTGACCGGGCTGTTAACCGGCTTACAATGCCGAACTCGGAGGAAAGCTATGCAGATAGTGTCGTAACCAGCTATGCAGGGAGTATGCATAATGATCGGTAACTAAGTGGTGGTAATGCCGTCTGTATGCAACATAGCATGCGTTTTCTAGATCGTCATAATTCTGCAGCAACATTCCTCTTCTTCCAATCCCTTGAATCCCATATTTCACTTTGCTTGTTACAAGCTATCATAACTAGTATAAATAATTCCGATGAGCTTTGATGAAGTCCGTTACGATGACCGTCAGGATGTAGACAAATGGTAAGAGTATCGGTTAGTATATACTTAAAGTTTGGTCTCGCTGTGTCTAAGCGCAAGTTCTTCATGTTAATGCGAACAGGGGATCCTATTCCCAACGGAGCCATTGACATCTTCCAGCCGAGGATACCTTGTTTCACGTTTCATGATTGTACTCTACGTACTGTATTTGATATCCTGGTCTTGCCCCTTGCACAACTAGTATCTCGAACTGTATTGGTGCTATTGAAACAAGCACTGCAGTGGTAATTGGCTCCTGCAAATGGTTACACACAATTGCAAGAGTATCTGAAACAGGCCACATCTAACATGTAGCATGTGTATGTAGACTCCACCTTTGATCTCCTGTATGAGATCCTACATATCCTACACCCACTCCTCGCGCATAATTAGGTAGAGCCCACGTTACTAACTGTAAGAGTACTCAATGGCTTTGTGTAAAATTGAATGAACTCTACCACAAGAACACGCTTCCTAGTACTAGTAAACGGACAATGGAAAAGGGAAGTACTTCTGAATCTGATGGCTGAAAAGGTTGGGGTGTATTGCTTAGACGATTTCGTTCCTGATCTTGTCCAGTCAGCCTTCGATAAACTAACTGCTCAGCTATAGAAAAGCTATGATAATGAATAGACTTACCGCTAGCTGAGTTGTTGAGTTTTTCTTGTCGTGCCTGCTTCTATAGCTACAGTACATAGCGCAGTTGTGCACCGCAGTTCAATTAGTGTGTGGGGCATGCAAGAACTGATCAGCAGTTATGCGTCCGTTTGACGTCAGGGACCTGTCTAGATAATCACAAGCATTTTAGTTACTAAATTTTCCAAAGAGAAGAGAAGGACTAGATTCTAGCGGGCCAGCTGTTACTTACGTGTTGCATGTCTGTTCATTCGTTGAATTGCAGGGTGTACTCCGTAGTGTAGTCTCGTAACCAGACGCTGACTAGGAGTAGTGGTGAAGTTTGAAGTGGGCGTTACCCCCATTTATATGCAAAGTGGGGCGTTCTACATACTTGATGCTTGTGCTTGTGCTCGTGCCAGAGTCTGAAGATACTAGTAGTCATATAAAGTTTTGTACTTTTGGGCTTGAATACTATTTTGGCAAAGAATTAGTAAATTATCAATTTATTTGCCTTTAAATCTATATTAACATCTTTCAATGGTAAGAGGTAACCTCTATACTATCTAGGGCTGTAGGCTTCAGCATGATTTTGGGTTGTCAATTGTAGTTCAAGAGAGCCCAAAGACTTACGATGGTGCAGATGCCAGACTGTCCAGAGTGGTTACTGCAGGCGATGGTGCCCAGATCTACCGCCTGCGTGCCCCACGTTACTCTGCAGCAGCAGCTGCTGCTGCGACCGTGCGGTGCGTTATCGGGGGTGCGATTATCGATAGCAGCGTCCCCAGCCAGCCTCGCTGCTGAGCAAGAAGCACCGCGCGGTCGCAGTGCGCATAGCCCCTCCCTCTCCGACACGAGCAGCTGCTCTAACCCCGTAACCGCTACAGCTGCTGCTGCCGCTGCCTCCGCCGCTGCCGCCGCCGCTGCCGCCTCTGCCTCTGCGCCTCTGCCTCTGCCTCTGCTGCCGCCTCCGCCTGTTCCTGTGCCTGTGCCTGTGCCTGTGCCTGTGCCTGTCTCCCACCTCCTGCTGTTGCTGTCCAAGTGGCCCCGCCGTCGCCCCCTACACACACTCCCCACTCCCCCGTGAGTGCACCTCTGCCCTGAGGCATTGCCTCGCCGATCCGCCTCCCCCCCCCCCCCCACCCAACCCACCCTCTCGCCCCAAGTACCGCCCCTCTCGCCGCCCCCTCCCCCCTCGGTCAGCTCTTCTTGATACTCCTCCGCCGCGAGGCTGCCATCGCCCGCACCACTGCTCTGGGACCCCCTCCCCTGGGACCTCCTCTCCTCAAAATCAAATGCTGTCCCCCTCTCGGCCCTAAAGGTTTCAAGCTGTTCAAGTTTTATGCACCCGGCCTCACCCTTGTGCCTCACACAACCCACACAACCTTGACTACTAGTTCTAACGACTCAGGGATAGTCAAACCTTGTCATAGACTAGGAAGTGCCGCATGCTACTCCCCAATCTAGCCCCCCCCCCCCAGGAAGACGACAACCCATCTCCAAGGAGCAGCCACCGCCGCCCTTCACAACCAGCTGTTTTTGCTTCTCACTCTGAATCATTCATTATCTAGTACATCTTGAGCACCAAAGGTGCACTGGGGCATCATAGGCCTTAGTTCAATTAGTTGCACAGTACTATACTGTAAGTCATACTCCTATACTGTACCGTGCTTCTTCAGCAGGGCGGAGGCTTAGTTATCCGATACCTGCATAAAATCACCAAACTCTCATCCATGATCCAGTCCGTTGTTTGAAAACATGTCCTGTTGATTTTCCCTGCTATAGTGCAAGTGTACATGTACCTCTGACTCCTTATGGGTCTCTCTCGAGCTCTGTCTCGACCCTCTGGTAACTCTCAAGAGCATAACTAATGAAGAGTGTCACAGGTCTCACCGTGGTCAATCACGGTAAAGCTAGTGACTTCCACGCTTTCGGCCTGACTGTCGAAACCATTCCTAGAGCAAATATAGCCTCACAACCGCACAGCTTTTGAACAGATAAACCCAAAATTCGTTACTAGGACAGGAGTACTCACTGTTGCCTTGGCACTATTCACCTTCAAGATGTTCTGGCGATTCGGCAGCTATGCAAATATCTCAACCATTGAGACTCTCCTTGATAAACCTGATGTGACTCTAGAAGAGCTTCTTGATGAAGCGGATCTACTTCAAGAGTTAAAACAGCACAATACGAAGCTCATCGAATTCTTAAGAGATGAAAATGTGCTTGGGCGGATGCTCGAATATGTAATAGACCCGAAGGCAACATATAATCATGAAGGCAGTAGTGATGATTTGGATGAACCATCCTTTGGAACCTTTGGAAGGGCTCAGTCACAATACCAGTCGCGGGAGACAGACGAAGCAAGGCGTTCACGCTTGTCATGCGAAATATTATCATCTGGAACATGGTCTCTGGCGGAAGCTTTGATGCAAAACCTTGACCACATGAGAATGTTTTGGTCATTTTTAGAGCGTGAACCTCCTCTCGACCCAGTTCAGGCTGCTTATTTCACGAAAGTGAATGAAACATTACTTGATAAGAAGACAGAGGAAATGATGGCCTTCTTCGTCAGCATTGAGAACATTGTTCCAACAATGCTAAAGCATGTAGAATGCCCCATGATTATGGACTTGCTGTTGAAAATCATAAGCATGGAAAAAGCCGAGAATGGTGCTGGCATTGTAGATGTATGATCCCCAATCAGTTGCATTCTCCCCATTATTGCCTAAGCAAATTAGGTGAATAGCTAACGATTGGAATAGTGGCTCCAATCTCGACAATTAATACCTATGCTGCTTGCTTTCCTGTCTCCAAGATACTCACCTACCATACAAACTTCTACTGGTGACTTCTTGAAAGCAATCATAACAATTTCAGCAAATGCTTCACAACATGAGCAGTCCTGCATTGGACCAAATGATCTAACCCGTCAGCTAGTATCTGAACCATGTATTAAGTCATTAATACAGGATATGCTCAAGGGAGGTAATCCACTCACTGTGGGAGTGGGCATCGTCATTGAAGTTATCCGGAAAAACAATTCAGATTATGATCCGGAGAATCTTAGTGGGATTGAACAGCCTCCATCGGGAAGGGACCCAATTTATCTCGGTACATTACTTCGATTATTTGCAGCTCATGTACCGGATTTCATGGGACTTGTAATGAATCAAAATGACAGAGTTCAAAATCCTGATGGTACTTGGACTGAAAAGAAACGAGAATTGAAGGCAGCATATGGAGGCGTTATCGAACCTCTAGGGTTCAACAGATTCAAAACATGCGAACTGATGGCGGAGTTACTCCATTGCAGTAATATGGCACTTCTTAACGAAAAAGGCAGCGATCAATATGTGAAGGAGAGAGATAAGGAACGGGAGAGGTTGAAGGCTTTGCGAGAAAAAGCCAAAGAAGGACAGAAAGAAATGGGATATTCCCAGGATCTAGGAGGGTTCCGTTATATGGGTGTAATGGGGGAGAAGGGACCATTAGAAGTTCAGAATGGAGATGATAATAGCAGCGAAGATACTAATGAGGATGATGGCTTTGAGGACGTTGGCGCAGAGGAACTACTTGTGGAAGAGGAAATACGGCCACTCAGAACTGGAGCAAGAGTGGAGGCTGAGGATGAAGATGTTGAATTACTTTCAGAGGATGAACCTGAAGCAGTCCCTGTACCAACTGGCACAAAAGCCGAAAGTCCTCAGGCGAAGTTTTTTGGTGAACCGTCGTCTCCACCGAAGCAGCTGCTGAGCTCCCTTAAGCTGAAAAATACTCCAACTGTGGCAGTACCAACAGTCGAAATAACAGGTCCTACAGGCGAACAGGTACCCCCAGTATCACCTAAATCAACTCCTGAGTCCATTACAGAGGATCTTGCTAAGGTCACAATTAAGAATGAAGACAAATCCAAAGAGCTTCCCCCACTTCCCACCGATGTTGACTCTGCAAAAGCGGAGCCCTTTAAATCAGAAGGAAAGGCTACTGCATCTCAGGATATACAAGAGCGTTCTAGTAAGGGAGGGGAGGAATCTTCTGAGGACCGACAAGGGACAACTCAGGATCCCTCCCCTGCAAAGTCTTCCACATCGCCCTCTGAGAGCAAACCATCCTCTGCCGAAGGTGCAATGACAGTGTCTACAGTTGCTGCGAACCAATCTGGATCAACAAACCCTGGGACTCAGATTGCCTCTGTTGAGCGCCGAAATGCAGAACTCCCACCACTTCCAGCAGAAGCAAATGAGGGGGCTGATCCACAACAGTCAAAATCTTTAATACCCACCCAAGCAGCAGCGGACGTCCCGCTTGTTAGCCCCTTCAGTGACCCAGCCGATATCGAAATAGGCCCAAAACAAGCATCATCCGGCGTAGCAGATAGTATATCTGTGAACCCCGAATTCAAAGAATTTGTTGGTTTATTCGAGGCCGATTACGATGGTAACCCTGTTGTTGGTGACTACCTGAAAATGCAGTTTGTCAAGCATCGTGTAGTCATCACAATTTTGGATTTCTTCTTCCGGTTTCCGTGGAACAATTTCTTACATAACGTTGTTTACGATGTTGTACAGCAGGTTTTTAATGGACCAATGGAGAGAGGATTTAACCGTACATTGGCCATTGATTTATTTGCCACTGGGAGAATTACAGAACGAATTATGGAAGGGCAACGCTTTTCGGACAAGACTCAAAGGGAAACTAGAATGCGAATGGGATATATGGGCCACCTTACGCTCATAGCTGAGGAGGTGGTCAAATTCACAAAAACATATCCCCCAGAAACACTGAGTCAAGTTGTCCTGGAGAAGGTTATGCATCCTGATTGGATTGACTATGTGGAAAATGTGCTTTCGGAAACCCGTGAAAGAGATAATGCCATGCTAGGCGGATTCAGGCCAGATCAGAGTTTAGGGCCTAGGTCTGGTGCATTTGGCTCCATAGGGGCCGTGCAAGGTTTGGGTGGTCTTGGTGGCCTAGGAGGTATTGGAGTTACAACTGGGGCTGGTATGGGTACTGAATTATCAGTGGCGGAGCTTGATACTATTGACCTTGCAAACGGAACTGGTGGTGTAGGGGCAGACGGGTCTGACTCTTTTGGTGCTGAGGGCTCGGTTGGATTGGGCGCCTCTTCTGGAACGGGTGGGAACGGCTTGGTAAGTGGGTTTGGTTCATCTAGCGATGAAGATGAAGATGACCTTGACCGGGATGAGGAGGATGAAGATGCGAGGCTGGGAAATATGGGCGGTATGGGGATGGGCAGCGGTAGTGGTATGAATATGGGTATTGGGAATTCTTCTGGTGATACGAGTAGTGGTGGAACTGCAGGGAATGACCAAGTGGGTGACCTTCCATTTGATGACGATATTGACCCCGAAATTGTGGACGAAGATTTGCTTGCAGAGTACCGTCCTGATTTCGAGGACAATGATCATGATCGATTTTGAGACGTTTCATTATCATCATTTATTTTTGCTCTAGTCCTCTTTGCTTTTGTTTTGCAGTTTTGTGGGAACTATTTGGCACTCAAAGCGGTATAAAAGAGTCTAGACCACTATGCCATGAGACCCAGCGTCACTGGCATGTATATGATTGAGCAGTCACGCGGAGATAAAAATTGGGCTGTCTCCCAATCTAGAGAAACGCATACAGCTTTCTTGGAACGGTTTTGGGATGCTTTCTCGGGGTTACGGGCGGGTCTTGCATGTCATTCATGTGTTCATTACTATCAGGAGTTCGGGTCATTGATCCATTGGTGTTTTTTATGTTCTTTCTCACTTCCTCTAGGGCTCTTTTTTTACTGACATTTTCTGTTTTCTCCTCCCTCTTAAACAATCTTTGTCCTCAACTACAGCTCCCCAATCCCTCCATGCCCATCACTCAGACCCATGTACAATCTCAACTGAGCCACTATCACAAGAACTAATACCACCCGAATACCACTATCACCACTCTCCAAGCTCAAGCTACCCTATTGCCCATCCACACCAGGTCGAAGGGATCTTAATAGCCAGGCTAACTCCAAATGTCGTGATTTGTAGTTCGTCAAGTTTCTCACTAGACACATCAACAATGTTGACAATGCTACGTCTTCGGATGACGACGATGAAGATGAACTGGAGAACGATAGTGACGATGAAAGTACCAACACCTTTGTAACAATAGGCCGGGGCACGGATGCCAGTCTGATACCTGCACCACTGAATGTCCGGCGGAAGCAGGACAAGGACCTGGATGAGAAGGCTGGAGAGGGAAACTCTACGGAAAGGCAGAAGGATTCAAAGGTATGCCCCCTCTCATTTCTCCATTAAAGCACACTTTCCTCTTCCTGCACTTGACTACACCAATTCACTACACGAATTCACTGAACTTTTTTTTTCTCTCTCGTTCGTTTTCCTCCTTCGCTTACCACCATCGTATCCCCCCCTCCCCCCACCCTCCACCCATCCCTTCTGTCATCTCTCTATCCACTTTTTTCTTTGTGACCACTTCCCAACCCGGCACCCACATGCTTCCATCCATATTTTTTTCCACAGAACCCATTATCTCAATCCACATCTACATGCACACCGACAATTCTTCCCGACACCACGTTTCAACGTAAGAACAAGCTCGGACTCATGCTCAATTCTGCATCGTCGAATCCGCATTCGTCGAATTCGAGTAATATAGTCTGATGGAGACCGTGGTGACCGGAAGAGAGATGATGGTGGCAACAAGGACGACAACGAGGACGGCAACGAGGACGGCAAGGACTACAGCGGAGGCGGCGGGAAAGGGAAGGAGGTGGTGGAGGAGGAGGCTATACGGGGGAAATGGAGGAAGGGGGTAGGTGGGGATGGGGCTGATGATGAAGGTGGGGGCGCTGGAAGTGGGAGCGGAATTGCGAGCAATGAGGCCAGTTTGCAATTGAGGATTATAACTGACGACGACGAATACGACGACGGCGACAACGACAATCTATGCAAGATTAGAAAAGCGAAATGCGAACGAGAGAGACGAAAGGGTAAGATTGCGAAGCTGGAAGCAAAGACGGAGAGGATCAGGAAGATGGTCGATGCAGATATTGCATCTACGGCGGCTCGGGTGGGGCATGGGCGGGGTCGTCAGGGTAAGGCGAAGGAACAAGAGGAGAAAACAGATACAGAGGAGGATGAGGGTGAGGAAGAGCCGGAGGAAGTTCTTGTGAGGAGGAAAGAACAGGAAGAGTACGCGGAGCAGCTGATGGCGTTTGTTAGAGGCCGGTTGGGGATCTTTAGGAGGGACCGCAGTAGATCACCCGGGAGGATGATAGGTGTGGGTGGCTCCGGAGGGAGTGCTGATGATGCTGCAGGTGTGAAAGAGGCTTCGGCAATGCTACTAGGAAGGCTGCAGAAGCAGTTTGGTGGAGGAGGCGCTGGCGCCAGTGGGATTGGGGGAGAGGGTGCACGGGGTAGACAGGCAGGAGAGGGGGAGGCTCAGTTGCTAAATGTTGATAAGAGGAGAAATAGCTCGTGGGAAGATCTGGCAGAGCTGGATGACGATGAGGTTGATAGTCTGAAGCCGTCGCCGACGTCGATACCATTACCCCTCTCCCCGAGGCCTCCACAGGGGGAGTTCAAGCCATGACAGCGAGGGCAATCTACGCATCTTGTAGCTCTCATCCGTCATCTCTCCTATCTCCTCTCACTCCCTCTCCTACTATCCCCAGCCCTATGTTTATATACTTCCTCATGTTTTTCTACGCATACTTACATTTATTTACGTGCAAAATAGAATTTCCACTCATCAACGTCCTCTTGCGTTTGTGCTTACTGAGTGTTCTATCACGTGTGTCAAATTAATCTACTGTGATACTGGTACTCTACATTTAAAAACTGCACAAAATGTCTCGGTACCCACTCCCGAGTCCGGCAACAGTCCCGGTCCCAGTTCCAGTTTTACTTGGCAGCTATGATACCCGGCCGGGATCACCTTGTTGCTGTAGTCCGCTACCAGCATTTGCCATGCAATAACACGCGTTGGTGAACATTCCGTGGGCTGCCGTCCGATAACCATGCCCCTGGCCGGCCCCCCATGAGAAAGGTTACTGCATGCAACCAGGTCACTGACCCCTTCGCACAGCCCCCACCTTTTCTTGCGATACTGCATGACTTCATTGCTGGGCAACGAATTCCTTGGTCCGGGGGTGTAAACTTTGAGGCTATTCAGCCCAAATGAAGCTGTAGGTGAGAAGTTAGCTGTATATGATAGGGTACGGCAACCGAACAATTGAGACTTTAAACTCCCACCGGGGAGCAAAGTGGGGAGGGGAAGGAAGAGAAGGGGTTGGGGTTTGGTGGGGGGAGGGCAAAACGAATGCATGCATCGAAGCTAGAAAAAACAACATATCGTTTGGTAGTACAAAGTTTTTTTTTTTTTCCCTTTACTCTGCTGTAGAGGCCGGGTGATTTCACGTTTGTCACGTGCATGCCTGCTGGCGAGCGGGTGAATCAAATCAAGATTTAAGCAAAAATGTTTAGGAGTGAAACCTCTTAGTAAAAGATTACACATATATACATAACTTACCGGTAGGACAAAAAAAGCAACATCACTATGGACTGGGGAGAGGAGCAGGCTCGTCAACCAGAACCCTATTCTTCTTAAGGGTATGTATTAGCTAGTAAAATAAGTATTCGGACAGGGGGCTCATGCATATAATGCGCTATGCAGTATTTGGCATGAGATTTCATGGTAGATGTGTCTGAAGTTTTATTACGTAAAAGCTATTCAGACAGCTGACATAATGAATTTGGGTCTCTTCAATAGTACCTAAGTTATGTCCTGCTACTCGAATAGCTGTAAGCGGGGTTATACGATTTTAAAAAACAAAAAGTACCTAAGTATCAGAGTATCAGAGAGAGTACTGATATTCTAATAGATTTTGAGATTCCATTACTGTTCTGAAGGCCATTTCGGAGTTGCTTCCGAGGAGGCTGCTCCGGAGGTTGCTCGGGATGAGAGACTACTCTGGTGGCTGCATGAGAGGCCGTCCCGGAGGCTGCACAGGATGAGAGGCTGCTCCGAAAGCTGCTAGGGATGAGCAGCTGTTCAAGAAGCTGTTCTGGAGGCTCTTCCCTATATTATTCTAATAGTTATCATATATATCGGTACTAAGCAACCACCAGAGCAGCCTCTCGAATAGCCAGCCTCTGAAATAGCATGCACAATCTATTAGAATATTAGTACTTTCTGATGCACTGATACTATTGTATTAGACTGATATTCAAGTTGAAGAGAGCCAAATTCATTATGTCAGCTGTCCGAATAGCTTTTACGTAATAAAACTTCAGACACATCTACCATGAAATCTCATGCCAAATATTGCATAGCGCATTATATGCATGAGCCCGCTGTTTGAATACAGTACTTATTTTACTAGCTAGTACAGTACGTGTTAATTAACTGTTCGGTCCGTGGCAGAGATATGGTTACATTAGTCTCATGTGAGCTGGCTTTTATCATAGCAGCCAGAGGGTCTCGGCATGAGACTATGGTTACATATGGTTATACCGTCTTCCCTGAGATACGGTAGCTAGCTGCCTCAAATTACAGTAAGGCCCTGTTTGGTTGACCACGTATAGCCGAAGTTTCAAGTGGAAACTATGGCAACCAAATGGTTTCTAACGGGCCGTTTCACACGAAACTAAACAGTGAGTTCTCCGCCGGCAAAAATTGGAAGGTCCACTTTGCTCGTAGTTCTGACATTTTGGGTAGGCTGATTGAGTGCTATAGCAGAAGGCATAGACAGTGATAGAGATAGCAGTAGTAGCGTGAGACTCGGAATGCAATAGCTGCAATTGATGGGGTTGACATTGGTGGCCGCAGGATCCAATCTTTTGCACTTCCCCAGTTCCAATATCCCGCCTTGGCCATTCAAACTGATGCTAGGTCTAAACTATCTGATACGACCTAACTGCAACCAAACAGGGCCTAAGTAACATATATTACTAGTAAGTATACGTAAACAAACAAACACACACACAAAAAAAAAAAAAAGAAAAGAAAAAGAAAAAAAAAACGCTCTGGGTTGATCATTAGAAAAAAAGAAATTTAAAGTGAGCAGTGGCGAGAGTAACGTCGTATCACATGACCCAAATTGAGACTCCATTATCCCCACTTAGAGCTATGTATGTTGATGGTATCAACTTGCTCCAACCATCCTTGCCTCGGTACTCTATTCCAAAGTTAACCCTAAGACAACTTTGGCCCATGGCCATCAAGCTGTTGTGGGGAAGAGCCAAATGTACTGTCGTGCAAGCACGTGAAAAGCACTCATTAACGTTGAACTTGCCCTCTATACAATCCTCATGAAGTACTCTCAAAGTTTCACCTTCGCTTGGAATGTGCACAGAACCTTTCAGATGCAACAACGATTGTAGCACGCTCTTCAGAAATTGCACCCTTATATACTTTGTATGTTAAACTACTTATCTTCAATAACTGTATATTACTCAAATAAAACAAATGAACAATAAGCAAGAATTTAATTGGAATAAGTAATCGAGAATTGAAAACAAAAAAATAAAAAATAAAAATAAAAAATAAAAATAAAAAGCCTATTTTCACTTGCCAAAAGAAACACTACAAGGGAAAAAGAGAGAGAGAGAGAAAAAAAAAAAAAAAAGAACGTTGGGCACACCTACAAAGGAAAAGATTCGACAATAGACAGTAAGTTGGCGGAAAGCATGAGAAAATGAGAAGAAACCCGAAAGCAAAACCAGGATCAGAAGCAAGGTGTTGGAAGTGTGGCATAAAACATCCCTATGCCAACTAAGTAGGAAAATCTCCAGCAAAGCAACTTCAATCTTAATCTTAATTGGCCCACAAACACATAGGCACTCTTGAACCGTGACAGCCTGAAATTCATTCTTACAGAAGCAAAAAATGATGAAGAGAAGTAAGCAGTAAGACAAAAAATAGAGGAAATAGAATAGGAAAAGGAAAAAAGTAAAATAAAAAGGGAAAAGTCTAATTGATTGAGAAGAACTCCCCATGCATACTTAAGCAAGCAATGAACCCACCTTCCACACATAGAAATGAGAAAAAGCCTAGGTTGCCAGACCGCCAGACCATTTGGATTCGCAATACATCAAGCCTCCTTACCCTCCCGCCCATCGACCTCTCATTGCATATACTATACGCACTCTTGATACCTTGCCCAGCATTGCATGATACTTGCCAAATGCTCTCCACAAGTATAGATATAAGTGTTGCCTATAGATCTATCAATTGACCTGTTGTTGGTTGCTGTGACGTTTGCTGTGGTGCGAACGCACTAAATGGATTGCTTGACTGCTGCTGTCCGAAGCCACCTCCATACCCGTTCATACCCATACCTGCTGGCCCAGTATGCGCAGGAACTAGTCTGTTCGCAGGCGGTGGCTGTAATGAACCTGCCCCAGTCATCTGGTTGAAAAATGGATTGTTACCAGTTGCTTGAGAGGCAGTTCGTCGACCTTGACCAGCTGAATTGATAAACGTCCCTGGAGCAGTGTGTTGAGCAGGAATGCGGAGATTGCCGACATTTCCATATGTATCCTGCCCGCTCTCCAGCCCGGCTGCAAGCAGTGCATTTAAGTGAGCATGATTTGGATTCTCCGGCTTGCTTGGAGTTGGAGCAGTTGCATTTCCAAATCCCCCAAATGCTGATGCCTGCTGTTGCTGCTGTTGCTGTTGATGCTGTTGTTGTAGAATTCCTAAAGAGGGTGCCCCTGTTCTTGCCGGGGATTGAGGCCTGTTGAATTGGGCGAATGGATTGTTAGATCCTGTGGGCATTGGCTTCAGTGCTTCAGCCTGGTTTGTACTATTGTTGGCATATGGATTGTTGAACCCGGGCTGGGGGAATCCTGCTTGCTGTTGTGCCATAGTGTTGTTATAAGGATTGGCTGCATTGAACCCAGTAGGCTGGACCAGGAATGCTGGCTGAGAATCATATCCAGTTGGCTGCGCTTGCTGAAATTGCTCGAATCCGGTCGGTTGAGCAAACTGCTGATACGTCTGCACGCCTGTAGGCTGAGGCGGGAAGCCTTGTTGAGAATACACGTTATCTAGGAATCCCGTGCTTTGAGGCTGTTGATATTGTACACCAGTTGGATTGCCCCACAAATCGACGGCGGGTCCTTGCGAATAGCCCTGCTGATATTGAGGCTGTTGAAAGTATTGCTGTTGTTGAACAGGTGTTTGAGTTGGTGTGATATCATCAAACAAGGATTCTGCGTTAGCCCTCTCGAGCACTTTTTGGCGTAGCTCCTCCTCTTCTTTGCTCAGCTTGATGGCTTTCTCTAAATCATCATCAATGTCATTGCTTTTGCTAGCTTGCCTTCGTCGTTCTTCTTCGGCGGAATATTTGCTTGCCTCAATGGCTAATCTATATTCTGCATCTTCATCATCATTTCTTGATTTATGGTTCCCAGTTGAGGCCCTCCTAGGCTGCCGTCTCTCCGGGTGTGGATGATTGTTGTACGAACTAGACCCATAGTCATCAATCGGATTCACCCGAGACTTCCATAGCTTCCTATCCTTTCGTTCATTTCGCAGACGCTCTTCATCAAGAATTAGGGATGTTAATTCTTTTGCAGTAACTCTCACTGATGAACATGTATATTAGCGATGAAGAAATCTTAAGACTGTCATCAGCCCTTACCGCTGAGACCTTGATCCCTGCCATCTTCATCAATATACTGGAATTCCCTTAGAGTCTTGATGATATAAATATTATCTTTTGCCCAAACGACGACGTGCTCGGATCCTTCATGCAAACAATAATCCAACACCTTGAGAGCTTTCAGGACATGCCTCCAATTCTTTCCCTTATCGTTCAATCTTCGATCAAGCATGTCCATAATTTCAAAGAAGTCATTATTTCTATTTCGAAACAGAAGCTTAGCTCTCCAGCCCGCATCAACAATTATAGTGCCGAACTGCAGATGCGCTCAAGAACCAAAAGGAAGGGGCTCACGAACGTATCAAACGTCAACCGAGCAATCTCGCTCATTTCACTACCAGTCGGTCCCCAATGATCATTGCTGGTGGCTACAATCATGCCGTCAGTCCCCGGGGGTCCGCACCAGTAAGGTCTCCTGTTAAGGTGCAAGGGCTACGTACCGTTCCTAACCTTAATCTGAGTCGACGAATACCCCTTCGTGACATTTTTCACACTTCGAATGACTTTCGACATATATGCGACTTAGCAGGGTCTTTGTCTGAGGTCCTTCTTGACGTTCTGTTAGTTGTGATGAGGTGGCGAGGCGGGAAAGTAAGGTTAGGCTTGCCTTTAGCAAGTATTTGTCTCGGCTGTTCCGGGGAGGGGATGTGAGCGATCCTCCGTTGAGTTTCTTGGTAAAATGGTAGGTGATACGCGATCGCAATAACTATAAGTAGCTCTTTGACTTCGACGGAACGCACTCCGTGCAAACCCGACCGATAATTTTTCCTGCAGGTGGTTATGGTATCCCTTGCTGCTGAATGTTCCGTTTCCGTTCCGTGACTTTTTGCTCCTTCTTACGTTTTCTTATGTGTCCGCGGACGCGCAAAAACTGACAGCTTATGACGATGATAGCCTCCGAAATTCCCGCCGCGATAGCTGGAATAGTAACTGTGATGAATGGATGGAGGGGCGTAGAGAAATTGGGAACTTGTTGGCAGGTTGATAACGCCCTAGCTATTGCTGCTGGGACAAAATTGCAGAACAGCGATGGGGACTACGACAGCCAGGGGCAAGTCCCTAAGAGTTAGATGCGCAAAGGGCTGGTCCAGCTAGCGAGCCCAGCAAATTCACTCACCAACTGCAAAGCAGCAGTTCAACAGGCCGTAGCTTTTCCAGCACTCAGTATGTCAGCAGAGCTCTGCAGCTGCACTAAAGACCTGAACAATGGAGCCGTGGCAGTTGGTTCAGCGGGTTGGGGGCGAAGGAGGGAGGATGATGCGTCCTTGCTCCCGATCCGGTGGATGGTGCGAGTGTGTGTGTGTGCTTGTGTGTGTAGGTAGGGGGGGGGGGGGCAGCAGTGAGGTGGAGCAGCTGTAGGACGGCTGCAGCCAATTGGATCCTCCTGCAGAGCTAGGGCTGGATGCCTGCACGGCGTTGAAAGTGTGGGTTGCAAGCAGGCTAAAATTCTTGGAAGCCGTTACGCGCGTGTGGCGATGAGTGGCGGGAGCAAAGGTTGCAACTTGTGATGTTGTATCGGAGGGGGCGCGGAGAGGCTGCGTGGTGGCGATCTTCGCCGGCTGCTGGGCTTCAGGAGAAACTGTATAAAGGAGAAGTTTATTTCGTTGTCAGGAGGACTGAGTGCTGCTTGTATATCGCCCACAGACACAGACGCCCGAGTGGTCAAGCAGCAGGGCTACTATACTTGCGGTGTTTGCCATGGAGAGCAAGCTTCAAGTGGCCCTCCAGATGCAGCATAAGCATCAACGTTTAGTAGGAAGTGTACTTGAAGATAGACTCTTTACTAGTACATAGCCACAGCTTGTTAGGCGCCCCAGCCGAGGTTACATTGCGACATCCAGCGTGCGGATGGAGCACTCATACTAACACGAAACCAAACGACTCCTAGTATGAGCAGCGTACGATATAGACTTAGGTAAGCAGGGAGCGTGCATATTACATAACCCCAACGCCCTAGTCACGGGACCGACTCACCATCTCAAAACCAAGATGCAACTTGTGCAGCAGAGCCACAGGCGGAACCGGCAGTCGCATTGGAAGCCCCCGCTATCATAACCTCACAACAAGCGCCAGCAGTGAGCCTTCCCTTTGCTATGGCAGCTTACGTCGAATCTTGTCACAGAGGGGGCAAGACTAGTAGGGAGAACCTACTACTAATTAACACGTGAGGCACTTAGAGGCAACTATATAACTTAGCAAGCAAATTTTTCGCTTTCTAAGCTTTGCAAGCATCGGCTTACCATTGAAATGTACTTGGTGTTGCGCATTGCCCTGTTGACATCAAAAAGGCAAGGTAGTTAGCGAGTCGAAAATTTAGAACGAATCATATTTGTACTTGGATACAGCCCCCAGTCTCGAACTGATACAGCGCTGGTTACGGGACTAGATACCGATACAGCCCTGGCAGAATAATTGCAATACCGAAAACGAGAACGATGCTTGGAATGATGTTCATAATGAGCTCCAAATTACTTGCCAGCGGCGTACAATCTTGGACCGTATATGAACTGGCAGAGTTCACGTGCGCAAAACTATGTCAAAACTGATATAGCCAGACTATCCTCTATACTTGACTGGCCATTCATGGCAAGAGCAGCACGGGGACTCTTTCAATGAACCTGGGTTAGCATCGAATGAGAGAGTCTTGTTGTATGAAGGGCGTAGAAGTAACTCTGATGCCATGTGGATGTCAAAATAGTCAACTACTGTAATCAGACTAGCCACCGTATCGAAGTATTGTTCTAAGAAGCACTTACCTCGGAGTAGGTAGCTGATCTGGGCACGAGACTAAGCTGATCTAGTCCCAGGCGAGTAGTCAAAAGTCTGGTTGCAGAGTATTACCACGGAACCAAATGCTGGAGTACTTACAATAGGGCCTGGGAATCAATAAAAGTTGCGTTATGGCCTCTTGCCTGTCATAACACAGAGAGATTTCGTAGGTACCTTTGTCCCAGTTGTATCTCTAGGCCCAGCCTCGCACCATCCTTGACAATGTCTTGACTGCATTCGTCATAAGCATGGACTTTTCAGGACTTGTTTGCTGGTCAAACAAGTCCTATACATATTATAGCACCATTCAGAGCACACATCCGCCTTGCCCAAAAAGTATCACCAAAACCTATGCAAGTGAATGCAGTATTTGAGAATGGTATTGAACAAGCTCAGACTCAAGCTGTGTGGCTGCGATTGGCCAATGAGAATAGTAAGAGAAGTCAATTTTAACTTTTTTTTTTTTTTTTTTTTTTTTTTTTTTTTTTTTTTTTTATTTCATTACTCGCGTGCCCCCTAATAGGCTATGGCGAGATGTCAATTTTAACTGTAGAACTGTTAAAAGAGAGCCAGAAAAAAATGGACAATGTTTATTGACATGATGTATCATGCAGTTCGAATACTTATCTTGGCGGTTTGCACTACCTCCTGTGAGGATTGATTCTTGCAATAAACATGCTTGATTGAATCTATATGGCACTGGACTATCTTTAGAAAGAAGTTTCAAAAATCCCTACCATAGATACCGTAAGCAGAATGGTTTTTCTGCGAGTACTCTACATGTCCCACCATGGCTGTCGCTAAATTGCACCAGCAAATTGAACCTTACTTGTGTATCGATGTAGTCAGTGAATACCTTAAATTCAGTAAACAAAGGAATTTTCCGAGTACCGATAACCGTTCCCAGTGTTGTAAGGTTACCAATTGCTGTAGTAAATTTCCGCACATGGATGTTAAGGAATCCTTGTTTGAACTCCCTCACCCCAAAGGCTAGTAGCACGGAATGGTGCCTTGTTACCACTATAGTCGAGAGAGAACAGCACTGATGTTCAGTCTCAACCTTGTAGATGCTGATAATAACAACAATGTCGTGACCTAATTGAGGAACAGACGAGAGGCTGATGCGAAATAATAGGCGGTTTCACCATGTGACCATACACGTACTTGATGAATGAATTTCATAAATGGAATCAGATGACGTGCAAGACTATATACTCTAGCAAGTACTGTCAAGTTGCCCGCAGATGGATGCAAAGTAGTTCGAGACTGAATGCAGGGGATCGATCTCAAGATTAGCGTGTAATATTCTTTATTATAGAATAATCAAGAAGGAAGCTGTGCGAACTTTTTTCTTTAGAAAATAGGGGAAACTTCAAAATTAGGCTCTTGGCTTACATCTAGATGCTATAGCCTATACCCCGTAAAACAAATTATAAACCAGTACCATCTGTTGCGTTTTAGTATCGTGATAATAGAAAATGTTGTTTCCTAGTAACTGTCAGTAATACCAATCACAGGTGATTGAGTAAATTCAGACTATGTGCAGTCTTGATCCTGCTGGCATGCTATGCGTGTCTAGCAGGCCGAGCAGGAGATGTAGCAACTCTAAGAGTGTTAGCACTGTCATAGAGGCACTTTAGACTGTGTGATGGTTCACCATCATCCGTACATAAGTAGTTAGATATGCTAGTATTTCTAGACAGATAACGCGTAATGTATTCTTAGAACCCAAATGATGCAGTAAGTGTTCGACCGATCTAGACTGCCTCTAGGCGCTCGATTTTCCATCTATGACATCTATGAGAGTTTAGTTAGTTCTCATATATATATATGTCGTTCTATAGTAGATAGATATGTTAATTTCCCATCCTAAGGTCTTGACAGGTCAAGCAGACGAGTTTTGCCTTCGGTTCCAACAGCAAATCAAGACAACGGGCAAGAGGGAAGTCGGATATAACATGTGAGGCGGCTCTCCCGACACCATGATTGTGTTACGCATGTCGCTTTACAAAGCTTTGGGATGAGATGATCTGCAAAATACACGCGAGCGGAAACCTGGTAAAAACATGTTTTACCACTTTGCAACGCACGGGTTTCAACTGCAAGTTGTGGTCAGAGAACATTCCATTTGTTCTTGCGCGTTGCCTGGGTTGGAGACCAGGATCCCTAGTCTCGCACCCCATGACCCTGTGCACGACAAAGTCCCGTAAAATTAATTGTAGTGGTCTACGGCTCAGGTGTTGCCTGTGTACCAACCATCGCATACTAGTGGCTCCTTTTGATTTCAACTTCTTTCACTAACGTGGACGGCAATTTGTTCCTGAATATGAGGTGAACTGTGTTCCACAGTAACCGATACCGGCAACTTCAGTGCCATGTCGGGGATAGGGAGGCTTCGGGCGCAGGAACAGTGTTATAGTATTTTTTTTCCCCCTCTAATATAGTTGCACGTTATACTCCTGTAGGTGGAGTATCTTGGTAGAGAGTGTAATTCACTTAGCCGTAAACTGCCACACAGGCCCGAAGAACCTAATCTCCACAGATCTGTGCGGAACGCATCACAATCTACCGTTGTGCCACCAAGTTCAAACAAATGAAGCTGATTAAGGAACTGTTCCAGAATAGTGCACGGTCAGAGTGTCGATGCATTTGACAAGGGTATGCGACATGGCGCAATACGATATCACTGCTCAATCTTTCAGATAGCTGCACACGAAATTTGAGCTCTCACTGACTTCGCCTATACCCGATCCGCCTGCTTCACCTTCACCCCTGTGGTTTTGGCGTAAATTTTGTCCGCCAATGTAGAGCAATCGGGAGGTCGGTGAACGCTGGACACATGATGAGAAGCCCCCTCGCTAAGGCTTTGCTTTGTCTCTCAACCATGAACAAGTATACCGCTGCCAGTATCAGAAAGAGCCGACTGCTATTGGCGATTGGACCAGTCAGGCAGCTCCGAGACTTTAAATCCTGACTTGTTCGATTTAGCCGGACGCCGTGGATACAACATTTCGAGTCTATGTGAAGACAGGGTTAACCTCAATTGGATATCTTCCAGAAGCTTTCACCCCTTTCCCGAGCCTGGCGTTGCGTCTCCACCCAAGCCACCCAGTTGCTGGGTCATGATGCTGTTGCTTCAGGTCGGCAGCAGTGGGCCAGCTTCTGCTGCTCTAGCATATGCCTCCTTCCGCTAGGCACGAGACGAATTGCTGGGAAATCCTTGTCCGTTTGCGCTGGCTCACAGACCATCTCGCCCGGGACCCAGCCGGGTCATGATAATAGTAAGGAGTATGGGAATGCCAATGCTGGAGGCTGCACACGCTCTAGACATAGGCTAGGGCATTTTTGTTTGTGCACTCTAGCCGGGTTGTGATTAACGTTGCTTCGCGATGCGTTCCATCTTTTTTCTCTGCATGCATGGGTACTGCTGTTTTGCTTTCGAGCGTCCCGTTCTCGCGTAGGGGCTTGGTAGGTGCTGGCAATGGGGGCGGGGGAGAATGGGGGCCTTGGATGCTGGGACAGCGTCCACTAGGGTTGCAATGCTTGGTCCCAAGCCGCCCAATGAACGCCAGAGCGACCTTGGCCGCCGTATCGTCGTGCACCCGTGCAGTCGTGCGCTGGGGGGGCTGCGGCAGGGTGAAAGCGCCGCTACGTTTGCACAGAAACACCGAGCATCTCGCGTGGAGCTGCTCCGTGCGCCAGGCCTGCGGTCCACCAGAGAATCCGTCGAGTGCCACGGGCCACTGAAAGCAGGAAGGCTCCATGCTGACCGTTCCCGCAGCATAAACCTCATCTCCATCCTCGCCTCGCAGGTGGTTGGCTGGCTGGTTCACACCGCTCGGCACCCGCAACGATCCCTCCGCCCCGCCCGTTCCCCTTTCTCGATCTGCTGGGCCTAGGCGGGCTGTAGTCTGCTAGCCGGCCGCCTGCTGCTCGGAAGGCAGGCCTCTGCAAGTGCCTCTCTCCGTCCGCCCTCCCTCCTCCCTCCTCCCTCCTCCTTCTCCCTCCCAATTCAAAAGAGACCCCAACCCCTCCGCCTGTGCTGCCCTCAAACTTGCATGTATCTACGCCCTCACTGTTGAACACCAGCGTCCGTATTTCAGTCAGTGCCCCCAGTCCCAGTCACGGCACGCAGCATTCTCACCACTGCTCATTGTGGCACCGGCGTACACAGCCCGTCGTGCAAACCCACACCGAGGTGGTCAAAGTGCCCACGGGAAATCTAAGCTTCATCCAAGATTTCTTTAACTCAAAACAACGCTGCATATGTACCATTCTTACCAGTCACCAAAGCATATGTGGCAGATTCAATAACACGAGTCCATTCCTTGTCTCTCTTGCAAACATCCTCTTTGATCTACGCTTCCCCAGTGCATGCATACCTCCGAATCATTGATATATACCAAACGGAGTAATTATTCTCTGGCGGTGTGGACTCTGGAATGCTTCTATCCTTTGTCTAGCTACGACCCTAAGTTTCGTATCACTGACAACCATTCGAGCGAAGGTCTCCAGGCGCTCGGTAGTCTGCAATTAAAGTGCGCAAATTGACCTCTATCAGTTCGATATCCCGTCCACTCCCCAGATCCGCTCTCTCAGCGTCCGCAAGGGGTAGCCTGGGACACTGCAAGCCTTGGCGGCCCAGTGCAAAGAAAGTTTGACGAGCAAGCG
Source organism: Kalaharituber pfeilii (assembly GCA_015179045.1). Classification (NCBI taxonomy): domain Eukaryota; kingdom Fungi; phylum Ascomycota; class Pezizomycetes; order Pezizales; family Pezizaceae; genus Kalaharituber; species Kalaharituber pfeilii. The sequence goes on from WHUZ01000005.1 coordinate 1,250,660, forward strand.
CCGCTGGGACGAGGGGATCGGAGCAGCGATAAAGAAACTTGTGCCCTGGAGATAGGAGTACAACTGACACTTGTATTCGGAGCAGGTATGTACCCGCTGGTTCTCATGCGTACTTTGTGTCTAACCTGTGTGCTTGCTTGAACCTAGTAGTAGCTATAGTGCTAGGCCTTAGCTTGCGCACGGACGCATATCAGAGCTCTACGCCCCCACGAGGGCTCCTTGTTTTAGAGATACAGGTCCCCTTCTCACGGCTTTGAAAGAGGCCTACCTCGCCATAGCCCACAGGGCGGCATGCGAGTACTGATATAAAAAAATAAAAAAAAAAAAAGGCCTTTTTCCTGCACCCAACATTTATATAACTATAAGTCGGCATTTATTCTCTTGAAGCAGGTATTAGAACATTCGAGATGGATCTTACAAATATCTTGAATGGTAGGGATGGTATAAAGGCCGAGTCGAATCTCCACAGCCATCCTCACAGCCCAGCACCATCGGACCAACCCACTGACCGTGAATTGTCACCACATTCCTCAGCATCGCCTTCCGTTTCAACTCATTCAAGTCCAGCATTTATCCCGCGATCAGTATCAACAGCTACACAGTCGCCCTCGCCGTACTCTAATGGAACTATTCTGAATGGCGCTGCCTCATTCCATCCAAACACTCAGTTACCCTCTGTTACGTCTGCCCCGAACCTTCAGAGCAGAGGACCAGGCCGACCATCATGTGGTGACCCATCGATGAAAGCGTTCCAATGTACAGTGTGTGTCAAAAAGTTCGCCCGAAGGAGCGACTTAGCTCGTCACGGTAAGCTTCACAGAGAATCTGTCATCACAGAATCTAGCTCACAAAATAGAACGGATACACACTGGAATTCGTCCCCATGTGTGTGATTGGCCGGGTTGCAATAAACAGTTTATCCAAAGATCTGCTTTAACAGTGCATAGCAGAGTTCATACGGGCGAGAAGCCGCATCTGTGTGAAACCTGTACTAAGGTAAGCTCTCATTCCTACGCATATAATGACGATGCATGAGCACTAACATATCTTTTAAAGCGTTTCAGCGACTCAAGCTCTTTGGCTAGGCATAGACGCATTCATTCCGGAAAACGGCCGTACAAATGTCCCTATGCTGATTGTCAAAAGACGTTTACAAGGTACTGAATATCTGGTGCTTAGCACTATGATTCTCATGGGTTTACTGACCTCAAGCAGACGCACTACACTTACGCGGCATCAGAACCATCACACGGGAACCTTGAGCGAATCTGAAGCTGCTACAGTTGCTGCTCTAGCCTCGAGACCTACTCTGCCAAAACCTGGACGCCCACCGAGATCACCAACATCTCATCCAGTTGCTCGGCCCGCAAGTGAAGGATACATATCCCAATCAGATACGCCCTCACCTTCCCAGAGACCTTCCACAGCATCGCCTACGAACATGTCACCAGCCACTGAATTGCCACCAGTGCTACCTATACACTCTACATCCTCAGGATGGCCACCACTACCATGGCAAGGACGAAATGTCACGTCACACCCAAATCCTCATGACTTACAGCCGTTGACACCACGAGTTACCCCTTCCTCAACTCCAACTATGCCATCTGTTCTTGTTCCACAAGGGCAATATCGGTCTGTTCCTACTGCCTCACATCCCCCTCAACAATCACCCCTTCCATCTTTACCTGAGGTGTTCGATTCGCATTCACAGGTAGATTCTCGGAGACAGGGCACAGCTAGCCCGCATCTCGCAAGAAGTATAAGTCCTCATGGTTCATCACAGGGATGGCACTCACCTTACTATTCGGGGCCTACTAGTCAACCGTCGGAACATGACTATTTCTTTCCGCCTCCCCAATCTAGTTACTTTCAGCCCCCATCAAGGCCAAGCTCTAGTGGCTCCGTTACTTCTTTAGATAGACGGTCCAGAGGGGTTTGGAGCTGAGCTTCGCCACCTTATCAGCTTTTAATCCCAGATGCTGCTGTGGTCGTGGCTGGGGATTGTGACAGTTGAGTTTTTTTTTTTTTTTTTTTTTGTGTATCATTACTCGCGTGCCGCCCTGGGGGCTATGGCGAGAAGTTAAGTACAAGACGGTTGAGAGTGAATGGGATGCTGATGGGTATGCATAACGTATCACGTTGTTCGTCTCGTAACAAGAGTATCATATTGTTTGTTCTATACCACATATAAGGTTGGATTTCGGTTTCCATCATTTCCTGAAGTTGGCCTTTATTTTTGTTTTTTTTTTTGCAACTTGTCCCTTCTGTTGTTTCTGAAAAAAAGGTGTGTGTTGGTGCTATTTATTGGTTTCCAGTGCTTCTGCATTCTACACTTTTCATCCTGGGTTTCATTGCGGAGTTGCTTCAGAGAACGTTTTGTACTTGATACCCTCTTGGTTTTGTCGGATATTCCATTGTAATCCGTTCTTAGCAGGGTTAGTTCAGTCTGGAATCAGATCGACGGCTGTTACGGTATTTTATCCATCTGGTGGCAATTGTCTCGCAATACCACGTTTTGCAGCATCTTTGAGACAGAACGGACGTGGTAATGTTTGGATGAACTCAATGAGTGATGCCCCTTTCTCCTCCTTAGCTTTCATTTCCATGGATTATTTGGTTATTTCTGCTTTTGCTAGTCATCAATTATGACTTTTCTTGAGAGGAGCAGCGTTAGATCCATATATCATATAGAGGGGATACTTATCAATGAATGATTTCCTAGATTAACGATTGCATGGGACGTACTCTCAAAATGGCAATTCCCGCAGCAGCATTTCACGGGTGAATACGGCGTCTGGCTCTTGCGCTTCTGGACAAAGGGCCTTTGAAATGGAAAATACCAATACCCTAAGTTGCTCTGAGTGCCACCATGTGAAGTTGGAATCTCCGCACGCAATGCATGGTGCATCCTGTTAAAGATGAGGCGGTTTTCAAGCTCGCTCTGCTGATTATGAATGTCACTCGTGATGTATTTCTGCTATTCTGCACATTGGTTATTATATCAACCAGAGTGGATATCCAGAGGAGTAGACTGAAGCTAACAGATGCAACCAGGCCGAAGAACGATGGAATAGATCCGCACTTGGGTTGGGCCTGAAGGAGATTGTGTGTTAATATACGCTCGGTAGCCTAGACGCACATTGTTTGTGGGCGTGAAGCGCATTGGAACAAGAAGCATTTTATACCACTTAGCCCCTTTCGTTGAAAAAGCAGGTGGCAGATCCACTGCAACGGGAGTCTTGGGTAAAACCCCGCTAAAGAATTTCCGATAGGTCTCCGCACTGCACACTAAGTGCTCTCCAGGCTGTAATTGGAGGCCCTGGGAAATAGAAGGGGGATTATATTGCTCATCTTGGACTTCGTCGGACCATGTACACCGCTGGAACTTGGAATACCGCATGCACCATCTCCGACGACCCCAGGCCACTATTGCCCTTTGGAATTGAATACGGTATTGTTGTACTTATATTTACTAGAGTTCGGCCTGCTTGGTATGAAAGAAGCCTGCCCAGTACACCGCAATTAACAAGCCTGCAGGCTAAGCGCAATGACTTTAGGACAGGAGATGCATTTCGCAAGCCATTGCAGAACTGTCGACAAATTTACGCTTTCTGGCAGCCCTGAACCCAATACTGCATATTGTGGAGAGAACCTGCAATTGGGCCTGCACCCGCTCCTGCACACACGGCGCTCAAGGCCTCGCGCGAGTCCTGCGTCTGCGTCCGCCGCGCGCACAGTCACATCACACACAAAATCCAAGCGGCGAGTATGCCTTTTCTAGCTAGAGATGCCTATCCGAGGTCATACTATACAAGATTGATAAATGCCCTCCCGATCCCTCCACATCCCCTGGTATGCCCCCCTCCGGATCCACTTGGCCCCCCACCATCTTCACTTATGCCCCCCACCATCCCACACATGGATATCGCATGCATAGTACAAGGTCCTGGTCTGGTGCACGCGCATTGCTCTTGCAAAGGTGAAGGCTGGCTGTGGGGAAGTTGTTGGATTACTTGACTTGTACTCTACAATTAGACGTAGTCGCTGACACAGACATAGTATCCACGAGCACATACTATGCTCCACGCACATCTTGAAGCTTGCTGCATACATTTTGTGTTCGTAACACTTACTCCCCTTCAGGACACTTACTCCCCTTCAGGACACTTACTCCCCTTCAGGTGAACTAATAATACTCGCCCAGGCCCTGTAGATTGAGCCCTATCGTGAGATACATTTGAAATCACTGGGTGCTGAGACCAAGACCACTGTTGCTAGGATGCTATCATAGACCAGTGCCCTGAGAAATAAGCCTAGGTTGTCCTTCCCATTCTGTATTTCATTCGGCTCAATGCTAAACCATATCTAGCGGTGCTATGCGTCCCGTGCCTTGGGCATGCATGCGATGACAACTGTCAGGATTGAGCCCTTGGTTTGCAAAATTGTGTAAAGAATAAAAAAAAGAACAGGACTACAGAACGTCCATATGAGCAGCGACTCGTTACTACATTACTCAATCTTTCCATGTGCTGGGTCTATAGGCTAGTCTCATTACCAGATGCTACGTCCACATACGCATCATCGATCGAGGATACCATATGCTACTGGCCATTAGCTCCGTTCTAATCGCTGATTAGCTGCCCCGCCAGGAACATGTTCTTCTGAAAATGCTTCACTAATTATAATTTACTCCGTGTGTAAGTTCAGGTACACTAAACTATGTTGCACGACAGTTTGGTGTGCAATGTCATCATGCGTTCGAGCTGCAGTTGTGCGATATCAACCGTATGCCTCGATATGGCCCTTCACAGAAACATCGTGCGCCACGGTTTGAGACTGCTTGCATCACTCATTTCAATTGAGACTGCACTCTATGCTATGGGTGTATGGGAAAAATAGGATTTGAGCCAATATTGCCGCATCTGGGCTGTTTTACTGAGACCTGGTGGAATTGGCAGTGCTGTTGCTGCCAATTCTTTCTATTCCGCTGATCTCGCAATATGCACGCTATCAGAGGCCAATTGTGGGATAAAATACACAGATTTAGCAGCAGTGCAGGTAGTATTCAGCAGCAGCGGCACATGCCTGCTTGCATGACTTCTGAGACAGATGGAGTACCATCGGTTGGAGCTGAAATATCGTACAAGCTCTTACATCAAAAGTCACCCACGATTGGTAACACTCTCAAATTCCCACATGAGAAAGAGTGACCACTCTTTATGATTTCTACTGTACCATCACTGATACTGTAAAAGTGTGGGCAAATACACTTCTATACAAATCTCATATTGTGTAGTTGAATTAATTTTACCAGGAACAACTTGCAATAAAAGAATCTGTAGATCAATATCTGAGTGATACGGCTCTCATATCGGCAGTTTACCCAAGCGTAACATTCTTGACGGCAGATATACCCTTGTCAGTTTGTGACAATGGACTTGAATGCTCAGCAAAGTGGCCGGAGTAGAGTGGTCACAGAAAAAAGAAATGTTTGTCGGCTCAGAGCCCATTCACATTATCAGTGGGATACATCAAGGGTCCAACTAATCGAAGCATTTGAGACATGCCATGCATAGGGAAAATAGTCATGATCTGCTGGGATCGGCGGGCAGCCATTTTCACTACACTTGCTCGGTATGCCGCTATCTAACTTCAAAACGTCAGCCCTTAAAGAGGTCACTTCAGGAAGGCTGTGATGGAGCAATTGGTAGTGCTCAGGATACCTATTATGGTTCTGCTTTCAGAGCTGGTATGTGAAGCTGGAAATGATGTAAGTCTGATCGTCCGATTGTCGGAATGCAGTTCCGGCCTTGATTTTGATTTACATTGCTTTTTCTTCAGTTGCCATGTGTTCTCTTTAGCTAGGAGGAAGAAACTGAAGCAGTCCAGGCTTTTATATGTAACGTGGTTACTAATGCAAGCGCCTTTACTCGAGCAGGGGCGGCAACAGCTTGATAAGAAACCGTTGCAACTTATTTTGAGGTGTTATCGATATCAACTGGACGGGGGGACCAGACTAGGGCGTTTGGCCCATCTCTATTATGCTTAGTGTGTATGACCTTCGTAACCATGTTATTGATTAGTCTCGAACCATCATCGACAAGTGCTTGTCCTTCAGTATATATGCATGGAAATTTACAGAGTAAGGCGGCAGTATAATCGACCCAAAATGCACATATCAGAAGGAGGTACATATTAGCAGGGAGTTGAATTGGTTGCGGGAAATGAGGGGCTATGCGAGCCATTCGTGAACAATGATTTTCCTGGCTGGGGTAATCGAATAACATAATGGGTATACTTATTGGGATATATGTCAATCAAGGAGGGTGTAGGAAGAGGAGTCAATCACTAGGCGGGATTTGATGGAAGAAAAAAGAATTTTATATTTAATTACGTTCAACAGCCTATAAAGGTGCATTGGAAAGCGACGCAAGTGGACACGATAAGGTCAAGAACACCCTCTGTGAGTGGATGTGCTTATAGGTTTTGCCTCAGACGGGGTAATCAAGTATACTCATGCCGGTTAACATCTGTGTAGAAAAGCAAGTTCATTGCTGGTCTGCAGCAGAACTATCACTGGGTTCATTACAGGGAATCTGCCCAGGATCAATGGTTGATATTCTTCGAATCAAGTAGTTTTCCAAAGCATTCGGCCATTTAAGGTCAAAAGATTGAACCGAGTACTTTCTCTCCAAAAATAATAAACGGTTGACCTTGATCAGGTGGCGGAAATAAATCTCTATTCGATATTCACGTACTCTATTAGGACATCTATTCACCCAGCGTTCACAGGCTACACAGAGTCTGGGCACGGGAACAAGGTTACACGAGTTTGGGGCTGTGTCATAAGGCAATTGAGTCATGGACTGACCTGACTCCAAATCGCTGGATATAGTAGATTGATTTGTTAGTGTTACAAGTAAAACATCCACAGGAATTACTGAGAAGAGATGGTTAGCAGATTTCGGTTTACAAGCAGTGGAAACGGTACATGAAACAGTCATACTCACTTGTACAGAAGCCGGAATAAACAGGCAAAGGAAAGACAATATGACCCACTACTCGCCGCGGCAAATTGCTATAAACTCGTCCTTACTTACTGCAGGTCAACACCAACGTTAGCCAAACGTGAGCCGGAAGAGGGGGATATGTTGTTGAGTCCAGTGGGAGCAACGAACTCAGATTGTCATTATCTAAGTCGAATTCCCGTATCATAGCTTGTATTTCTTCTTCCTCCAAATTTTCACCCAACTCTTTCGCCACTCGCCGCAGGTCTTCTACACCAATTCGTAGTTCCTCGCCCTGAGGCCCTTGCACTGCAGTTCCTGCGAACAGTGAAAAGGCTCGTATGATTTCTTCCAGAGGGTCACGTGCTGCGATCTTTTCTGCCATCACTTGGGCGAAGGCATCGTAGGTGATAAACATGCGGTTCGATGGAGGGTTGCCTTGAATGCCATGTTTGCGAAGAATCCGTAATACTTCAGGTTTGTCTTCATCGAAGCCAAGAGCTTTCATGGCTACCTTTTGCGTCAATTAGCATTTATGCAATGAGGAAGTGGCGAAACCGAGAGTGAAGCGGCTAGCTCACCTTCAATTCATGATAATCGATTTTCTTATCCTTATCCAAATCGAATAGTTCAAACTGTTGTGCGCGCAAAATGAACAATAATCATATTCTCTGAATTAGTTTCCTGATGTATATTGTGACGCGTTTTTGTACTATACGCGTGAGGTTCTCGCTCCAGGAGGTCACGCGTAGTTTTCGCGTTTCATGGGCGTAGAACATAGGCGTAGAATTGAGTACTGAGGAGCCAGGGGAACACGGGGGAGGAAGTGCGGAGATGCTTCACTAGGGGAAACGGGAACACCAAAAAGAAACTTACAGCTTCTCGTATTTCCTCCCGCTGCTCTTCGCTGAGTTCTACCTGGGCCTGTTGCTGGCGTTGAGGAGGTTGGGGCTGTCGCTGGCTCGTACTGGGGCCAGCCTGACTGGAGCGCATTCCGCCGGACGTACCACCACCGATACCGCCGCCGCCCAGAACGTTGAATCGAGAGTGTCCGCCGGTAGTAGAGCTAGTGACTTGGGCAGGGTTCAATGCAGGCGGAGGAGAGTGGGCCGTTCGACGAGGAGGCCGGGTTGTAGAGGGTCCCGCTGTGGAGGAAAACATGGAGAGGAGTGTTTATTGTGAGTATAAGGGGGGTGGGGGGTGGGGGGGAGGTGTTGGCTGCGAATTGCTAGTTACTTGTGGTGCGCGTTGCTGCTCAAGCCGACGCAGGGGGCCGCACGGTGCAGAGCGAGACGGTTGTTGTCGCCTCCAGTTTACCGCCAACGGTAGTCTGGTTGCGCCAACGGTGCGGATCAAGTCTGCACTTCTGCGAAGCTTGCCGCTGTGTTTTCGGTGCTAGCGGGGCCTAAAGAGAGCCGGGGCGTCTGGTCTGTACTGTATCTGGATGGGGGGCGGTTGCAAAGGTTTGCTGGCGGAAACAGGATCGTGTGGACGTGCCTCGGATTTCTCGTAGCCAGAGCGTTGTCCATTCTTCCAAACAGAGCACAATGCACGCCACAAGGTATCAGCTCCCAGTTCCAGGCTGCCAGCAGCCTCGTGACTTGGAATTCATCTTGCATCAAGCAGCGAGCGATTCACAGCGCAAGACATGGCTCGATTGTGGCGCAGTGTCGTGTGCAGTGTCCTCCAATGGCCTCATGCCAAGCCCCAGTAGCAGCACACGCTGACTGTTCTATGACTCTTAGACGCTGCGTGGTCGGTGACGGACTCAAGGATACACATGCGGTGCACTTTGGCCCTGCGTAGCTATGAGTCTTAACTCTTTGCTGCATGTAGATCTTGGCACCATCACCCTCACGCTGACAGCGTCGATGTGCTTTTTCCTGACTCTTCAGTACGCCAGCAGCCTTTTATCCGCCACACACTCTTCGCACGCCTTCCACAGGAGTCACTCCACTCCATCACCTTCTGCCCTTAAATAGTTCTCATCTTCTACGCAGATCCTCATTGTGTTTGCATTCTCGTCAGTGGAGTAGCCGCCAACTTCGAACCTTTGCCACCATTTGGTGATCTTTACGCGGCGTTCTAGCAAGCTCAGCCCGACATCAGGGAAGAAACTTAATAACCCTCACCATATCATAAAAAGTAGCAGGAGCAAGGTCAACAGTACAGAATCGAAACGAATCTCCTCACCATGTTCGGGTCTGGCACGTCCGGAACGGGAGGATTTGGGGGATTTGGTCAGAATACCCAACAGCCGGCTGGCACTGGGGGTGTGTTTGGTGGAGGAGCAGGAGGAGGGGGAGGAGGGGGAGGAGCAGGAACTGGATTCGGTCAAACAACAGGTACTGGTGAGTTGAATTCCATCGCACAAGTTACTACAATTGCCTTTCAGGTTGCCCTACCAAACGCAGCAATACAGTAAAAGTCACAGAAGATATCATCTTGTAAATTTCACTGCACAGTTTGGCGTCAAACTACTTGAATGGCGCGTCTCTGGGCACTGTGACAATTACCGGCTCTGGTATACCAGGATTCGAAACTGAATTACGCGTCTACAGGCACAGGCTTTGGTCAAACAGGAACTGGTGGTGGGTTTGGAACAAGTGGTGGCTTTGGTCAGCCTCAACAACAAAGCGCTGGATTCGGTGGAACAGGTACTCTATCTCCAGTTTCATCATGAGAATCCATCACCTCTTCCATCACTGAGCATGTTCTGAATCCACCTACCAAATCTTGTGGATGACAAAAGCGCCTTTGGCTATTGCAATACTGCGATTCTTGTTCGGTGTTGGAATAGAAGAATTGCAACGTCGAGCAGCATGGATACTAACATAGAATATTTTTTACAGGATTTGGTTCAACGGCGAATACTGGCTTTGGTACGAAACCTGCATTCGGATCAACTACAACGGGAACTGGCCTTTTCGGATCTACCCCATCAACCACAACTAGTGGATTTGGTGCATTTGGAAGTGGAACAACAACCGGAGGATTTGGTTCCACAACGACCCCGAGCACGACTGCGGGGACGTTCGGAAAACCGTTTGGGTCTACAACGACGACAGCGGGAAGTACTGGCGGACTATTTAGTACAGCAGGCCCGACCACTGGCGGATTTGGTACCGGAAGCACAATTGGTTTCGGGGGCGCCACATCTGTTCCAATTAGTGGTACATCCAATCCGGTTTTTACTCCTACGCAGGAGAAGGATCCCGCCGGTACTTCGATGAATCATTTCCAAACTATCTCGTTTATGCCTGCGTATCAGAAGTTTTCTCTCGAGGTAATTATTTGCTACAATTAATTATTGTAACAAAATAGAAGCTAATACATGCAATAGGAATTGAGATTACAAGACTATATGCAAGGCAGGCGCTACGGGAATGAATCTGGTGCAGGTGCATTTGGTGTCCCTACTGGTTTTGGAACTGGTTTTGGTACACAACAGCAACAAGGGACTGGGTTCGGCAGTGCAGGTACTACTGGCGGGTTATTCGCCTCTACTCCCCAGAACCAGCAAAATACGGGTTTTGGCAGCACTGGTGGATTTGGTGGTACAACAACGGGTAGCACTGGGCTTTTTGGTACTAAGCCTGCCGGAACTGGTCTGTTTGGAAATACCCCTTCAACTACTACTGGCGGCGGGCTATTTGGTACACAAAATCAAAGTGCTCCAGGGTTTGGAACGGGGACTGCAGGTGCATTTGGTACACAGACGCAGCCTTCGTCTGGAAGCCTGTTTGGCGGCGCTACTACATCTGGTACTGGTTTCGGCCAAACTCAGACAACTGGGTTTGTGTCTACTCCTTCTGCAGGCGGTGGGTTGTTTGGCGCTCAGAATCAACCTAGCACACCTTTCGCAAGCACTCAACCATCCACTGGAACAGGTGCATTTGGAACAGGTTTCGGGCAAACCCCGCAAGCTCAGAACCAGCCCGCACCGTTTGGCGGATTCGGAACAAGTACTCAGCAGAGCCAGCAAAATAAGCCGTTTGGTTCAGGGTTTGGATCAACTCCAACAAGTGGCACTGGCTTGTTTGGCCCCGGCCCCAGCCAGCAACAACAGCAACAACCCGGGCAAACTGGTGGGTTATTTAGTCAAAAGCCTGCATTTGGCACTGGTACGACATCGACTTCCGGTACTGGCCTTTTCGGTACTGCCCCTAGTACTGCGGCGACCTCGGCCGGACTCTTTGGCTCAACTCCCTCGGCGCCATCTAGTGGTGGGCTTTTTGGAAGTGGGCAGCAAAATCAGCAGCAGAGCACTGGTCTCTTCGGCAGTAAGCCTTCCGGAGGTCTCTTTGGAAGCTCTGCTGCTCCTGCGGCTTCTAATACTAGCGGTTTGTTTGGGGGCAACCAGCAGCAGCAAGGGACTGGTTTTGGCGCTGGTCAACAGCAGCAGCCAAGTCTGGGCGGAAGTGGGTTTTTTAGCAATTCTATGATTGGCAATCAGCCCGGTCAGCAACCCCAACTTTTTTCTTCTTCTATTAACGACCCCAACCCATATGGCACTAGTCCCCTACTCTCTGGAAGTGTCCAGGCTTCAGGCCCTCTTGCAACCCCTATTGGGTCCGTGCAGAAGAAGAAATCAGCAATGTTGCCTCAGAGCAAAATTGCGCCACGGGCATCTCAACTGACGCCACGTCTGGGTGCGAGCTTCTCTCGATCCAGTTCTCCCTTCGCTACATCGTCCTCAACCAGCGCCTCTCTGGCGGGCTCCAGTCTTGGAAGGTCCATTTCCCCGAGTGCGAGTAAACTTCATCTTTTCGACAGCGACGATTCTGTTTTGAGTGCGGGAGCCTTCACCCCTTCAGCTGGCAATAGAGTCGCTAGCTTAAAGAGATTAGTTATTGATCGGAACATCAGGGATGCTGACTTGTTTAATGGTGCAAGTGATCTAAAAGGTATTGCTAGTGGCTCGAAGGATGATGGAAAGCCAAAGGGAATCTTAAAGAAAGCAGTGTCCTTTGACAAGAAGGATTCGGACCTCTTCGGCAAGGATGAAACTCCAGCTAGTAGCTCTAGGCAGCAACAATCTGGCTCTCCAACCGCTGAAGATATGGGATATCTTAGATCGCCAGCTGCTCGAAACCGCAAAGAGAATGTAGACGAGTCTTCTACGGCAACCGGTGAGCAAATTACTGTTCAAGGCAATGAAGTTGCCGTCATTGGGGAAAATTCTGAGACAGCAAACGACCATGGAACATACTGGATGGTACCCAGCTTAGCAACGTTGAAGAGCATGCCAAAGGAGAAACTTAAGCATGTCACCAATTTGACTGTCGGCCGAAAGGGTTATGGTCAGATCAGATTCGAGCCCGCCGTCGACTTAACTCATATCAACCCTGAAGATATCATGGACGGTATTGTTGTCTTCCAGAGCAGGGTGTGCACAGTCTACCCGGAGCATCTCCCTAAACCCCCTCCAGGAAGCGGGCTCAATGTTCCTTCTATCATCAGCCTGGAGGATTGTTTTCCTCAATATAAGGATACCAGAGGCCCGGTCAAGGATCCTGAGCATCCTCGTTACATTGCACATCTTAACCGTCTTAAGAATATCAAGGATACGGAGTTCATCGATTACGTTGCTGCAGAAGGAATCTGGATTTTCAGGGTCAAGCATTTCACAACTTATGGATTGGTTGAATCCGACGATGAGGAGCAGGGTGACGAGCTTCTAGAGGAAGAAGACAGCACTCCAAAGCGGCGTGCTTTTTTCGAGGACTCTACAATTTTCGGTCACCAGACCTTTGATGGGGACGCTGACATCTCTGGGATCGTTGACGATGATGACTCATCTGCTGTTGATGATACATTTGAATTTAGAAAACTTCGATCATCAGTAGCCTCTCAAGCCTCTCAGGCCTCAGCTCATCCTGGTTCTTTTACAGGTGAAGATGAGAGTAATCAAGAGCTAACTACTACTACGGAGGATGCCACAAACGAAATCTCTGAGGAATCTTTTTTAGGGGAAGGCTTCGCAGACTCTATCGAGGAGGAAGATGAAGAAGAAGAGGACCTCGATGATGAAGAAGAGCCTGCGGAGCTGGAGTCAACGGAGGAAATCGACGAATCTGTGACAATTAACAGTGGAGGTGCTTCTCCAGAAGTTCCCTCAACACCAGTTCTTTCACCCACAAAGAAACCTATTGAGCCAATTGCAGCCTCTACGCCAAAAGCCTTGCCGCTTGCGACCAACTGGACTGAGCAACTCAATTTGACAATCAGCCCCGTCAAACGGAAGAAAAATTTGATCAGCATGAGTCCAGTAAGGGCTAGAATTGATCTTTCCCCTTTGAGAGCCCAAAGGAGAGCTCAAGTGATTGAGCCTCTGAACTACGGATACATGGATATGGTCAATGATTTGTTTTCTGGAGGAGTGATGGATACCGAGGTGGAAGCTGGTCAGAAGGATGTACGGAGTCCTATCAAGAAGGGTTATTTCCAAGAGGTGTGATTTATTCCAGCGATGATTCTCCTTGCTTTTTTCTTTTCTATTTTAATGTCTTGTTTTCTTTTGATAGTCATGTATCTTAAGTGAATAAATGAACTTACGAACTGGGTATGTGTAGTCACTGCGTCGTTCGCGAGCCAATTTCCGTGTAATATCTCAAGAAGAATGTAATTCAACTGTAAGGCCAGTATGGAGCGCAGAGGGGAAGCTGCTATACGTTGGTGAGTTGGTTGATTCAATCAAGCAAGGAAAGCCTAGTCATCCCTTGGCATCAAAGGCCAGAGTGGCACAGCTTAAATCTATCCCAGAGGTAAATATCTGTTTTATGTCTTCGTTGGTTTGCTGCAGCACGTGCTAACATGGTCAATAGAAGAGTGGGGAACTTGCATCGATTTTGGAGTTGCAGTTTAATTGCACTGAAATCAAGATTGACGAATATGGAGTCCCATGGGCAGAGCTAAAATATTCGACGCTATTTGATTCGTTTGCAGGAATCCAATGGGATGATAAGCCGTCATCACGCTATGAGAGAAGTGTCTGGAAACTTGCCAGTGTGCTCTTTGACCCTATTGAGGAACAGCATGACGGAATGGATATAATGCAGTTGCACCAAAGGATACGCAAGCAGAAGTTGTCCAGGTTCCTGGAGGAGATTGTTGAAAGGACTGTTGACTACCATGCTAGAACCGCTGGTAGTCTTGAGGAGGTTGCGTTGGCTCATCTCACTGGACACCGTGTCGAGCAGGCTTGTGCGTCACTACTAGAAGCTAATGCATTCAGGCTTGCTACACTGATCCCAATGATTGGTGGGGATAACATCTTAAGAGAGGAGATGAAGAGACAACTTTTTGAGTGGAAGCAAAAAGGGTTTTTGTCCGAGTTTTCTTTGCCTATTCGAGCACTGTACGAGCTTCTAGCGGGCAATACGTGTTATTCTGATGGGCTTCAGAAGCCGTACGAAGATGCCGCACCGAGTTTCTTCATCTCGCAGCAGTTTAATCTCGATTGGAAACGTACGTTCGGGTTGAAGCTTTGGTATGGCACAACTGAGGACCAGGATTTGTCCGAGGCGGTCCTGAGATATGAGGAGGACTTCAAGAAATATCCTGGAGACGTGCAGAAGCCAACTCCATGGTATGCACCAGAAAATGCGGAAACAGAAGAGTTTGATTTGCTCTGGGGACTGTTGAAGACTTATGCCGATGTGTTCTTGTTCCCGAATGGCGATGGGCAAGTGGTGCTTGAAGATGTTCTTAGCACCAAGTGGGCGGACAAGGAGCGTAATGACTACCGCTTGCCCTGGCAGCTTCGCACTCTGATGGTGCGCCGCAGAATTCGCGACTTCTCGGTACCAGACATGAAAATCGAAGATTACCAGCATAAGATTGGAGATGACTTGACGGTGAGTTTTGCGGCACAGCTCGAGGGGCAAGGGCACTGGGAGTGGGCTATGTTTGTCATTATTCATTTGAATGATGGTGATGCGAGGGAGTTGGCAGTGAGGAACTTTCTAGGGAGGCATGTAGAGGATTTGGAGGTGGGAAGTGAGAAGTTTGCGTTTGTGAAGAAGTTGATGGTGCCGGAGAAGTGGATTTATGAGGCTAAGGTATTTTCTAATATTTTGACTACAGTCGTGGTGGAAGTTACTAATGAGTTTTACATTCTAGGCTTTGCATGCAAGACATCTACAACTCTACGTCCAGGAGGCAGAGTACCTGCTCTCGGCTCAGGCCTGGGCTGAAGCTCATCGTACCCTTGTTCAACAAGTCGCCCCCGCAGCCGTCATTGCCGACGACCTGAAGCAGCTGCAGTCTCTGCTTGCGAAATTCGAGGACGTCAACAAAATTAGGGACTGGAGCCTCGGTGGACAAGTTTACCTCGACTACATCACCCTCCTGACTTTGAAAGAGGACCTATCTGCCGTGATCTTCACTCCCGCCACAGGGAGCCGCAGGGGGGAGAGGGCTGCGGGCAAACATGATCTTGTGCACTTGTGCAAGAGGCTATTGGCCGCGCTGCCGAGTATGGATAGATGGAACTTCGAGCAAAAAGTTGCGATCGCGGAGATGAGTGCGGTGTTGAGTGGAGTGGTGTTGAAGGTTGGAGAGGCGTTGGTAGGTTTCAAGTTTAGCTTTGAAATGAGATACTTGTCTTTTGGGGTGGTTCGCTAATTGTGATTTGTGTGCGATGTAGGCAGGTGACGCACCAAAGATTCTGGACCTGCCATTGACGGAGGATCAGTATTTGAGAAAGACGGTGAAGTTGTCATTGGAGTACTTCAAGGCGAGATTGGTAGAGGGAGGAGCACATTGATTGGTTACATTAAGTGAGGGATTACGGAGAATAGTATGCGCTGGATTTTATAATTCATGTTTGGATGGGAATGTGTAAATGAGGAATGGTGTAGGAATATGGGCCACGTGATGATTTGCTATATTGTTTTCCTTGCTTTTTTAATTTCTTTGTTTCTTTCTTTCCTCCTCCTGTTTATCGTTCAGAATTGGGTAGTGTACGTCTCGTATGAGCTGGTTTTGAACCTTTTGATTTGGTTGTGGGTAATATGTATTAGCTGTTGTGTAGTGGGGATGTTTCTGGTTCCGAGTAATAGCTTGCTTCGATTTTGTGTGTTGTTTTTGTTTGAAAGGGCAATTGATAGCGTATACATGGATGTCAGTCCCTAACTCTCTTGACAGGCTGCCTACCAACTTGACTTGTGCTTGTGGATCCATAAAGGAGAGGACAATAATCAAGGAAGTATACAAGAGTACAGAAGGGAAATTCGAGGGGCTATAGGGGGTAGGATGCAAGTGTATCAAAGGGCCCTTTTTTGAACTTTTTTGTCCATCTATTTAATTTTTTGTATGCTGACAGCGTAACTTGCTATTGGTCGGCCACGAGCGCAGTAAGCGGACGAGTGCCAGCCAAGAGTCTAAGTTACGCAGCTGAGCCTCATCCGATGCTTCCCCAGACGCAGCGTGTTAGCGTCGCGTCTTCCCACCCGATTACCACGAAGGGTGTTCTCGTGCCCACGAGCTATTCTTCAACCAGACCACACACGGCACCTGACTGCACAAATCCCTCTTCCCCCCCAAGGAGTAACTGTGCTTCGTTGTCTGCTGTTCGAGCGTCGGGACTATCAATTCGCCTTTCTTTTCCTGGTACGGACTCTGCCTCCGGTACTACACGACACTACACGACATCGCCCACGATGCCTCCCAAGAAGTCCAAACCCTCCTCCCCTCCTCCTGCTACCAACCCCAACTCCGACTCTCGCGCGAACCTCAACCCCTACGGCCTCCTCTCCCTCCTACCCACCTGCACTCCCTCGGAAATCCGTTCTGCATATTTGAAACTCGCTCTGCGCCTTCACCCCGACAAATGCTGCCCTCCCGACGCCCCCCCCGCCCAGCGTGCTGCCGCTGCCTCCAAATTCCAAGATCTCGCCTTCGCGTATGGTGTTCTCAGTGATCCCGCTCGGCGTGCGCGCTACGATGCAACAGGGTCCACATCTGAATTCTCTTCGGGGATGGATTGGTCTGAGTTCTACCGGAACCAGTTTAGGGAAGTGGTGACGGTCGAGAAGGTAGAAGAGTTTAAACGCATGTATCGTGGGAGCGACGAGGAGAGGGACGCGGTGATCGAGGCGTATGAGAAAGGAAGGGGAGATATGGAGTACCTACTGCAGACGGTGATGTGTTCGGAGGAAGGAGTCGATGAGGAGAGGTTTAGGGAAATAGTCAAGGAGGCGGTGGAGAACGGGGAGGTAGAGAGATATGAGAGGTTTTGGAGGGATGAGGGGACCGGAAGGGCGATAGAGAGGAAGAAGAAAGAGGAGAAGGAGGCTATGGAGTATGCAAAAAAGTTGGGGGTTTATGATACGTTGTTTGGAAATGGGAAGAATGAAAGGAAGGAGAAGGGGGAGAATGAGGAACCAGTAGGCAAGATGGATGTGGATGGGGAGGCGGAGGTTAGTGGGGACGGTTCGGGGGATGAGGAGGAGGGAGCAGGTGATGATGACGGGGAGGACGATGGCTTCGTGAATGACATTGATGGGGATGGTGAGGAGGAAGGTGATGCCAAGGAGAAGCAAAAGGAAACGGAGAGGGAGGAGGGTACCCCGCCGCCAACCTCCACACGGCGAACCCGCGCTGCCAAAGCAGTATCCTCCAAATCCAAAGAAAAGAAAAGGGAGAAGGAAATAGCGAGGCCTACTAAATCCTCACCCAAATCTAAACCTGTCGCGAATACACCCACCGGGAAATCCAAATCCAGATCCAAATCCAAGAAGGAAAAGGATACCCGGGAAGAAGCGGTAGATGGTGATGACGCAGGAGAAGAAATTCCCAACCTTGCCGGTCTCGAAGATCTCATTCGTTCGCGCCAAGTGAACCGGTTTGCGGATTTGTTGAGCAACATTGAGAACAAATACGTCAACAAGAAGGATGCGAAGAGCGCGAAAGGGAAAGCGAATGAGAAAGCAGGTGCGGCGGCGAAGGGAAAGAAGAGGGGCTGGGCGACGGTGAACGAACAGGACGTCGACATGGTGGATGCAGACGAGGAGGTGAAGCAGGGCTCGGGGCCGACAGAGGAAGAGTTTTTGGCAACGAGGAAGAGGTTGGAGGAGGAAAAGACACAGAAGGCAGTAAAGGCGGGGGAGAAGGAGGGGAGGAAGAGAGGGAGGAGGTGAGGATGTGGTGGTGGGGATGAGGGAAGGACGAGTGTACGATAATGTGATATGAATTTTGCTTATGCTGGGATTGATAGGGTTGGAATGGGCTGGGTGATAGGCAACTCCTTGTTGAAAGGGTAATTGCAATCTTCGGTCTAGAAACAGTTTTTCAATAATGGGATATCATTGCGCCGCTTATTAATAAATAAATGTATGGGTTTAGATGTGTAAATACATTTCGTGAGAATGCGAGTGATCCTAAATATACATGCATTAGAGTACAGAACAGAAACCAAAAGGCATTGGTTAACAGATCAAAGAGCTGATTTGAAATAGAAAAGCAGTCGGTTTCTAACTGAACTGAACCTCCTCTCATAAAAAAACATAACAATACACACAACCTCCCTGCTTCCCCCTCCCCCGCCTCAAAATGCCCCCCTAAACTGATCCAAAATCTGTCCCATCAGCGGCCTCCTCTGCGCTGCTGCACCACCCCCTCCGTCCACCCCCGTCGCCGCCGCCGTCCCGCCCTCCCCGCCCTCGCCATCCCTAGTCGCAAACTCCCCCGCTGCCAGCCTCCTCCTCAGGTTTTCGTACTCTCCCCCGCTCCTATCAAATAACCACGCCGGGATGCGCCATCTACTGCCGGGCAGGACGTCCGCGCGGTATGCATACCCGAATATCCATCCTATTAGTGCGACGAGGAGCGATCCGGGGGGCTGCGAGAGTGCGAGCTGGGAAGCGAGGATGTATATTGGGAGTTTATCGGAGAGTGTAAGTGAGAGTGTCGGTTCCTGGCTATGCGGGGGCTCGTTAACGGCAGGAGTGCTTGATGAGGAGGCTGATCGAGCCTGCGTCTGTTCCTGCGCCGGTGAATCCGTCCCAGATGAAGCGGGTAGGAACCTGATCTTGTACAAGCTCGGCACGGCAGCATGGTATTGCGCCAGCAACGCGAACACGACCCCCGTCGGCCCCGGCGGCAGGTAATTCCAACCCCTGCCCCACCTTCCGCTCCCTTCCATCTCTCTTGCCTCCCGCTGGCCCCAGTAATCGTCCCAGGTCTCCATCTCGTCCTCGTCTCCGGTCAGTTCGCTGCCATGCCAACCTCCGGACTTTGCGCTCGCAAATCCGACAACGAGCAGGTTGATAAGAAAGAGAGCCACGACGGCACCAATGGCTGTCCAAATCGCGACAACGAGAATGAAACTTGCGTACTTGCGGGTGCCGAACATGCGCTCCACGACACGAAGGTTGTACAGTGCAGCGGCGGCGAATAGGAGTTCGCCGGAATTGGCATAGATGAGTTGCCACAGGGCCAGGCGGGAGACTTGGTGGTAGTGCAGAAGGTGCGGGAGGAGCTGGACGTGGAAGTGGTGTTTGGTGCTGGTGAGGGTGGTCAGAAGCGAGAAGAGGAAGAGGAAGAAGATGAGCAGGCGGGTGAGGGGGGTGCCGCGGAAGCCTGAGATGTTCATGGCTGTGATTGTGCGGTTGCAGATTGGGAATTAAGAGCCAGGTCCAAGGCGATGACTGAGCTCCTAGGGCCTTTCAGCTCGAGTTGGATGGAGGAGGAGGGAACGGGGCGAGCAAGGCCCTTGCGGGACCAAATGAGGTGGGTTCAGTAATCCAACAGTAATCTTTCGACCAAAGGTAGAGAAGCGACGCTGTCTGTCAATTGATCGATTCCATGGCTCCCAAACAAAGCTGCAAAGATCTGCCCTGAAACACAAGTTTACCTCTGAAACAAGTTGCAACGTTGCAGCAACAGCGCCGATGTTCGGCAAAAGCGGCGCCTGTCTTGGCACGTGTCATTCTGGAGGCCGTGGCGTTGACGGGTGGACCACCCAGCCATGGGCGGAGCTGCGCCACCTTCTGCGCAGACGCCAAGGTTTGCGGCTCCGCATCACGTGAATGCAGCAAAGCCAGATGCGGCAGTCTCGCGCGTGCTTCTTTCTGCGCAGCCGGGCCGCCGGCGCCGAGTGGCACTCCATCACCGCCGCCCAGCCGCTGTACTTGCAGCACGCGTGCCCCCTCCCGCTCCCCCTCCTTTTCTGCCATGGCTTCCAGCGACAGCGTTTCAGTCCACCCGGCAGACCGTCAGGCCTAGAGGATGTGCGTGCCGGACACAGCAGTGAACTGGGCATCCGCCATTATGCCAGCTTCAGCCGCCGGACACTTGTCCTCTTTCCCGTCCTCCTCTCCGCCCGCTACGTCATGCACGTTCTCTGAAGACCGCGGGGTGGTATTGCCCTGCCATATCCCCTTCCAGTCTCAATCGAAATGGATGACTGACTACTCAGACCAGACTCGGATCTTCGTCTCGCTCGAAACGGATCAATCAACTAGATACTGGATACCTAGTCTGGTTGACTGGATACCCATATCTGCCATCCCCACCTGGGCTGAGTTCGTGGCTATTCTGGCCTCCATTTTTCATAATGACTCTCGACCAACCCTGTACTACGTTTCAGACTGTCGGACTATCATCCACGAGTCGTTATGGCAGTATTGAGATCACCTGCCCCATAATGGGATTTTCTATGTGGAGTTTGAAGGACCAAATCAATCTGACGAGGAGGCCCAGACTGAGGCCCAGGATTCAGTTGCTGTTACAACGGAACGGGGCAGATTGGCGGGAGTTGCAGAAAACCGTGTCGTGCTTCACGACTCAGGGGCACCCATCACGCTGCCACCTCCTCCGCCATATAGTCCGAAGACAAGAATTGGGCTAATGACAAGCGCGAATTCGGTTTCGAGCGTAACTAGAGTCGCTCTGAGAGGTAGCACTGCTCCAACCGGCACTCAGCATAATGCTGCGGAGATCCCTTGCGGACCCCGTTTTGCGTTAGGTGCCAGATGGCATTTTTTCGCTCCATCTCCTATTCTAAACGCCCAATAACATCAGTCCTTCCAATATCACGTCTAACTCTACACTCTCTCAGCACTTGATTGCAGCTCCTAGCAGTCCTGTCGTATACGTCAGGGAAGTAGCTAAACGACTATACTACAAACGTCACCCGTTTGCTCCTGCTTCCAGAACTACCTACACTCTTGTACATAAGAGATTTGACCCCTCTGGAAACCAAGTCTTTCCAGTCCGGTTTGACGAGATGTTAGATGACAAAGCACTGTGGGACTACAGTTGCATCAATGAAGACAGCCGAGTGGAGGTCACTGTTTGAGCCGAGGCAGACATAGAAGGTGATACAGGCTCATCACCAAATATACCAAGGGAATGGATAAGGGATGTAACACAGAAGAGGCGAACTCGATCAACAAAACCTCTGGGGAACAACGCTCAAGAGGAGGAGTACGAAATGGAGGAAGAAGCAGCAACAGAAGGGAGACAGAGCGTCTTACGCGCTTCTGGCGAGGGTACAAATGCCTCACTAGAACTTTCCTGGCCGCAACGTACCCTCATAGTTGACAGCTCTGGCGTCAGTCTTGGTGCTTGGGTCCACCAGTAGTGATTCCGCTCCAGAATTATTGGTTGCAGAGAACCCATAGCACCTAGTCAACATAGCATCAGACCTTTAGGTTGCACAAATGAGGTGATTCATGAAATAGATGCGGGCACTCAACCTTGCCTTATTCTAGAATTTCTCGTTACTGATACCAAAATGAATGATAGCAGCAGTTTCGGAGACAAGAACTGACGATAGCAATGCAAGCCAATGCTCTAGTACTGTTACGGTGCTATTTGTACCAATCCATAAAAGTGCCCAATATTCCAAGCCAGCCCAATGATTACATTACATTGTGTATATCCCACGCATAAAGGATAAACTCAGCGGAAACAATACCCCCGTGCCCCCAGAATAATACAGCGTAGGAAGCAACCGAAAAATAAAACACTGTCGCTATGCAGTGAGAGTTGGCCGCGATTGCGCCAACAAAGGTAAAAAGGATATAGAAGCGGAGGGGCGGGCAATTCGTCGAAAGCTCACCAGCCCTTCGGGATGTCCTTGCTCAGCACCTCATTCCCGTTCTCCAGGACCAACACCACGTCCTCAATCCTGACACCGCCCACGTCCCAGTACCGGTTCAGCGCCGTCCTGTCAATATACTTCGCGTGCCCCTCGGCTCGCAAGTACGCCTGTATGATCCACTCGCAGAAGTAAATCCCAGGCTCCACCGTCACCACCATCCCCGCCCTGAGCACCCTGTCCACCATAACACTGTACTCGTCTGGGAGCGGGACATGGGGGGCCGCCACAGCCCTCCTGGGCCCCATCCTCAGCCCTTCCATCCTCGGCACTCCCCTCCGCTCACTCGCATGCGGATCGTATCCCGAGTCATCGTCCCTCGTCCCCTCCACGTCGTGCGTCTCTAATCCAATCATATGCCCTATGCCATGCGGGTAAAATGCCTTATATGTCCCCTGCTTCAAGATCTCCTCCACTGATCCATTCCTGAAGATCCCCAACTCCAACAAACCTTCCACTGCAATTCTCGCTGCCAGCATGTGCGTCTCCCGCCACGGCACCCCATCGACCGTTTGCATAATACATTCCCTCTGCATCCTATCAACAATATCATACACCCTTTTGGCCTCTGGTGTCCATAGTCCATTAATTGGAAAAGTCCTCGTGATATCCGATGCATAACACTGCCACTCAGCTCCCGCGTCAAGCAGCAACAACTGCTTTCCCGCAAGCGGTGCATTGTTCTTCGTGTAGTGCAACGTTGCACCATTCTTCCCTGCAGCCGCAATCGGATCGTATGCCTGCGTCTTTGCCTGGACCGCTATGCACGCCCGAAGGAACTCTGCCTCCACATCCGCCTCCGTGAGTGATTCTATTGAGAGCTTTGGCTTCGGCCCATGCGTGTTCCGGAGGAACGCCAGCACCGCTTCATGCCCGCGGCGAGTTGCGTCCAGCGCGCGTCGCATCAGCCCAAGCTCGTATGTGTCCTTGTACACGCGGCAGTCATCGACCGCCGGTCGGAGCATCGAGCACTCAACCTCGACTGCGCAGAGCCCGGCCCAGCCCCACCCGACTTCGCCCTCCGGCACTGGCGGCGTCGATAGCTCGTCTAGACAATGCACGATCCCGCCGCGGCCAGGGCCAGCGACCCACTCATCTAAGTCGTTACGCAGCTCCGTCGTGTAACGTACATCGTCTACGTCATATTCCCGGAGGGAATCTTCTATGGAGGGAGGCATACCAGTCCATACCACCTCGCGGGGATCCAGCGGAGGGATATATAAGGTAAGTTTGTCGGTCGTGACGTCGTAGGTGAGATGGCAGTTTGGCTGATTGCAACCAGTTAAGTACATGAAATATCGCCGCTGGCGGAATTTGATGGGCTGATCGGAGTATTCAGGGTAGAGTATAGGCTGTCCCGGGAGGTAAATGATACGGGGTGTCGGTCGGGGCGCGGAGATACTGGAAATAGCATTGGCGGCGCAGACGCTACAGCTTGTCAAGCACGAGCAAGGTGGTGGAGATGTTTTAGGTGGATTTAGAAGCCGATGGGCGACCTTTCGGGCGTGAAGTTTCGCGGGGTATTTTTGGTCGATAACGATAGAGAGGGAGAGGCTTTGGTCAGGCCCAGTGCAGACGCCTTTACTGAGCGTGGCTTTAGTGACCATGTTGCTGGTTGATGTGATAAGCTAGAAAAGTGTGGTCTCGTTTTGTCTAACCTCGTCTAACTATTGAATTCAAGTCGCACATAGGTATAGTTATAGGGTCGCGCAAAAGAATCGAGTCGAGTTCGCTGGTGTTCGTGATGAGTTAGCAACAAACAGCGGCTGGTGCAGTGGAGCACTATATATATAGTTCCTGCTCTAGACCTAAGCTGCTCTACCAATAATCTAACTTTGTTTGTTTACTTACCCAGCCAAAAACTCCAACGCCAACAAAGCAAGCTCGGAAGCGACAGGGGAAAGCAACAAAACACAGAAGAAGAGAAGGTTAGAAGAAAATGTACTCGCCGTAATGGGGAAATAAACAACGCTTAGGATCAGATGAGATGTGCGATGTGCAATGCAGTGTGCGATGAGATGAGATGAACTAGTGAACCACAATGACAACGATGGCACCAACCGTAACTACAACAGCTGTCACAGTAACGTACTTAGGAAGCGTCAAATCGTCCAGGAGCAGTTGCCGAGTTGTGCACAGGCCGGGAAAATCCACCATAAATGTGTTAAACCGCTTTGCGACCAACGCCAGCCATAGCTAGCCAGGAGCACGCTAGCAGATTCAGGCGGTGTAATCTACGAAGAGAAAATAGCCGGCCAGAGAGAGACCGTATTTTGTTGGCGAATCCGGCTGGGAGATGTCAGTGGGTACCGGTATGTTGTTGTAGTCGGCAGGTGCAAGCGTATGTGTGATGTGACAAGATAGAACAAGCGATGAAAGTGCTTGCCTGGGGTTGTTGCATCGACAGTACAACAACGCGACAACATGAACGAAGCACGCAGCCAATTGCAACAAACGAAGAAAATCGAGATCTACGTTACAGTACTCGAGTACATACGCACTGGGGGAGATGGGGGGGGGATCTCGTATGAGAGAGGCGAGTTTGTTGCCGATTCGAACTTTTCGAGTTCGAACTCTCGTCACCAACTGGCACAAAAGACACAGCGCGCACTAGCGCACAGGGCACGGGACTGCCTTCACCCCAGTGGCTGCCGCTGCGCTTGGTCTGCGCCTTGTCTGTTTGCTCGACCGTAAAACTTGCGCGGCGCAATCAACGCAACGTGTCTCGATTGTGTGACACACTGTATACTGTTCTCGTCCCCAGCTGAAACAGCCAGCTGACAGACTCGGGCCTGCGGTAATCTGCGGGGATCAGCAGAAGAATATGATCGATATCGATCAGGTTTTCTCCGTGTGTGCATAAACACGCCCGAGCTTTGCACAGCACAGCTTTTAATTGCCTCAAAGCGAGATTAAACCTAGATTTCTCTTCCTCGTCGTCGTCAATACGCCCTTGTACTCACTTCCGAATGTAGCTTGTCGATCTGGGTGCCGACGTCAGCAACTGCTCTCGTTTCTTCCCCCCCCCCCCGGTCACCCTTCCCCTGTGCTCCTTACTCTTGATTAGATTTTTCCAGCCCCCCCCCCAGCCCTCACCCCATGTCAATACAGCCACATTACAATTCATCCGCACAGCCACACCGACGCTTCCACACACTAACACGTGTTGCAATTCTCGGCGACGCGCAGTGAACAACCGTTGCCCTCACTCGCAAAAGTTACAGGGGGTGGGTGTTGGTGGAAAGAAGCTTATTTCAACGCCGTGTCTTGGCGATTGTTTTGGAAAATTTGTATTTTAAAAACTTTGATGGTCTTTACAAAAAATAGTTTTTGACTTGATAAACAAATAAAACCATGAATGAAGCTTTTCCTTTTTATTTTTTTTATCTTTGTTTGCATTCTTCGAATTTATATAACATGGATACTTTTTGATTCTTGGTTTGATTGTTTGATTCTGAAAACAAACTACTTGACAGATAGGATAGATCAATAGATCTATAGAACTGGGGCTATATTTTTCTTATCAGGTATTTGTTCTATATATGTGTAGTTACCTATAGGTAGCAATGCCAATCCAACTATAATTATTACACCTGTACCTGCGTACTATCTATGATACATGTTCATAATCACATATATTGAGTAGAGAACCCCGCCTCTCCCCTTCCCGCCCACTCAACGTACTGTATATATCAATTTTGCACCTTTTTTGAAAATAAGAATTGTCATAATCTCATTTTTTTTTTTATATACATGAATATTATATCTGTGTAAAATAAAGACTACTAAAAATAATAATTCTTTTAAAATTAAAAAGCTAAAAACTAATAATAATAATAATAATAAACTAAATACTCTGTACAATTGCAAAAAAAAAAAAAAAAAAATAACACGGTGATGAAGGAGAAAAAAACGCCCGGCTACTTCCTTTTTTTTTCTTTCCGCACCCAAATCGTGAGATACTAAGTAGTCCTGTTCAGGTTCTCTTGCCCACCCTACCCGCACCCTCTTCCCTCCGTCCCACCCCTCCGGACCCTCCAGACCCAATCAACTACGTATTCAACCACGTGTGACGCAAAACTGGAAAACCAGTCAAGAAAGAAGATAAAGCTCAAGAATATAAGAAAATAAATGAATCCATGAAACAAAGGAAAAGGTAATTAACCATACAAACACGCAACGCAGCCCAACCAGTAAACCAACAAACAAAGCAGCAAGCAGGTTTAGAAAAACCATGAAAGCAATTGCAAGGCAACGAAAAAGGATAGATTCCTGCCCTCCCCATCCCTCCCTACCTTCCATTAAGCCCTTCTAGTTCAACTGTAAAAAAGACTATTGCTAGCCGTCCAAGCTGTTCGTTGCCACAACCAACCCGCAAGAAAGAATGAAGTTCGAGAATTAATACCTTCCCCTGTAAAACCTTCTTGATAAACTCCAATAAGCCTAAGCATGCCATGTGGAATCGACATCCCATCATCACTTTGCCCAGCCGTTCCCGCCTCAACTCCCACCCCACTTCACACCCCCTTCTCCCAATCACCGCCTCTGTCCTCCAATTCTACTCTAATCATATCACCGCCTCTTCGTCCCCCCTGCCAGCCTCCCAAAAACATCCAATCCACTTTCATCCCTTGTCGTCCTCGGCAGCCTATCCCCATACCTACTCAACGGCCGCCCTGCTTCCCCCGCAACACTGCCCGCCCTCGACCTCCTACCCGACGGCAACTCCTCCTCCCTATCTCCAATTCTGCTCCTTGGTCTCCCAACAACGCCGCCTCCGCGAACTGCAGGCTTCTCCATACCAGTAGTAATGGGCGGATGGTGGACCGCGTTACTATTGCTATTCGATAATGGCCCGGACCTCACCGTAGGCTTCTTCCCAGCCGCAATCGCCGCAGTAGTAGTTGTCGCCTGCGCCCTTGCAGCAGCGGCCCTGGTCGGCCTGGTCGGCTGCGCGTAGCCTACCGGCGCTGGCAAACCTGACGATACCGACCTTTTCTCTGACCTCTGTGCAGCCCCGCCCCTTGTAGCGGGCGCCATAACAGAAGAAACACTCGGTGCCGCACTTAACTCTCTTTCGTCCCTCGTCCTCTTCTTCCCCGCCGCCTGTGCAGGCGCCGCTACCGGCACCTGTCCCTGCGCAGCAGCAGCCTTCTGCTCCCGAATTTTTGCAGTAATCATCTCCCTTCTTGCCGCCTCACAGCACACTCCGAACTTCTTCTCCATTTGCATAAACTCTGCCGTATCCTCCGCTGCCTTCCTGGCACGCACCTCTCCCACCAGCTGCGCTGTCGCCTTTGAAAGCGCGGCGTTCGATGTCTCGAGCTCGTGTTCGAGCACGTAGATGCGGTGTTGAAGGGCGGTAATTATTTCCTGAGCAAGCGGGGAAATCGAGATGTCCGCGACATCGTCCTCTTCATCGTCATCCTCGTTTGCAGGGGCGTGGGGGATCGCGGGAGCAGAGTTGCGGCGCTTCTTGGAATTCGCGGTTTGCTCGACTGGGAGGATCTTGAGCTGACGGACGGGGATGGCTGCGGGGGCAGCAATGGTAT
The DNA here is from genome assembly GCA_015179045.1 of Kalaharituber pfeilii. NCBI lineage: Eukaryota > Fungi > Ascomycota > Pezizomycetes > Pezizales > Pezizaceae > Kalaharituber > Kalaharituber pfeilii. Next base: position 1,278,331 of record WHUZ01000005.1, read on the forward strand.
GCGAGAGAGACTGCACTTCCGCGGCTTGAGCGGTGGTAACAGCAGCAGCCTTGGCTTCAGTGGCGGCCGAAACATCATTCATTCCCAAATCTCCATCTTTATCTTCTGGTTTCTCTTCCTCCGCCACCTCCTCCACTCCTTCCACCCCCTTTTGCTCCAAGTTCATTTCGTCCTTCTCTTCTTCCCCAGCAGCAGCAGCAACCGGCGGAGGTGTCGCACTCTTCGCAGGCTCCACAATAGCAGCCACAGCTGGCTCCTCCTCCTCCTCCTCTTCCTCCTCCACTTCCTCCGGCACCGGCTTCGGCGGCATGAATCCCTGCAACATATTGAGGTTAATCTCACTGAACTGTCTCAACTCTCTCGTCATCCTGCGTCTCTTCTCCTCCTTTCTCTGTCTCTTTGACTTGATTTCAAACATTGGGGTCATTAGGCCCCGAGCCGGGGAACCAAACAAGCTTTCACCCCCTACCGTCCTTGCTCCTGGGGTAGACACCGCCATATGTTCAAATAATGGCTTGTAAGGGGAGGACTTGAATGAAGTTTGCGGAGTTCTAACCAGGTTTCTATTGGCCGCTACTGCAGATCCCGGTACTGCAGCGGAAGCAGGAGCTGGTGTCGTAGCAACACTCCTCGACGCCCTTACACTACGTCGCCGATTCTTCTTCACCGTCGACTCCCCTAACCGTGGCGTCTCCGCCGTGTCCATCTTGACCCGTTTCTTGTCCGGCGAATCAAATGATATAAAGTCCTCCATATCTTGAGTCTCTACATGCTGATCGCGCCCTGGTGTCTGCAGCAAATCAAACGATGTCCTCCCATCCATCCCGGGCACCGGTGACGCAGCAGCAGACTCTACCAACCCCTGAAGATACTTAATCTGAGCATCTTTCTCTTTCACCTCCTCAATCAACGCCTCATTTTGTATTGCCAGCTGGTGGTGGTTGATTGCACTCGGCCGCACTGAGGTCGGAGTGCCCTGCACTAGGAACGGAGTGCGGAGATGCGAAAGGCGCATTGCAGAGGCGGCGATGGCGGGCGTGGTGAAGTCCATGTTGGAAAAGAGATTGGCTGGGGTTGCGGAAGTGGAGTAAGTAGGGCGGATTCGCGCAAGGGGCGTGCGGCCGGGAGAGGAATCTTGCATGTGTCGGCGGAGGGCGGCATGGGGGCGGGAGGGAGTGTGAACGGACACGATGGTAGTGCGTTCCGGCTCCTCTTCTTGCGCCTCCTCTTCTTGAGCTTCAATGTCGCTCTGTTCGTCCTGCTCCTCTTCCTCTTCCTCCCTCTTGCTGACTTCTTCTTGCTCTTCGTCCTCGTCCTCAGACACGTTATGTCCGTGATGCCTAATCACTGAGCCTCCGATCTCTCGATGATTCTTTACCTTTCCCCCACTATGCCTCATCCTGCTCCCCGCAAGGTGATGATACATTGTATCATCCTCGTCCAACATCCTCTCATCAATGTCATCCTCACTGCCTTCCGCCTCCTCCTGCTCTGGTTCCTCTTCCTCTTCCTGCTCGCCTTCACCCTCAGCGATTCCCTCCTCTAGCTCGTGTCCCCCACTATTTCCCATCTCATGATCTCCCTGATCATCAACCCCATTCTCTGAATGTCCAGCCTCACTCGAAAATGCCCCACCTCCCCTACTCCTCAGTCTCCTCGACTCAACGGATCTAGGTGGCGAAACCAGCACCTTCCTTGCCTTTGGGGTAGGGAGAACTTGCTCTTCCTCCACTTGTTCCTCACCGCCATGATCATCGTCATCATCATCGTCGTCATCATCGTCATCATCTTCATTCATTTCTTGGCCTGCACCGTTCAAATTCTCGTCGTTAGCTATGTCCTGATCAGATCCTTCTTCATCGTCCTCATCTTCGCTTCCATATGCGTTGCTGTGGAACGGGGAAGAAGGGGCATGCTTGAGGGCGCTGGAGATGTAGATAGTGTCATCGGTGCTCGGTGGGAGGGGAACATTGGTGGGGTCGATGAGGTCGTCTTCTGCCATTGTTTGTTTCTGCGTGCTTATTTCGTTTCCTTTCACTGCGGACTAGCAGCTACTATATTCCCTCTTGCCTGCTCTCGTGTTAGTTTGAAGCGCACGTCAAGGTGTGTGTGTGGATCAGAGGGCTGGTGGGAAGGGTAAAGAGGGTGCAAAGTAACTGGTAGAAAGGGTGAGGGGGGGGGTGTAGGGATGTACAATAGGACAATTAGGAGCGTTTGCACCTGAATGCTTGCTGTTTGGGCGTGAAACGCTGATGCTATAGTTACCGTACTTGTTACTATCCACGGTTCGAGAAACAAAGGTTTTGTTGGTGGCCTGTCCCTTTGTGTCGAAAAAACACGAGTGAATTGGTGTTGTTTGGTTGACTGGTTGATAGAAACGGCTTGTACTGCGCTGTTTTACGGGGGGGGGTCGCGGGGATGTAAAGTTTACAGCGTAGCGTACAAAGAAAGCGCGACACGAAGCCACAGCCAATTGCAGGTGTTGTTTATCTTTTGCGCTGCTGGCGGGGGAGGGGGGAGGGGGGAGGGGGGAGGGGGGAGGGGCGTCGATGCGGGGGGGCCCTTCTGCCGTCCCTGCCTCTGCCTGTAGAGTAGAGTACAGTGCTGCACTCGGCCGTGGAAAGAGCGCAGCGCAGACCCGGCTGGATTCTCGCGTAGAGTGCGTTCTGCGTGTGTTGACAAACGCGGCCCCCACGAAGCCACCGCCTGAGTAATTAAGCCGAAAAAGCCCCCAATTGCAAGTCGAAAAAGCCCCCCAATTGCAAGCCGAAATAGAAAACAACAAAGGAAAAACACAGCAGCGCCCAGAGAAAATACCCGCTGCAGAACAAAGAAGAAAAAGCAGAAGTCTCGAAAGCCACCTTTTCGCGCTTACCTAACGGCGCTGAGATAAAGACTACATACGGCTGCTTCCTCCGTTGCTGTGGCGACGGCGCTAGACTAGAATCGGGGCTGCATGCAGGGTTTTGTAATTCTGGATGCAGGTGGAGGGGGCGGGGAGATGAGGTGTAAACAAATAGAGTTGAGGATGTAAATAAAAAGAGACGTAAAATACAGCAAAAAGCAGAGTACGCAAGGCACATACTGGGCAACGCTGCATACTGATGCCATGCTGATGCGTATAGGCGGAATGCGCAGGCAATAGCTATATTACTGTACTCCTCTAGCCATAGTATGTATGGACATGCTGATGTGGAATAATGCGATTGTGGTTTGCCAGGCGCAAGCCCACAAAGTGGATCGATCTCTCAGCCGGCTGAAAAATTCAAAATCCTCATCCCCTCACATATGCGCCGTGATGTAGCCGCAATTGGCGCGTGCATTGTTGGGCTTCGAATTCCATCAATTCTACTCATTCAATGTCTCGCGGTATGTAAATTATGACCTTGATGTCTCAGAGGCCAAGCGTATTATCTGTACATTTATTATTAGGAACTATCTAGTAGCAAGATGGGCCATGACGCTTGGCTCGGCTCGGCTCGGCTCTAGTGCAACTCACACTTTAAATACACAGGTATGCATCATCATTATCAGGTCATGATCATCCTGTGCGCAGGAATGGGGGCTTGTGCGCAGGCTCTAGTCACTACAAATGTCGTCGGGATGATAAAATTTCAGTCAACGACACAGACAGCTGACGGCTGTATGAGATATTATATGCATGTATCAACGTCTGGTTGGATGCATCAATGGATACAGTGAGCTGCGGAGAACTTCGGACGGTAGGGTTCGGATCAACTACGGTACCAATTAGCAAGGAAGGGAACCCCGGGCTAATTGCGTGCTCATATCAGACGGGGCGGATCCATGGCCACCTGTACCGCACGCCTCGTTGTGAGGAGATGCAGCAAGGACAAAGCCCAGTCTTCAAAAGGGATCGTGTAACAAAAAGTCTGTCAGATGCTAAAAAATGCATCTGAAGATTCAACGCCTGAGTGGAAGCCTCAGTACTTCCAATCGGCCCGCCGGCCGGCCGGACAACTCCATGGGGCGTATTGGGCGCCACCAGCGGGGTGGAGTAAGGGGGGAGGAAGGGCAACAGCGCCGCTGCCCAGAGTGGGCGCCTGCTCACATTGCGGAAAGATCGATGCGAGCAACGATGGGCGGGCACAAGGGGAGGACGGGGGAGGACGGGGGCCTCCCCTATATACCAGTCCAGCGTTTGGTGCTCAGCTGGCAGCAGCCCGCAGCCCGGCGCATTGCGTTCTCTCTCTTCCCCTTCCGGCGGCCAAGTAAGACGTAAGCCCAACTACACAACCTCGGGGCGGTGAGCGCAGCGTGCCAATCAGCGCCGGCAGGAGTGTAACTGCAACCAACTGCAGCCAGGTAAGCCGCGGGAGTCGCGCTCGTATGGAAAGAAGCACGACCGATCCGTCCGCCGCGCCGCCAGCCCTGCTGCGTGCGTCTTGTCACGCTCCAAGCTGCCTGATCGCACCTTCATGCCCAACCGCCCGCCGTGCCCCGGCGAGTAGCCTTCATAGGCCCCACCTGCCCGCTCTCCAAGTGCAAGTGCAGCGCCCGCCGCGGCTCTGGCCTCTGCCACCGGCGCTGTCCCCTTCTGCCCCTTGAGCGCCGCGCATTGGGACGCACCAACAGGGCAAGTGCCGCCCAGCGCCTGTGCCAGCGTGCTGTGGGCTCCTGTGCTCTTACTTGCATACAGCCCCCTCCCCTCCGCCTCAGCCTGGCCGACCCGGCCGGCAGAGGCCTGCGGTGCCCGCTGTGTCCACGTTGGTTCGTCTGGCAATTCAGGCCTGCATCTTGCTCTGCTTCTTTTCTCGTTCTCTTGCTTCTCGTTGACTCGAACAGCCTGCCTCCGCCCTGCCCACGCCCTCCTGCTCTGTGCTGCTTGACCCCCCCCCCACTGTACTGTACTCCGCCTCTCCTTTGATCAAGCTGGTCTCATTACTGCCGTGCTGCACCCCCTAGCCACCCTGGCCCGCCGCTTCTTGTGACTGCCTCCGCCCTTATTCTTATTGATTCCCATTCAGGCCCTCCCCTCAATTGGGCCAGGCACCAGGCAAAGACAAGCCTGAGAGCGCCCACTGCAGCCACTTGACACGAGAAAAGGGCCTGAAACGGGAAAGCCGGTGCCTGAAAGAGGATTACCGAAGCAGAGCGAACGGCAGGAATTTGCAGTGCCCAAAAGAATCTCTAACGCATGCACGACATTGAATATTCCCACGTTACTCGCACATACAGTACTTCCATTACATCCATCTCGCCCACTCTATTGACTGCCTGATCGCCCGAACGTCCCAGAGGAGCCACGCAAATCCACTGTCTACTTGACACCGACAACCCCCCCTCTCCCCAGCCACGCCGGATACCCACATTGTGTCCGCTATCGCTCTTCTCTCCAGCCTTGCACGCGTAGAGAGAGAGAATATCAGTGCCGAAGGCAGTCAGCCCCGACCTACCGGGAGAAAGCCGAGTCATAGAACTCCTTGCATACAGTCATACAAGAATTAAGAATCCAGAATTCTTTCACATCGTCTCGCGTGTTTCGTGAAACAGCGAGCTGGTTGGCCAGTAGGGAGAATACAAGAAGGAAAAAAGAAAGGGCACTAAGAAGGGTCTTTGGTGGACCCCACTCAAACACAAAGCACGCACTGCTCATACTACATATACATTAACGCACGCACGCACGTATATACGAACACGGTTGGAATTGGACTGCTGTGAGTCTTTAGACACGAGACTAGCATTTATATATTTTCCCGTACACTACCATTCATTAAATTTGCGCTTCGGTTGCTATTATTACAAATAAAGGTAAGTGGTGAATGGCTTCATATATATCAAAGAGACTAAAGTCCCCCTTCCATCTTGCAACTTCCCCTCTGGACATTCAAAAACAGGAAGGGAAAAAAAAAAAAAAAAAAGGTAGTCTAACTTGCCATTCAGAACTTAAATCCTCGACGGGTGTCTAAAACCACTATACACGGCAGGCACAAACCTCAATAGTACCCGTGTCACTCTCCCCCAGCCCTTCTGAATCTCATGCGGAGTTAGCAACTATTGTAGAGTCGCCTTCACATCAACCTTCGTCCTCTTAAGAGTCTACCATTCATCAAATTATTCGGCCTCTATCAGAATCCCCCCTTGAAGGGACTTGGATTATAAGGATCTCTTTTCCAGAGGTTTCTGCTCAACTTTCTTCAGAGCAACAACTTCGCCCACTTCACGTTAAGACTGACAAAATGACCACTGCTGGAACTGCAACCACCACCACTACACGTCGACGGCTGGCTTCTTCGAATGCTTCCGGCACCCGTATCCCCGTGCCAAAGACATCAAAAGCGACTACTACTACACGACGCGCCAGCCCACGCCGCAAAATGCCGGCTGCGTCAGTGCAAACTACCACCACACGAGTTCTGAGGTCGACTACTGCTCGTAATCGAACTCCTACTGGTGCCAACAAAGAGAACTATCCGATGCTTCCTCGGCCAGGGTTCTTGTCACGGGCCAATCCAATCTCTCCATCTCGGATGAAGACCAGTAAGTTAACATATATTCCAACTTCTGATTGGTTTTTATGTCAATTTTATATTAACATTCAATATCAGATGGTGGTATGAAGAAACCGTTTGGGAAGTCTACTAGAGCCCCTCATAGAAAGAGGGTGCCATTGAGGGAGCTTACCGAAGAAGAGGTTTTCATGCGTGATGAGGCTGTGATTGGAGACTTGAGAAGGAGAAGGGCTAGTGGAGAGAACTATGTTGTTGATGGTTTAGGGGCAGCAGTAGTGGTTGACGTAAGTCACATCTCTGAGAACTCACTGTACAGAACGTGCTTACATTGGGTGAATTTAGTCTGTGCTTGCACATGAGCCTGAAGAACCGCAAGCTACGGAAGCTTCTTCCGCTTCGTCATCCGCAGTAATTGTTAGTGAACTTGCAGTAGAACAAGAGACACTAGTTGTTACCCATACAAAGCCGGAAAAGTTCACAGTGCTACGACGAAGTGACTCTGAAGAGCGAATGGACGCCGACATAAAAGCAACCATAGCTAGTGCATCAACCCAACCACAAGGTGACCCTGTGAAGCGACCAAGAACTAGGCGTGCACTCGCTGCTAAGAAGCAGCATCCGGCAGTTAGGATCTCACTGGATTCGATTGAAAACCTCTCCCCAGACGGAATGAGGAGCGCCGAATGTTCTCCAATCAAGCTTCGCAGAACTTCACGTGGTTCCTCATCTGGCTCGGCATTGAAAGAGTATGCTGGAATCACAAAGGTTCAGGCGTCACCATCACCCCTAAAGGTTAGCAGGGTTGGATTAGGTGTGAAGAGTGCCAATACTGCGATGGTGATGAAAAAGGTTCTAGAGGAAGCGGCGATTGTAGGAGAGAAGGGCAAAGTCATTCTAGGATCCAGCAACCTGTCGAAGCCCTTGGCAAAGAAGAAGGCTGTTACAACAGCAGCTTCTGCTACTGCAAAGACAGTAACAGCAAGAGAGGTTAAGGTTACAATCCCAAAGGCGAAGAGCAGTTTGAAGCGTGCGGCTGGAGTTGTCGGGTCAACCAGTGCGAGGGCGGGATTAGCTGGTATTGCCAGAGTGCGATAGTGTTCAGGATTTAAGCTTTTAGTGGGTTAGCTATGTATAGGAGTCTCGATGGATTGGGGGAAATATGGCAAAATTAAATGACTAACGAACCTCGCTTCCTCGATACCTTAGCTTTTGATGAATTAATTTGTTGTTGGATTCTGGACAGCGATGTTTGTGTTATTTTAGAAATTGGCAATGCTGGGTGAAATATGGGCGGGACAGCGGTGGGGAAAAAAGGAGTGGAAGGCAAGGGAAGGGAATACTAGTATTGACTGAGCTTGGAAAGTGTGCATTGGAATCGGAAAGCTATGTGCACGTTGTCTGGGGGACCTTTGTGCTTTTTTTTTTTCCCCCTTTACCCCGTATCTCATCTTTGTTTTGTTTGGGTGTTGTGGTTCTCGTTACCCTGCTTTCGCGATTCTTTGGTTGGCACTGTTTGTTATTTGTCGAGCGTACTTTCAAATTCCCAAATTCGTTTCATATTGGCAGATACTGAATTCTGATATTGATATCAAGTTGTTGTAGTAACCCCTTTCCGTACCCCCTTGCATTCCTCTCACCCATACCGTCCCCTCAACACTAAAAATCTTACAAAATTTCAGACCTGAACCCCGAAAAATCCGTGCTCTGTATTTAAAAATTTTCTGGTTTTAGTCTCAAAATGGTTGTCCTGGGTTTGTCTAATTGACTTGGTGATAAAGTGGAGGAAAAACGGAGCAGAAAAAAAAAAAAAAAAAAGAAAAAAAAAAAAAAAAAAAAAAAGAAAAAAAAGCTACAAGGAGAACGTGGCATCCGGTTTTTGTAAATTTCGACGGTGCTACTGGACTGTACATCAGCATGGCCTCAGGATATCATGGTTATAATTCATGCTTTAGCTGCTTCAAACTCTTGGCCTTTCATGAATCCCCCTTTTTTTTTCGCGTAGAAATGTTCTGAGTACCATAATTGGCAATAGGTATTGAAGCGTTGAAGTTTAATGCACGATGACGTAACGAAACTGCGGCTTAAAATATGCCTTTTTTTGGGTTGTTTTGAGCCGCAAAAAAAAGGAATAGGGAAAAAAAAAGGAGGGCTGTTCGCCAAGACTTTTCATTACCGAATGAAGTAAAAACTGTTTAAAGTTAAACTTTACGTGGGCGATCTAAGGCTTATGATACATTGCAGGTTCTTTTGAGTTATTTATATATATAGGTATGTATAAATAGGAAGGAATTACGCGATGGAATATATGGGGATGGGGTATAGAGATTCAATTGATTACGATTGATGCGGTGATATGTTACATTTCGTTGCGCAGCTATTCAGGGCGAAAAAAATGCGCGTTCCTGTAATCGGTCAATGCTAACTTACAAGGTTTCGAGCTACTCTGGATGTTTTTGTGGGGAAATAGTGGTTCAAATGATAATTGTGAAGGGGGGTGGTGGTGGAGGATGGATGGCTTGTAGTGATGGATTGTTTTCTATTTTATGAAAAGAGATAGGGGGGAAAGTGTATAAAACGATTTGTAAGTTGGAAGGGAGTATTCTGATCGGGGCATGGGAGAATTGCGGCTCTTCATGAGCGAAGAAGTGCTGCGCTTTTTCTAGCATCTATGATAAGAGGAGAGAAAACGTGGGCGGAAACGGTTGAGAGAAGAAGAATGAAGATGGGGCGGTATATTAGGGGGAAAAAAAAGAGTGCGTGTGTGTGAGATTGTTGAAATAATGTATGGAGTTGAGAGGGTCATGTACTAAGTCATTGTATAAGTCTAATAATCAATGAATAATAGGAAGAACAGGCTGGCTCAAGTGTCTTGTTGAAACAAAAGCGAGCGTTGCATACCCTAATATAATGGTATATACATGAATGGCTCGTAACTCTCCCTCACTCAAGCACAACAAGGTACAACATAGGATCATCCCATGTTCAGGATTCCTGGCCTCAGGCTCTACAAGATGATCAAGTACTAGGTGGTCGACGACGAAGAAAAAGAACTTGATCTCAAGAAATGTCCAATTCTGGTTCAAACTGGATTTAACTCATTTACATATACTTTGCAATGGGCTGCAAAAGATATGATGGTACTCTGTCGCGCAAATATCTGAATATTGAGAGACGAATCTGGAACTGGGGTCCAGGGTCCGCACGCAAGCCAAGACTATAGACAACTCAGAGCCAGTCCTGATCGGAACAAGCAATCCTGTTATGAATTTCGCCTTTAATTTTCTCTTTCCCCGACAAACACCACCCAACGCCCACTGAACTGTCACAAGTCAGCCATCTCGTTCACATTCTATTCTTCATTTTACAGCTAACAAGCATCGTGTAAATAGAGACCTTCCGCAACGCCGTCTAGACGGCCGAAAACGCCACTTGACCAGGGTGCGGTCTAGACGGCCCAAAAGACCTTCCGCAAAATTTTAAACTGACGCTAAGAAATTGGCTCGGCAGGGCGGTTTGTGATGCCTCCAGCAATCTCTCATTTGTCAAAGCTTCTTGTGTATTTCTTGAAGAACTCATGGTATCACGGTAAAGTAGAGACTTTCAGCTATCAGAGCAAGAAGACCTCCTTGCTTCGATAAGGAGAATAGGGAAATTAATTTGCATACATGGAAAAATTTGGGCACATAGATTGAGCAGTGAATCTAAGGCATCGGATCAGGAAACGTTCAACGTTCATGCTTGGCATTGCTGCAGGGGTCCCGCGCCGTCTAGACGGCGTTGCGGAAGGTCTCTAATGTCCAGCCTGACCTTGGTCATTGATATATTTCGCTGCTGAAAACTTAAGATCTAAACAAGCATCGTGTAAATGTCCACCCTGAGCTTGGTCATTGATATATTTCGTTGCTGAAAACTTAAGATCTAAGCTGCGCTTACACAATGCTTGTTAGCTGTAAAATGAAGAATAGAATGTGAACGAGATGGCTGACTTGTGACGGTTCAGTGGGCGTTGGATGGTGTTTGTCGGGGAAAGAGAAAATTAAAGGCGAAATTCATAACAGGATTGCTTGTTCCGATCAGGACTGGCTCTGAGTTGTCTATAGTCTTGGCTTGCGTGCGGACCCTGGACCCCAGTTCCAGATTCGTCTCTCAATATTCATACCAACTGGATGTACAGTACCCATAGGTCAGCAGAAATTCAGTGTAATAGAAGCATAAAGTAAAAACAAATACACACTTGAATCTATAACTTCATGAGCATCACTCCCTCTTTTAAATCCTTGTCATCTTTGCCTCTTGTGATGCGAATCCTTCTATTCGAAATCTCCGGTATATAAACTCGTACAGTGTCTTCTTAAAGGAGAGTAAATGCTAATAACTAGGAAAGTTTGTAACGATTTACCTGAGACTGGTTCTGACTTGGGCGTAGTAAAATCAAAAAGGCCCCAGTGAAATTTTCCAAAGCCAGGAAAAAGGTAAGACGTTGATCTTGAAGAAATTAACTCTCTTTTTTCCATTTTGCACCAGAGGCGGACTCTCGGGAAGGCTTACTGAGCTCAACCAGCTCCTTAATATCTCCAACCTCAAGACCACGAAATAACCGCACATCATCCCTGCTCTACTCTAACTCCTCTACTCTCAAGCGAACGTACCCAACAAAACCCGCCCAGAACATAGCGACCCTCCACGTGCAACATGTACAAAGAATAGATGTATATTTGCGTCACGCCCGATATGGAGAGGGACAATTAAATACAGTTACCCATAGGCATCGAACATATTCTTGGGGCACCGTAAAGCTAGGGAAACAAAAGAGATCATAGCTATTAGCTACGTTTTGAAGTATATGTAAGATGTCCCTTGAAATTTGCGACCGGTGTCGTAAACCGTTTCATTACCGCCTCTTATTTTCTCCCCTCCTGTCCAAGTCAATTAACTTGAGGTATGTGCAACTTACCGTATTCGGAACGCGATTTAGCACGGCTGTAGAGCAGTACAGGCACAAGACAAGTATACACTTAGTACCTACTTTTATGACGTAGATACTGGTGTATATATGTCTCCGTCCACCAGTCGAGACTCACGATGTAATTCCACAGGTATTTCATATGAGCAGTCTCTTCTGCAAATAGAGAACGCCCTATATTCATCAATAGCTATGCTCTGCAGAATCAATGTGGTAAGCAAGAATATTTTTCAATTCATACTTACTAAACAGACTCCTATTTTGTTTATATATGTATGTATACTATCGATGCTCCCAATAGACGAATAAGACGTACGCAATAATCCACCCTCTAGTCACTCAATAATGACACGTGCTCTTCACATAATACAAACTGACACCTCACCCAATTTACAGTTCGTCATGATTCTTCTCTTCCTCCTTCCCCTTCTCCACCTTGGCCTCTTCCTCCTTCTCCTTCTCCTTCTCCTTCTCCTTCTCCTTCTCCTTCTCCTTCTCCTTCTCCTTCTCCTTCTCCTTCTCCTTCTCCTTCTCCTCCTTTTCCTTCTTCTTCCTCTCCTTCTCTTCCTTCCTCCTCTCCCTTTCCACCCTCTCTTTCTCCCTCTTCTCCTTCCTATCCCACTCTTCCTTCCTCTTGATCTGCTTCTGTAGTAGGTCCATAACAAACATATTCGCCTCTACCACCTTTGACTCGATACTTTTCACTGTCAGTACAGGATCTGCAGTAGGTGGGAGCTTCACTTGTTCCGCCACCTGTGAATCGAGCCACGAGGTCAGATTCACGATGAGTGAGGACAGTGCCGAGATTTCTTCCTGCGTATAGCTTGGTGGAGGTTTAGATGGCGCCTCTGTTGACTCAGACGCCGCTGCGGAGGAAGAAGTAGACAATACATCAGCGTCCTCAAGGTCCGCGAATCCGTCGTCTTTCTTCTCCTTCTCTGTGCCCTCGGACTCCTTCGCCTCCTTCTCCTTCTTCTCCTTCTCCTTTAGCTCTCTTTTACTTTCCTCTAGCTTTGTCATCTCCTCCATCAAATTCAGCAGCTGCTTCGACTGCTCCAACGTGTCTCTAAGCACCTGAATCTGCTGTGGCCTCTTCTGGTTCTCCTCCATCCTTTTCTGAATCGGGTTGGCAATGTCCATAAGGGCCGCCAACTTCTCCTTGATGACGCTTCCAGAAGCAATATCGCCACCTTCGGAATCGTAAAGCCAACTTGAAATTTCATCGACGCGGGTTTGGAGAAGGGCAGTGGTCTCTGGGAGGGATGCAACAAGGAAGGCGTCGTTGGTAAGGAGGTCCCGGACCTTGTAGACTGTGGATTCGAGTTCGTTGAAGGAGGCGTCACGGCGAGGCGGTCTGCATCGTGAGCGTCGAAGCCTTTAAGCCTGTAAGGTTATGTTAGATAAGGTAGTTGCATGCTGTGGTTCTAGGATGAAATGCTTACTTTTGGATGAACGCATCCTTTGCCTCCTCAGACACCTCAGGGAACCCGGCCTTCACAACCTCCAACGCCAACGGAATCTTTTCAAACTTCCGTATAATCTTTGCATTTTCTAGGTTCGGCGTATCACCCTCCTGAACTGTAAATACTACCTTGGGTGTCGGCTTCTCATCTTCTGCGCTCACACTGGGAGATGAGGGCGACGACGATGATGGCGATGCTGAAACTTTGCTCTGGGAGGCAGGCTCGCTGTTCGATTTATCCTGCTCACCGTCTTTCTTCTTCTTTAGCCCAAAGAACTCCTTAACATCATCTACTATCCCCCCACCTTCCTTACCATTATCCTTGTCTGTTAACGGCTCCGGGACCTCCTCGTAGTCGACATCGCATCCGGTCCAGCCCGCAATGACTTCGGGCAAACCATCCTTTTCGCGTAAACGGATTGTGAACTCATTCCGGATGTGCTCGGCCTTGCAGCCAAAGTCAGCGTTGAGCTTGGCAGTGGAGTCGGTAAGGTTCTTGGTGATGATTTGGGAGATTTGCTCGACGAGGGGCTTGCCGCCGGACTTAGGGTTCGGAATAGAGTGGGTGAGGTAGAAGGAGAAGTCCTCAGTGTGCTTGGTAGGGAAGAGCTTCTCTGTTCCCAGCTGTGAGGTAGGAGGAAAGATGGTTTGGGAAATCTCTATATCATGAGAACAAGTGGCAATGGTTAGCTCTATTCCTACCTTGATCGAGAAATCTTTGTCAATGCTTACCTTTTTGGGAACCGGGGTTCGTGTACGTTGTAGCAACTGCATATGTATTGATTTCTTTAAGATCAATTTCCTTGACTTTGAAGCTCTTGCTCAGCGCAGCTCCTCTGAACGTTGCACCCATAACCGCAGCCTCATCTGAGTTGACAGTTTTGCTAATCTTGCTCTCACCAACCAAATCTTCCAGGAGCTTCCCGACCCACGGAACTCGGACCCCACCTCCGTGGACGATGACAGTATCGATTTCATCGAACGTCAGTCCCGCAGACTCCAGAGCCTCGTGAAGAGGTTTGGTCACCCTATCCGCATACTCATAAATCATTTCCTCGAATTGCTGTCGGGTGATCTTGGAAGACTTGTAGTCGATGTCATCATAGAGGGATTCAATGGATGTAGCGGTCTCACTGTTTGCAGAAAGGACATGTCGTACTTTAGCGGCTTCGCGCCAGAGCTTTGCAGCGCTGCGGCCATTGAGACGGACAAGGTTTCTGCGGTTGGCACTGTTATCACTGATGCTCTTGGCCTTGGAAGATTGGAGGAAGTCGTCCAAAAGGTGCTCTGAAAGCTTCTTGTTGAACAGGTCTCCTCCAAGCGTAGTGTCCCACCCTACTCCAAGGACCGCCACCTCTGTTATGTTCTTCTTAAACTTGCCGACGTCCTTTACAGATTTCCCAGAGAAACGAAGAACAGTAGCGGTTGTACTGCCAGAGCCCATATCGTAGATAACATGGGTCTCAGGCTTGTCATCCGGAGAGAAGTTCCTACTAGTGGCGTAGTTCATGCCAACAGCTGCTCCGTCCGTGATCATAGCCATGACTTTAAGCCCAGCCATCTCGGCTGCAAGCTGAAGCGAGTACTTTTCTTCCGCAGTGAAGTATGCTGGTATGCTGAAGATCACGTCCTGGATAGCACCAGGCTTGCCCTTCTCTGCAGCCATTGCCAGTGCGTTTCGTTGGATGTTGCTCAACTGCATAGCCAGCAGCTCCTCAACTGTGAACATCTGTTCTCCTGTCGCTCCTGGTGGGGACGATGCAGACTTGAAGGACACGGTCGGACGACTTTCACCAGGGAGAATGTTGAGCGCGGGGTATCTACCCGAGTACTCCTGTATGTTATCATCGAGAATGTGCTTCCCTAGTAGCTGCTTCAAATTCGGGTACACATCCTGCGGGAACCGTGCCCCGAGATTTGCAGCGTCCACTCCATAAAGTCGGTCCGGGTGTGAGTAGCCCGCAGGGTTCGGGGAGTAGCGTGAAGGCTTGAAGCCAATTGCAGAAGCCTCTTTGCGCTTGCTGTCTTTTGTGAGGACAATCTCAAGCGGGATGCCGGGTTTGACGAGAGCGGCCTTGATGAACTCCTGGCCCACGTCAATGCCGAGTATGGAGCTGAACGCGGCGGAGAATTGGGGAAGGGAGAGGAGGAGAGGGAGATAAATGTGGAGTGGTAACCGCATTGGTTACAGGGTGTGTGTGCGAGGCCGTCTGTGATCCAGTGGACGAGGAGAACTCGGGCGTAAGTATGGGAGAGAGGCCGAGTCTACCGCCGATTGCTAGATGGGGGTGGAGTGGGATTGATGGCGAAGGAGGCCTTAGTCACAGGAGCGGTGGGTTCACAATTGGGGTGGGGGGGTAGGATGGGGATTCTCAGAACTCAGATTGGCAGTGCAATGCAGCGTGGGCGTGGGGACTGTGGGAGCGCGAGTAGTATTGGCAGCAAGCGCGATGATGCACAGTGGAGCGTGAGGTACAAGTTATATGGGCACCCCTCGCCCTCCGCGGCAAAAAGTACAGCTGTTCACATCGCGAGCCTCTGGACTGCGCAGGGCCGTCCACTTGTTTATTCCGCCGCAGCCATTAATATTAATATATTACATATTGCCGGGCCGGGGGGGCTTCATAGCTCATGGCACTGCCTGTGGAAGCCGTGTCCTGATCTCCGGGTGCGAGGAGCTTGGCCCCCTCCGCTGACTGCACGCATCGGGCACTCGCGGGATATGCTACTCGAGTAGAGTACACTGCGCCATCCCATCATCAGCACTTCAGGAGCACACAATCGAATTGGTCACGCGCAAAGAGGACAGCTTGCCACAAAGCCTTGGCGCGACCATCGAAAGGGGCTATGATAGCCCCCCCCCCTCCCCCCCAGAGCCCGCCTTTACTGTAAGCCACGAGGCAAGCTTTTCTGCGCCATGACCGTGTAGTCAGGGCCCCGCAAGCATGCGTGCGTTTCACGATTGCAGTTATAACCGGCCTTGCATGGCATGAGTCCCCGCTCCCCTCCACAACCCTCCCCCCCCCCCTCCCCCCCCCCCTCCCCCTCCCCCCCGTTCCGTCAATGTGAAATGATGTATTTGTCCTCGCAATACATACTTGTCCTCTTCTACCCTTTTCTACCCCTTCTTGTGACATGGCATCAATCTAGCGAGAGCACGTGACATATTGGAGCTCTCCACAGGTTGCTGGGAGTCAACCCAGCTCGTAGCTTCACCCTATGTCTCATGCCCCACACTACCAAAACAAGGTTTCGAGCTACCTCAAGTTGTAATGAAGTAACTTCTTAAGCGTCTTTGATGTTTTATCATAACCCATTACCTACGCTCACTGTACCTGAACGATTCATCCAATCATCGTCTTTGTCTGCTGGAGGCCTTGCATGCCGTCGACTGGACAACTGCTCAACGAGTGATTAACTTGCTCGAGTCAGCTCACGTCTGAGGGAAAAAAACAACCCCATAAAGCTGGCAGCCCTCAATACTCATTTACCACGCTCTTGTAGATTTGTCACAGCATATTTTTACTATCATCCTCCATCACTTCACCATCAAAGCTTCACAAACATGCCTTCCGCAAAATCTACATCAAGTTCACTCTCCCACCCCTCCAAACGCCGTATTACATCCTTCTCCCCCGCAGATACCGTCGCCACATCTGCACACTCTTGCGCACCTCCTCCTCTTCCAGAACAACTGCAGTCTGATCTTCTAACTGTGGGGATGCGTATCCGAAAATCAATCTCTGCTGGATACAAGACGAAATCCTCGTTTCCATCATATGTCCCCCTGGGAGTCTACAGCAACTGGACTAATCCCATGGCGAACCCATATGGTAACAACAGCAACAACGATTCATTAGCGTCTGTCCCGTCGAGCCAGGAAGGTGTTTCAGATAATGGAGTTAACCGCGGGAATGAATTAAAACGAGCACTTAAATACCCAAGTTCTTACGGCAGCGAGTTGAATAGTATCACTGGTTATGACGAAGCCGAAGACGAGAAAGAAGAGTCATTCCCGACATCCGAAGCCGGGAGGGAAATAAATGCATTTGATGAGTTAATGTCCCATAGGCATATAGCGATTCCAAAAAGTCAGAAAAAGCGAGATGCTAGGAGGAGGCCATACCATGCGGCAGTGACGAGAAGGGATGCCGTACTCATGGTACCGTCTGAGGCAGATGATTTTGGAGAAGCTAGCTTCCTGAGGCCCGAAAGCGAACTCAAAATGGAATGATGTCTGCGATTCAGAGTATTGGCATGCTGAAGTGATTATTCTCATAGATGTTACAAGGCATATGGAGGTAAGATTAGACGCAATGTCTCAATCGGGTATCCATTTCGAGCAATGGATCCCTGCAGAATTTTCATGTGCTCGCGCGAAACGCAGCTAGCAACTCAAGCCTTGGAAGTACTTCACTTTGATAATTCGTTTCCGTTCGAATAACATGGAAAACATTTGGCGAATTTGCTTATTTTGGGCAATGGCGTTTTCTTCTGGTGTTATTTTATTGCTTTGCCTGTTTTTAGTTTTAGTCTTGTAAGTGATTAAATTTATCTTCATTGACGTGGTGCTTCGCTGCAAGGTCCTCGCCCAAAATATTAAATTAATCATGTCCCTTTGAGGCACGAACAAGATTCGCAGTGTTGTTAATATTGTTCTAGTATATATGTACTGTATCTTATTATTTAAATTTGTTGCTTTGAGACTCCTACGGGTTTTTTCCATTGGATGTTCTTTGCCTTTGGTCTCAGCACCTTCCAAACATTATCGGGGAATAATATCTTGATACGTCTTCCGATATGAAGGGTAATAGAGATTGAGATGGATACCTCAAGTTGCAGTTTGATGGTCGTCCAACTTGGTTCTTGCGTTGTTCTTTCTGAGGTTGCCTGTCAGTCCCACGTGCAACCTACAGGGGCCCTGTTATCGATAGCAGGGCCATGTCGATCACAAGTGGCGATAGCCACCGTGCTGCCCCACTTCCTGAGCATCGAATGTCTACCTATTTTGGATGTCACCACCACTTTTGTAAGTTTGACATATTAAAGTAACTCCAAGGTACGCTTAATAGGTTATTTTATCTCATAAAAAAAGTCGCAAAGGACTGCCAGAGCTCCAACTTTTTACGACACATTGATATCCCACGCTGTATATAATCGTGGGTTCATGTCGGGGGCTGTAGAAAGTCTGGGTACGAGGACGGGACTGCAAAAACAATTTCAAAGGTATGTATCAATTAGGGCAGAATAACGAAGAGAAGCATGAGCACACTGGCACCAGTGCCTATTGGGACCAATGATCCCAAGCCAGTATCCTACCATCATATGATGTGTGCAATTTGCAAATTATAAACAGATATGCGTCCAAAACTAAAATGTCAGCGATGGACATGTGGTGCTCTCATCAAGATAGAAAGGTAAGCCGCCATGCACAAGTGAATTTCGCGGCAAGAGCAAGCGAGGAAGTAAACTGATTGTGAGCAAGCAGGGCACCATTACCAACTCGTACATAAGACAAACCACAATTTAGACACCAGCCCATACAAATATTGATGGTTGGCATAGCAGGTGTAATATATTATATGATTAATAAGGCTCATAGTCACTATCAAAAACACAGATTCGTTTAAGAGCGTCAACCCGAGCCCAGTGGGAAGTCTGCTGTTACTGTATTTCGCATATATAGACGCACAGAAATTCAACATTTCCGGACCCCCCTCTCCAAACAATACTAAGGTATAAACTCTGCACGTGGCCAGGAACCAAAGTTCAAATGAGAACATGGACCCAAATTGAAACGCCCAGAAGGTGCAGCTACTGCAGGTGGATGCAGATTGCTGGGAGACGTGCAGCTGAACCAGCAATCAAACAGCATGTCTATCTACTGCGAGTGAAGATAGTGGAAAGTGCATGAAGTAAATACTCTCAAGAAAATTCAATTTTGAAACTGACTGGAGTTGACATCAAGCGTCTGCAGCTTGGCCCAAAGAAGGCAAGCAAGATGTATGATGATATTACCAGTTGCATTAGACTGGCGGTATGCGAAAAGCCATGTAGGAGCTCTACCTGCATGCGAATTGCTCACCACAGGGCATCTCTCGTCCCATCTCTCTATTTCATTCACTTTGATTTTCTCTTGTCTTTGAGGGAGGGAAGTCCCCATATGCCCTGCGCTGATTATATATAGGCTCTCATTCTAGCGGTCCAATTTCAAGAGACGCCTGAAGAGCTGTTGAGTACGTGCCTGAGAATATTGAACCCTCCAGGAAAAGGGGAGTTGTCCTATCATTGGCATTGTGAGAATTAGGAGACCGATAATATTGCAAGAAATGGCTGCTAGTCAGGATTTATGTTAACAATCGAAACCAAATTAGATCCTCAAGGAAATGAGATGAGTATTCTCAGGTTTCTATTGACAGCTCGAACTTGGTGCATGGCTGGGCTAGGTCTCTATCAGGTAGCAATCACCTGCTGCGTACGAGACTAACCTGCTGCCATAATACCACAATGTGAAGCTGAGGCAAGGAGTGACTGCAGAAATATGCGCTGAAGCAGAACTGTAGCCGAGGCGTACAGCTCCAGGTGGCTGCAATCCAAGTAACCAGCTCTTTGGCCTCATGATCATAGTGCAGCGTTGCGGGGTGCACGATGTGCGGAGGCGAAGGAGGAGGAACTTCTCCGCTGTGCTGGGTCACTGGGGACGGAGCTAATGTCTCTTATAGTTTCTGCAATGGTGCCGAGACTATGCTGCAATTTGAAGGGAGATGTGCAGAGGAAGGAAGGTGGTTTTGGGGTGTGGTACGCCGCGCCCATGTCCAAGTCTTTTGGCCAGTGGCACTAGGACGCTGTGCTGCATCCACTCCTGCCTTGCTTTGTGTCTCGCTCGCAAGCTGAGCGCCAGTCGCCCTATCGAAGGACGTCTCGCCCTCCTCGGCCTCGTGTGCTGCCCTTGGCCACAGCAGGCTACCTCTCGTACGAGTCGGGCTGCACCTTTACAGAGGCACGGTATGTATGTACTCGAGTACTTGATTGCCCACGCGCGCTCATCCACTGCAAGGCAGCACTAGCAATTATTATCGTACCCCTCCAACCCCCACCCCCACCCAAGCGCCGTTGCCTCCAACCACCGGCCTCTAAACCGCCATCCAGTCCGCCTGCGTCCTTCACCCACACGGCCGCCCATCATTCCAGACTGCCATACACAGTCCGCCCGAGTCAAACTGAAGGCCAAAGAAAAAGAAATAGGGAAAAAGGGAAAAAAAAAAAAAAAGGAAACAAAAAAAACGAACATTACCCACGCTGCTTATCGCCCCCACCACCACCTCATATATTTTTCCTGGACCCCGCCTCAGCTTCCCTACAGCACCTACTGCCTGCGAGTCGTTGATCCGACCGGACCCGGGACGGTTTGCATCTGCTCGGAATTGCCAGTCTCACCATAGGCCTACCGTCTTCACCGCCCTCTTAGTAAGTACTATACAGCATCTCCGCCTCTGCCCTCTGTGCTGCAATCTCTAGCTTACTCCTACCCTTTCCAAACTCAACCCCCATTGCATCTCTGCCCTTCCATGTACTCTACCTAATGCCACCCTCGCTACAATTTGCTTTCCTGCATCCTGAGCTACCCATACCACTGCGTGCCCTCCGTCACAACCCACCTCACTCTCTGCCACCTACCCCCGGCTGGCATCTTTGTTTGTCATTTATTGGTATGGTGCAGCCATGCTACCCTCCATACATATTTTTTCCTGTTAACTATGCTCTCTGGCGGCTGTCCCACCATGGCACCGATGTGCTAACGGCCATAGAAAGAGGCAAAAAAGAAAAAAAGGGAAAAAAGGAGCGTGTCCCCTCTACCCTTTCCACGCAATTCTACTCTACTGAAGACACACTATCCCTCATTCCCACACCTCTACCTCCCCACACAAAAATAAATTCTTGTGCATCTCGGGGCTTGGACGGTTAGAAGCAGCAAAGCTCTGCTGAGCGACCTTATTCTCGAGTTTTTGTTGTATTCCTTATTAATCTCACCTATTTTTACCAAAGATATCTGTTCCATTTTTCCGGGATTTGGCTCATTTCGATTTTTTATCTAATCACCGAATTCAGAAATCTTAGTTGACGTAGAGGCTCGGTTGCATTGACCGTTGAAATCTCCAGGGTCTGAAAAATAGGAAATCGCAGGTTAGTCCGGTGGGTTGTGCGATCCCCGATTTGCCTACATATCTGTTCTTTCCCCTCCAACCTTATTTAGACGTCTGCCTTCAAGTTGGATCACGAAACGTTGCTACTTTGTGACTGCAATCGGACGTTGAGCTAACCACTATAGTCTCCCCCATTCCAGAAGTAAGCACAACCGGACTAAGCCAACACCAACGCCTTGTACAGCAATTGAAAGCTCGTAACCCGGAATAACCCCGCTGTCAAGCCTTGAATACAAGTCCAGCCATCTTCTCACATTACAAGACGGGAAGCTGTGGGAATAGCAAGTGGATTTGAGCGCAGAAACCATGGAGTGGCAGCCTTCTGAAGAGCCTTTGATCCAGCTATCTGGATACCTCAAGGACAGCTTGAATGGTGCTGACCCGGTCGCCCAAAAGCGAGCAACAGAGGTTTGCGCTTCCCGGCATTTTCGGATAACATGCCATTTTAAATTTCACTCCGCTAATAGTCAATTAATACAGATTCTCAAGCAGGCAGAAACTTCCCCAGATATCAACAATTATCTCACATATTTATTTGTTAAACCCGAGTCACTAGTTGGATTTGCGGCCCAGGAGTGGCATTTTATTCGTCAAGCGGCTTGTTTGCTGCTCAAAAATCATATCAAACAGAATTTCCTTCAAATTCCAACATCAAATCTTGAATATCTCAAGTCAAAAATTCTCCTAGGTTTACAGGATCCTCACTTCCAGATACGGGGACTTACAGGGAACGTAATTACTGAACTTATTCGTCAAGGGGGAATTCTGTCATGGACAGATCTTCTCACACGACTGATTTCAATAGTGGAAGGCAGCGACCCCTCCCTTGGGGAGATAACTCCCGGTGCGCAAGAAGGTGCTATGTCAGCCCTAGCGAAGGTTTGTGAGGATAACAAAAAATCACTCGATCGAGATTACAATGGACAGCGTCCACTTAATTTCCTGATTCCGAAGTTTCTGCAATTTACGTCCTCCCCTCTTCCTAAGATCAGGTCTTACTCTCTCGGTTGCATCAATATATTTCTTCCAAATAAGACACAGAGCGTACTAGTGCATATTGATACCTTAATCACTGTTATTTTCAGTCTAGCTGAGGACCCTTCAAATGCTGTCCGTCGAGAGGTGTGCCGAGCAATCGTTCATTTGGTTGACGTTCGTCCTGATAAACTGGCCCCCCATCTCAGAGGGATTGTGGATTACATGATTGCTCAACAGTTGAAGGTGGATGAAGCAGACCTGTCACTGGATGCCGCAGAGTTCTGGCTCACCGCTGGAGAACACGATCAACTAAAGATGGGACTCGGGCCTTATTTGGACAAGATTATCCCAACCTTGCTGAAAAGCATGGTATATTCTGATGAGGATATTGCTAGGCTGGCCGGTGCCGGTGATGACGCCGATATAGAGGACAAGGCTGAGGATATCAAACCGGTTTTTGCAAAATCGAAACATAGGCTACCGAACGGTGAATCTGTAGAGGTTCCCGAAAGTGCCACGAACGGCTCAAAGACACCGGGCGAGATTGCGCTAGATGAGCTAAGTGATGGGGAGATTGATGAATTCTCTGATGACGAGGAGGGTGATGATGATCCTGAAGATCGTTGGAATCTTCGCAAGTGCTCAGCCGCAGCCCTTGATGTGCTTGCTGGTGTTTATCATCAGCCAATCTTTGATATCATTCTTCCTTATCTGAAGGATAATATTCGGTCAGAGCAATGGCATTTCCGAGAGGCTGCCGTCCTGGCGCTTGGCGCTGTCGCTGATGGTTGTATGGATGCCGTCGCCCCCCATTTACCGGATCTCATCCCGTACTTGTTAACTCTGCTAAATGATGGGGAACCACTGGTTCGACAAATTACGTGCTGGACATTGGGTCGTTATTCAAGATGGGCTGCACATCTACCCGATGAGTTTCTTAAGCAGAAATACTATGTGCCCATGATGGAAGGATTGCTAACAAAGATGCTGGACGGTAACAAGCGTGTGCAGGAGGCTGGGGCGTCTGCATTTGCTAGCTTGGAGGAGCAGTCGCAACAGGCTCTCACACCATATATCGAGCCTATTCTCAAGCAATTTGTGATTGCAATGGAAAGATATAAGGACCGAAACATGTTCATTCTCTATGACTGCATTCAGACCCTAGCAGAACATGTTGGTCAAGGGTTAGCAGAGCAGAAATACGTTGATATCTTAATGCCTGCACTGATCAAGCGATGGGAAAAGGTCAAAGACAACTCAAGAGAACTGTTTCCTTTGCTGGAATGCCTTTCATATGTGGCTACTGCATTAGGAATGGCATTTGCTCCCTTTGCTCCACCTATCTTTTTCAGATGCGTCCGAATTATCCACCAGAATCTAGAACTGTACTTGCAGGCTGCAAACACAGATAAAGAAACTGGGGATGTAACCGAATGGCCAGACAAAGACTTCCTAGTTACTAGCTTGGATCTGCTGAGCGCAGTGATTCAAGCTCTGGATACTCAAAGTGCTGAGCTTGTTGCCAACGCAAGGCCGGGCTTCTTCGACTTGTTGATTGTATGCATGGGGGTAAGGAGTATTGCGTGTCAATATTGAGATCAGTGGCTTACATCCGGTTAGGATCCAAATAATGATGTGCGTCAGAGCAGTTATGCTTTGCTGGGAGATTGCGCAATCTACGTGTTTCCACTGTTACAGCCTTATCTTCCACAGATCATGGGGCTCTTGATTGATCAGCTCGATATATCTGACAAAGAACCCGAGTACGACGATTATGGAATGGATGCAGGTTACAGCGTCATAAATAATGCCTGTTGGAGCTGTGGTGAGATTGCTCTGAAGCAAGGTAATATCTTTCCAAATATTGCTGCCTGTTCATATGACCTAATTTTTTAGCAACCGGAATGACACCCTACGTCGAAAGGCTATATACTCGTCTGTTGGCAATTGTCCAGACACCGGAGATACCTGCATCCGTCACGGAAAACGCTGCAATTGCAATTGGAAGACTTGGTCTCGGATCTTGTGATGATCTTGCCCCGCACCTTGAGACTTTTGCGCGTCCGTTCTTGGACGCGATAAGAAACGTTGCTGAAACAGATGAAAAGGATACCGCCTTGAGAGGATTTGCGATGATAGTAGGGCGGAATCCAGAGGCGATGGAGACATGCCTAGTGCCATTCTTCAAATGCATAGCGAAATACAGAGAGCCAAGTCCAGAATTGCAAAATCTCTTTCAGCAGGTTAGTGTTTGCTTTTGGAATGATACTGTATTTTTAGTATACTAAATCGAATGACAGACTCTCACTGGCTATCAAGGCTTCATATCGGATTTCCCTTCATTCATGAACCAACTCCCTCCTGATATCCGAAAAGAACTTACAACGAGATATCGACTATAGCATCATACGCGACCTTTAGCCAGTCTCGAGCCACCCCTATAGCACTGTTCTACCGTTTTCAAACATAGTGCTTGTGATTTTAATTTTCTGCGCCCACATTGTTTTCTTGCCCACTGCCTCCGCCTGTGTTGTGTGCTATGCTGGTTCACGTATGAATCAATATAATTCCGCCCAGAGATAATTGCATTACACATCAGATTGCAGTTTGTAACGATGATTACGAACGTGATGTTGTCTACTGTATTTCTTTCACGTATTGTAGTGTGTATGTTTGGGTTTCTTTCTTCTCTCCTGTTTTCTGAAAAAGTAGCTTTTTTTTTTCTTTTTTTTTTTTTTCTTGATTTGGCGAATGCTCGATGTTTGCAGATTGGCATCTAGCTGGGGACTGGGGAGACGCTTAGTCGCGGGGTGGGACTGAACTGAGAAAGCGGTTGAGAGGAGCTTTAAGCCCAGGGATAGCTGTTAACTCATAAGAGGTGCGTGTCTCTGAAGCTGTTATGGTGCATCTGAGGAAGTGGGGACTGTGGGGAGGCGGAGAGTAGTAGATAGTAACTGTATAGGTAACAAAGTTGGCGTACCAGGCAAACGTGAAATTTGAAAAGTGGGGGGGATCGGATCTTTTTCTCCTTTATTATGCCGTGTGCTTTCTGTTTTATGTAGGGATATGGATGGGAATTTCAACCTTAAAGAGGAGGATTTTTCTTTTCTTTTTCATTTTTACATTTCATTAATTGAGCCTTTCTTTTCCTTATGACAATCTTACGGAATTCGATGTAACTTATATGCTTTTATTCTAAACGGATGCGTTGGGAACATGGTGGAAATAACGAACACGTAATACAGATTTTGATGTCCACTATATTATCTCTGATTACTGCTGTGTTATCAACACCCGTTCCAATATATCAGAACCAACGCGCAGCTTCTGAAGTAACGCGGATGGCTAAAGAGATGTAGGTGATATCAGCGACTGAGGGTAACGTTTGTGCAACGCATCTTTGGAATAAGCCTGCATCACCGCTAGCACTTCGGTCGAATTACAGGTGTTAAGCTAGGCCCTTAGTGGATCCTCTGGTTCATATCTTCGCGTGCAATTTCAGCTTCCTAGCTATGCTGTTCGAGAGCACTTGGCCAGCTCCGGCAGGAGTAATATTAAATTAAGACATACAATGCTGGCATCAGAAAGTGAGAATTGCATGAAGAAAGACTTCGAATGAAGAGTGCATTATGAAATTTTACAGTATAGCTTAGGTAACCTTATGCTAAATTCTATCCATGCACATGTATTATGCATGGTGGACAAATATGGAGTTGCACTAGACGAGCGGGTTGGTGTTTGAAGCAATTATGCACAAAGTAAAGCAGTGACGTTGTCCATTCTATTACACCCATCCTGTCCCATCAACCGATTTAACCCAAAACCAGCAGTAGATATATACGCGTCCCAAAAAGTAATTAGAAGAACCCAGAGTGGAAAAGAGTTGGACCGATAGACCCCCCTGTCAGTCCCACAATTATATGTAAACAAACCCCATCCTCTCCTCCCCAATGTTCTACACCACCTGAGCCTCCCCTTCCTCTTCGCCCTCGTCCTCCTCCACCTCCTCTACAATCAAATTACCACTCGGCCACAACCCATCCCCTACCGTTCCTCCTGTCTCTCCCGCCTCATAGACCTTCCTCGGCCACGGATTCACTAGCCTAAACCCATACTGGTGCGTATACCCCTCTAACAACTTGTCCTCCTCTTCATCCATACTATCCTCCCCCTGCACCTCCTCCCCTGCTTCCCTCTTCTCCTTCTCCACCAACACACTTTTACACTCAACCCATGCATACACATCCTCCATCTTCGTGTCCTTCTCAAATCTCCTCGTGACCCTCTCCCCATCCGGAAACCGTATCGAGACCCTGGCAGCCTTGACCTCGGGCGCTGGCTCCACGGGTAACAATCCCGACCTCACCTTCCTTCTCCTCCATGCCAACTTTCTCCTCTGCGCAAGTGCTGCCTCTTGTTCTCGCCTTCGTGCCTCCTCTTCTGCTTTCCGCTGCCGCTCTTCCTCCTCCCTACGGAGTCGAGCCCGTTCGCGATCACGCGCTAGCGACGCTTGATATGCAGAGTTTTGCTGTTCGCGGATTTGCCGATCTGCGAGCTGGGATTCGCGGACAGCACGGATGCGTGAGAGAGCGTCGGCGTGGGCCGCGAGGGCGTTGTTGAGTTTTTGAAGCAGGGTTTGTGGTGGAAGGAGGCCCGAGACACGGAGGATTGTGGACATGGTAGTTGGTATTCCGCCAGGTGAGGTGGAGCTTGCAGTTGGTGAAGGGGGCGTAAGGGAGATAAGTGCGAGGAAAGGGAATGCTGTTGTAGAGAGGGAGGCAGAGACTTGGTAGCCTTCGCTGTCGGAGACGCTTCCACCCCATAAGACAATGTTTTGTTCTCGGACCCAGGATACGACGTCTTGGTTACCGAGCGTCTCTTTGTTGAAAACGTGTGTATCATCGTGCTCTTCACTTTGGAGAATGACCATCATGATGCGGACTTCCTTTTTGGCAAGGTCCATAGCCTGCGCATAGCCACCTTCGAACCATGGGAGGTCTTTAACACCAGTACTTTCTTCGAATTCGCGAATGAAACGGGCAGCAGTGTCGCGGGGATTGGTGGTAGCTCTTCGGCTAGGGGCGGCACCTTGGGAGAAAGAGCGTTGGAGGGGGCGGAGGAAGGGGAAGATGATGCTAAAGAGGGAAAATCCAGAGGAGAAGATTTTGTAGAGGACGGAGAAGGGGAAAAAGAGGATGGAGAGGAGGATAGAACGGCGAATGATAGTTGCGGAGGGGGCGGGAACGATCCGAGGGGCGGGAGTGATGTCGGAATTGTTCTGGTTGTGGGAGGAAGCTGTGGATCGGCGGGAAGGACGATGGGGCTGGGCTCCGGAGGTAGAGGAAGAAGAAGCGGAGGTAACCGGTCGGGCAGCCTGCGCCGAAATCGCTTCTGCTACTGGGTCCGCAGACTCACCGTCAAAGAACTTTGTTATGGCGATCTGGGCTCGAAAAGTTAGCCGGGTTCGCATAGAATTGTAATGGATGGGGCATGTGAGCTGTCAACAGTTATGTACCTGCACATTCCACTGGCTCCGCTGTAGTATAGGTATGGCAGCGGATGCCTCCTGGTTTGTAAGAGAAACGAACTGCTGGAGGGCCTCTCGCTGAGGAGCAGTTAAGTGTGAGATGTCCGCCTCTGCAGAGGAGCTTGAGCCCGCCATGGCGTTCAATTTGCTCTCACTGATTCCAAGTGAAAGCACGGAGGGTGGGGGGAGTGTAGTCGAACTGGGGAGAGTGTTGGGTGGGGGGGGGGGGGGGGGTGAGGAGGGAAGCTTTGCGTTATGTAACGATGGGAATCTAGAAATGAATGGAAATATGTGTTTGCTCGCTAATGGACAATCCAGCAAGGGACGAAGGTATAGATTGGTATAGATTGGAGAAGAGTAAGGCTCAGCGATTTGCAGAGGAGATTGTACGTGCTATGTAATTAACAGGTATACTTTGCGGTTGCTCGAGATTTGGCCGGCGGCGCATGTGCAGCAGCTTGATGCATAAGTGCATATGCACCTTGTGATTACTAAGGCGTGCCAAGAGACGAGATCAGATAGATGGCCGGTCAAGTGACGACAGGGTTTGAGGCGGGGCGATCTGCGCAGCAGTAGGACATCATTATTTGCAGACGCAGATGCCCTGGCACAAAGATAGACGTGCTAGGTTTGCAACTTGTTTCAAACCACAGTTCGAGATGCGTGCTGTGCTGCCCTCTGCGGATGCGCTGGGCTGCTGACTGCCAGTGGCTGCTCTTTGTATGCCGAGTGCCCGCGTGCCCTGCTGGGACACACTCGAGTCCTACTGTACCTTGCTGCTCGTGTGCCTGACAATACGCCTGCACGCCGCACGAAGCCTAATCTTGGAAACTTTCATGGTTCAGCAGGAGAATACCAATTGCCGCCTCTGAGCGATACATTACCTTGCCCGGGTGTCTGCGCAGGTAATACCTGATCAACCCAGACCACATTCACTTGTAGCGTGTGGCGACTGCCTCATAGACTGGAAGTTATATCGTCAACCACCCGGTCTGCTCTTCTGGAGTAGCCCACGGCTGAGAATTATCAGCTCCTCTTCACATCAATCGCTGCATCTTGAGAGCAGCCCGGCCACAATATATTGAAAATTCAGATATCCTACTGACACGGATATCGCACAAGTTCAACCCTTCGTACAAGATATTACAAAGTCCTCAACTGTGGACCTAGGCCTGCGGGCAACATGGCTTCTCTTGCCCGCAAGCTACTGATCGTAGCCGCCGTCGAGGGACTCCTCCTCTTACCTCTACCCCCCAACGGTAATGGGAGCGATGAAAATTCAAAATCTAGAAAGAATACGCCCGTGGCTTCCAGACCGAGTTCCCCAGCGTTGACGGGGACCATCCGGATTGACTATAAAAGCACAAATGTCCGCAAGTTGCTAAGTGCAAATGACGAGCATAGGAAGGAGCGAGATGCTGGATTGGAGGTTCACGGAATAGCAGGTTGGCCATTAAATCCATTTCAATCTCTGAATAGATGCCTGATGGTAATCTAACCACTTTCACATTCAGGGTTGTTCAGCATTTCTCCAACCACGAGCTTTCTTATTGCAATCACCTCACGGCAGCAAGTTGCTATAATTAACAAGAGTCCAATATATGTGATTACAGATGTTACTTTGATCCCTCTTTCCTCACAATCCTCTGCGCAAGATGCACTTACCAAAGCCAGAGCTGCTCGAGCGAAGCACGATGGAGAGATCCCCACGGACATCACAGACGATGAAGAAGGATCGTTAAGCGATCAGGAGGAAGATAAGAAGGAGCAAAATGTACCACCGATTGCATCCGGAGGTATTGGCTCTGCAAAAAGCAGCACGGAAGAACAGCATGGAGACACAGTAGGAAGGAAAGGTGTCTACGGCCTTTTTGCGCAGAAATGGTTTAGTAAGACTGGCTGGACAGCTGAAAAGAAACCGCGTAACGATACCGAAGGGAACGCGAAGAGCGCCGAAGGGCTGAAATCGTCAATGGAGTGGACAGATGATGAGCCTGGAAACCAGGACGTTAAGCTCGCTCCTCCTCCAAAGGACCAGATTCATGAGTCTGACGTGCCAATGCAAGCTGATAAATCAGCGCCTCCGCCAACTTCAGCAGGAGCGAAGCCGGAGAATAAGCCGGCCCCGGAGCTGGAATCGTTCCCGGCGCTGCCGTTGAGCGAGGAGGAGCAGGCGGAACAGTCGGCTATTGCAGAGGAAATCAAGGAAACGACATCACACAGACTAACTCCGAAACTGCTTCACACTACAAAGCTGCTTTTTGCGTCGAGCAGAAGCTTTTTTTTTAGCTATGACATGGATATTACGAGGTCTTGGGGCCAGCTACAGCAGCAGCCCAAGTCTGAAAGCTCGCAAGATGCACCTCTGTGGATGAAAGTAGATCCTTTGGTGAGTAGCTGTTTCATGGGTGAGAAAGAAGTTCTTCCAATTACTGATTCGGACAATATAGTACTTCTGGAACAGGCACCTTCTACAGCCCTTCATCAGTGCCAATCAGCATTCATTTATCCTTCCACTGATGCAAGGGTTCATAGGCCAGAAGACTTTCTATGCTCCAGTCTCTTCTGCAATAGAAGACAGGAATGAACTGGAATCACGAAAGTCGCCTTTCATCCTGACCTTGATTTCCCGCCGCTCAACAAAGCGTGCGGGGCTACGCTACCTCCGCCGGGGAGTCGATTCTGCGGGTAACACTGCAAATTGCGTTGAAACTGAGCAGTTACTTTCCATCCCAGTCAACCCTTCTATCACCTCTGCCCAAACGCCATCTCGGAGCGAAGTGCTCCCTGACCAACTCCCATGGGGAAAGACTTATTCTTTCCTTCAGATCAGGGGCTCCATCCCTGTGTACTTCCAACAATCACCATATGCTCTGCGTCCGAAGCCTGTGTTGCTGCATAGCGAGGCTAGCAACCGTGTCGCATTCGAAAGGCACTTTAATAACCTAGAAAAGCGATACAATAGTGACATTTTGTGCCTCAACCTTGTCGAGCGTGGCAGTGCAGAAAACATTGTAGGTGAGAAGTACGAGAAATATGTCGCGGATCTGAATGCCAAAAGACAGGGAACACATTCAGGGAGTAGGAAGGTGGGATTCAATTGGTTTGACTTTCATAGGGTTTGTAGAGGGATGAAATTTGAGAAGGTAGCACTGTTGTTAGACGAGATTGAGGAGGCATTGGAAGGGTTTGGGTGGACGGAAACGGTGGATGCAGGGGCAGAAGCAGAGGCAAGACAGGGGACTAGTGTGAAATGCATGCAGAAGGGAATTGTGAGGACGAATTGTATGGATTGTTTGGATAGGACGAATGTGGTGCAGAGTGCTTGCGGAAGAAGAGGTATGATATGGGAACCTGTTATCGGCGACTAAACTCTGATGAAAAGCTTCTTGCAGCATTGGAGAAACAACTTCAGAAGGAGGGGGTTGATATAAGTAATGATCCAACGGACTGGTTCAATATTGTTTGGGCAGACAATGGGGACGCTATATCTAAGGTAACACCCCCCTCTATAGTACGGTAAAACTTCAAATACTAAGAAAGCACCTACTACAACAGCAATACGCCTCCACCGCTGCCCTCAAAGGTGACTTCACCCGTACCCGCAAACGCAACTACCGCGGCGCCCTCGCGGACTTTAGGCTCACCATGACACGCTACTTCACCAACATCATTTCCGACTTTTTCACGCAAGCTGCCATTGACTACCTTCTTGGCAACGTCAGCAGCCGCGTCTTTGACGAGTTTGAAGTTGAGATGATGAGTAAAGATCCTGCTACCGAAGCTGGTGGGTGGGGTAACGAGGACAGAGTCAGTGGGATTAGGGCAAATGCAATTGAAGTTTCAAGTAAAATTGTAATTGAGGATGCAGATGATGAGGAAGGAGCTTCTGCCACTGCAGTGGAAGCAGATAACGTTTCAACAACACCAAGGCGGGGCAAGGAGACGCTGATAAAAGGATGGACATTCCTGACTCCGCACGAAGAAAACACCATTCGGACTTTCCCGTTCGAGGAGACGGTGGTCTTGCTCACGAACCGCGCGTTGTATAGTTGCAGATTCGACTTTGCGATGGAGAAGGTATCGTCATTTGAGAGGGTTGACTTGAGGTGCATTAGAGAGTTGCAAATTGGGACATACATTACCAGCACCCTCGCCCCATCGTCAATGGAGGAAGAATCCAATGTTGGGTTCGTGGTTAAGTTTGTGATTGGCGGGGACATACGCAGGGTTAATACTCGTACTGTCAAGAGCAGGGTTGACGGAAATGATGTGGGGTATGAGGAGGGTGGAATCAGTACGTCGTCTGAGGGTGAAGGAGGGAAGGAAGATTCGATGCGGATTATTGCGTTCAAGGCGCTCCCGAGGACGTCCGCCATCAAGCATATGCATGGGAAAGAGAAGGATCAGGTTACGAAGCAGGCAGGGCTGCAGTTGGCAGCGAAGGATAGAGATGAGAATTTAGAGATCCCGGCGAGAGAACAGCTGAGAAGTGTGTGTTTAAGGATTGAGAAGGCGGTATTGGAGGCATTGCCGGACGGAGGGGAGTATCTTGTGAGAAAGAAGCTGAAAGAGAGAGGAGTGGAAGTGGATGGGGAGCAAAAAGGGGAGGGGGTGTTGATTAATGAGGAAGATATCATTTCATTGGCACAGGCGAAGAAGAAGACGGGTTTGTTGGAGATGTGGGGGTATCAGGTTAGAAGGCTAGTTTGGGCGTAAAACCAACGCTCTTTTGTGCATTGCTTCTTTTCTTTCGGGTAAAATAGCACTCTTCCTCAAACTTGTGGAGGCGTTTGTGTTTTAACTTTACCCGTTTGATAATATTTCCCTTATTCAACGTTCCGTAATGCGTTACTAATTTTGATTTGGTATCTTTTATCTTTTTTGTTTTTGTTTTTTGTCCTTTCTCATTTTGGTCAGTTTGCTGGCCTTGATCGATGAATGCTCTATGTTTTGATATAGCGATAGATTTTTCTGCAATTTAATATTGGTAGCAGATATACTGTATATCGAGCGATTTCAGTTAGAGCAATATTATTTGAGCGCATTGCAACGAGGATATATTTATTTTATTTCTGTCATTACATACTTCGTGTATAATGCATATGAAAAACCGGTAAATAACTTTGATCTCATCAACTTTGTGGATGTGACTACTTTACCAGCCAGAATAAATTGTAAGCGTAGTATAAACAGGAGTCAAGTTTGTTTAGGATTTACTTGGTATCTATCCTGACAGATATAGCTCTATATGTACATGCAAGTACATTTAAATATGCCCGTCAGAACCTCACGCTTCATACTAGGAAGTGAACGGTTAAAACGGGCCACAAAAGAAATAAAATAAAAATAAAAATAAAAATAAAATAAAAGCAGCAAACTGTCAGGGCTGCATGGCGATATGGTGACAGAAGTGCGAGCCACAGTATTTAAAGCCTTAATTTAGACTCGAGACGAGGGGAAGCATTATCACAATAGACTTGAACTCTCCTACTAGGCTTCGTCCTCTGGGCTCTATCCTTACACCAACCTCACATTTCAACACATAAGGTTCACGCCGAACCGCAATACCTAAACTTTACAATTCAACTGACTGCGTTGAGAGTACAGATAATATATGTAGTTTTTTTTCTCTTTTTTTTTTTTTTTCGCGTAACGTTTAGTGAGTATGGTTGGTATCTAAAGTATATACAACTAATTGGGAGCTTTTGTTCTTTCAGGATTACTGGTGCGATGAAAAAGGTCATTTTCATTCTTGAGGGTTTTGGCTGAGATGGGTGGGAGATAAGGCGGAGGGGGGTTGAGGGACGGCGGATGTGTGAAGGTATTAACTAAGAGCTGTATGGGAAACGGTTGCTGGGGAAGGCACGGATGGAGCCTGCCGGAATGAGTGGGAGCACAAGTGGAGTACGAAGTGGTGGCGAAGAGGGGTATGATGTTTTATGGGGAGAACGCCGGAGGTAAGGAAAGTGTACACAGGTATAATATCATGAGTGTGGTTTCCACAGACTGCGAAGAGATAAGGATAAATGTATAACCACCCCAACTTGAAAAAAAAGCCGTTCCCAATCCGCAGGCAAGTAATGGTCCTATCACGTGATCGCGGATGCAAATCAATTGACCTAAGCGGCCAAAAAAAGAAAAAAAAAAAAAAAAAGGAAACACGGGAAAAACATCGTTAAGCGAAAATCCATTTACATGACCTTTTTATCACCGGAGAGGGAAATCATGAAAAAGAAAAACTAATTCCAACTTAACCTAACCCATTCGGAGATACATGCCTTTAGAACAGAAAACAGAATCGACCAGGAAGTAAAGATGTAGGAGTCCCATAATTGTAAATGAACAAAATACATGAGCTTAGGCATAAAAAGTTGAGGCAGGGGATGGGGGTAGTGCAGGGCTTGTGGGGGTTGTGAGAGAGAGGAGCGAAAGGGAAAGGGGGAGAGGGGGAGGTTACAAAGCATAGTGGCTATTGCGAAGGGATGAAGGTTACATGATTGTGCATCTAGATCATACTTTAGGATAGTAGATGATTTGGGGAGGTTGAACTCTCGCGAAGGGGGGCGGGAAGGGGTGGGGGGAGGGGGAGGCAAGGGCGCAGTATTGATGATAGGTTGAGGGGGCTATTGGGGCAGGGCGCGGAATGCGACGAAGCAGCAAACCTGATGGAGTGAGAATTGTGCCCCACAGCAAGCACTATCATGTACAAGCCGAGCGAGCATCCCTTCACAGCGCATTACCGTAAGGTAGCGGAGTGAAATAAGCAATTCTTTGAGGTCTGCTAGATGTTAGCAGCGCCTCAGGGGCTGAGATCGATTTGGGCAAAAAGAAAAAACAAACGTCTTTGGGGTCGAGGGAGGGAAACACGAGGGAATGAAAGAAACGATACATAGTTTATATTGTCCATCTCAAGAAGCACAACACCGCAAGAAGATGAACGGAAAAAAGAAAATAGGATGCCGATACATATGGAAGAGTCAATACTTCCGCACACCATACCCTGGCAATCAAAAGTATCATTATAAAAAAGACTTCTAGGGTTAGCGAAGCAAGAAAATTCTTCCAGACCAACCAATCAAAGGAAAAATGAAGAAGAGCACCAAGGAGATATTTCTTCTGAACCCAATAGCAAATAATGTGCGTGAAATTTTGTAAAAACCCCTCACTGTTATTTTCCCTTTGTCGTCTGTTTTCTCTTCGCTTTATTGTTTGTCTATTGCTGTCGACTTGGCAAGGTGAGCTGACGTTTTACCTGTTCTCGTGCCCATCTAGCTGTATCCCCAGTTCTACCAGGGCCGAAGCCGGAACGAGTTTCTTTGATCATCGCCATGACCCAATCGGCTCGGAAATAATCAGCAATCTCTCCATTTGGGAAAGCTTCTGCGAGGTCCCTATAAAAAAGTCAGCTGATGGCCTTCAGTGATTGGCCAACACCCACCCTAGAACGCCCATGGCCGAGCGCATCAATGCTTCGGTCCTATCCTGATCCATATTGACAACCGACAAAAATCCGAATATTGGAGCGACAAATGGCGCAAGAAGCTGGGCTAGGCAATTGGTTAGTGTGAGCTTATTGGTAATAGTTGGTAGAGCACATACTTTTGTCTCCCGTTTTCATAGCAATAATAATTCCGTCATAGGCATCCATGATACCCTCACGAAGTGAAAGCACGTACTCTATCATTTCGTAGTTCTTATCAGTGTTACCAGCACTGATAGTAGATGCTTGCTGCAGAACCTGCATGACAACCGTGAGGTATGTCTCGAAATGACCACCAATCGCCTGGGCAATATCTCCAAAACATTGTAAAATTGCTGGCTTGTATGTTTGGCTAAGCGTGGAGCTCTACATCAACTGTTAGCTGCTGGAAACATCATTGAAGTAATAAACGGTGGTATCACCTTGAGGTTATTCAACAGATAATTCATGAATGTATCGCAGTATGGTGCAACTTGTTCACCAATTGACCTAGCAATGTCACTGACCAATCCAATTGCCAAAGAACATAGTTGTTGTTCCTGTTCGTTTCCAAGTGCTGTGTATAAGAACGGTGAGAAAGCTTCCATATAGACAGTGAAATCCTGCTCTAGCGCATTTGCTAAGGAGCCCACTGTTCCGAAAATAGCATCAGGAACAATTGAGCTACTTGGAGCGGCACTCAAGATGGCAAGACAGGTTTGCATTATCCGATTTGCCTGTGGTTTCACCTCCTTATCCAACCTTTGGATAATAGTCATCAAGACACTAGCAAGCGACGTCTGCATCTCTTCTAGTGTGTTCTTGTCATCCATGCTGACAATTTGGTTTTGCATACTAAGCGTTTTCTCCAGCCTGTCAATGATGACAGAACTTAACTGCCCTATTGTTGGCAGCTGATCCTGACCAACGTTCATGACAAAGGAGTTGAGAACCTCATATGCCGCGGTTCGGAGTGCATTATCGGCATCAGGTCTACCCTAACATTAGCATAATTTCACAAGACAGAATAAAGATTGTATACCTCTCAGTCGCTTGTAGGAGGCTTCGAACACTGGACTCAAAATGAGTGGATAGCGGGTTGGTTTCTGTACCAACTTCTTGTCCGAACGTATCCGCAAGATTCATCAATGCCCAACAGCATGAGCTCGCCATTTTCGGATTATCGCTCAAGCCGGAAAACAGTGCACCAATCAAGTTTGGTAGATGTAAAGTAGCATCGATTGCTGAACCACAGTTTTCACAAATTCTTCCAAGTGCGTAGGCTGCCGAATCTTTCACTATAATAACTTTATCACTCATCATATTCACCAACACAGGGAGTGCTTGCTTGACGAGTGGATCTAGTAGTTTGAGTTCTGGGCCTTCCATAATGGCACCGAACGCGGACACTGCAGCGTCACGAAGTCTCCAATCTTCCTTTTGTAGATTTTCCTCCACAAACGAGAGTACTGGTTGAATGACCATGGACCCAACACATTGAGAATATAGTTGAAGGCATTGATAGGCTGCCCTAGAAACTGTATACTCGTCGTCTGGAGCTTCCTCGTCTTGCTTTGTTAACAACTCGAGGAGAACGGGTACAACCTCGGAGGTTGCTACGCGAGCAAAACTGAAGAATGGTCGTGGCTCCAAACCAGCCTCGCTGGCCTATATCAGAGTCAGCAACCAAGCCAATACTAAAACAAGGTTGTTAAAGTCGTACAGTCATATTGTCATCCTCAATATTCATTTCCTCTTCACAGACAGTGCACCAGAATTCAATTGCTAATTTTGCGACTTCTTCCTCTTCATGTTTCATACCAACCACGGTAAGGCCGAAGAGGGCTTTCTCCATGTAAAAGCGCATCTTGTCGTAGTA
The DNA here is from genome assembly GCA_015179045.1 of Kalaharituber pfeilii. Classification (NCBI taxonomy): domain Eukaryota; kingdom Fungi; phylum Ascomycota; class Pezizomycetes; order Pezizales; family Pezizaceae; genus Kalaharituber; species Kalaharituber pfeilii. The sequence continues at coordinate 1,315,279 of WHUZ01000005.1, forward strand.
AAGTGCCATGATTCTGTTGAGGCACCCAAAAGCAGCCTGCTGTATCCGGAAGTCCGAGCTCTGTGTGGCCTCGCAAATGACTTGCATGATGTAGTTCCTCTCGCCTTCATTGTCGAAGTTGGCTTTGACGAATTCCAAAGAATCGCCTAAAGCTGTCATGGCAGCAAATCTGACATCATTATTTTCCTCTTCTTTCCGTGCACCCTGCACAACAGCAGTGAGGATAGCATTGGAATGTTGATTCAGGGAAGACCGTAAATCTTCATCATCGGATTCGCATATGTATCCAATGGTAGTGAGTGAAGCTTGCTTGAGAGAAACAGTGCCTTCACTGACGTTCCTCACAAGCTGAGGCATCAACTCTGGCCATTCATTTCGAGGGAGCTCAATGGCAGCAACAGCAGCAATGAACTGTGCGGCTGCGTTTCCAGCTTGGTTTGTTTGGGACGCTAACGTCGTTAATGCATTTTGCTTGACCTCAGTTTTTATGGCAGCATCCACTTGCGTAAGCCACTTCTGTTGAACTTCTAGCAGCCGTGTTCGCTCTCTAGCAGAAAAAGCGTTTTTCAGTGCAAGACCAGCAGCAGACCTGATGAAAGTCTGGTTCTGCTCATTTGCCAATTCTGCTGATAGGAGTTTGACGTATTCCGCCTATTTAAAACATTCGACATGTCAGGAACCTTTGAACTTATACCAGAAAGAATAGAAATTCGGCGTACAAAGTGTTCTGTGGCAGCGCTATTCAACTGCTGCTCGGCATTTTGACGAATGCTGGCATCTATGGGCTTGTCAGCATGTCAAAATTGAAGAGTACTGTGATCTTATGCTTGTCGATCGGCTCATAGGGCTAACTGACCTGGAGAAAGAGTATTTGCCAACACCTCAGCGACATTCATGGCGGGCGAATTTTTCTAGTATTTCTCGAGAGGGTCTATGTGTCTTAGGGAGATGGATAAGTAAATTAGGAAACGGAAAGAAGGATGGCTCTAATGACGGCTACTGTAGGTGTCTGGTTGGATAAGAGGCTGCGTGAATCAAATTATCGGAGTGAGGTGGGGGGGGGGAATAGTCTCGTGTGGGGGTTGTGGGGTTGTTGTTGTTATGAGTGGTAAGTGCTATGGGGGGGTATGGGCAGGGTACAGCACAAGGAGGCAGCGAGCGTGTCACTGAGTGCTGACAAGAACCCGGTGCGGCTGTACACGCTGGTCTTGGGACTTTCAGATGGAGCACTGCTAATCGTGACGTACTCCGCGTTTTGGGACTTTTTTTCCAGGCGTTGCGGTGGGCCGATGAAGACCTTACAAGGCGGGGCACCGAGAGGGCTATCCGCTGCACACGAGAAGAGCTGTATAGGATGGGAGGGGGTGCTGGGTGCAGGATGTTTATGTTAGAGAGGGAGAGAGGGAGGGGCGCACGCCGCCTAGTGCGAGGGGCTTCAAATACTGAGGGGGGATTTTTTTTTTTTTTGCTTTCGCACTGCGAACCGGAGGGGTAACGTTCTGCGCCCAACACACCAGCACAGGCACAGGAGCGTTCCAAGCGCTCACCGCGGGCTGCCAACGCCCAGCGCTGCCACGGCGGGCGTGCCTGGCCAGGCCCTCGCTGCGCCAATGCAAATGCCCCGCCAGTCGGGCGCCGGTGCCAGACAGCATACGTGCTCCCCGTGTCTGCCTGCCTTTGCGGGCCGCAGGGGCAATGAATTCAAGGACGGGCAAGAGCAAGAGTGGCCCCGGTGCCGTAAGTAACCCCTCCACTTGTAAGCGGTACCTACTTCAGTAGCGGCTCGCCGCCTCCAATAAGATCGCGGGGCTTGCCTCTACTGTTACTATATGCCTGTCTGGCTGCTCCACTGCTCTCCTGCTATGCACAATCAAGTAGCCGCAGAAGATACAGCAGAACAGGTCCTGCATGCGCATGGGCCCCAATCCTCGCCATTGCCCACCCGAGGCACTCGCCCTCCTCCTGAGTCCAGCTGCTGGACGCTGCGGAGCTAGCTTTGTGCTGGATGGCGAGAGCCATACTGCTCGCCCGTTCCTGAAAGTGAGTCAGCAAAAGTCCAGTCCCAGGTTGTCTGGCTGCACCTCTAGCCGCCTGGGCACTCCACATGAGCGGCGACTCCCTACCCCCTGCTGTCCCTTGTGTTGGACAGGGCCTCGGTGGGCAGGCACATAGGGCAGCAAGCGGCCAACAAGGAAAATAGAGAGGTACAAGCTATGTTACTGGCCCCATGTGTAATCGCGACAGGCCCATTCAGTGTCCGAATGAAGTACCCAAAGGCTAAGCTTACCTCTGTGGTTACAGGTCTGGAAAAGGGGGCCAGCAGGTTTGCCTCTAGGCGAGCACATGTAAAATCGAAGCATGTGCATTGTGAAGCTGCTATGCGCTTTGTGTCTTGGATCTGCTCCGCAATCTACACAAGTTACTTACAAGTTACAAGTGCCTCTCGATAGTGGGGCTATCGCCACGTGACTACATTGCCAAGACATCGAGGTTTTGTAACATGTTGTCTATGCATACCGTATTCACTTACTTACGAGGTAAAACACAAACGCGCGCTATGGCGGTCTTGGCAAGCCTCTTAGCGCCAGCGCGCGTGTATTACCCAAGGTCACGTGATGGTCCCCGAATTACTGCGGTGCTAACCTCAATACCACGGAGACTGATATTATGAAGGATCTGAGTGCTGAAGTAGGAGACTATTAGATTTTAATAGTCCTGGATATTTCCACTATCAGTAATTGACAGTTGCCCATTAGGTATCATCATTGAAGAATTGAGTCCCGTCTGTTGTATTGTTCAGAAGGTCCGTCATTTCTAAAATATTTGTTAGTATATATACTTGAATATAAAGTATGATACATACTTTTTTTTATATATATACCATTACTCGCATGCCACCCTGTGGGCTATGGCGAGGATTTAGGTACGTAATACATACTTGACTAAAGTCGTAGACCGCTGCCGATTAAAATTCTAGATATATGGAAAATTCTACTCATTTAAATACTCAAACAATCTGGTAAAATGCTGGCCTTAACTTACCTGGATAGCTGGGGATTCGTTTAATTAGCTTAAACCTGCCTGAATAGCCTGGGCTGGCCTGAATAGTCTGGACTGGCCTATCATAGTTGGCCTGGACCAGCCTGATTGGCCTGATTATTTCAGGCCGCCTGGGCCGGTCCTGGCCTGGCCTATTGGATTTATTGACATCACTTGGTTATTTCTTTTCCTTCTTCGCCTTTGTTATTCCTTTTACTTCCTCATGTACTTAATCTCACCATAGCCTACAGCATGTGAGTAATGATATTTTTTTTTTTTTTTTTAAAAAAAAAAAAAAAAGAGAAAAATTTCCTGGCTGTGGCAGAGGTGGATGTAGCAACATATACGGAAAAGATGCGCAGGGATGCGTATAGTATTGTTCACTCTTATGTCTTGTGTATTCATCGTACAGTATGTGCTCCTAACATCCACCTATTTATAGACATGAGCTGCTAGCAAATTGTGCGAGTATTAAGGTTGCTCATCATCACAACACGTATCCACAACTTAGATTCCTCATCACATGGAATTACCTTATACCATCCTTCACTCATGACAGCCTCACGTGATATGTCTCGTGATGCTCGTTGCATAATCTTGCATAATCTTCAACAGTGGGGTTCTCGTGCCCAGACTCTCTTGGCACGCTTAAGTAAGAGAGCGAGAACAGAGCATGGTATGCTATTTATGTATCTTTATTCCTTTATTTTGTATTTAGTCTTGTCATAGCCCAAAGGGTAGTATACGAGTAACGATATACGGGGTCACCGGGTGGAAGGAAAAAATGCGAAAAATGCAATGCGCATGTGTCGCAGTCGCACAATAGCTATATGAGCTACGTAGAAGCCTAGCGAGCATCACTAGTCAAGTGTCTTTTGGCCTGGCGGGTGGTACAGTTTTCCCTTGCTATACCGGATCTGTAGAATCTGGCCTTTTTCGTCCGGTATAGCAAGGTTCCGCTATAGAATAAAATGCTTGGCAGAACAGAATAGGGATGGGCAGCAAAAATAATGTAATTGGGAACAACGACAGCCTAATTTTATTATGTAATGTTAAGTTTAGTAAGCATCTGAAGGTGAATGCAATGTGGGATAGCCAAGATTGGACGTATCAGTGTTAGTGTATCCGGTATAGCAAATATTATTTGTATGGAGACAGGGGGGTAAGTGCCTGGCAATTCCTGTCCGGTCCGGTATTCTTAGTGCGTCCGGTATAGCAAGAGGGTTTTGTATGGGAGCGGGATGTAGAAACCTGAGAGCATCCGGTATAGCAAGGTTTCCGGTAGCCTCGTCCCCAGGCGTTTGTAGGGTTTCCGGTACGACGAGGTCCGGTATAGCAAGGGAAAACTGTAGTTCTCGGCGTTTACCACCTCCGTTACAGAGTAGAGATATGGAGAAGCTAGAGATTTTAGCAGCCAGAGGGTCTGGGCATGAGACTACTGGAGATTAGCACATGTATAATTGCATTCCTGTACTTAGTAATACCAATATTGCACCAAAGAGCGCGCTAGCGCGATTAATAGCGCCTGAAGTTCTGCCAAGACCACACTAGCGCGCGGTTGTGTTTTACCTCTTAAGTGAGTGAATACGGTACTTGCATAAGAACACGCTCGTGCTCTCTGGCATGACGCTACATGCCGCTGGCAGGCTGCACAAAGAGAAGAAAAAGGGAATAGAAAGTATGGAAGGGTCGAGCGTGAGAAATTTGTTGCCTTGCTGCCATTATTTCTTGAGCGCAGGGCAGCAACCTCGCCCGCCAGGCGACCGGGCACAATTGAGGTGGACAGTCTGGAGAGGCGCTGCGTCTGCCGCATTTACACTGCGTTTACACTGGGTTAACTGCCACTAGTTCTTGCGCAAGAAGCTGGCGGGAGACTAGCTGCGCAGCACTCAATCTGATATGCAGGTATGCTCAGCGCGGCGCGCCCATCGAATCTAGAAGCGAGACCCTCTGTGAGGGCCCCACGCTCTCCCGTCTTGGCTGCCGGCGCCGCAGACCAGCCCAGCGGGCAGGCTCAGGCTCAGGCTCAAGCTCAGGCTCAGGCTCCATCCAGCCGGGTGTGGTGATCATCGCTGCAAGCGTGAGGTACAGTTTACCGGTATCGAGTACATTCGCCGCCCATCCTGTCCTCCCTCCGACCCCTTCTGCGCCCGCCGGTCCATGATAGAGCCACTGGCCGGAGGAATCCCTACATGCGTGTAGTGCTAACTTTATTTCCACCTCCCCCCCTCCCTCCCCCACGTTCGTCTGATATCGGCGAAACTAAAAGACGTATTTGTGTACGAAGAGCAAAGAGACACCGGCCGTTTTGTGGGCACCAGTACGCCCTTTGGCACCATACCACTTCAGAACACTGTGCGCACCTTGCACGCTTCCATGGTGCGCTCGTTTCCTGACCCTCGTCACAGGACCTAACTTGGCCAACCTTCTGCGTCGGCACGATACAAGCTTGAAGTACCATGAGCGAACGCCCCTCTACTGCTTCGACGTTACGGCCGGGCTCTGCCAATTCGACGACTGTCACGCTGAACCGACCAGCGACGAGTGGTGGCGGAGGGGGGGGCTCGGGTTCTGGGCGAGGAACCCCACCTCCAAATGAGAACAAGCGAGTGGTCACAGCAAACGCTTCGCCGCGGCCAAAATCCAAAAGTTCTTCCTCCCAGGACCCCGAATAATTCGACGGCCGACTTGCTGACTTCAATGCAGCCGACATTCAGACCCCATGCCGCAATATTGTCATCTACGGTTACTGTCGTTATCAGGACAAAGGTAGCTTCCACCAGGCGCCCCCTTTCTTTTTGGTGACGCTGAGACGAAATAGGGTGCACATTTAATCATGATACCGACTCTCGGAAGCAGCAACAAACTCCGAATGCCTCTGAAAGGTTTGTTCCATTGAACAGAGTAGGCTGCTCTAGTTGAGATATAACTCTGATTGACATTGCAACCTCATTCAGTCTCAGAAGGAAGCTCAATGTTGACTCTCCAACCTTCACACCCGCAAAGTCGACCTTAGCTCCCAAGGCGGACGCTGCTCCCTTTACACCTTCAAAGTCAGCAGGTTGTTCCCCTCGCCTCAAGACTGTTCATTGGCAGATTGGTGATACTAATGCCGGTGTGCACTCATAGCCCAATTGGATCAAAATGGGTTTGTCACTAGTTGAGGTACCCAGGCGAATGTTTGACTGCTAATCTGAATTCGCATCTAGGTTTCTACAAGCAGTGGAGCCCCAGGCTTATCAAAGTCTCCAGCAAGGATTTGAGTCATTAGGCTTGGATTCTGTAGGTTCACCTTATAGAGGACAGTACAGAACTGATACATCTTCACCACTCAAGACTGCTGCAGCAGCAGGTCCGATGTTAGGGTACACAGACTATGGAGTAGTACCCCAAGTCAATCCTTATGCACACAACGGCAGTGATTTGTTTTACCAACAACCAAGTTTTACGCAGCCCGTGAGTACTTATTTCAAAGTAGTGAACGCTGCACATCTGACACTCGCAATAGCTACAATATCACCTTTATGCCCCGATAGGGCCGCACAAGCAAAATTTGGATGCAAATCAGCGCAATATACACCACTTATTCATTTCAGACAATCTTCGAGAAGAACTCCAGCGGAAGAGCGAAGCAAGTCTCCAAACTCTCCAAAGTAGTACTTCCTGTTCATTATCTCCACTTTCCTTCTTATTTGTTTCTCCATCTCGAGATGAAAGGAGAAGGCGTAGTAACAGAAGAGCTAAAAATGTGACAAACGGTCCCAAAGACGTCGGACTACCACAAGTCGATGCATATCATTCACTGGTTCCACTTGATTTGTCGAACCAGAAAAGTACACAAATTTTTGGGTATCCAAGTTGGATTTACAAGGCATTCTCGAGTGGGGATGGGAAGGCATATGCACTCAGGCGCGTTGAAGGTTCGAGTCCAAACAATTAGCTTATTTCGTACGAACGGCAGTAGCTTACAATGTGGTCGGATTATATCAAATACAGGATTTCGACTAAGAGATCCGAAGGACATAATGGTTGTACAGAGATGGAAGAAAGTATGCAACGCTAATATGGTAACATTATATAATGCTTTTACGACCACACGTTTCCAGGATTCATGTCGGTTTCTTTGTCATTATATATATCAGCACCATAACTGACTTAATTGTAGCTATCATTTTTGTCTATGCATACCACCCATTATCCAAGACCCTAGCGGATGAGCATTTTGGGCCAAATCCTAGGTATTTGCCTCCGAGACATCCACAAGGCGGCCCAGCTGTTCCGGAGACCGTTCTGTGGAGCTACATGGTGCAAATTGCATCCGCGCTGCGAACAATTCATCAAAGTGGGCTTGCCGCAAGAGTAATTGACGCTTCAAAAATTCTGTTGACGAGTAAAATGAGGTAGTATTTACTCTGGATTATTTGGAAATTGTTTGTAGCTAACGGGACTAGGATACGATTGAACTGTTGCGGTATGATGGATGTCATCCATCCAGACACAAGAAGTGTTCAAGAACACCAGCAAGAGGATATCGTTCAGTTCGGTCGTTTAGTACTTTGCATAGCATGCAATACCCTTGCAGCTGCTATGAATCCACACAAGTCTATGGAATATATTTCCAAGTATTATTCCGCTGATCTTAAAAACGCCATAATGTACCTTATGGGAGTAATTCAGCAACCGAATGTTCCGCCAAAGTCTATGGATGACTTCATCTCAAAATATGCATATGCGTACCTTGTAAATAACCTCGATAGTGCATTGCAGTACGACGACACACTTGAATCCGAGCTTTGCCGAGAACTTGAGAATGGCCGGTTGGTTAGGCTGCTGAGCAAATTTGGGTTTATAAACGAACGACCGGAATTTGACCATGACCGGAATTGGAGTGAGAGCGGGGACCGGTACTTTATCAAGCTTTTTAGGGACTATGTATTCCACTCTGTGGACGAACATGGCATGCCAGTTGTGGATATGGCTCATGTACTGTCATGTCTCAATAAACTTGATGCTGGAGTGGATGAGAAGATCATGCTTGTTAGCCGTGATGAGCAGAACTGCTTCATTGTTAGCTACAAAGAGGTATGATCTTTCCATTATTTACTGTAGAACCTCTAAGTCCAATATCTAATGTCGGGTTGTGCTAGATCAAACGAGCCATTGATGCAGCATTTATGGACCTAACAAAGAATCAGAGGCGATAGGTTCTCTTTCGATTCTGATGCACTTAAAATGGCAAACTTTTGCACGTACACTTTTTACCCACGACATGAATACCCCGACTGCTCATTGCATCCTTTTTAATTTATTCTCATTATTGTTTTTCTCTATATTCCACAATTTGGCAAAAGGAAGTATTAGGCATGGCATACGACTACCCCTTCCTTTGCTCAGCAACTTTCCAACCATGGAATAGATACGTTCCGGAGCGTCATAGCTCAGGAAGAAGTATTATGTAACATGATTTGGAAGTGGAGGTAGACTAAGGGGGTGAGGAGCAAGGTGAAATGTGTGGCAGGGAGGAGGAATAACTAGAAGGGCGAATAGTTCAGCACTTGGACTACGATAGAGATTTACTATTTTTTTGTACAGTATCTGGTGAAGAGGGGAAGAGCAGGTGCAAATCTGGGCAGCAGAGAAAGGCGGCTGACGTATGATAGGGAGATGGGATGGGCTCAGGCTACATCTTCAGTACATACTTGTAGGGTAGGGACTTGCACTGCTTTGTACTGTTTTACTTTTCTGTGATGGTTAGTTTTTCTTGTGGCGTACTATATATTATTGCTCTGCTTTTTTGTTTCTATTTTTTTTTTTTTTTTTTTTTTTTTGTACTTTTTGTGCAGTGTATTGAGTAGGATGTAGGATGTGAATTATATATAGTGATGTTTTTGTGCTTCCGTCAAGGTTATAACCAAGCGTTGTCAGATACCCTCGGAAAATTGTAGACCCTCTTTCCATTAGGGACCAGTCTTGCTGTATCTTTCGCTTTTGAAATGTCTGGGCGCTCAGGTACTACTAAACTTCACCATTGACATCAACATGTTGACGATGAAAGATCCCTAGAAACATCCTTTTTTTTTATTTATTATTCAACGATGTTATTTTTTTTTTTTTCATTTTTTCATTTTTTCATTTTTTTTCATTTTTTAAATTTTTTTCATCTTTTTAATTAATTAATTTATTTTTTTAAATTTGTTTTTACCAGCATTCCGCGTGCAGTAAATTTTTTTTTTTTTTTTTTTTGTTTTGTTTTCGCATTGGCAGAACCAAGATTTTTATGACAACCGAATCCGCGGTTCTGGAATCAATCCCCTGTAGCGGTTACACGTTCCTGACTCACTCCCTTCCATCTCATGTAAGAAAGGAATCTAAATCTTTTAACCAAACCCCTTTGGCTCCATATGTACGATTGTAGGGTGTGCGGGTACAAAATTACTGTACATATCTCCAGCCAACAACAACAAATTTAAAAAAAAAACAAAAAAAGCAAATAGGCGGAGCAAAATAGCTACTTCCATTTATTGCCTTGTTTAACTGGGATATTTAATAAGATCCTGCTTATATACAAATTTCTAGGCACAAAATTCACGCTCCCATACCCCGCCGATCTCCGCTTCCCTTCGCTTGGCTATGTACGTCAATCTGACGGACAAAAGTCTGACGGACACTTTTGTCCGTCACCTTGATACAGCGTAGTAACTGCTTTGGGGGGAAGTTTCGGAAACAAAGTCAAGTGCGCAAAAGCTTGGTTAGTGAAAGGTGATGTGATGTGGTGAAGTAGGGTCTTGGCCATGGTAAATAATTTCGAAGGGAGCATATATAGCTTGTTCTGGGATCGCCTCCCTCCTTGAGTTGGATATTTAATGAGAAACTTTGTATTTTTTTTTTTTTATTTCAATGAAATTTTATTTTTCTTGTAATTGAACAATTTGCCCGAATATATTATTATCGACAGAAAACGAAAGAAAACGACAGAGATAAATCAAGATAACCTACGACAAGATGGGCTTGGTAGCATATATCCACGGGTGGGTGGACTTCTTCTTGTCGTGGGGCAAGCTGGTAAGGGCCAATATTTCCGAATATTGGAGGAATGAAAGGGGGAGGGACTCAGTCCCCTTCTTCTGGGAATTTATTTGCTGACAGTATTGTTCTTTTTAAACTGTCAACAGGTGCAAAATCGAGAAATTGGATGGCTTACGGTGGATCGCAAGGTATGTATGCTAAACGGCTACGCCTCAATCCCTATATCAATGTAATGTTATATTAGGTGAGAAGCAAATACGAGAGCATGTTATAACTAACATTCTTTTGGGGGGGAATAATTTCACAACTAGACCGGCAAGTTCATGCGTGAACAGCAGCCCCTATGGAAAAAGATCAAGCTGCTTCTTCTCTTCAACCCGTTGCTCGAGTGGAGTAAGTATTGGCATCTAAAGAAAAGAAAGGAAAACAATTATCCCTGGATTTTTTTTCTACAAGTGACTGACACTGTGATGACTGCGTGCGCACTTACAGTCGACAGAACCAAACTTCTGCGCTTCGTTCTCCATGAGAAGGCTACTCATGCCGGGAAGGTGGAGTCCAGTCCCGCGTCAAAGAAAAAGATCAAGTCCTTTGTGGACTTCTACAAGATCGATATGAGCCTGTTTGAGCCAGAGGATATAAATGCTTACCCGGTAAATTCTCTCCGTCCGCATTGTTGTATGCCAGTTACCCTGAATCACGCGAGCGGACACTGACGGTAATACAGAGCTTCCAGGACTTCTTCATCCGCAGACACAAGCCCGGCGTTCGCCCGATACACAAGCCCGATGATTCCACCGCCGCCATCGTCGTCGCTGATTGCCGCCTCGTCGTTTACGACACTGTCCCGCACGCCCGCAGCATCTGGATCAAAGGACACAACTTCACCATCAAGAATCTCATCCAAGATGACACAGAATGGCAGCGCTGGCACAACGGGTCGGTAGCGAGCTTCAGACTCTCCCCGCAGGACTATCATCGGTTCCATTCGCCGGTCACGGGAAGAATAAAGTGGTGTAAGCGGATCGCAGGGGATTATTATGGCGTTGATCCGATTTGTATCAGGAGTGACATTGATGTGTTGACGTCCAACGCGAGGTGCGCGGTGGTAATTGTGACGCAGGACTTTGGGGAGGTGCTTTTCGTCGCTATTGGAGCGAAGGAGGTCGGGACTGTCAAGTAAGATACCCCTCCCCGCCCTCTACCCCTTCCCTAGGTTCTACCATATTCTCCCGTTTTCCTACTTTTCACCCGCAAAAACATCAGGGTATCTTCATTCATAACATAACACCATGTAGGATCCATGAGAGATTTCACGCCCCCGGAATGCTCATCCACAAGGGTGACGAGCTCGGCATGTTCGAGTTTGGTGGTTCAAGCATCATTGTCGCGTTCGAGCCTGGCCGAATCGAGTTCGATGACGACCTCGTCTATCACAGCAATCGCGCTATAGAAGTTGACGTGGAGATGGGTATGAGCTTGGGTAAGGCGACGAAGCCGGGCGTGGGGGCACGGGGTTATCAGTATGCGGGAAAGCTGAAGGATGACGTGCCAGGGACGGGGTCCGAAGCAGGGAGGGCAGCAAGGGGAGGGAGGTCATATAAGGATGTGTTGAAGGAAGATTGAGATTGAGGCGTGAGAACATAATGTTTAGCTAATGGAATAATCTATAATGAATTGTATATGGATGACATACAAGTAGTCTCAGTTATGAAGCTAGTAGTTTTGATCAAAATTTTCAATTGCAAATACCAACCATTACCCTCAACACTTCTCCTACTAGTAGTATTGCTCTGCAAGACTGCTGCCAAAAGTGGCTGAATACCAGAATTACAAGATAGTTACAATAAAAGGAATCCCCAGATATATAGGCAAAGTTCATACTCTGCTTCCATGAATACATTGAAATAGTCAATCAATCTTTTTGTGTGATCCATTCCAACCCATCATTTCACAATGGAATTCCCCCCCAGTCTCCCCCACCCCCCACCAAAAAAAAAAAGACTCCGTCTATAACCATATCGTACTGTTTCTCACAGAACAAAACATAACAATTGCTGATAATCATAAGAAAGAAAGAAACCAAACAAGTTCATTTGTTTCTTTTTTCCTTATTACAAAAAAAGAGCAGTAGGTGGTATTTTGACACCACCCCCGCCCCATTTCTTCCTCCGTAATGGAAACAAGGAGACGATATACGAAATTTTAGGAATATACGGGGGCTGCGAAGTCGTGGCGATAGCAATAATAACCTGGCCGAGGGAATGAGAATTCACATATAGTCGAAGATGGTACCGTGCCGTCGAGCGATGTTAGGCAGGCTTCTTAATATGAATTTGCTTCCACAAACCGACCTATATTAACAAATTAGCATCATCGCACTCCCAAACTCATGTGTAAATATCTAGAATGCTCAATACTCACATGCACAATCCCCTCCTCATCCCACTCCCCCATCGATTCATCCAACACAAACCCGAATTTCTCCCACATCCCCTTAACCGCCTTCTGTGCATGCACCAACACCTTCCCATCCCATCCCTTCCCTGTCGCCAGAAACGCCCCCAATTCCCCTCCCCTCACCGCACTCGCAACTACACCTTCCCCTTCCCTCTTCGCCCCTGCGGCCTTCCTCATCTGCTCTGTAATTCCCATGCCGGAAAGACTAATTCTCCTATTCCATTTGACATCCCCCATAACCTCGTCTGGATGGTCTGCTGCCCATTGCAGGGCCGTATCAACAAGCAATTTCCCAATGCCAAGTCCGCGAAACGCAGGTATGGTTGCGAGGCGCCCGAGCTTGATGTAATTACAGTTGTCCTCGTGTGGAGAAGTCGGTGGGGGGGAGTCCGGATGATGCCTCTGATGACCATTACCTTGCGCTGACTCCGGCGAGGGCAGCTGATGCTGATGCATATGTGATGCATGTGGCGGTGGAATCAACCTAATCGTACCGACTGGAATCCTCGTTGTCGACGATCCCCCACTTCCACCTCCTGCCCCTCCAGCTCCTCCACCATGGTGATGATGATGCTGATAGCCCCTATGCGCCTGCGCTCCATGTCCCGTCGACGCCACACTCGCATACACTACCCAATGAAAACTCCTATAATCGTCCTCATCCAGCTCGTTCTCGAACGGCACTCCTTGCTCCTTCACAAACACCTTCTCCCGTACATCCATTGCGTCCTGGAACGCGGGATAATTTGGGTCGCTCATTACTCGTTGGTCTGCATCCGAATCGCTTGGGTTCGCAATCGGGGCGACCCCCGCGGGAATGAATGTGATGAAGGGGGTTGTAGACGTCGAGCTCGTGGGCATTTTATCACAATCCTTTTTTTCGTAAAAATCCCGCTGTACTGGAGCAGGCTAAATTAGTCTGCGGGTTTGGAAGTATTTATATTCTTACTATGGCACTATGAATTTACCTCCTCTGAAACAAAATGTCACGAGAAAGAAGGAATGTCAACTTGTTTATCGTGAGTAATGTTCTAGTAGCAAGTCCGACTCCCGGATACAGTAGCAGATTTATACAAATGGCAATCACCCCTACTTCCTTCCGTTACCTCCCTCTCCCCGCCGAACCTGCATCAGCTACAGAAAGAACTAGGCAGGTAATACTTCATGCTGAAAGTGTGCGGCAGCTAAGCGCAGAAAGGAGGTTGCGCTGTTATCTGGGGCCAGGATTTGCCAGCACTGCGCGGATATGCTGTTAGATTGGTGCCGGCCGATCTGATGATTCGAAGCAATCTGCTGCATGCCTGTAGCGAATGGATGTAATGTTGTTCCATGCGAGATGACGTCGTCGCAGGTGAACAGCGTCGCGGCAATTGGCCATCTCCATGGTTCATGGTACTCCCATTGACAAGAAAGATGAAGATTAGTGTGAGATACATGAAGATGTGAACATACTGCGGCGTTCAAGGATCCCTCAGTCTGTAGCAAGCTGAAATTTATTAATTATGGAATGTAACATAACATCTGATATACAGAACATGCAATGGGCAAAAACCATGAGATCTTAATATTAACAGGATAATTACCCAATCCAGAACCAGTTTAAGCAATTGAGGGAAGGATTCTGTCACGTGATCGTAACGACTCTGGTCGTTAGTAAATAAGTAACAAATCCTCGTCCTCCGTCACTACAGGATCGAAGCTCATGCAAATCAAGTCCTCCTCTTCCTTTGTGACCTCCTCCTCAAGATTCTCGTCTATAGAGCCAAGAAGATCAACTCGTATTTTGCTAGGTGTTAAAATCAATTTAGGCGGCCGAAGAACCCCACACAAATCATCATCCTCATCCTCGTGAATACCCACTGAATAGTCCATGCTGCTGACAGGCTTGACTGGAGTTGATGCTGGGTTTCTATGCCCACTTGGTGTAGCAGGTGTATTTGGAGGAGGAATTTGGCCATCCTTCTTTTCAACTTTACCCTCCAGCTGGGCTGCAAAATTAGATGGCAAATTAGGTGCCGTTGTCAGGATCGGTGGGATGAGAGAATTATCTGCTGACGTAAGTTTAAGGGGATCAGAATTTGCAATAAATTTTGCTGAATTGGCTGCTCCCATGGCAGTGGTCAGGTCCAATGTGCCTTTGGTATTCTCTGAAATAGCATGTCTGCTCAATGGGGCACAACCCGCCTCTTCAAAAGTCTCTTTACTCGGTATCATAATTGTCAACTTGCGCGTTTCCGTGGTCATAAAGGCTCGACCTGGGATAAATTCTGGGGCATTCAGATTGAGAGTTTGCATCGACTTCAAGGCCTTTTCCGAAGTGCTGCGAAAGGAGATTGGTCTAAATGGAGGGGCGCTTGCATTCAATGGGGTTTTTGGCCGGCTTTCTCCTGCAGTCTTTAAATCCCCATTGCTCACAGGTACCCTCTGGATTGCTCGGTCTTTACCAAGATAACTTACCCTGATCCGCTTCACCGAATCGAAGTAGACCTTCAGCGCTGCTGTCATCTGAGAACTTCGCACAGTTTCTCCAGCCAAGGCTGACCTAATCACTGCTTTTAGGTTTGTACTTTTGACGCTCAGTTCTGTGGTTTCAACCAAAGATCGACTCTCTCGGACTTTGGTAACAATGAATTTCATATCTCCTTTGGTATAGGCTGTCGAAACATGAACTCGCGCATATGGGTTTGTAAGAGGCTCTTTCGAGCAGATAAGTGAAGTTCCATCCTCTCGGTACCGGAAATTGTGAGCTAGTCGACGGCTGTGAAGAAGAATCCTTGAAGGGGTTTCTTTTTGATAGATTACAAATTCTGCATGACATTCCAGAAGATTGGCCAGATTGTGAGTAGTTATGAGGCATGTACAGGCTTCATTAAGCCTTACATCAAGTAACCCCATATGTCCTTTTGGAACATTTGCTGTGGACCTTGATTAGAGCCCCGGCAGTGTTAATCAGGAGTCGGCGCACCTACTGCTTTGTTGCTCTTTCAGCTTTGCTACCCACACTACTTCAGCTGCCTTCTGCTCGTCCACCTCACGATGAGATATATAAATTCTTGTTTTTGGCGATTGTGATTTCTGATACCCTAGTGAGTAAAGCGCCTGCTCAATCTTTGTGAGAGTGCCTTCATCATGAGCAAGATCAAAGTGACAGAGGATATCTTTCGAGTCGATGAATTCATGAAATCCTCTCCGCCCAAGGTTCAGATCTTCCATTTCCAAGTCACTTGTGTAATATTTCGTGAATGAAGACGTCCCGAGACTCATCTGTTCGAACTGTATAAGTAGCAATTAACATAACTGAGAAGACTAAACCAACATTCATCTTTATTCCGAAATTTTTATTCTTCGACAAGAAAGCAATTTTCCTCAAAAGCCCCTCGGAAATCTTATCCATAATCTGTGGATTGTCAATGTCATCCTCTCCATCCAATGTCTCCTTTCTAAGTGGCTGCAGCCTCCATGATTTGTTCTTTCCAGCAGGTTCAAAAGCTAAGACGGTTCCAAGCTCCTTTTCGAGAAGAAGGAAACGTGACGGGTCAAATACACCACCCTCCTTTATCTTGTTGATGCGTCTCTGAAGAGCCTGGTGCGCATTTTTGACACAGCTGAGTTCACCACTAAGGACCACAAGTAAGGTTCTCTCGTGAAATCTCGCACTTGCATTTGTCATCGTTGCAATTCTTACGATGTAGTCAGTAATGCCTATTGCTATTCGTTTTACATAGAGGTAGAAACCTACTCCCTGAGGTTCTTCTCCTCCTCCCCGAGTAATTTTTTAATTTGTTCTTTATCCATGTCCTTCAGAAAAACCTCAACTGCAGTAGATATTACTGCCGTTTCCGGTCGTGCTCTTGACATGCCGGAAGTTCGATGAGGCAGAACCATTGTATGGTGCAGCCCAGTTTGTGTTTAAAAATGGATAACCAGTAGCACAGGGTAACTGTAAAACAAAGGGCTTCACTGGGAAGATGGAACACTAATATGATGCAGGCGAGCGAACTGAAGGGGGGGCAAGCGGAGAAGGCGATGTTGGTATATGGGCGGCCGCAATGTTTGCAGTTTGAGAAGTTCGAGAAACTGGAGGACGTGCGTGCGAGGGAGTAGTCCGAGGAGGGCAGCGTGGTACTCTTGTCACCAAAATGGAAGCGGAAAACCCAAAAAGGTAGTCATATCCAAAAAAAAAGGTTGCAACAGAATCATAAGGCAGAAGCACATAAACCTCCCACATCCAATCCGCCCATCCACATCCAATTGAGAGGAGGCAAACCAAACTCGTTTGACAATATAGATACATGCAATTGCAAAATATGAACTATATGCAGGCGCCCTGTAATTATTGAAAATCAAATCTAGGGAATTATATTTGTAGAAGCATTATGTCCCATGTTTGAGATGCAAGTTAGCAGCAGAGAAGTGGGTACATAAGTAGTGAGAATGATTGGAGATGTCATATATGCATGAGATTGCGATGGGGTTTTGGTGCTCTAGCAGGGTATCGTATACTTTTTGCAGGAACACGTGAAGGGGCCATTTTCTCCTTTCCTTTCATACATCCCACTACTATCATATGAGGAGTATTTGGCACTCTATCTTTCCCTTTGGCTGTACGGGGCATTACTAAGCTCTGCTTCGGAAGTCTTGGCGGCACGGGTAGGACCTGCGCTAGAACACACCGACAGCCTCGCGCACCAATCGCACGCCCTCTCGCCAGCACACGCCGCCAGCGCCCCCTCCCCTCTGGACCCCTCTGCCGCCCCTTGCCCGCGCGGGCCTGAGTAGTGCTCGCTTGCTGTAGCTGCCCGCCCCCGCCGCCCGCCCGCCGCCCGCCGCCCGCTCCCCAGCCAGCAATAAGCCGTCCTGAAGGCCGGCCCTGCAGCAGCCACACCCCGAAATAATTTGAAAAAAACGAAAAAAGAAAACGAAAAAGCGTACAGTACTTGCTTGAACATTAATTTGCCCTGAGAAAAGCGCCTGCACTGTGCAGTAGCAGTACATACACAGTGCACGCACTTGAAAATCTGCTGCTGTACTGCCCTGCAGCTGCTCAGCAACCCCCCACCCTCCCCAGGTGCGCAGCAAAATGTCCCCACTAACTGTTGATCCTGATGCCGCTCAGCGATCGGATGCAAGCAAGCTCCCGCCGCTGTCTGCGCTTTTCGTCATCTATTTTGACATCAAAGCTGGGTATGTGAAGGACTGCGCTGCAAATCAAGACCGGTTGCTGACAAAGTATATCCCAGGTATACCATTGCTTGGAAGCAGACTGCAGAGGGTGGTGAGTGCTGACAATAGATTCTATTTATCTTGTGGTGCTTTGCATTCGGATGAAAGGTCGTTAACAGGGTGAACAGTCTGCTTGGACGGCGTTGAATTCAAATCGCTTCCGCCTGGCCTTCATAATATCAAGGAAGATCTCGTCTATTTTGTCCATGGATCCTATGCCGGTGTCAGTGCCTTCATCAACCAGCCAGCGGCCGAGGAGGAGCGAAATGCCATGATGTTCTCGGTTGGAATTCTGGTGCCTTTGAGCCATGGTCGGCTGGGTCGGAGCTGGAGGCATGCAGAAAACCTCAAGGAGCTTGCAAGGTCAATAGATGGATGTAAAATGTTCTCTGAAGACACTCGACAGTACCAATTACTATCAGACTACTACGCCTCACATCGGATACCGACTTCGACGAGCTCTCCACCGTTGACTCCTACCGACTCCCCTTCCTCTTTACGATACCGGCCTTCGGCTTCGAGAGCATACAAATCTGCGCCCATTATGGAACCAACACGACTTCACCATCGCACGCGAAGTATATCCGACGCTACACTGGTAACCCCAGCTACCCAGATGACGCGGCTGTCACCCCATCATCCCGCATTGTCCCTGTTGGAGTTTCTGGATACCTTCGGTCCATTAGTTTTTCCGTTATATAGGGCAGCACTCTCCCGAAAGCGAATCCTACTTATTACCCAAGCTCCTGTTGAGACAGCTTGCAATTTTGGTAGCCAGTTCTCGTGTTCCTCATCCTCTCTGACTTTACTAATATAAATTTACTATTGTACAGTATACAATATATCCATTCTATCGACAATTCCCCTCTCAGTCTCATCAATCCTCCCTCCCAGTGGCTCTTCGGATCCATCCCGCCTCCGTCCCCTTTTCTCAATCGGTGTCCACGACATCCCCTTCCTGGAAGAGCAATCCCAGCCAGGCCAGCCCTCATCAAGTACGGCTCCGGTAGCCGAGTCCTATCCATCCTGGGTTGCCTGTACTACGGACGGAGTCCTCTACCTCAAATCATCCCTCTATGATGTTGTCGTCACCTTACCGCCACCTCATGCAAAGCTCGCAAGCAAGAAAGCGTGGCCGAAGATTGAGTCTCCTGCGGGCGTGCCTATGAAGGCTACTCAGAGAGATTTACGAAGATACAGGAAACTACGGAAGGGGTTGGAGCAGTACATGGGAGTTAACGCGGACCCTTTTTCGTCGATCCCTGGTATTCATAATGGTACATCCGGAGTCAGAGAATATACAGCTACATCAAACGAGGAGGAGGACGTATGTGAGAAGGCATCATGGGCGGAGCTAGCATATTCTGGGTTTCTATGGTGGGCAAGTGCAGGGGAGAAACGTCAGGACAACAATGCGGAAGAGGATGGAGACCGTGTTGCACCTGCCCGCGGCCATATTCCGCTCGACGATCATGACGAAAATACGCCATTACTTGACGGTCCCGCGGAGCATGAGCGTGACGATGACTTGACGCTTTACCGGCGGAGGAGCTCTAGTACCATTACTCCTTTGATACAACCCGAGACACCGGGACTTCCCGGGCCGGTTCGGGGCTCGGGCAGTGGTGCTGTAGAAATGGATATTATTGCTTATTTCCACCGATTAACGGGACGCATTATTGAAGGGATGGCTGAGGTGATTGAGGCTAGTGGCCATGGCGATAATATAGGGGTTATGAGCGATGAGGAGCCCGAGGCAGGTGAGGAAGGGGCTAGTGATACAGCGGTTAGAGAAGTTCGACCAAACCAACGAGCAAGTGCATCGAAGGCTACACCTGTGGATGTCTGGTTCTCAAGGGATGAGATGGCAAGAATGGGGCTGGATAGGTGGAGTAAGTCTGATGAAAATTTTTTGGAAGAGATGGGGAGGAAGTGGTGGGGGAGGGAGGTGGGTGCGGAGAAGGGGGGAATATGTGGGTTGCTATGTTGCTAAGCGAATGGGATGGGGGTAGATCCGTGGTGAAGAGAGGGCAGGGAAGGGGCGTCTAGTTTTTGTCCTTTGAATTTTTGTTATACCTGGTAAGAGGAAGGGGGATCACATTACTTGAGGTATTGTATTTGATTTAAGGAACTGGCCCGAGGTTCTAGAATATGGTTTTTATTAAACTGGTAGGGAACTGGTGTTTATTGTAATTGTGTTTTTTTGTTTTTTTTCTGCGCAGTTTTAGTGTAATTGTATGCAGTGTATTTATATATGCTAATACCTGGACTAAATTCGAAATCTCGTTTGACCTGGGGGAATGAACTGTCGTTATGAGGTATTTGGTTGCTATTGCTCTCATACCCAGGCCCTGGGTGTTTTGGGGCTATTTCGGTGATAGCGTTCTTGTTAGGGGTTGCGTCCTTGTGGTTACCCTCAAACCAAAAAACACCAAGCCTCAAAAAACAGTTTATAAATACCAAGTATATAAATTGTTCTAAGTTTGCATTAGCAGCAGGCATATGTAGTCCGTATGCGAATACAAAGGCATGGAAGCTTTATATAATCTCAACATTTCATCTATGAAGTCATCGATAGGCACTACTGAGATACATAAAATGATAACCATGTAAAAAGACACACACTCTTACACACACACATGTACATGACTAACGTAATATAAGTTAAGGTACATTATCATCAGTCTCGAACAGCATTAACCTGCATTTTATAGTCAAGTACATGCAATATATATAATACATACACCATTTAAGAGGAAAAAAATTAAAAAAAAAAAAAAAAAACTACAGTGAAGCGATTTTCCGTTACATAGGTAAATTATCGGGGGTCGTGCCAACCAGACTAGTAAATTTTAACTAGCTTACAAGTTTATAGACGTAGAGTATAAACTTGATAAATCAACGACACAGAAACTCAGCTATGTCACTTTACAAAGCCTGAGGACCTCTATGCCCAGTCCCAAACATTCTATGCCCCCCTCTTGAGCACATGGCATCAAGTAAAGAAACTTAGAATGTGCCCCCACCACCACCACCATCCAGGTACACTTAGGTACTTATACAATTACAAACACTCACAAACAAAGACAAAGCAACATCATTCAAAATTCAAACTAATACTCTTTCCCCATGCACATGCAAACGAGCGATCAAACAAAACAAATGATGCAATGAATATGATATGATATCTTTCGAATTTTCGGCAAAAAGCTCAATACGCGCCAAAAAAAAAAAAAAAAAAAAAACAATTGAAATGAAGAAAAGAAAAGAGCGAGAGACAAGACAGATACAGGAGGGGAAGAAGCTTAGCCTGTCAGTAAAACAAACACAAATATAATGCGCAATGAAGTGAAACCGTTTCTGAAATATGTTGTTAGTATTTCGCGGCCAAAGTGGAGATAGTAAATAGAAAGCCATGCCAGTGAAGTCAAGTCATGTCGTAGCAAGTGCGAGACACTTACTTCAATGCTTGAATGGGAAAATAGGGAATGCGTACCCAAAAAGGGAAATTCAATCAACAAAATGAATCACAATGCAGTTAATTGAGTTCAAACTGTTTGTTGCACTCTCAATGTAAACTGTTTGAACATAGTGCGTGACAACGTGGCGGCACTTGCACGCACTTTCAACTGTGGCAGCGCATGCCTGTATAATATCTCTCAATCCCTCTACTCCTCTTCCCCTCTACCCCACTCCACTCTACTCCACTCCCTCTAACGCCTTCTAAATCCTTGCCACAACACACACATAACCTTCATCCCAGAGAACCGAATCAAAGCAGCCCCCGCCACCAAATGTAATAAAATCAAAAAAACACGAGCATTCACAATAGACACACTTATGAAAAACAACAGAAAACGTAGAACACCGCCTAAGCCCCCACCCCTTTGCAAATTTCATTCCCAGAAAAGAAATTGTGGAATAGAGTAAACAAAACACCGACTCGAATAAAAATGTGAAACCAGATAATGACAAAGGAGGAAAAGTAAGGTAACGGGATGAAAGGAGGAATCAGTCAATGAATCAAATTAAATCTATACCATCCTGTCGGCATTTGCATTGTACCTGGAGCCGCTTGTACTCCGCTCCCGCGGCTCTGTCGTTTCCACTACATGTTCATATGGCGGAGAAGGTCCTTGATCGTGCTGAAGTAGTGGCCGTCGCTCTTCTTCTCCACTGTCTCGTCCCTCTGTGCTGTTCCTTCGTGATGGCAATGGACTGGAATATTCTGGCGGAGGGCCGAGAGGAGTTGAGCTACCAATCCCAGCCACATTGATAGGTGCCAATGATATCTCTGTAGGACTCCGTACGGGACCAGGCGATGTAGGAGGGTATAATGATGGGTTTTGTAGCCCTCCAGTTCGGCCTGGTCCTGCCACACCGCCGCTGCTTGGTGTACTCTGACTCCGATTATGGCCTGGAACTCGTGGTCGATTTGATCGGTAATCGCCAAAGATGTACTGCGGTGTCTCAGGAGGCTGATTTGCTCGTCCGCCTGCCAACAGGATGCTACCTTGTTCGTTTCCGTACGGCGGAGGAGGTGCTAAACTTCCTGATGCTGGAGCTAATCCCCATTTCTTGACATTGGCCTCAATGAAAACAAATCCAGATTGACCGAAATTGACATGGACTGTACATGGCCCATTTGCACCAACAGTTGGGAAAAGGTTTAGCGTCTTGATTCCGTGAGCCACATCTTCCAGTTTTTTGCCATTTCGAGTGAAGAATATTGTTCCTGTCCGCGGTCGATATCCAACGCCAATAACATCTCCTTGGAAATATGCTGGGCCATAAGGTGTTGATGTAAACGGCTGATTGTGTCTGCGGTGACCAGTAGACGTATATGCTATGGAATGCTTGTGCCAGCCTACATCCAGGTTAGGGGAGGGAAACATTGATCACTTAGATATAAAGCTTACCAGGCAATCGAAACATAGGATATGGTTTGGTTGTGAACCCAACAGCTACCATGGTGCTTTCAGGTTTCTCCAACATCTTTGCCTCCCAATAATAAACCTCATTCTGCTTTGGGACTGGTAGGTTGCTCTGCACACTACATACCGAGTCGAAGAATTCAATCTCCGTCCGTGCTT
Source organism: Kalaharituber pfeilii (assembly GCA_015179045.1). Taxonomy (NCBI): domain Eukaryota; kingdom Fungi; phylum Ascomycota; class Pezizomycetes; order Pezizales; family Pezizaceae; genus Kalaharituber; species Kalaharituber pfeilii. Next base: position 1,338,120 of record WHUZ01000005.1, read on the forward strand.
CTACAAAACAGTCTGCATTCTCCAATTCTACCTCAAATTCCCATGCTGAAACACCTTTCTCCTGTATAGCCAAAAACTGTGATAGAGATATATCTGTCGGTATTGAGTCAGGTGGATTTGCTTGTATGAATGCTTTGGATAACAGCAACAATTAGCATCAGTACTGCATGAGTTTCGCTGCATGATTGAATCTGTGAAGAATACCTTTCGCTCGAAGATATTCTTGTCGACTTATGTCGTCCATCTGCTCTAGCGCCTCCGCTTCCTCCCTTAAAAAGGCTTGCTCATCATCAAACTCCCCGGGCCGACCTATCCTATCGAGGAATATCCTTCCACGAGATGTATATTTGAAGAAATAAATAACATAAAGAATCAATGCGACTAGAGCTGCTGATCCAAGTGCTGAAGCAAGACCGATCAGGACGCCCTTCCCCGCCGCCACCGCACTGGGTGATAGATACATTCTGATATGTTCTATTATGAACGTATCGAGAATGAGAGCAGTGTTGAGATTTTTCGCTGCCTTAGGTGTCTCCAATTTATGCTCCGTGCTTGTTATTTGTCGCCACCAGCTAGGAATTCTTGATTATTCAGTGCCTTATTGGAGGCGATCTCTCTTCATCACCTGAGAGGCTGAATAGATTGATTGAACGGAGCTAATTTGGCGTAGATATGTGAAGGTTGTCGAGCAAACTCCAGGGGAAGTGCAGTCGAAAGTCGGATGAAATATCCTCTGTGTCCACACTCTAAGGGTTAATAATATAGAAATAAAAACTAATAAATAGTTGATATGTGTAAAACAATAATAACGGTGATTTTTCCCACTGTCCGGCGAGATTAGTTCCTTGAGTAATCCTGTTGAGTCGGGGTTCCGGGTTCCCTGAACGAATTCACTGAATACGTTGAATGCGCTTGAGCAGGTGACTGACGTATATCACCGTTGATTAGATTAACCAATGCAGTTGAGCTAGATTTGGAATGTGAGAAGCGGGAGAATCGTCGGAAAGTTGTCGTAACTCGTCTTGCGAGGGCGCAGTGATGTGAATAGGCGTATGGTAGAGTTCGTGCAGCTGCAGGAGATTTTGGCTAAGGTCGCTGGAGAAGTCTGGCGGGGGAGGAGACGCTTCAAGTTGTGGGGGGGGGGGTTGAAATCAAGGTTGAATCATGGACTGGAGGTGTAACAACTGTCAACGAGGGCGGAGAAGATGGGATGTGCTTAGCAGTGGAGGGCGACTGGGAGAAGGCAGGGATGCTATTCGTCCCTTGGGAGCGTGATTCTAAGACGGGTTTGAGACGCAAGACGTATGCGTGCCGTCGAGCTGGCTGCCGGCCGGCGCAGCTGGGCGGGCGAGAGGCTCGGCGCCCCCTGCTGCCGCCCGCCAAGGCCCGCTGACGTAACCACGGCGCCCGCAGCGGCTTAGCCCCCTCGTGTCGTGACTCGCCTCACCACAAGGACTGGGACGGAGGTGGACTGCCGCCGCCGTTGAAGATCGGATGCGCCCTGGAGGCGTGAATTTATTTTTGTGACCACCCCGCGCGCCCAACCTTGCCGGCCTTGGTCCCTGTGTCAAATACCCTCTTGCATGAAGGGAGCAGAGAGTTGCGTGCGACAAAGCGCTGTGTAATCGGGTTGACTGGTCTCTGCTTCCCACCTTCGTATCACGGAGCGCCCCTAGATCCATGAACCTGATAGATAAATGCTGACAGGTGTGAGGTAGTACTTCAATAATACATCTGGAGAGCAGCAACTAGCTGCAAGACCCTTGTCGGGCATGGCCGAGAGTGGGGAGCTGTGCAAGCACACTCTAATACTGTTCTTGCGAGTTGCAGATCACACTTTGACGTCGGACTGCAAGGGCCTTGGATAAACGTGGGCTCGGGAAAACCATAATTCATCCACATATTTGCACGGCTATAGTCAGCAACAGCAAAGAGAAGCAGAGAAAGAGGAGGGCTGCTCAGTATCATACTGAGTACGCGGCATTGCATTTCACCAGGACCCTACACTTTGCGCCACCCAACACGTGGTGCAACCCATGTTACCAAATTTAGGATCTGCCCTCATACAGACTAACCATGCTGTTTCAAGCCACTTGAAACGCACCACTGCAGTGCTTTTCGACTAGGGACGGAAATTGAATTTGGGCCTCTCATTTATTGTCAGTCTCGAACCAGACTACCGCTTAGTGGCAACCGCGTAGTGTGGAGTAGCTTAGTCAGCCACTAAGCAGTAGTCTGGTTCGAGACTGTCCCATTGTGTTTTGGTGCCCCGAAAATGTTCTTTAAACATTTTGCTGTTGATTACCGATGATTCCCTATGCTGCCTCTTCGCATACGAAGAAATGTACAGTGGCTGTCATCTAACATTTGGCATTCTGGCATATTTTGGCATTTGCTACTTAACATGGCTGCTTATATGCTGGCTTATTGATACCAAAAGTCCCTTCTGAGCTTCACTGAGCGAACGTCGACGAGGAAGGGGTGCAATATGCACTTGAAATAAGGTATCAGGAACGTATATTACGTTATGTATAAACCACAAAGGCTTTATAGCGAGAATAAGTGAACCAAATTAGTACCATCCTACACTTGCATCTTGCCAAAAAATACACGTTATATTTCAAACAAGGTTGTTTGTTCGCTGAAATCATTCAGAACTATGGTACAGTACCTGTTTCTTGGGCTGTTATTAAATTCATATTATATGAATTGGCCACAGAACGGTAGCTCGGTCTTGCATCTCTGAATATCCGACCTGAACTCCTTTCTCGGCAAAAACATTCGAGACTGGTATTCTGTGGAAATCCAAACTCCATGCATACAACATACATAGCTCCATATCAAGGCACAGATTGGAGAGCTTAACCTCCTTGCAGAGATTAGAAGGCCTAGGCCGTATTAAGAGGATTGGAGTATTTGAAAAATATCTACGTATCTAGGCGAGCATGCGCACCTGGACGAGAAAGCAATGGGCTCGATGCGAAGGCAATATGACTCTTTGCTCAGACTGGCCGGCCTCAGATCTGGAGCCTCATGCCTGTTATCGGTAGACTTGATACTGCGTGAAGAATCACCCGACTCTCATGCTCACACCAGAGGTGGTGGAGCGTATCCAACGGGGCACACATCCCTCATCGAGCACCCGAATACCTAACCTTGCCCACATACGCATGCTTCTGTTGCTATGATAGTGCTTCCACACTGATCGCTTAGATTGTAGTAGCTCCTTGGGAGCCCCAACCCGCTTCAGCTACGGCGCTCAAAGAACCACTTGCATATTTCATCGCAGCTTGGTGGGCTTATTATAGCCCCTCAAGCAGCTTTCGATTTCCGGGATGTGTTGTATAGCTGGTTCTTGCTGTAAAGTCTGGGCTCTCAGTACGACCTGGCATTTTCATTGATTCCCTACTGAGGTGATGGAACCCAGGCCAGTGTAAACTTTTAAGGCGCACCCTTCGTGACAAACTGAAATCGGGAACCGAGCCGTCCCCGTACAAACGAACATCCTGTGGGACCCTTGGACGAAACGCTGACCCCACACAAACAACTCGAACCCAGCCAGGCTTGCGTATAGCCAGCCAGCCCAATCCCCAGCATTACCAAGACTCAGCGCAGGCCAAAAAAAAAAAAAAAAAAAAAAAAAAAAAGGGAAAAAAGGGAAAAAAGGGAAAAAAGAAAAGAATACAAAGAAAGAAAGAAGCAGCGCTCCCAGATTGGAACTCTGCCTCTGCTCAGTTCTAGCCACGCTCGCATCTGCCGTCGCTCGTGCAAAACTTTGGTACGGCTTCCCAGTGTCCGCCTCGCCCCCATCAGGCTAAGCGAACTGAGAGGCCAAATCACTCTCACGCTCACAAAACACTGCTGCTGCACATTTCTCAACTAGACTACACATTTCTCAGTCTTACATCAACCCCAACCACTATGGAATGAGCTGGATTCATCCCTTTCAATTCACCATCGCCCTGCGCGTGAGTTTCACAGCGGTCTGTCTTGGAAGCATTCTTGGGACTGAAGCATATAGTATTTACTTCGGTTCGACCTGACTCTCGCTTACCACTCTTTCCCAGTATACTACATCCACAGTCACCTGTTCGGCATCGTCATATATTGCGATAGTGGGTTAACCGTTCGTTACCCTGCACAAAAAAAGAGAAAGTAGAAGAATAGAGGGAAATAGACGAAGGACAGAAAGTCACAGTATTCAACGCAACAATCGTTATCAGTGATCTGATTCTGCAATCGTGCTACATATTCCACCCCGCTTCTGCTCGCATCTTGTCGGCTCCATCATCTCTTGTTACTCTACTTGTACTTTGACTCCTTGTGCAAGCTGGCTTCGGCGCTACATCGGCATCTCCCTGTTTCCCCTCAATTCTCACGCCCCAATACAGTTGTTTTGAGCGGAGAAAGAGGATTAAAAAGTTTGAAGAATTTTCAAGGATGATAGAAGACAAGTGCGCTTGCTCTCAATTCCGGCACCTGAAACACAAGTATTGACAAGGTCTACAGATACATAGGCCTGGCCCTGGCCATTACGTCTAGTGTGGCTATAGGTGAGTTCCCGAGATAAGTGAAGAGGCTGGATTGTGCGTCGTGGAACTGAAAATTAGCTGATTGGATGCTCAGGTACCAGTTTTATAATAACGAAAAGAGTATGCTCCCCATAGACTTGCAACAAAGACACATTTATACCTTACAGAAAACCATCGTTGGGGAACAATTGCTGATGGCAAGAATAGGGTCTCATGGAGACTGCAAAAAGCAGGGGCTTTGAGGGAGAAGGATACTCATATCTAACCAATCCAATATGGTGGGCTGGCATGGTTACTAGTACAGTTCCTTTTAATGTAGTTGTTTCAAGTCCGATGGCTGACTGCTGGGACTACCTCCAGTGGTTCTCGGGGAGATTGCCAACTTTGCCGCCTATGCCTTCGCACCAGCAATTCTTGTAACCCCATTAGGTGCCCTGAGTGTACTAATTGGGTTTGTGTTCCTCAAAGTGTTGCGGGACGGGCGTAGCATACTGATTGCGTGGTAGTGCGGTGTTGGGAGCATACTTCCTGAAGGAGGAATTGGGGATTATGGGGAAACTTGGCTGCGCGATATGCTTGATAGGCTCCGTCATCATCGTTTTGCATGCGCCCCCTGATGAGGAAGTCAGTACCATTGATGAAATTCTGAATTATGCCATTCAGCCAGGTATAGAGACAATATGAATATTCTTGAGAACATCTTTGGCTGATAGTGTGCAACAGGTTTCTTGTTATATTGTACGATTGTTGCGGTCTTTGCCGTCATAATGATCTACAGAGTGGCACCTTACTACGGGAAAAAAAATCCTCTGATCTACATCTCCATTTGCTCCACAGTTGGATCCGTCTCCGTCATGGCGATAAAGGCTTTCGGCATTGCACTCAAGCTTACTCTTGGCGGAAACAACCAGTTTACTCATCCGTCAACATATGTATTTATCATTGTCGTAGCAGTGTGCATTTTGACGCAGATGAACTACTTCAATAAGGCGTTGAGCCAATTTTCGACTTCTCTGTAAGTATACCATTGCGTGCTCAAACAAATCTCGATGATTTTGATCTAATCGCCCAATTCCATGAAGAGTCAACCCCCTCTACTACGTTACATTCACCACTGCCACTCTCTGTGCGTCCTTCATTCTCTTTCGCGGCTTCAACACCTCTGACCCAGTCAACACTATCTCTCTCCTTTGCGGCTTCCTCATCATTTTCTCCGGCGTCTATCTTCTCAATTATTCCCGCGGCGATCCTAACGGTGCCCGCCTCAACATGAACGGCATGGCCAACTCCCCCGAGGGCGTCCCTACTGATGGTCTCACGGGCTTCCAAACTCGACGATCTATGCAACTCCGGCGCAGCGCAGACCACAGGCTAAGTATTGGCAGTGCAGGCTTACATGGACCTGGTACTGCACGGGGCGATGGATTTAGACAAGACGCGAGTTTGATGAGGAATTATGATGAAGAGAATGCGGTTGCGTTAACGGATTTAGCGGAGGATAGTGGGGAGGAAAGTGAGAATGGCATGACGAGGCTGAGTAGTATGAGAGAGAGGAGGGAGAGGGAGAGGGAGAGGGAGAGGAGGGAGCGGGAGCGGTTGACGCCGAGGCCTTCGCCGCGGGTAAGGTAGGTCGCGAAGAAGAGTTGTGAGAGTTACAGTGAGATTAGAAGTGAAGATATTATACATTGAAGCCGTTATTGCCGTTAGATTTCGGTCTGGGTTTGGCCTGGTCTGGTTGGTCTGGGACTGGGTCGTGTATACTTGTTGGTATATGTGAGGGTGCTGTTTTTTTGTTAATATTCTATTGCTGCAAAGGTTATCTTTGTTTTCCGGTCTTCTCGTACAGTTTGTGTGTATTTTCCTAGCTTTCCTATGTTTCACATTTCTTATTCTCTCGATTGAAGGGCGGGTCTTCATTTCCCTTTTTTCCCTTTTTATACTTCGGTTTATTGGTTTGTTAGGGCTTTTTGAGTCGTGCCCTCTTTTTACAAAACGGGACATACAGAGGTCTCTAACTCTCCCTTACAGATTCAAACAACACATCAAATCCTTTTCATGTCGCTCCTACTTTCTTAGTCCTCCCCCCTCTCTCTCTCGCTTCCCATCCCCCGTTTTTCCACCTCTACCGATCTCTGGGCGACATTTCCGGAGTTATCATATTTCCCCTTTTTGAATTTCCTTTTCTCCAGGGGGTTTCACCTGTATCGAAATTCTGTTGGGGGAATCCTCATACATAAATCAAGTTAAATTGAAAAGTTTGTACATAGAATGGTATACAAAGTATAGATTCCTTTTTCATTTTTTGTTTGTTTACTTTTCCCTTCTTTTTCCTTTCTTCTTTTGTCTTCAGAAGTGCTACGGCTGCTGCTAGTCTCTGCTGTTTTATACCCGCGGAAGGAAAGGAGATTGACGCGTGCGTCCAGAGTGGAGGGTAATGTCTTATGATCACAGGCTCCTCGGCATATTGCATAAGGACTAAGTACCGGGCATATACCTCGTGCGATAGACATGTGGAAAAAGGCTCTAGTGAGCAATAAGCATTCTTAATTTCCTCTTCACATCTTGTACTATCAGCGGCAAGGTACCTGATTGTTTGAGACTGCCTGATTGTCATCTGCATCACGAAGAATTTCCTCTACAGCCTCTACCACTCCAGAGATATGGAAAACGCTTGGGACGGCTCCGGGCGAGGTAGAAAGAAGGCGGTCGGAGGTGCCAGACAATTGTAAAATTCCTGGGACGGAGGAAGATACATACAATGCAAAAGAGGAGCTCTGCGCAACGTTCAATATTAAATTTACTGGGTTAATTCTACGGTAATGATCAGTGAGAGATTAAATCATAGGGAATTGAAGTGACAAACTGGCAAAACTATCTGAATATTTGTTCATGTTATAAGTTATTGCATTGCTGTGATTGCTGACCCAATTGGCACTGATTAAACGACTGAGTTCGGCTAAGAAATGGTACTCGCCTATAGTTTACTAGCTTGCGGCGCTAGAAACTTTGTAATCGCAGGGCCATCTAGAGGACGATCTAAATTAAGCATAACATTGATTCATGAAGAAACGAGAAGAAGGAATGATGTGAGCAAATGTGGATTTGTGACCTGGTGGGATTTAGAAAGATGCGAGAATTCAGATTGATCATAGAGCCTATCGACCTCCACAGCAAAGTAGCAACTGGACAGCCGTTGGTAGCAGTAGATAGCTTCATTGTCTTCGCCTAGACTACTAATTTGCGTCTCCTACCTAGCCTTTGTATTCTCCAAGAACTTCCATTCACTCCTTTTTTAATTTTTGCTGTTGACAATTAATATGTAGGAACCTGGCCACGAGAACATGTAGGAACCGTTTCTGCAGGAATCCCATCCACAAAAATCATTGTCCCCAGACGGATGAGAACCAGAAACGGGTCTTTTTCCACTTGCTCGGACTGTTGTAGATTAATTTTCATGGTCATTGCCATGATAAAGGACAGGTTTACAAGGGGCGTTAATAACGCATGATAACTGACGGAATGTAAAAAAGCTGCTAACTTGTCTGATCCCGTACCCGCCTCAGTAGCCATTTTTCAGGCGGGCAAGGTCTGGTATGTGAGGGAAAGAGGGAGGGGGAGGGAAGCTAGTGGGAGCATGTGGATGAAGTATGGCCCTGTGCTGATGTTGTCGATATGGTTCAATCAGGGGAATGGGCGAACGAGGGGAGAGATGAACAAGGAACATGATAAAAGAACGAAGGGGGAACTTGAGTAAGGAAGAAGAGCAGGGTGGCAAGTCTGCAGGCTATAGGGAGGAAAAGGCCCAGAGGAACGGGAATTCAGAAGGGCAAGGCCATTTCTGGATCCCACACCTATGATCGCGCCAAGGCCCGGAGCTTCCGCTTAAGCGCTGTTGGGATCTCCAGATCAATGCATGGCAGATCATCCGGCCGCCTGCTGATGAATCACAGACTTGAGATTATCAACAGTCCCACTTTATCTACTCTGATGTAGCCATAGCTCCATACAATGCAGGCGTTCTTATGCATATATGCATATTTCTCTGTCACATCCCGAATACGATAGACACTTGTGAACTAGTGAGCCCATTCTAGCACTGCGATATACTCCGTTTCTTACCGAATGGCGGCAATATAAGTCAGGTAGTCAGAGGTTAGAGACAAGGGCCTCGGGATATAGTATAAGCCGCTTTCCACTCTTTCCTGTATATTAATCGAGAAAGCAGCCTCGAACCTCCAAAGAGGACAATCAAGCTTCATATCAAATGGCCAATTTCATTGATCACGTCTACTATCACTGCAACTGCTACGTCTACCTACAAACTCCTTACCACACATCGCATCCAATCTCTCATGATGGAGTCAAGGGTTCTACCTGGAATCCCAACGTCCTAACATGCTCATAACCGTGCCTCAGTTCCGAAGATTCTGAAATTCGGTATGTATAGTGATCGTGCAGGTATAAAGGCGTCAGAAGCAAATATCGCTAACGCAGAAAATGCGCGGAAAGTACTGGATAGGATTAAGGCTAACACCAAGAAAGAAGAGTATGTGTCCATAGCGCGGTCTACTATGAGTGACAACCGGCTATTTGAATAGTGTACTGAAGAACTCCTGTACAGCGTTTGTTACCGTGTCAAGCGGTTGGAAGAGCTCAAACTCACGTTCTCCAGGACCCACCCCTTGATGCCGACTATCTCAACAATATTAATGCAATAATAGCGGCATATAGTGCTGGGAAGCTCTCGATTGAGGTCTGTATAGTTTCATATTGAACAATGGTAAGCAGAAGACAGGATTAATCAATATGGGGAGCATTGACGTGGTTACAGCAACATTAAAATAGGAAGGCGTATGTGGGAGGAGAGTGTAGGCCCTGTACAACTTTCTGTGAATCGATGCAATAGACTAATTTTGGTTGATCATGGCATACGCTTAAACCAAAAAGCGTCAGCTTGAATAGCTATAATTCTGTCCAGCAATGAACATTAGCATCAGGTTTGAAACAATCATTTCGATAGCTTTTATGGAAATCTTGCAACTAGACTTCAGTTCTTATTTTCAGCTAGGAAAATTAAGGGCCGAAGAATTGATCTGTGGACACTTGATAATACCGGCCGGAGATCTGCGAGATAGATGATCTTCGAAATCGATGAGACCTATCTGCAAAGATTTGCCAGAGGAAGCTAATATGTCAAACCTGTCATATTGGATAACGTCGGGACCGTTGGGCTTTTTTTAGTGAGCGGCACGAGCCGAGCCAGCTCGAGCCAGCTCGAGCTCAAACGAGCCAAGATCATGCTTGTGTTTTTCTTGACAGCTCGCTAAAATGCTTAGCCAGTGCAAGGTTTCATAAACTGTAAATACCTAATATAGTAAAAATTAGAGACTTGGAGCTCATTCTGACCTACCAACAACTTCGAAATGCACAATTTAGCTGATAGTAGTGAGAAAGATGAAAATTTAGCTTAGTTTAGTTTAGTTTGTCAATATTATGTATATAATCAATCCAGGCTCGAGCTAGCTCGAGCTCACCCTCCAGCTCGGCTCGAGCTAGCTCGTGCCGCTCACTAGCTTTTTTATCCAATAAGATAGGTTACCTGCTTAGACAGGTTGGAGTGGGGAGGTCAATTATTGTGCTATATACATCAGTCGGAGCTATGACAGATACACACATGAATAGTAAACTATACAGGAGCAAGATAAGAGGTAATAGACACCTGTTTCAATTCGAGTTCAACAAAGTCAAGTACTTTTCAAGGCGATGAAGTGCCAGTGCAGCTTGTTCATCCTCTAGAACTGTAGTACCAGGACTTCGTTGAACGGAGCTCTTGATCACAGACAATGCGTTGCCTGCCTCCAGATATGAGACGGGTTCATGCTCCTCTGGTTCATCTTGGTCCTGATCAGTTGAGTCTTCAGCTGTAAGCTCTGGCCAACAAGCATCAATTAAGTGATCCTATGTCACTTCCTCTGTGTCTTCAATTATCGCGTCAGCTTGGATCCATAATTTCGGTGACCTCAATATTGACAGTATTACAGCCTTCAGTTCTGACACAACCTTGTATGTGTAATATCAACGCCAATACAGTCCAAGATATCTGCTAGAGGGTCCTCGAATGCAAGAAAAAGTGTTCTAACAGTCTCATGTTCCTTGCCAATATTCGCACTATACAATATGACAAGTCCAATTACTATGTAAATCCGGGAAATGGGCCGGCAAAGATGCCATCCATTCAATAATTTAATAATGAAAATATCTAATAATCTACACTAGCCCAAGCTCGAGCTGGCGAAGTTCATCCAATATGACAGGTTTGACTGTACTGATCATGATCACTTACACGTTGTTGACGTTGATATCCTATGACGCCTCTGATCCCAGCGTGTACGCGTACGGCCGGACCTACTCGAGGTCGTCTGTGTATGGTCTACCAAAGGCTCCGGTTCTGTATAATGGTTCGAAGGTTCTTAAGGTTATTTTTCTTATTTGAATCGGGGCTGTTGCAGGGCAGGAGTCACCCCAATGGGCAAGATTGTCAAGGTATCATCAATGTACAATCGTGCTGAGAGGTCTGAAGATTTCAATACCGTCATAATCTCGAACCTGCAATGCTTCACATGCCCTTTCAAGTGGACAACTGCCGAAGTGGTACAACGCCAAGACATACAGAAAGAGAGTTCAGTAGTTCTATAAGCAGACTAGGCGCCCTACAACCAACTTGGTTCATTCTGTTTACTTCTCTTTTTTTTTTTTTTTTTTGTATCATTACTCGCATGCCGCCCTATAGGCTATGGCGAGTGTTTACTTCTCCAGAAGGCTTTTCATTATTATAGCGAACAAGCCTCAGAAGTCGGTGGCCAGTGCCCTCTGCATTCTATATCACTCTCCACCCATTGGCATGACAATCTGATATGCCCTTCAGGCTTTCAGATAATTTGTCTCACCAGACACCGGCATTCCACACAACACAGTCTGGACGTTTTGTTTCATTCGAATTAGGAAATCAGTTCAACCGTTTATTGCCCACAGACTCCGAGTAAAGGCAGTTTATGCGTTCAGTGTTGTCAGCACATATGTATTTTATTGGTTCCACGTAGAACCTTTCCGCCCACGCGAATAATTGTTAAGCCTACAGGTCTCAAGGTTCAATGAGGTTATCCCTTGCGGCTGTGAGCAATTTCAGCACTCTTCGAGAAAATCACCGAAAAGTCAATAGATAGCTTGAATCTTAGGATAAATATGGATTTGGAAATAAGCGGCAGAATGATTAGGATTGTTGTTTGTGTTTTCCATTTTCAACACAGATCAAATCTCCCACAGTAGAATAACTTTTTCTGGCGTTCTTCGTCATAATGCCACGTTCGGATGTCAGTTTTGTTTGTCGACAAAAAATGCTAGACATATTTGGAATTTGATATTATTGCGAATGGTAGCTTTGGAAATTAGAAAAAAAATAATAGTCATCTAAGTCCACTTCAAGTTTCAAATTCTTCCTCAGAGGCATTAGTAGCTAAGGTAATTGCATATAGTAGGAATGCTCATGTTTCTTTCTCTTTGGCTAGAGCCTTCGATCGATTTCTACTTCGGTTTCTTACCATTAGCAGTACAGTTGCGACGAAGGAACGGCGTCCCTTGGGGCGAGAAGAAATGTCCAGAAGAGGGCTGCTCTACTGTTAACGAATTGCATGTTATCTTGGGTTACCCTGTTGTAAGGGAGCGGGGGATAGAACGGTCTGCCGGCTTGGCATACCGGTCTCGGGTCGTAGGTGCTAGCCCACTTCGACAAGAGAAAGACTGAGAATAAGAGGGAGCGACTGTATTAGACTAAAGTACATATCCCCTTCTTACATGAGTTGCATGGCAAGGGGCCATCTACAGGTGGAGAATGAACAGATATTTGTACACAAAGTGAACGAACACTTAGCTGATGAACAAGAGAGAACATGAGAGAAGACTACTAAGGTGCTCAACACATGATAACAATCTGCCCTTTCAATCCAGTGGGGACGATCCCTATGTTAGCGTGTGCCTAGTCCCCCCATCATGAGTCGTACTGCGGTCATTGCTATGTCAACCCATCGTTCGGCTGCTGCTAAGTCGGCTGTAATCGGCTGTTCGTTATTCGGCAACTCGACTCGGCTTACCCGTCATTACACCTGTTTATTCTTCTGAGTGTCTGGCATTTCTGAAAGAGTTGGGTTATCGGAAGCATCAAGGTCAGTTATAATCCTTAATGTCGTAAAATGCAAGGAAAGACGAGGTGCATAAAGTTCATATTTTTTCTTTTTTTTTTTTTTTTTTTTTTTTTTTTTTTTGAAGTCTATCGTGGATAAGGTGGATGAAGGTATAAGGCAGGTTTCAGAGAATGATGATTTTCTTGTTTGGTGTTTAGCTGCTATCTATTGAGGAGATTGTGGTATGTGTGTTTTTGATAGGTGGTTGCATTCGATATCTATAAGGAATGCGGGTGAGATTCATAGTTTTTAATTAATTATGCCAGGGATGTGCTCTTTATAAAGAAAGGACGTTTTCCCTTGTCTTCAAAAATACACACACACACACACACACACACACACACACACACACACAAAATCCAGGCAAGTCCCTTATTATGCTAGTTTTATAATGTGGCCCAAGGGGTTGTGGTAGGCAGTCTGAATATATGGTTCGGCAACACGGCGGCGCTGGCACTACAGGTTATTTTCAGCACTTGGGGGCAAGTCATGAAGAATATAGCATATATATGTACAATTGATATCCACTCCTCCCAAATTCTCCCGTAGACAAGCTTCTAAGCAAAGTTCAGGCCACAAATTTCAATTAAGGATGCCCCTTGATGCTTCCGTTCTTGCAAGGTTGTTGTCTTGTATCTTTACTACCATTACCTCACAGTTACTGTACCTTCGTTATTCAAATCATAAATTCACATAATTAACTGTCCCCGAGATTCGATGCCCTCCCCCCTTACACATACGTTGATACGTTGGTTCACATTTCGAAAGGAAAGGCCATCCGATATATCTGTCCGGTTTGGACTTGAAAATTCAAATATCCAAGGAAAGGTTCACATAAGTCACAAAGGTGTAAATACACAAGCAAAAAAGAAAAAAAAGAAAAAAAACTACTCCCAGACCATTACCTCTGCAAAAGCTGCAAAAGCTGCAAAAACAAGAACTTCAAACGACGGGGGATACGAAACAAACAAAAAGACGATTGCAACAAAGCGCTTCACAAGCTATGTGGGTATCATCCTCACTATTCTGTTCCAAAAACAGTTTACAACTGCACTAGACCCTTTGCTTTGCTTAGATTATATGTTCGTATAACAGGTTCATCTCATTCATTCTCATTCATATTTGATGATACAAATTAGTATTGTCGAATTCTCCATGGGCATCCATTTTTAGTACCTAAAGCCCTCCCTTGTAGACTCTACTGTAGACTATACACGTACCTACATTAGCAATTCACACCCCTCGTTTAAGGATTTATTGGATTCAAATACTCACCACTGGGCTAACCGGAGACTCATCAACCCCCGCCCCTGTGTCAATCCTCGGCACCCTCCCCGTGGCCGCTGGACTCGTCCTTGGCCCTCTTCCCGGAAATGTAAGTGGTGCGGGTATAACTGGATTTTGGAATGGATTCTCTAAGTCCGGTGGTCCATCGTTCCTAGCTGCAAGATCAACCGGATTTGGTACTGCTGCCTTTGCCTCCGCCTCTTGCATCTCGATAGATTCCTTTATAGCGTCAAATCTGGCAAGGGCAATTCGAAGAATGTCATTTGTCTCGATGAGAGTAGACATGGTGTCGCTGTCTGGAGGAGGGGAGTCGCAGGTAATAAAGTCCTGCATGGATGTAGAGGCGGAACGGCAGCGGTGGACGAATTCCTATCTTGTATGAGCGCTGGGTATAGCACATGATTTCCAGAGTGTAAACATACTTTGATAAGCTCGTTTTCCAGAACTTCATTCCTTGGTGTGCTCCCAAGTACCTGGTGGAGTAACTTGGCACTCATTTGGGCCTCTGATATCCTACCAGCCAATTCGTCCAATGGAGGAAGGGATGTCATAGCCACTCTTCTAGAGTTTCTGGGATATCCCAATTGCTGGGGATTCGTTGACTGCTTTAGTCCTAGTTATCAGTATTCAATCCCCCATTCCCAAATGCATATGACCACTTACCATCAATGACTGTGGCTGGTACCTCGACATAATGATCTTCTGCTTATGCCAAACTGCCATCAAGTGCTGCAAACCCTCATCATCCTTCTTGCTATGCTCGAAATGATCCAGAGTTTCTGCCAGCAACTGCCTAACGCCAGGGTCCCTGGATTGCTTGAAAAGCTCTTTAACCTTCTCCGCAAACCTCTCATCCAAATTCCTTGTAAACGTTCTCCCCGGGTTATCCGCCAGAATCCTCATCACCATCACGGCATTGTATTGTAATTGTGGCTCAGAAAGGTACTTTGTATCCAAGTATTTCTTTATCATCGATGCAGCTTCTTTTGCTGCAGTAGGGGAGCATTCTGCTGAGTCCACGATGGTGGGAAGAAATAGGACTTCTTCACCCTGACGGCGTTGGGGAGTAGGTGAGCGACCACTGGACTTAGGCTCGCGGCGGTAGGAGATTGCAAACTGAAAAGAAAGAGTCTTGCCTACCGACTGATGTGAGTCTTTAGATACGCCGGATTCGCAAAAGCCTTTCTACTCTCTACAGTCAGCCTTGGGACTCTTAACTTGGATCAACTCAATACCAGCATGGAGGTATGTCATACAATTGCTCTGCGAATATTTGCCTCAGGGGTGTCGTCATTAGGTAGCAGTCGTGAAGTCCTCGCATCGGCTGGTCTTGCAGCTGGTCCCACGGCTGCTGCAGGTTGATCGGGTGTTCCTTCTTGCTTCTCCTTGCTGCCTAAGAATCGCATCGCATGAGCATGAGCGCGCGCTGCACCGACGATACCAAAAATTGCCCGAACTTGTATCCGCGCCGGCAAGTGCCCGAGCGGATGAAAGCTACTTACCCTCATTCCTCTTGAGCCCTGTAAATATCTTTTTCATCGTGACCGTATACTGTATTATTCCCCTCCCCGTCTAGAGCAGCCTGGAATCAGGCTCCGATTATTTAACTGATTGACCGTTCGCTTCTGAGTGTGTGCACTCGGTGATGGACTAGGCGCAGCTGTGTCCAAGACCTGTCCGAGTTCCTCGCTTCGATTTAGATGATCTCTGAAGATAGGGTGAGAAGTCGGTGTGCAAGGAGACAGGTCGAGCCCAGGTTTGGAAGCTGAATCGATGCTGATGATGCGCGGAAGAGAAGACTCGGACCTTGTCAGCCCTAGAAATTAGCTGGTTGCTTGTACTGGAGGTTTGTTCGCTAAGTACTTCATTCAAGCAGCGGGGAGCATGTCAGGTAAAAGGGAAACGATGCGACCCCGTAATCCACTGTACTTAGCACCCTCTTTGAGCGGAAAGACTCGCCGTATGAAGTGCGGACTGCCAGGGTCCATATTATATTTTTCATCGCTGTATAACTAATTATTCAAGCACGGCACTGATTACAGGCCCTCGAAACTCATCACGTACACATGTGGCGTTGGCTGCCGGGGTACCAGCAGCGCGGAGGGGGCCAAGAGTGCTTCCCACACGCTGCTCGAGAATCCACTGGACAAGAGACAAAACTCGTGATCGGGATGCTCGCAGCGCAGGGTTTGACCAAGGGGCCATATTTGACGATCTTCTCAATCCCTATTGTTCCCCCACCATACCAGGCTCTATCTCAGCGGAAAAACGCCCTCCTGGCTCGAAATTGCGTCCTTGGTGAGGCAATACAGGGATGGGGAAACCCACAAGGGGCGATTGTACAGAGGACTCTCATTACTATTTCCTAATCGTCATCGCTCGGGATCTTTACCGCCGGCCTGTTGGTAAGCTGGGCGACCACGACTCGATACAATGCAGAACCAAACGCGCATCAACGGTCACGCAACTCGGAGCTTCATCCAGCTACACCGCCAGTAAGCAACGTTATGGGACATGTAAGTCTTGATCCCGGCCAGGCTGCCTCAGAATGCGGTCAGCCGCCCGCTTATGCATAGTAGCCTGGTGGCGTAGATCAAACTTGGTCCTGAGCTTGGGCGCGGTACATGTCACAGCTTTTCTCGCGACTTACTGCTACTGCAGCGTGCTCACCTTCCCTCTTTACTCCGTAAGGTCGACAAAGTGTACAGTCACCGGTGAAGCTTATACGCAATTCCTACAAATAATTGTAACCAGGATGTCTGTCCGAATTGTTACCGAAAGGCTTCGCAACACACCAATACCGGTATCTCCTGCGCCTTAACCCTTCCTTCCGGAACTTATTTAGCACTACCGGTTTAATACAGTTGCAACTTTAACGACTCCATTATTCCATATCCACTAGGGGTCGACAATTGACAGACGTAACTACTCTATCTGATTGTTACTGTAGCGGTTTTCAGCGCTGTCAAGCTATCCCTACGGGTCCCCTGCTATTGTATTGGTCCTGAAAGGTCCCAGGAGTGCCGAGGAACGTTATGAGGTGTCAAAAGGCCTACTCTGGGGTTGGCAAAATTAGCTAATCAAGATCGTGAGGTCTGAGTGGCACCAGCATTGATGTGATGCGGTTTTACCAAAGTCCAAGGCTCAGTAAACCATAACTATGGTAAGATCTCACTCCATTGAGGTTCGACTTACGGGGTTCACATATCGCCTTCTGAGTAATGCCTTTTAGTTTGCGCCTCAGATAAAAGCATACGTAAGAGCTCGGGCGTTGGCATTGGCACACATTAGCATTCTCACAGCCCCACCATACTTTATCGTTGGAACCGTCCATGGCCACGCGGCCCGAATTGAAGTTTGTAACTTTGCGGGTCAAATGTGGGCCCAAGCTCAGATATAGAGAACAATCTGACGATATCATGCATATAGGTGCCTCGTGACTGGCGTATATATTAAGTTTGCGTCTCCACTGCAAGCTAGAGAAAACCTTATATCGAGATGTACGGGATGCATAAGCCCGAATATAATTGCCGGTAACAACACATGTAACAAACGCAAGGTTATTAGTTGAACACAAACAGTTTTAACTACTTTAGCATGTGCTAGTTCTTGTTGAAGGTGAGGAATTCCACTCGGGCCGCAAGTAATACTCAAGGTTTAATTTGGAGGAGCTGGTTGCCGAGGAAATGAACGCTACGTTAGTTCCAGAATGAGGTTCAAATTAAGTACCTCTTAAGCCTACTGCCAGCCCAAGTTGTAGTGGTCGCCACTGGGTTTGTCGTCGTCAACATCGTTCGCAAGCAAAGTCCGCATTGCCACTGGAAAGATCTGTAAGCTTTAGCTGCATTAATCCTCTGATCTACTTACTGCTTTTGGCTAAGAACTAGTAGCCCCCCATAAGCTAGTCTCGGTCTGGTTACGAGACTACCCATAAGCTAAACATAGCCGGACCATCGGTATTTTATTTCATTTTCGTGTATATATCATATCAATGTATGTGTGTGTTTGAGACACCCGCGCTCAAATTTCCGCTTCCATAAAAGTTAAGCTTTAAGCAAGCATCAATCATGTCCGATCCACTATACACGATTAATAAATACTCAACTCTTTGGCAATTTAATCGCCTAGTACTACTTCCCTATATAGATATCCTTATCTATGCCAGGAGTTCTCAGTTGCAGGGTATAGTGTGCGGTAACCAAGGGGTAATTTCAAATTTTTATGAGCACATCGACGGAGTGACTATATACAGTTCAGGGTAATGCCATTGCGCATATACTATAGCCTAATATCTAACGTACCTACAGTTTACCCCTATTTATGGTCCTATATTCCGGGAAGCTCATATTGAAGCTTCAATTACGGCCCAATTACAGTACTAGTAGATTTCAGTTTGATGTATCATACATATATAACTGTGCTGGGGCCATTCGTAACAAACGTTCCAGTCACCACTGGTCCGGGCTACTCAGTAGCACTACGGTTCATGACTGGCCCGGACCACTCACAACAAGCGTACTTGTACAACACTGTATTGACCTTTTTTCACTACGGAAACTAATATCATAGAACAGGTTAGTTGCAGTTGCCACATTATGATACTTGAGATTTTATTCAACTCTTCAAAGTATTTGTTTATTTACATGTTTGATTACTCATATACTCTCTTATCCTTTGGCAGTTACATGCTTTTAATATTTTTGAATCTTCTTTTATACATCTGTATTATAGTATGATTCTCCACAATTTGCTATAGAGGAGTATTTTGCTGAAGAGAAAGCATTTCGCTGAAGAGGGTTCCGCACTCTTAACGGCAGTTTGGTTGGGTTCGAAGTTAACCGTAGAGTACGCGCGTAGTAGGCGTGTAGGTATTGTAGAGCATAGTGCTTTGTACAGAGAAAAAAATCATGAACCGTGGTGCTACTGAGTAGCCCGGGCCAGTCACCGCCAGTAGTGACTGAATCACTGTTACGAATGGCCCGGCACATAACCATCAACTGGCGCAATATCGTTGATGTATTTATAGTATCTAACCCTTTCATAAACGTAATGTCAATTTTCAACAGAATAGGTGATCTTCGCCGAATTATCCATTCGACTTCAGTCTTTCTGATTTAACCAAACTTGTCAGTGGTATGTATGGTATGTATATCCTACCTGGCCAGACGCTGGTGTATCCCAAGGTGTACTGTTCCTAATCTGCACTCCCCCTCTGAAGCAAGTACATACATGCTTCATAAGTACTTTGGTACTATATATAGTCTTGCTTCATAGTGTGTCTGTCGCACTTTTGAAGTATCCTGAATGCAGTCTTGGACCCTCTCCGGAGAATTGAACTCTCAGATATACTGGGCAAAAAAAAAAAGAAAAGAAAAGAAAAGAAAAGAAAAGAAAAGAAACCTTTACACAAGATTTTTGTATCTACTATTCTATCCTCTCAGCCTTAGGTTTGAAGAAACTCTAATGGTGTTCCTATGTATAGCCTTCGCTGTCGACAATAAGAGCCAGGGAATGTAGTCAATTCGAAGGTAAAGAAGAAAATCATTCGTAGGTAGTAAAGACCACTAATGCATAGCCAGTGGAAGCAACGGTAATAGAAACGAAAAATGAAGAACAATCAAATAGCGCAAATTGCAATCGAAATCCCGCCAACACCGCTTAACAGAAGCCAAGTTGAAGAAAGGGAACAAAAGAGTAAGATAAAACATCATAAATCTCTGTTGAATATCCCCCTTCCCAATAATCTAAAAGACAGAAATTGGGGAAAAAAAAACAAAAAAAACCGCTCTTGCTTAGTGGGGAAAGGTCCAGTACTCGGACGCATGCTAACAAAGATATAAACAGGCCATAGATCATGTGCTTCATCGTCGTACATAACATGAATCCTCTAAGAGCTATCTGGCGAAAAAAGGGATGCCTAGATGAATATCGTTGCTCCTTTCTGCGCCATCAGGAATTTGCAACCTAACCTCTGCTCACTTTCCAACTTGACCAAATTCTGGTATATCCCCTCTCGACTGTTGACCCCGTCCTCCAGTGTATCTTTCACATGGATTACCACGATCAAGAGCCCCGCTAGCGGCAATGGAGGTGACGAACTCTTGAATGCCTCAGAATGTTTTCTTGTGCTATTTCCGTTCGTAGGTGCGGATTCCTCCCTCTTGCTAGGTTCGGGTTCTTCCTTGGGTATAGATTCTTCTGGTTTGTTAATCGGCCCCGATTGCGACAACGAAATTTCTGACGGGAAATCTTCAGCGTCCAAAGCAATGCACTTTGGACTCACGGCTGCGTCAATATTTCGGCAGGACCCATGATGCTCGCCGGTAGACACATGATCTTCCATCAAGCAAGAATATAATTTAGGACTATTCGAAGGATCCTCTCGTGTAGTTCTATGCGGGCTCAGCCATCTCCTCTCAGCGATGTCCCCGTCGTCATTCCAATATCCCATACTCAGTCTCTTCCGCTTTCTATTACTTGTTTTCCAATCCGGGTCCGTCTCTATATTGGTTTCTCTAGATTCTCGCTGTAACAATTCCTCATCTGCAGCTTCTTCCCTTAATAAAACAACCCGCTTGGCCAAAGTCGCCAATTCATCTATAAGGTGCTTTGGGTTTAGGTGACCAAAAAGATACTCATCTGGTTGACAGTTATCAAAAGAACATTCGATAAATACCGCCCTAAGCTTTCCCTCAACTATTTTCTTCGCAGCCGCGTTCCAGACTTCAAAATTTCGGGGTGAGAGAGAGATGGAATCTACAATTCCATGTAAGACATCTGAGAAGAGAGTTTCATTACAGGTCGATACATACCAGGCTCTACATCACCCCACATCATGACTTCGCACTGAGTGACCTCGTCCTTGATGAAGTACGTACTTGAGTCAAAAACGCAGGGTGTACCGGGTGAGTCAGATGCCGCGGGACTGTGATTGCTTGATACACTTAGGCGCAGACCTGCATTGCTGCCCCTATGACTATGCTTTTTCATGCAGTGGCCGTGGCTGACTGGCCATGCCTGCACGCTTAACCCTTCTGCTACCCATATATAGTCGTAAGCAGCTTCAGGTAATCGCATATAGGTGACTAACCCTACGCCACCATCTTCATCACTCAAATTAGGCCATATAGAGTCGTTAAAAATATGCTTGCGAATTGCAGTAATCGTATGTGGAAGGGCAGCTATCCGTTTTTTCTTTTTAATATTATTGAGGGCAGCCGAGGAGATTGCTAAGCCAGATATATGGTCAAGATGTGAGTGCGTAATGAGAAATGTCGAAAGAAGTTCGCGGAGAATATGTGCAGCGTTTGCACGAGAGTTTTTATGAGGGAGAGCTGCTTCCGAAAAAGGGCATATTGGAGCTGGCCCAGGAGAGTTGGATTCTGCGGCTTTGTAGGTATCCAGGATATTTACGATAGCTGATAAATGAGTCCCTGCATCCACAGCAAGCAAAGAATTTGGCTTCCATGCTGTACTTGTGGAACGAAGGATATGTCCCGATACGTTATCTTCGCATGGCCCTCCCCCTGATCCCTGCAGATACCCGTTTCTTAGATTCTTGATTGGATGATGGCAAAAATAGAGAAACCTACTAGTATTATTACTTGGAAAGCGGGAGAGTCAGAGTGATATATTCTTGAGGTATCCAGATTGAAAGCTGATTCACGGTGCAGTACTCAGATTGATGGCGAAGAAATCGTTTGAGAATTTGGGAAACGGAGAGCCTATTTGGAACACGCTAGGACACAAGCCAGCAATGGTGTACAGTATCCCTAAAAAATGACTGATGGTGATATCCGCTCCCTGTAGATCTATTTATGTGTTTATGAATTGAATTTGCGAGTACTGGCCGTGGTTTAGTCGAAGTTGTTGGGATTTGGAGTTGAGGACTCGGGTTTGTGAACCGTGAGGTGTTGGCTTGGGAATTCCTCTGTTACAGGTAGATGAATGTTCGAGGCGGTGTTTTTAACCTTCAGAACTTTCTGATGAACTGCAAACCCAACACACACACAGGTCAGCTCTGATCAAGGAAACGGGAAGCTGATAACATCAAATGGAAGCAGTGAAAGACGCCATTGAGTGACCTAATGCCTCTCAGAAGCACTGTGCAGCGTTACTAGAAAAGAGCTGAGTCCGTGCCTACTCATAACCACCTGCTACAGTTCACAGAACGCACCAAGGCGGAACTGGGAATAACTCACGTTACAGTAACGGGTTGAGATATCAGAGAAGCTACGATGCTGGGGTGTTGCCCAGGAGTCGGGATAGGATGTTGAAAGTGGAATGAGTTCAGAGTGTACTAGTCGAGTGCGAGTAGGGGGGGTGGGATGGTTATTAATAAAGCTCTATCGAGAACTAGGCTAAGCCGGCGGTGTTCTTTTCTGCTGTTCACAGCAGATGGCGCCTACTGGAGAGTGCGGTCCTGTTTATCTCAGTTGGGGGGGCTCCGAGTGCCCAATTTCTCTGAACAGGGCAACTGGGGTGGGAGTGGGGGTGGGGGTGGGGGTGGGGGTGGGGGGTGGGGGGTGGGGGGTGGGAGTGGACAGCGCGGGCGGGACAGCTGCTGCAGGTGGGGCCGTGGAGCGAGGGCGGACGACTTTGATCTTGCCTGCGGAAGAGCTGAGCGAAGGGCCGGGATGGTAAGTAGTTGAATCGACTCAGCAGTGGCAGAGAAGAGTGTAGACGTCGAGAACACAGGACGATCGACATGCTAAGTGCGAGCAACACCCGCTATCGAATGTGCATGGGCGTATGGGGCGGGTAGGAGGTGAGGCAGGGCCGCGGCCAAGGATTGGCCTGCGAGGCCTGCCAGGTCCGCGGGATGCGTGGAGCCAGGCTGCCTGCCTCCTGCCTGCCTCCTGCCTGCCTCCTGCCCGCCTCCTGCCCCCAGCCGGCGCTGGGGTCCGGCAGCAGATTGCATATCATACATTTCACCCCAGCCGTCGCCAGCGGATCTCTGAGTTGAACTGGTCCGGCCGTGCACCGCATACAGCGCGCCGCCGTTAGCAGAGGCGCCCACACATGTCCGGCTTCCTGGCCCCCAACCCTCCAACCCCTACATATCGACGCAATGCAATGCAGTGGCAGAGTACCCTACAGTACTCTACAGTACTCCGTACCTTTGCGCTCACCACGTCCTGCGGACGCAGCTGCTCAGGCTGGAGGCGCATATTGGGCAGCGTACCACTAGTCTCACGGGGACGTGCAGCACAATACAGTGAGGCTCGCGGACACACATGCCCAGTACCACTCTCCCTCCTGCACCCTT
Organism: Kalaharituber pfeilii; assembly: GCA_015179045.1. Lineage (NCBI taxonomy): Eukaryota > Fungi > Ascomycota > Pezizomycetes > Pezizales > Pezizaceae > Kalaharituber > Kalaharituber pfeilii. Next base: position 1,361,444 of record WHUZ01000005.1, read on the forward strand.
GATAAAAGGAAGCAGCAATGGCCCCCAATATGCACCCCCCCCACCTCCCTTTTCTCCCAACCCGGGCGCCAGGTCTACCCTGGCCCCGGTGTTGGAACACGGAACGTTAAACGCCAATCACGAAACTTAACAATTCCCCCCCGAAATGCCTCTTAAAGTAAACTGTTGTTGGTCTGTTTAGTTTGGTCAATATCATAATTCCTTGCATGCATCATCTCACATACACATGCACCCGCACTCGCACCTAGCGTTTCCTAGTCTCGTTCCACCCAGACCCTCGAAGAGAACTTTTCCCGCTCGAATTGAAACTTCCTTTGAAATATGCAACGAATACAAACCATTGGCAACCCTCTTGTTCACTGTGATCCTTCCACCAGTTGCTAAACATGGCTGCTCTATACTAGAAGTACAATTATTAATCATGCCTTCAGCATTGTACTACTACTACTACTACTAGTACTAGTACCAATTCTGGATGAGTTCGTCATGGGACCTAATGATATGGAAATGAGTTTATAATTCAAAATCGAAGAACCCTGCAAGTGTATCATTTGGCACTACCACACCCACTAGCACCTCGCCAGAATTTCTTTCTTTTTTGAAAAAATTTATTTTTCTTAAATGTCCGATCTCAGCTCACTCTGCATCAAGATGTTGAGAAGCAGGCCAATGAAAGTCGGAAAGAAAGCCGCAAATTCAAAGAAACCGCAATCGTTGCCAAGTACACTAGCCTGGTACTTACATGCACACATCACAAGATACGAATTACCATATACTAGTACTAGTATTTTATTATGCATTGGACACTTCGTTTCAATTAATTTAGTTCCTCAGCCTCTGCCCCCAGGTCCTGCCTTCTTCAGAAAAAAACACTGATTGTGTGCGCTTGTGGCCTTTTCTCGGTTGTTGGAGCTAAACGCCCACCGCTAGCAGGGGAATTGCAGTCTCATGCCAACAAATCATTATTGCACCACGAGAACGAGTGCCAAGCCAGATTTCAAGGCACGCATACTAGATTAGCGTTTTTCTAGAAGGCCGCTAGAGCTTCCGTGCATGCGAAAGCACCCCACAATTAACACCACGATCGAGCTAATAATGTGTTTTGTGCAAGAAACGATCACCCAGAGTAACGCTTCACGAAGCACAAAGTGTGTCTCGCTATAGTCTCGAGTCCTGCTAAGCTATTGGATATACGACATCCGGCGTATGACATGTGCGAGTCATAAAACCCCATCAATCGGCACTAGTAGTCTCTGCATCTTATGCTTACATCTACAAGCTCGGTGGGGGCTCCAGGAATTCGGAGAGACTAGACAATATGAAGTGTGCATCATATGGCAGTACTGTACATGGAGGAGTTCCCCGGACTTGAAAATGAATTTACCAATCTAATCGATTACAGGTGACCCTGGCTATAATGAAGGCCCCGATTTTCTTCACTATAACCTTTGCTTGTGTATACAAAGAAACTCGCCCATCCCTTCACCATAGCCAGGTTTTCACTAAAACGAGGTTCATTATACCCAGGGTCGCCTGTACATTAGACAGGCTACGTATTGATTGAACGGCTGAGTTTCACCTGTGCCAAGCTGTTCCAGAGATCCAAGCTAGTCCCGTGATCTCCACTGCTTTTTTCAATCTTATTTGTTACCTCAACCGACTATTACTTCTTATCGTGCAACGGGAAAACTCCCATTGAACGCTATCTCCGGCTCAAAGACACAAGGCCCAAGCGCAAGTGAGCGACAGGGATACCGCGGAAAAACTTCTTGCTGTTCGTCCTCACCTCGACGGCAAGGTCACCGAAACGTTGAATATTCATTCAAAAATCTGTGGGTTGGAGAAGCAAACCATGTATTGTGAACTGGGAACGCACAACTGTTGTGGCCTATAATCTCCGGCCCCGGTCGACGTGGCTTGCATCTGAGCACACTGTGCCTTAAATACGGCGATATGTACGACGCTGTAGGCACCGAACGTCAGCCCTCTTCAGTTTATGCAACTTCAATTCTAATTTTCTGGAAGAATTAGAATGTGATGCATAACACATGGGAAGAAGAGCGCCACACTACCTATAACAGTTGAGATCCTAAAGATGTTCAGATTAGTCTGATTGATTGATAGCAGATTCATTACAATAGAGCAGCCCAATCAACCAATCTAACTAAACACCAAGGACCATCACCATCTAGTTTGCGCTGGAAGCACAAGGATTCCTTAGTCAAGCTTAGCAGACCATTTCTGCGCTACCATCCATGTGGTGGTGGCGAGAAATGCTAGTTTCCTGTGGAGTGCGAGGCAGAAAACAACATGAACGGCATGCAGCATTCTCAATCTAGAACCCAAGGCACACTTTGCAATGAAGAAGGTGCATGAGGGATTTTCCTGACCATCAAGGACCCACGTCTGCATATAATACTGCACGAACCGGGAGCTCTCTAAGGCGGTGGCACTACGTTAAGTGTTACCATCATGCAAATGCAAGATACAGACTCCACAAATATGTTATCTGGACCTGCAGCCCGTTTCCATATGGATACCCTGGAAACCGCTGCTTTTGGTCTCCACACTTCCATGGATGCTGTGTACAAGTTGCTTTTTCTTGCGGGCTTTATCTTGGTGGCAACTGCAAGGCTAGAGTTACTAACCTAAGAACAGTTTGGGAGGCCACCAAGGGCCTATAAATTCTTGGGATGATTGAAGAATGTGTTATGGGGTTTACTGGACCTAAATATCCACGGAGAAGTGCGCACTGGCTCTATGTACATTCCATCTAGCCCCAGTCCAACCAAGGCAGCTTCCTAAGCAACCGAAAGGTTCATTCCATTGATGCACGGTGACACACAGCATCTGTTGTGTTACAGAACTGCGGAAGAATGTTCTTTACGGGCCTCTTGCCTGATATAGTAAGGTCACGAAAGTTTGTTTCTTGCGAATTGCGAACTCTTACGACCTTTATGTGGAATGGAATGAGGCAGTCTACAGGGAATGTGCACGAGGTGATACACGTGATATAACTAACAATGCCCCGGTTAACAACATGGTGGTCAAGATTACAGCAGACAGATTGGTTTAGTTCTTTGTGCAAAATGTCTCTCGAAAGGCTGAATGCAAGTAGAAGGCAAAGAAATTGAGGGCTTGGACCTGCCTTAGGCAGTCCAATATGTTTCGCAGTCTTCTCGGTGCACAGTGGCCTTACAGCCTGGTGGCCTGATTTTTTGTGCTATCCCTCGTATGAGGTGGACGTGGATGGGGTTTTTGCGTCACGGGTTTTTGCCTCCATGAGGAAATGGGAATTTTTCCACCTCATCATCAAATAATTGGTTTACTAATATATTTCGTTGCTGGAACTCGCTCTGAGCTTGGTTATTCTGTCTCATTTCTCTCTCAGTTCTCTTTCCTTCCTCTCAAGTCACATCCTTGATCAACTTTTGAAGGAGCTCGTAAGGTCACAGAATGGGCCGCAGATGCCTCACATACTAGTTTCAGTTGACATACAAACGAGGCATTGTGTTATGTAGCTGGATTAGCACGCTTATCATAGGTACAGCTGTGTGGAGGGGGAGGAAGGGGAGGGAAAATGATACTTGTTAGCGTGAATATACACCGTGTTTGGTCACTGGTCCTAAACTGCCTTTCATCACCTACATATCTGAATCTCTCTATGGTCTTTTGCCATCCCATGCTTTCTTGTATCATAGCTTCTCGAAATCTGAGAAACCCTTCTTTCCCGTCAACTTGTACTCCTTGCCATTCCCATTTGAAAATCCTCTAAGATTGAAGCACAGCTTTACAGTAAGCCCTAGCTAGCTAGACACACAAAATTAAATATCAAAACTCTCTGCCTTCGAGTTGAACCCTCCCCTCTGTTTCCCTCCTCCACTCCGTTAATCTTTGCTTCCACAAATCTGGCCAGAGAGCTTCTAGTCTTTCCTAAAAAAAAATGTTACGTACAAGTTTATACAGACAGCAGTAAACCTCTCTTTGTATTTTTTAATTCTTTTAATTCTTTAATTTTATTTTTATTCTTATTTTCTGGTTTGATGAATTTCGTTACACTCAACAAGAGCTGTCAATGTGGGCTGAATTCACATTGAGCTTTAATTTATCTGATTTATTTCTTTTTCTTATCATATAGATGGCCTTTCCTCCATCCCCATCCACCCCCGCAGAAATTGGTACAATTATCTGCCTTCCCCCCACCCCCCAACCACCAAAAAGAAAAAGAAAATTGAAAAAAAAATTAGAAATTAAAATAGATTAAATAAATAAAAAAAAAATAAAAAAAAAAAATATGAAAAACTCCCTAGGTTCATTCTCAACATTTTTTTATTAGAGAGATCGGGGGTTATTTATTGTTGAGGGTAACGGAGTACTTGCTAGTATATTTTATATGTGTGAAACAGGCTGTTACTTTTGTTCTCACAAATATACACCAATACGCGGGATTGCATCTCATATATGAAAACAAAAAAAAAAACAAAAAAAAAACAAAAAAAAAAAAAAACACAAATTTATAGATTTACACTGAATATAGTCTGCTCATCCAATTCAGTTTTCCAAAATAGAAAAAGAAAAAATAATCCATACAGGTAAAGCCTGTCCTCCAGCGTATGCCCCCTACTTCTTTGCCCTTCCTTTCTTCTCAGCCTATTCCACCTGTTTTATCATTCCCAGTCCCCCTTCTACCTTCTTGAACACCCTTCCCACTTCCTCCTCACTCATTATGCCTAACGATATCATATCTCCCCAGAACAACAACACTCTCTGCTGTGCATACCCCAAATAATCAAACTCTCCTTCCACTTCCATCTCCTTATCCCCCTCTGTCATCGGCGGTGCCTTCTCTTCTCCATCCTTACTTCCTTTATCTCCAGAAGTAGGAATCTTTGCCTGGACAACACCCCACGCAGCCCACATTGCATGGCTTGCTGGCCGCCATGCTCTAGCCTCCTCACGGAGCCTCTCGGCCTCAGCTTCGAGGGCTGCTTGCCTCGCGATTTCTTCCTCTTTGTAGCTGTTACTTAGTCCAAAGGGAGTGCGCGAATCGAGCATGAATTGTCCTGGCGGGGTGGCGGCGGCGTGAGTGGGTGTAGATGATGTAGATGATGGAGGCAATTTCTGGTATGAAGGCGTTCGAGTCCCAGGAAGCCAGTGCCCAACGTACGCTCTCAGAAAGTTCCGTTGCTCCTGCAGTGTGGGAAAGAAGGATTCGTGAACGACGTGGGGTGCGTCGGGAGAGTGATAGTTTGCCATCCATTCGCACTTCAGAGGTTAATACATCAAGCAGAGATGTGCTGGTGAAGGGGTGATTGGTGGAGATACATACAAAGTGATTCGCAAACTCAAACCCTGGACAATTCGCAGACGCATACTCAAAATCAATTACAATTAACTGCTTGTGTGTATTCATCGGTAGCAGCAGCGGGGAATCCCCTATTGGCTTTAGGCGTAGGATATTTCCATATTGAGTCTGTCTTTGTCAGTCCTCATTGCCCTCGCATATTACCGTGAGGAAAACCTACATCGTTATGCGCAAACACCAACTCCTTCCTCAGTCCTTCTTCTCCACCATACCGCGCAACCAACCATTCCCTATACCTTTTCACCGCATTTTCAAACATCTCCCAAGCCAACATACCACCCTTTTGCCCTCCTTGGGCTTCCACAGCCTTCATTATTTCTCTCGCCCTATTTACCCACTTCCCCCAATTTAACCAGACTACTGGCCCGGCCCTGATTTCATGATCTTCCAAATCTACTCCCTCATGCAACTCCCTCATACGCTTTGCAATTTGCCTACTCGTCTCTGGATTTCGAATATCGTCCTTCGTAAGCGTCTCCGCATTGAAGAACTCCTCAAAACGCCCATTTACAAAGGTACCTAGAAGACGCGGACCGATTTTCTTGCGGGCTAGCCGGCGGAGAATTGATAGTTCAGTTTCCCTATCGATGAGATGGCTCACTTGGGCTCCATAGATGCGAAGCAGTAACTTCCTAAACGGTAGATATATCCTCTATTAGCTCACTACAGTACAGGACGTAGCCGACGCATAATGGGAGTGCTCACGAGGGTTTTCTAGTTGATCTAGAATCACTTGCATCTTCCTCAATAATTGGTGGAGGTGAAACCATATATACTACGTTTGTCAATGCTCCACTAATACGCTTGATCTCCAACTCCTTATACCTATCCAACGCAATTCTCCGCCATCCTTTGCATCTCAGCGTATGGGTCAACTTCAGCACCTCGCTACTGAACTCATTCCACCCAATCTTCTCTGGCGTCCCCAAAGTCACTTCACACTCTGGAACTATAACGTCTCCGTCCGCAGTAGCCTCCGTATCTGAACCAGGTGCAGTAGCCGGACGGCTATGTGGACGAAGGGATCTTTTGCGATGAAATGGAGGCCGAGCCGGAGTACCTCTGCTTGGAGGAGTAACCGTCGCTCCACTAGAATGTACCAAAGACGCTGTCGATGCAGCTAGACTTGCCTGTACAATTTTCTCTAGCTGGTCCAGACTATCGGTACTCTCATTATTTGTTGTACTAGTCGATGTGATAGAGTCGGGAGAGCCGACATTTGGAAGTAGATTCTCATCCCCCTTAACAGGAGTTTCGCGACCTGGAATTGAAACTCCGACTTCCGCAGGTTGCTCTTGCTGTCGTAATTTCCTGGTCTCTTCACGCTTGGTCCTCTTCTTCGCCTTCTTCTCCTCCCTCCTCGCAGCTCTTTCTTTAACGCGTTGCTTCTCGTTCTTAATCCAGTCGAGAACCTGTTCCATAAACTTGGTAGCATTGGACTGAATTGCAGGCTGGCTTTGAGATGGGGATTGGTTATCACTGACTTCATCAGTCCGAACCTCCTTCTTTTGGTCATTCATGCGAGTCTCACTACCTGCAGCAATAATGGACGCAGTGGTAGAGGCTGAGGATCCACTAGCCGGCAATGCTACCCTCCCAATCGACATTCTTTTTGAAGACTTTTTTCTATGCAAGATTCGCGGAAGATGGTGCTTATGGCCCTGTCCATGACGCTGGGATGGGAGCGGCAGTTGCTCTGCATTGCCGTGGGATTCTGGAGGGGACGGGGGCAATTGTGTCTCTATGGTTTCGGTTGGTGCTGCTTCAGATCCTAGTGAGGGTGAGGGTGGTAATTTCACAAACTGTGGGGGAATATCTCCAACTACACTCATTGTTTATTAGCCCATCTTGAAATCACACCCTCTGCTTGAGAAGATGGGAGTTAAGTAAGGGGACTGAGAGGCATGTGATTAAGACCATACCCTCTGTGGGAGTTGACATCTTCGCCGGTTTCTAACGAAATCCAAAAACAATTGGGATGGCACAAGTACACAGACACTTGAACACGAAGTAAAAGTACTATACTCCAAAAAAAAAAAAAAGAGAAAAAAAAAAAGCCCCTGTATGAGTTTGAAGAAATGCTAATCTGGCTCCCTCTGTTTTTTGTGTGCTTCCAATTCCCTTTCGATGCACCCTAAAAATCCGAACACTCCCTCAATACTACGGGCAACAAAGCCGTCCCGAGACCCGGCACCAAAGAAACAATAAGATGGTCGTACTCGATTTCAGGTCCTTTAATCCTATTACCAAACTTCAAAACTAGGTTGTGGAGGGTAGTTCTTCAGTTATTGAACAGGCGGCAAGTTTAGTGGGGTTTAGATCGTCTAAGTAAATCTGTAGGTAAGTAATTTGATATGAAATGGGACTTCTCAAGTAGATCCGCGTGAGTAATGCAGGAATAGGCAGAAAGAGAAAGGTCGTGAAATCAAGTAGGATTAGAGAAGAGGGTTGCAGTAGGCAGCGTGCGAGGTGGCAGAGGGCTGAAATACTGAGGTAAAATAAAAAAAAGCAAACAAGGCCTCCTGCTCAAAGCGGAATGGGAAAGCGGATGGAAACGAAAAATCACCAGACTACGAAAAATCGCCACTGGGAAGGATTTATGAGGGAGGCTCAAAGATTGCTTTTGACAGTAGGCATGCTACGGCTAGGAAACAGCACTCAAGGCCAACATGTGAAAAGGGCTTACCAGTAGTGAGGAAATGTTTCTCTGAAGCTAATATGTTTGCTTCAGATTGCGAATGGCTGAGTCTAGCCGTGTAAGTGAATGTAGCACGTGCCTAGCGCTTGTAGGGCCACTTTGGCAATAGTATTGGGAGAAAGCCTTGCATTGCGAAGGAATTGAAGCACATTAGAGGCCGGCCCTAGGATCATCGATATCTACGCTGGAGGTCTGCACGGAGGATAACTGCCTATACTGACTGGTCTGTAGTGCAACCAGACCATGCTGACGATATAACGTCAGGATCTCCACTGTGTTGCCACTTCACAAAGTTCATCCTGGTACCTTATAGCATTCAATAGAGACAGCAATATGGTCATCCTAACTATTATATCGTTGATGTGTCTGCGAACATAAGTACCCTAGTCCCCCATAACGAGTGTTCATTGATCTCCTGCCCAGCACTGACACGCAGCAACTAAGTAGCACTTGTGTCCAATAGAATCCCGCCTCAGTCATATCGTGACAAATAAGGCAGTCCATTGGTACAGGTGACCCTGGCTATAATGACACTCTTGATAGTGAAATCCTAGCTATAGTGAAGGAATGGGCGAGATCGTTTGCGCACGCAGTTAAACACCCTAGCTATAGTGAAAAGATGCGCTGTAGTGAAAGTGAAGAACCTATCAGGACTAATTGATTCGCTACAGGTAAAGTCTACTTGCTACTGTGAAATACCGGGGGTTAGCCTCAGTGCTGCCTTTTTGTAATAGGCTTAGCAGAGTGGTGATTTAATTCAAAAGATCTCAATACAAAAGGAAAAAAAAAAATTTATGATAGTGTATCTGAATGCTTCAATATCATAGAAATTGAAGATAATGCCATTGGCTTTCCATTGGGATTAGGAAATAATTTGCATAACTCTCCTGAAATCATTTCTGTTGGGCATTCCTGGCGAGCATGACATACCTTCCATTTCTGTAGAGCTGGGCGTCCGAAGCGGCGTTGAGGGGACATGATATTGGCGGTCTGGTAAGGAGCTGAATTCGCAATTGAGTTCTGAATATCATACACTGAAAATTTCCGCATTGAACAATTTTTTTGCACCCCTGCCTACCTTGGGGCAGTACGTGACTCCTTGCTATCTATAGTGAAGAAAACCAGTCAGATTTCTTGGCCTTCATTGTTGCTAGTCTCACAACAGGCACAGGGCACGAGCCACTAGTTAGCAAAAACGCAATGGCGCATACAAACCATGCAATTCCAAGTTTAAAGCCATGCACGATAACTTGATCCCTGCCGCTCTGATACGAATTGTAACTAATACTACAAGGCTTAAATTAATGGCCTGTCGTATTGCGATATGTAGAATCGAGAATTAATTCTGCATGTTGCTTCCCTATTAGGTAGGCGATCACGGGTCACAACTTCCGCGTAGAGAATTCTTCCTGCACAGGGAACAAGAATGCGATAAGAAAACCTTCTGATCGTGCCAAGCCTTCATGATGTTCCAAACCAAGTTTGCACAAACTCTTATCTGCATTGATATCGATATCGTCTAGAATTAGCCATGGGAATATCTTGATTAAAGAACATATTATTACTGGCTCTGAATACCTGCTGTCGAAATTAACATGCACACGGCTCGAGAACAGTAGTACTATTAACACATGTAAAATGTAACAACAGTGTGCTGGCAGACGTCATTACCCCAAATCCCGTATGCATCTATCCATTTCGAAACGTCATGCGCACACACAAGACGAGACATTCGTCTTAATCTTAACCATTCTAATATGGACACAACTCGATGTGACACTCTGACATGCAGTCTAGATAGATCGCCTCAGATTATTGTAGAGTACTACTACGCTAAGATATGTAGATCATTGAAGAGAAAAGTAAAGTAATCAAATACTTGTAGTCATAAAGCATCGAAGTGTAATATTACAATGAATTCGTTGGGCACGAGACTATGAATTCGACTAACAACCCTAGATTCGCAAAATAGAACTCGAAGCTGGAATCACAACGCATACCAGACCTGTAGCAAGCCACCCAAGAACTATAACGAAAGCAAAAGTGGGTAAAAAACAACGTATAGATGCGCCCAAGGAAATAAAAGGAACAAAAGGATATACAGCAAAGCAGAGGGAAACAGGAAAAAATAGATTCAAAAGTAAACATAATGAAAAACACCGCTTGCGACTTTTCACACCAAAACCTCAAGAACTGCACGAAGCCAAACCCCCGCTGTCATTCAACACACTAAAGATAATGTTACAAAGAATATAACCTTAGCTAGACGATTATGCGCCATGTAATGCTTATAACCCTGCAAGCAGCATACCACCCATTGCATCCTCAACTGGCCTTTGTTCTTCTTGGGCTTGGCCGCCAGCACCGGCTGCTTCTCCTGCAACAGCGTTGGCTTGCCCTCCAGGCGCCCCCGCAACACCAGCACCAGCACCTGCATCGTGTACCGCTAATCTCTGCCTTTCCCTCTCCTCATGTGCCCTAACATGCCGCTCATGCATCCCAGGCACCAAACTTGCAATGAATAGGGTTAATCCACGCTCAACTGACTCATAAACTTCTCTCACCCGAGTCTGCCTCCGCTCGCCGTCCCTTTGTACCAAAAGTTGCGCAGTGGCAGCCGGACTGATAGGCTCTCCATTTGTAGCTGCTTGTACCGGCATTGTATGGTTGGGTTGCTGTAGAACATGGAGCTCTTGTGGGGGAAACAGTTCACGATATAATGCACGAGCATTCCGGAATTGGTTATTCAAAATTCCAGTTTGCCAAACTTGAAGATACTGTCAGCCCAAATCTCCCACAATTCACGCTTTATAGACGTACTGAATATCACCAATGCTAATGTTCCAAGTGTAGCTCTTCTTCGCCAGCCTCCACCTCCGCTGAACAGGACTACGAATATTATCAATCGAATGGCCAACCAAATATGAACCCCGCCATCTTGTATCCTCCTGTATACGTCACCAATATTGATCTGTCTTACTCGAAGCTGTGGTTGCTGTCGCTGATGCTGCTGTTGTTGTCTCGCTTGAGCAAGTCTGTTTAGCTCTCTAACAAGGAGATCTTGCCCTTCCACCTCATTTTGAGGTCGGTTTCTTTGGTTCTGGTGGGCTGGCAATCTAGAATCCGCTGTACTGAGAATTTGAGAGATGGTTTGTGGGGATATTCCTTCCAAGCTTGGTATATTTGGCAGTATTGGTGAGTTTGGTGATTCCCCTGGTAAATAATCTTCTACTCCGCTACCTATAATTTGGGTATTTTGAGGGGAGGTGGTGGAAGTGTTTGGGCATGCCAGTAGTGCATATTGTCCCTCAGGTCCTTGGAGTAAATATAAAGGCTGTGAGCTTGGCGCTGCTTGTAAACTTCTCAAAATTGCACTCATATCACCCCCTGTTGCATTTAATATCGATACGTCACTACGTGGTGAGATAGTGATGGGAGTCACAGGTATGCTGAGCTGACGGGCTAATACTCCCGGTGGGCCTCTGGAAGTCATCCGAAGGGTCGCAGTGGTAGTCCGAGTAGTAGTTGTCCTTGTGATTCGAGGATTACTCGCTGTAGACACAGTGCTAATCTCCCTCGGCCCATAACTAATCCGTGTCTCTACCCTAGTAACCACGGCTGGAGCGGAGGAAGCCCTTGAGCTTCCCAAGTTTGTAAGATCACTGATGCGGTCCAAATGTTGTCGCACATTGCCTATAGTTTCTTGAATAGATTCTCTCTGTCTCTGCAGTACAGCAGCCCTACTCTCCTCAGTGTGAGTAGGCACCGCTGTAGGACTAGTAGTTGAAGGCCTCTCGGGGAAGAAGCTGCTACGGGCAGAAGGTGTGCCAACTGGGGTCGCTCCTGATGGCCGAAGTGCTAAGTGGAAAGTGTATGAATCTGAAGCTTCATGCTGCATGTGTGCAATGTTAGCCTTTCCTAGAAAATGAATCAGTGTTAGTGAGGAGTTAGCACCGACGTTCTCTCCGTTTGCACTAGCTCCAAGAATGCTGCCAATACTGTGGTTGTCATCCAGGATCCGGCCCCGGTAGATAAGCCTCTGCTGGGTGTGATCAGGCCTGCTGTCTAATGAGGTCGTAATCCTATCTTTGAGCTGTCGTATTGTCGAGTCCAAAGGAAGCGCAAACTTGAGAGAGGTCGTAAGCTGAGGAGATGGCGACATGACTTTGATGTTGGCCACTGGAACTGATGCATCAGATGTAGAGCCCACCATGGCTGCTAGTACCTGGTCAGGCGAATCTGCAGACCTAGATGTTGAATTAGATCCAGGGGGGGTGACAGCACACGAGAGAGTAGGCTGTGAGACTGGGAGATGAGCTGCTAGCGAGATACGGAGAGGGGTTGAGTTCCGGTAACGAAGATCTGAGAAGCCAGTTGCTGTAGGCTCTAGTTCTGTGCCTGCCGCCAACTAGTTGATTCAGTTCTTGCAACGTGAAGCAAGAGTCTGGCGACTGAGTTTTGGACACATAGTCATGTTTGGCACACTCTGCTCAGTCCGGAACCTGGCGACCACTTAGTTGCTGACGAAGCGCGGAGTAGCTTAGTCAGAGGGCCATCTATAGTCTTGGCGAGAGTTTAGCTATTAAATTCTTGGAATAGCACAAGCTGACCTGAGTTTGCACTATTCCAAAAGGCGAACAGCGCATACGAATTTATGCAGCGTTCTAAGGCTGCAGTAGGTCGTATCAGATCGTTTAGACCTACTGTAGCATCAGTTTGAATGGCCAAGGCGGCATACGACGTAAGAGGTACAGTTGGAACTGGGGAAGTGTTTGTTTGTTACGTACCCAGTGCAAAAAGAATCGGGTTCGTTTGCTACATTCTCATTGTGCAAAAAAAACAAAAAAAAACAAAAAACAAAAAAGGATCCCGCTGCCACCAATGTCAAACTTGTCAATTGCAGCTATTGCAATCCGAGTCTCAAGCTACTACAGCTATCATTCTGCTATAGCACTGAATAAGCCTACCCAAAATGTCAGAACTACAAGCAAAGTGGACCTTCCAAAGGACACCGCGGGTTTGCTGAAAAATAAACCTCCTGTAAGTACACATTTCCTTGCAATGCTGATGTCCGCATAGGAGTTTTGTTGTACAATAACAGCATCTACTCTGTAATTTCTATTCCAATAATAGGTCCAGAGTGAGGATATTGTGAGGGTTGAGTTCTGCCATAATAGTGGTACAATGTGATCTCAATGTCATGATGCGATGCAATAGTGTGATGCAGTTTGCTATAGCAAGCAAAATGATACATGGCTATACTCACCTCTGTTGGACAGTTCCAATTTTTGCGGGCGGAAACTCACAGTTTAGTTTCGTGCGAAATGACCCTAGCGAAACGTAGAAATTGTTTTGGTTACCGTAGTTTCCACTTGAAATTTCGGCTATACGTGGTCAACCAAACAGGGCCTTAGTACTTTTCGAACCAGCGCGTACAGATGTTGGGTATGTAGAAGCCTTCCATAGCATTGACAATCCCCTCTCTCGGTCTATATCTTGACAGCCTTCCGTAGTAGCAGTAACAAAACTTTAAGTGGACATCGTTCACCTCCCTTAAAACCAATGATTGAACAGTAACCGCCCCAGACTTGGTGATATAAGGCTGAGGATGGCCAACAGCAGCCCAAAGCATAGATTGGATCCGGAATGAATAAATACATCCATTGGCTCCATCGTATCCATACTAATCGAGCTCACTATGCTGGACCTTCTCCGTTCTTGGACTTGTCAACACCACGTGACGCTGGGCACTGGCAGAGAGCACGCGAGGTCGAGAGGGAGCATTACCCTCAAAACTTATGGGTTAAATCGCAGAGGAATTATTCTTACACCTTACTCACCGGCTCTCTGAGAGGTTGTTCAAGGGGGTGGATATATGGCTGCTCGACGGCCTCGATATATGGCTGGAAGCATGTGCATTACCCTTAACTGATGAGCATGAAGAGACAGTCTAAAGGTGCAAATGACCTTATATCGACTGCAGAGGGTAAGATGCCCTGCTACGCCAACGCCCTCCGATGCTTCAGAAGGTGCCGGCATAGTTGCGCGGCCTGATAAGTGTGTCGAATAGTCGAGATGATCATCATGAAGGTACTGCTAAACGGTGCACATCAAGACTTTAAGTGTATCCTTCGAATTTCGTGCTGGTTAATGCATGATCGAATCCCTGCCATAGGCTGGCACTACAGCTACCGATGCGAGGTTACGTTGACCTCCCCCCAAAAAGGACATGCCCAAACTTCTCACACCAGATGAATGAATCTCTGTCTAAACTCTCTGCACTGTTTTCGCAATGCCTCACACCTCTAGCATTCATGCATAGTATGGCATATCTGATATGCACCAATTCTCGCTCCTACTCTCTCTCCGATACTTCCGATACTAGTACTCGTACCAAAAATCTGGAGGCTTCAATGACAAGCCTCTTTTTTGCACATGAACATGGCAGCATTCAGGAGGAGTAACACGTGGAAATTTAATTGGCTGTCGAGTCGAGTTATTGGTGGGTGGCAAGCAGTCAGTGCATGCAGCTAAGTATCCTGGAACATGGTATGGGGTTGCACAGGACGGACTTCAGGGCGATCCGACAGGGGGAAGGCACCAATAGCGGGCGATAAGAGTGCGTTTCCAAGCACGCATGCAGTTGTGCAGCGTGTGCAGGAAATTGCTATGTATCGCATACTCGAGTACAAGGGTTGACCGCTGCAGTCAGCTTTTTCTTGGGACAAAGCTACTGCAAGGAACAGTCAAGAGATAGGTTCCGTGATGTTGATCTGACGCAATTTTAGAATTCTTTGTGTTCAGGTTTCGGGTCTCGTCAGGTATCATAGTCAGGGTGTCTGGCCATGGGCAGACTGCGGACTATCCTCACAGGCATTCTGAAGGTTTTGCTGCGGCAGGACGGGTTCCACTTAGGAGCACAGTAACACTGCTGTGCGGGTGAGACTTGAAGAGGCCGATTCGCAAGGGCACCAGCTACAGTATACGTACGCTGATTCAAACTGGGAGGCAGGATATGAACCAGGCTGCTCAAAGTTGTGATACTACTTAGGTGGTCATATTGGTCGCAAGGCAGCGAATAGAGTTGCTGCTGCGCCGTGACTAGTATCTAGATCCCGACATACCAAATGTCACGTAACATACTCCGGCTGCCGTAGGGATCTGACTGCCTGCGCAGCAGCTCAGCCCTGCGTTCAGTGCTGTCACAGGTATCATATCATACTGCGTACACGCAATTATCTCACGGGCCCCCGTAGTATCATACCCACCCCGCAAGCCACGACAGCATCAGCATTATCAAATCTGGCATCACTTGTGGGCCCCGCCCCGCTGACAACAGTTCTTGTCCGCAGCGACCGCTAGCATAGCAGCATCGCCAGGCCCGCGATACGGAGAGATAATGCAGCGCCCAGCTCCTAACTCTCAGCGTGCGTCCTTGCTGCGCTTCCCGCCTGCTTGTGGCTGCTTCGTCATGCCATGCGCCCCCAAATATGTGAACAATCGGGGGCAACTTAATCGCACCTTCGACTCGCGCCTCCCACCTCCCTCCCCCCCCCCCTCCCTTGCGCTTCCCTCTAGCCCTCCCGCCTCAAACTATACGAACCAACGCTTCGATACCCCTACATCCCCAATTGCTCCGCGGTCCCTCCCTAGTCTTGGATTGAAGAAGTAAGCACCCTCCCAAAGCCAGGTCTTCTGCCCGTCCTCGGGGCTTTGAAATGCCCAGACGGAGTCATCTGTGGCCTTATCTCTATCACCAACGACCAGTTCAACAGTGTTGTGCCCAACAAATCAGTACTAGAGAAACGGGGCTTGCAGTGTCCATAACTCAGCCTTCTTTTCTTCCTCGTGGTGCATCCTATTTCTTTGTCACTTGGATTGCTCCACTGCGTCTGCTCAACTCTCATTGCATTATCTAACAATCCAGCTTCAACCTCCTGAGCCTCAGTAAGCTAAGGGAAGTACGGACTTCAATCTTTCAGAGAAACAAACTTGTCACCCAGCATATTAAGAATACCACAGAGTTATTGGTATCGTCTGAACACCGTCTATTCTTTCTTTCACGTGATGCTTTTGTTCGATAACCCTTTTCGAATACCTACATCATTCCGCCCTTTTGCGCCCACAGAGGCATACACCCTCTTCGCGTTAAATCCATCGTCAATACCTGGGAATGGAACTGCAACAATAATACAAAATGACTTGAACTCGGCTTCCTTTAGCACAAGCGGTGCCTCGACGCCACTTGGAAACTTAATACTACTGGTTTTCGAAGCGGTCCTGGAAGTTGTCTGTGTTTCGTTACCTGGTTACATCATCGCCAGACAGGGCATGTTCAGTCCGGATATGCAGAAATTTGTTGCGAATTTGAATGTATCGCTCTTCACACCATGTTTAAGTGGGTAGCCCACAGTTTATGCTATCTATACGGCTGCTAACGATGATTGTATAGTTTTCACCAAGCTAGCATCGCAATTGACGCTGTCAAAGATCGCGGAGTTGGCCGTCATTCCGGTGATATTCGTGGTCATGACACTCACATCGTATCTGTGCTCCATTATGGTGTGCCGAATTTTCAGATTTAGGAAACGAGGTAGAAACTTTGTTATTGCCATGGGAGTTTTTGGGAACAGTAACTCTCTGCCTATTTCCTTGGTTATCTCACTCTCGATGACGATTAGGGGCCTTCATTGGGATCGAATTCCAGGCGATAATGATGAAGATGTTGCAGCTCGAGGAATTCTCTATCTTCTGATTTTTCAGCAGCTTGGTCAGCTTGTGAGATGGTCATGGGGATATCACGTGCTTCTTGCACCACCAGGGAAACATGATGAGAGGGATGATGAGACTCCAGCTGTTCCACAGATTGACCCGAGGAGGCGTTATCGAGATGATCCATCTATGGACGAAGAATCCTTTTCAGACAGTGATATTGGGGCTCAGACAGGAATAGATCCGTTCCAATCACCACAGTTCGAAAGCAGCTACGTTGGTCTTCATCGGCATGCTCCTGCTGAAGCTGTCGGAACTGATGGATTGTTGAGTGTGGAAACAAGACATGGATACTCCGAAACCAACTCTGAATATCCTACCCGGGCACAGTCTCCAGATTCACCATTCACCCAATCATCTGCCACTTCGTTCTCATCTAGACCGTCTTCGAATCATGGTAACCCGGTTGAGGAGGATGACCTGACTTCCTTTCCCCCACCAGTTGTGCAGCATCAGCCACCATCACCAAGCATAGTTATAAAGTCTCGGCTTCCACCTTTGGTAGGCAAAGTTTGGATACCAGTCTCAAAGTTCTTTGTTGGGACTTACAAGACCTTCATGGCAATTATGAACCCTCCGCTCTGGGCTATGCTCTTCGCCATAATTGTGGCATCTATCCCCAAGCTCCAGGCTCTCTTTTTCACCCCCGGGACCTTCATACAAAACTCTGTTACTCGCGCCGTTTCCCAATCTGGCAACGTCGCGGTCCCATTGATTCTCGTCGTCCTCGGCGCAAACCTCGCAGGCAACACCAAGGCCACTGACTCTCTCCTCGACAAGCGCGCCGCCAACTTCAACAACAAGCTTCTTGTCGCTTCTATCCTTTCGCGCATGGTCCTTCCATACTTGTTTGCTGCGCCCTTACTCGCAGTTGCGGCAAAATACATTCCAATTAGCCTTCTGGATGACCCGATTTTTGTGGTGGTGTGCTTCTTGTTGTTAGGTGCACCGAGCGCGCTGCAGTTGGCGCAGATCTGTCAGATTAATGGTGTGTATGAGGCGGTGATGTCAAGAATATTATTCTGGTCGTATGTTGTGGTGATTTTGCCGAGTACGCTGGTGTTGGTGATTACGGCAATTGAAGTGTACGCTTCCCCAATTCTCCTAGATATATGGTTTAAATTCCCATTGCCCTGGTTGTGGATAGTATGCTAATGGTGTTCTGCAGGGTGAAATGGGCCACATGATTATGACCCGAGATGTGATACCGCAATGACGGCAGGATCAATTGGGTTAACAGTAACATTTGAGTATCTTCCTTTTTTTTTTTTTTTTTCCTCTCTCCCTTTTTTGGCATCACATTACATTCTGTGCTCGTTGCTTTTGCGTCGTGGGTAATGAGGCGTATGCTCCCGCTGTACACTGTTACGGAATTTTTTTTCCTCCGTTATAATTTTTGTGGTGGCATCCGGGTTTCCTGATGCGAACATTGGGAGGTCTTCACGGTGGGGTTGTAAATTGGTGAGCGAGATGGCATCTTTAATCACGAGACTAAGAGTACTCAAGCGGCTTTGTTGCACTTACGGATGCCATCAAGAGTTCACTTGACATACTACCTTAGCTCCCTTTCATCCGTTCTGTTTTTAATTTACATTCTACCAATTGATTTCCAGCAGTTAGTTATTTAGTTTATATCATGTTATTTTTCTCCTACTCTGCTTCTTTTTCGTGGGTTCTTACATAAAGGGTTTTCTTTTTTTTTATCTCACTTTATTACTTTGTTCGCTAAACATTCGGGTGGGTTTCGAAGGGGAAAAAACTCTACATTTGACAATGAAGGAAGGCTTTTATATTTTTTTCTATTTTTTTTTTTTTTTTTTTTTTTCTCTCTCCTGCCGTACGCGCTTTGGCTTTGGGTTCTTTGTAGCAAAGCTAAAGAAATAAATGGGCTTACATAGGGATCGGATCGGGATGGGTACGGTGAAGTGGGGATGGGGCGGTATATCTGTATTTTAGTTTTGCCTGCGTTGTTTTCGGCGGGGAAGAGGGGTCAGGAGAAGGAAGAGGGTTGAGGAAGGAGGAGGAAGAGAAGAGGAGAGGAGGAGAAAAGAGGAGGTAGAGGGAGGAGGCATGTATGATAGCGAAAACTTGGGTGTGTTCTCGTACCCAGACTATTGTCAGTTGGGTAACGATATACGCATAGATATTCTTACAACTAATGCTACTTTTGCATCTGTAGTAGCCTTACGTTGTATGCAGAGCTGCGTATGTAGCTGTCAGTATGTCAGCATGTCAGTATTTACTTGGGTCTCACGAACGCTGTATGGCGTACGCTTTTTCATAAGCATGTGCTAGTTTAGTTTGATGCAACGATATTTTTATGCAGTGTACGTAATAAGGACACTACAGCTGTAAGTTACCAGGGTACTATCAAGAAGATTTGAATATCGGTCTTTTAAGTGTACCCTTAGAATGAAACACAGTATACCTTGTAAAATAACCGCCAATTATTTGTATACGAACAGCAGAGAGAACGTTCAAACGTCAACTTTAGTTATTAATCCCAGCATCTACTACTATTTCCACCATACTCTATGTCGACATACTTCCTCAGCCATCCTATTCGAGTTAATGTAGAGCTTGAGCGCCCAAGCTTAAGTGATAGTATACCCGCTAGCAACACACTTGGTTTCTTTGTGGAAGTGCACATCCTCATTCATCTCAACCAAGGAAACATTCGTTACCTACAGCAACTCCGTTAGTCCTTGTACCCTCAAAACCTCCCAGGTTGCTTCTAGGCAAGTTAGAAACTACTCACATCCACATTCACAAACGGTGTCTCCTTCCTGAACCTAACCTCCATCGGGAAAAACTCCCCCTCATCGTCCGCCGTCGCCTCAAACTCAAAGCTGCCACTTGAATTACTGGGTCCAATACTCTTAATATTCCAATCCACGCTATCCCCAGTAATTTCGTAAACCTCGTCCACAGAGTTGATTACCGGCTCGCTCGTCTGGTATGGGATGCTAATCACAACGTCATGCAGCACGTCTGAGGTCGTAAGATCATACTCCACGGTGGTGGAGTAGTTGTTATTTGAGCCACGGTTAACCCAGACGACAAAGGTGATTGGCAATACGCTGCTGTCCTCGGGTACGCCAGGCTTCGAGGCTTGTCTCCATCGAAGGACACCCAAGCTTTGGCCGTTTGCAGGGAAAGGACGGTTTGGATCCTTCGCTTGGATGATCTTGTTGGACGTGAACAGATTCTTGTCGACGTTTGGATGCGTCTTGAATTGTGCTCCACCTTTCTCGTCCGCGGTAACGGCAAGCTTAATTTTGTTGAGTGAAGAGTCGGTAATGCAAAGTTGGAGATCGCCCTTGACTTCATAGGACTTCACGACGCCTTCCCTTGATACCTCTGCGGAGATGGTTTCATTGACAATGACGCTGATGGGATGGGCGTCAACGGCAAAGGATTGGCGTGGTGATGCAACGGTGGCGGAGGGAGTGGAGACAAGTGGAGCAGTTTCCTCGGCGGAGGCGCCGAGCTCATTGCGGACTTTTTCGAACATGTCGGTGGTTTTCGATTTCTTGCCGAGCTGCATACCTTTGCCTTTAGGTGCGGCGCTATGAAGAGATGAGTATAAATATGAAAGATGTAGAAGTATCATATATGTACGAGGAGGGACTACGAGACGCACGTGAAGGTTTTCTTCTTTTCTGCCTCATAAGAGTCGAAAGCGGGGGTAGCAGGGGAACGACTGGTTGAAGGCGGGGGCTGGTAGGTCGGGAATTGTGGGGTACGTGAGCCTCCGGCACGGCCACTCTTTGCCATTTCTTTTCGCTGTATGTCCAATTGCTTTGCCTTGCGCTTCCGTTCCTCACTGGCTTCAAACTCTTTGTTCTATATCATAATAGTAAGCAATTATTCATGCAACAAGCGTGTACGAGATGAGAAAATAGTATCGGTACCCTTGCTATAATCTCCTGGATCCGCTCTTCATGGGACTCCATTTCCATGAATGTCTTGATTTGGGAGAGCGTAAGGTTCTCTTTGTACCCTAAAGCCACGGCTTCGTCGAAAGCACTCAAGAGCTCGAACGCATTTCGCAGAATCTCCCGCTCATCAACTGTCCTGCAGATGCTTTGTGTGATCTGGGCAAAGAGATGCAGAGACTCAATATCCTGCAAGATGTTGGATTGCTTGTTGGTGATAAGCACCATATAGAACTCCTCAAGTGGCTGGTAGACATAACGGACGGTCTCAGTCTCGATGCTGCAGCGGATCCCAACGCCAGTGAGCTTGATGCAGACGGAAGAGGGGAAGACAGGCACTTGGAGCTTACGTCGTGTGTTGGGTGCCGGTATCAGTGAGCTTCGGGAAAGCCGCTAGGAGGCCTTCGATTCGGGACCGGGGCATGTCCCGGAACTGGCGGGACAGCACTGGCTTACCCCCACGGGTACATATCGAGGCTGCGAGGACGACCTGGCGGCCGGGAGTGTGAGCTCAGAGGACAATGGGAGGGAAGGGGGCGCCGGTGTACAAGGTGGGGCTGCGCATACCATTGGAAGGGTTCAAGCGCAGGCGGCTCTGGACTGTGCTACCTCTGAGCCTTGCTGCCGTCTCTGCTGCTGCTGCTAGCTTTTGGCGGGTGATGCTCGTGGCCGGCGTCGATGGGGGCGGAGATGTCTGGCTGCTGAGGTGGATCTCGAGCGTGCGGGAGCAGCACCAGCAATGCGACACTGTGGTATCTACGCCCGCACGCCGGGCGCCGATTGGCTGGCTGGCCTGCCAGGCGTGGGCGCCAAGACGCGAGTCAGGCCCTCGCCGCCCCGGCTGCCGGGGTGGTTCTGCGTGCGTAAGAGCCCGCCTCCCTGCCGCACCCAAACCCTACGCCCTCAACGGCAAGACAGACACAAACGTAAACCCAAATACCCCCCCCCCCGCCCATCCCGCCCAGCATCCCCTCCCCTTTTGCATCACCCATCCTCCCGCGGCGCTCCAGCACAGCACAACACCGAACCTCGCACTGCGACGGCGACGAAAACGCACGGCAAAGAAAATCCCAGCATTCTTTGCAAGTCTTAGACCTCACGCATTCAACCTCGCCCGCCCCTCTTGAATACCTCCTTTGCCCTGTCCTACACCAACCCTTCCCCTCACGCTCGCCTCCTTACTATATTCCTGCCCTTCTCTTTCTTTCCATTCCCTTTCACCCTACAATACTGTATTCTACTAACCCACAGCTTGTTGCTAATATTCTATAATAATTTTTTTTTCATATTTTTCTTTCTATATTTTCCTTTTTCCTTTCCTCTGTCCCATCCGCCAGAAGTACCTTGGCCGGGGCCCTATCAACTGTCAAGCACTCTTTATAGGTGTTGATGTGGGACAATAGACGACACTGCGTCACAAAGCAAACTCTCGGCTAGCTCGTCAAAAAAGGACAAAAGCAAGCATTAAGTAAAGGAAATTTGAAAACTGGTTATAGAAGATTCACAAGAATTTCGGGCCAGCTTCCAGTGACGCAACAATGGAGGCGATCCAGCATACCCATTTGATGCAGACTATTGGTGTCATCGGTGGAGATGACGAGATGATGGATTCGGACTATGACCATGTTGTACATCAGGACGATGATTATGATATAGAGTTGGATGGGACTGAGGCCTACTCGAATGCTGGAGATGATGAGATGAAGTTCGATATGGGGGATGAGGCCATCACCTATGATAACGATGATGTGATGCTCGATGAGGGGGACTTTCAGGCCACCACCATGGCTCAAGAGGAAATGATCATTACCGAACTGCACTCAGATCCTGTCTCCAGCGTCGAGATGAACTCAGAGCTCAATCCAACACAGACCCAATCCGATACTATCGTAGAATCTTCAGGAGATGCTATCGACACTCAACCTCATCGATTAAGTGGCACTCACAAGATTGGCACCGACCCATTTATATTGTCACAACATGCACCGGATGTGACTGTAGAAGTACCTAACTCACCTCCAGTTCACCAAACCCCACAAGAAGAACAGATTACCACACACGAAATTGCTGAAGATACCCAGGTTGAGGTTTCTGTTGAGACCACTGTTGAAACCACTGTTGAGACTACCGTTGACACGGAGGGAACTGTCAATTCCACCAACAAGACAGAAGCTGAAGGGCCATATACAGAATACGGCCAAAACGAAATTGCTCAAACAGAAGCAGCTCAGCAAAATGATACATCTAACCTTCAGACTGTAGTGACAATCGACAAAATACACCCAATTATTGTGCAATTTGAGTCTAACACGCTTGCGCTGTTCAACTCGGAGCATTACATCAACTATCCAACTTTGAGTAAGGACGAAAACTCGTACCCTGAATTACCTTCGGTGTTTCTACTACAAGATACATCTTTCTACTCGAAAGGTTTTGATGAACTTTTCGGCGCATTGCGCGAGATGTTCGCAGCCACTATTGGTGATGATGCTGAAATAACTATAGAATTTGATGGATTAGAATTGTTTTTACATGAGGTTAACATGCCAATTGCCTTTTTATTTCGATAGTTCGTTTCTAATACTTGATTTAGGATAATTTGTTGTCTAAATCAATCTCACTTTCTGACCTGATGGACTTGTATCTACGGCTGTCTAAGCAGGACGGCATTGAGAAGCCCGAACCTCTTTACATGGTTTTATCAACTCAGTCTAGATTTACTAAACGGTACAGTGAACTCCTAGCCGCTGCCGGGGACGGCAAAGGATTATCTCAAGTTTCCACATATAGCTCTACGAATCAGTATTCGGGTCAAGAAGGAGAAAATAAACCCGCCACGGAAGACAATACTACAGGCGCGCCAGATGCTGCAGAAGTCGGTGATGGTTTGAAATCTCCCCGAGCCACGGTCACAGAGCCTCCACAGCAAGAAGCAATTCCGGGTCAGCAAGTTGGTCATGGTCATCCTGCGGTCAGCCAGCAGCAAAATAAATCCGAGGCCCCTGAAAACATGCCCAATGTTGAAGGAACCGAACGTGACCATCTGGTGCAGGAATCTCAGAATTTGCAACAAGAGACCTCAGCAAATGATGTAGATCAGCACCCTGCTGGGCAAGCAAATGAAATTGCAGGGAAGGAGGACAGCATGAAAGAGGGTAAGAAAGAGGAGGTAGTGGTAGAAGAGGAAGAGTTACTTCTGGCAGAGGAGGAAGCAGAAGATGATAATGTTGATCAAGCAGCAAAAGGAGATCCCACAGAGAAAACTTACCCAATTAGCACAAACTCAACGGGGTTATATATTGAAGAAATGACAGAAGAAGAGGTCACTGAAACGCAACTTCCAGAAGAAGTTTCTGAACCAGAAGACGGCCATGCAACGGAAACAGCAGAGATTCCTGAAAATGATGAATTCCCAGAAGAGCTTCCTGCGGACGAAGTGGATGAAGTGGAGGGAGATGAATTTCAGGATGTAGAGAACTTCCATGAAGAAGAAGATGTTCATGAGGACGCTGCTCATGCACAAGACAGCATTCATGAGGATGATGAGTTGAATGAGGGTGAAAACATAAATGAGGAACAAGATGTGCAAGAAGAAGAACACCAAGACAGCCCCCATCAGGATTTCACGGAATCGCAGAATTATCAAGAACAGCGCACTGAGGTCGACGATGATGAAGGACAGGCTGTACAGACGGATACCGCACCTATTGCGGAACTGGTTGTGGAGGAAGAGGAACTTCTGGAATATGAGGAAGAAGATGACAAGGATTTGCCGCCGCATGTCTCTAGTCCAGCCGATGCCCACGATGCAGAGGAGAATGAAGAAGGGACTTACGGGGCTGATTATCAAGAAGAACATTCACCAGGCACAGCTCTGGACTCTCATACTGATGGTAAAATAATGAACTCCGAGACTCTTTAAATTCCGTAGCTAATGTGCGTTTCAAGGTATAGTCAGTCCAACAGCACCTGTACAACTAGACAACCAAAGTCTTAGTTCAGCAACTGTGATTGACGGAGGCGACATTCAGTCACCAATTGAGTATGGTGCCTCATCTCACACAGGCACTGCGCAAACTCAATCCCCTCAATTTGATAACCAGCCACACCGAATTCAGGTGCACCAATACGAAGATGATCAAGAGGTTGGGAATGCCACGGAGGGCGTTCATCCCGAAGATCAGGAAGGCTATTATGTGGGAGAAGACTATGATTATGAAACGGAAGTATGGCAGCAAACAGAAGAGAGTGAGGAATACTATCAACAAGGCTATTACCACGGTACTGAGGAATATACGGAGGGCTTCGCGGGAGGTGATGTTCTTGGTCAAGAATACAATGGCGACGAAAATGATGAGACTGAACATGTAGAGTCTCATGATTACAATGACCCAGAGTCCTATGAGGATTATCAAGAACTTGGCGAGCAAACATTGCATGATCGCAGGTCCCCGAATGGAAAAAGGTTACGCGAAGAGGAAAGTGATGCTCTTGATGTGCAAGGTAAGTTAATCTCCTAAAATAGAATGAACTAATGTGTTAGAATAATGGAAATTCTGACTTTAAAATAGGTGTAAAACGCAGTCGCTCGGACTAAATTGCCAGGTGTCGAATTTGGTCGGGAAGTCCTTCCAGTGACTCTTGAATCGCAACGGCATTTCATCCTACATACTAACGACATCTAATTTGAATTCTCAAAACTTATATTCGGAATATTGGCGGGGCGCTGAAGGCGTACGGTTTTATATTCTGGTCTGCTGGATTAATTTTCTGGTTGTATTAATGATGAATTGGATATGCTCCAATAAAGGTAGGGTTTAAGAACGAAAAGTGATGGTGAGTGCCTTTCGTTGGCCATGTGCAAGTGGTCTCCATGTAAGTTGATGGGCAAGCAATTTTCCCCTTTGTCCCTCCCCCACATATACCACTCTGCCTGGTCACCTTTGTTTCTTCTGGTCTCTTTGATGCGAATGTTCTTGACTTCAGAAGGAGCGTGCTATTTTTTCTTTTCGTTTTCTTTTTTTCTTTTTTGTCTTTATGTTGCTGTGGGTCAAGAATGTTTCATGCACCTTCTTGGCCACGTTTTCGCCTTGTTTTCCATTCTTTTTCTATATATCTTTAATTGCTGTGACGTTCGTCGTTTGTCGGCAGCCCCCTTTTCCCCTAAGCCCTTATTACATTTTCAGCTTTAGAGTGCTTCGTCCAGTAGTGATGCTTGAGTTTGTTGAAGTTGGAAAATGGTCGCCGGATATGCCTTCGTCAATGACGCTTGTGGAATGGATGAGATATTGGGCTATGGATTCCCTCTCATACATGTCAAAGGGGAGTTGATGACAGCTCTTCCCAACACCGAACATTGCAGATAAAGAGAGCGGAAGTGTTGATTGATGTCTTGGAGTTCGATTCATATGGGCTATTTTCATTTGGATTTGAACTCGAGTTACTAGCTTGTTGGATTTACGGGCATGAGAGCTGGACTTCAGGTATTGCTAAATTTTATTTCTGTAGGCAGAGTAGAGATGAGCGGTTCATGTGACTGGTTGGTTTGATGGGCGAAAATATGGGATTACAGGGCGATCACTCCGCTTTTACTAAAGCCACTATCACACGTTGTTTAAAACTGTGTCTTACCACCATCCGCTAAGCAGGGAGGACGAAACCAAGCAAAATATTTCATGCAACCACACTACGCAAAGTGCCTTTTTGGAATATGCGTAAAACAGAATGACGAGCCCGTAATATACAAACGAATACATTAACTGCCCAGTGATCTCAATCCTGCGCGCATATGTTACACGTGCTTTGTTTCGAGATATGTACAATCAACAGGGATAGCCCACCCAATGAACGACAAGGTGAACTTGAGAATAAATAGATTCCCCGTATGAGAACCCTAATGTCCAAAATTTCTCAATGCCAGCCTTCTGACCTTTTTACGGACCTTTTCCTCTGCCACACCCTTTTCATCAGCTATTGCACTGAAGGTACCCTTCCTTCTTGATCCCCTCTTGCCTTCCTTGAGACCTAGCGGCAAGGGATGTTCCTTCTCCCACTCCTCATCGCTTTCCCACTTACGTACGGCTTCTTCCTCGTCCCATTCACTTTCAATCAAATACCACTCTGCAAGCTGATATTCTACACATTTTGTACGGAGCTGGAAGCGCTTAACTTTTGTCTTCCTTAAATATGTTTCAGGGTCTTCATGGGGATATGGGCATAACGAAGGCCCTTGGTAGAAGTCAGAATGGGGGATGAACAGAGTCCGTCGAGCAGGGAGAAGATTGTCACTGAAAAGGGCATTACTAGAGCGTAGTATGAATGGAGGGGTATTGTATTGAAGGGATAGAGATGATATGGTGTCTTCTGGGCGAAGATGATGGATGACTCCTACTCCAAGCTTGTCCAGGTGGATAGAAGGTTGCGGATGTTCATATGGAGGCGGCAATCCATCTTCGGGAGCCTGAATGGGGCTAACTGTAGAATGTGATGGTGCGGATTGTGAATATGATGGCGGAAGAGCCGTATAGGAAGCATTTGGAGAACTGCTGGAAGTTTGGCAGAATGGACAGTACGTCAGGAATCGAGAGTTACCCTGTTTCTTAAGGTCAGTTATCAGTCTTTGTGTTATCACCAAGATGGCGACTATTGTGAATCCCGACGACGCGCTGAAACTGAGAACTCGATCATCATGACTTGAAGAACTTAGATGAAGCGAAGCTCACGTCAATGCATTTGCCACATATAAACCTGTGGCAGCAATCCGTTTGATGGTTCTCGTGGCCATCCTTGGTGAATTTCTTCCCCTCGGGATGAATAAGTAATGATCCACATATGCAGCAATTTGGAATCGAGGAGTAGCTCGGGAGCGACATTGTGTCAGATTTGGGTAGACCGTTTGATGTGCTGTGATGTGAAGTTGTGGAGATGACAGTAACGCGCAAACTCACGAGGTGCTTGAGTAGCCCTTGCCACAATTTTATATCTTATCGCATCTTATCTGGATATTAAGTAAGTATCCATCAATCAATCCAAGGCTTAACCCTCTCACCCACCATTCAGTTTGCCAAGACTCACACACCACACACTACATGAAAATCTTACTACCTAGTATTATACACAGAACATCAGGACAATCACACGATCCATTACCAGCCGACCCCCTTGAGCCCAGCCTTTTTAGGTACGCACCTCCCAGCTTTTTGAATCCTTCTTTTAACTAAGAAGGACACTCATTACGGCTCGGAGTTCTCTAACACCCCTACCTCAACTCTCGCAGGTTTCTTAATTTCCTCGCCACAAAAAAACAGCAAAAATGGTCCGAACATCCGTTCTTAATGACTGCTTGAACTCCATCAACAATGCCGAGAAGGCTGGGAAGAGGCAGGTCATGATCAGGCCTAGCTCTAAGGTCATTGTGAAGTTCTTGAGCGTCATGCAACAACACGGTATGCGATAAAAATCTCTTCCACTCGGTTTCTGTGTCTTTTCAATGCGATTGGATATGTCGGATTGATAGTTACAAAACTCGTGGGTAACTATTGGAGAACATGCCATTTTGGATTCTACGGCGTGTGCAAATTGAAGTGAAAAATACAAGTTTGAACCAGAACACTAGAATCGGGTTGATAACTAGACGAACCGTCCTGATTTCCTCCACGACCTTTGTCCTTTAATGGCCCGAAAGATTAAACCATTCTTCAGCCTGGATCCTTACACATTGGAGTTCTTTAATTTCATTTCCACGAATTCTAACGTTTAAATCCTGGCTACATTCCTTCTATCATGCATTGCTTTGTTAGCATGGTTTGTTAGGTGCAATGACTAATATGGAGGGCAATTATAGGATACATTGGCGAATTTGAGGAGGTCGATGATCACCGTTCCGGAAAAATTGTCATCCAACTCAACGGCCGTATCAACAAAACTGGCTGCATCTCTCCACGATATAATGTCCGTCTTGCGGAAATGGAGAAGTGGGTCGTGAAGCTTCTTCCTTCCCGTCAGTTCGGTTACATCGTTTTGACCACATCTGCCGGTATCATGGACCACGAGGAGGCCAGGAGAAAGCATGTTGCTGGCAAAATCATTGGATTGTACGTCACCTGTCTACCCCCTTATGACTACTTCGACGCTAATACATTTTACGTAATATAGTTTCTATTAAATGTTCCGATAAGTCCAACAAGTTAGAATAAATCCATTCTTGTAACTCGTGCATGACCGGCTCCATGTGCATCCTCCTCCATCAACTTCATATATCCTCCTCGCCATTATCCTGCAAGTGTTCATCTGGGCTAGGTTTATTATTACTCTTTGTGCAAAGGGTTTACCGGTGCCAAATCTTGCCTGTTGTCGAGAGTTGCAATATCTGGTTTTCTTAGCATTCCTGTACGTTAATTGGGGCTTAAGGGTAACATAAAAGCAGGGTTTAGCTGGGATTCATGTTTTTCATGTTTTTCTCTCCGTTTTTCAAATTTTGGGGTGGAATCTAGTTTGCAATGAGAATTGACTGCTAGGTACGCCCTTTTGACCAATTAGCTCCATTGTTGTAGCTTGAATGTGCGCTTGCATAGGAGACGCAGGGCATACAGTTAGACCTTGCTATAATGAACACACCACACTCTCGGATTTCCATCCCCACACAATTTAACCTTGCTATAATGAAATCGCACCAAATAGTGTAATGAAAAAATTTAGAGGAAGTTATTTATATTTACATGCAAATTGTTCTTGCTATAACGAAAAGACGCTAATTAAATCCAGAGAAACCCCCCGCTACTCGCTGCCTTGCCTCCTGCGCACCAGTAATTCTTAAGCAGCCCAGAAAACAGCAACTATGTCGCTAAGCACTAGTGGTTAGTTTAAACCAAGCTGTGAGTGTCTGTTGTGTCGCCGCTGGCTAATAGGTATCTCGACTGTTTGTGCCCTGATCACGGTTGTCAATCTACAGTGACCCGTAAAAAGTCTTGGTGATTGGGCAATATTGTTATTTTTAATCTCCCACTATCACTGCTCCTTAAATTTCTATTTCCATTCCTACCACCACCGTCCCATTCGAATTGATCTCTTAATGTGGCTATTTCCATTACTAGTAAGTCTTCATTAGTAGCAAAGCTCAGTAAAGACTGCGAATTCAGGTGCCAAGACTATATGACTACAGTAATTTGCCAAAATTTTCTATACTGAAAACCTTGCCAAATTTTACGTCATCATTATAGTAAGGTCTGACTGTAGTTTCATACATATTCAGATGACTAGTGTTGCTGGTATTGCTGGGGTTGATATCCATGCGCTTCAGACACATGAATTGGCGAGTGAAGAATCCACGAAGGCTTGTAAGTTTGGGGCAAGCTACTCTGAGATGATCCAAGAAAGGCTTGGGAGATGGTGCTCGATTCAATAAAGGGCAGGGATGTAAGGGCCTCCACTTCCGCGCTGGGTTCCAACATCACTTTGAGGTCCTGCTCGAACTACATATGGGAGACTATCGCTGAGCAAAAGCCGATTTTGTTAGCGTCGATTTGGTGGGATGAGGCCGTACGTGGGGTTGCTTGCATGGAGGGGTTGGTAGCCTTCCGCAAACGTAATCGATGGCGCACTGCTTTGGACGCCAAGGCCCAAGGTATTGCTAAACTCAACGAAGTATGCAATGAACACAGTTCACTAGTGTGTCACGTGCCCAAAGACTACGGTAACCCCGGCCTGGGGACACAAAGTAGAGTACAAGCAATAAAAAAAAAAAATTATCAAGACGGTAGGTCCAAGAAGCCTTACTAGTTCTGTAATTCTTGACTGTAGAAACCTTGCACAATATGAGAAGCTATTTCTGTTGGTTGGTTGTGCACTTTAATGAAATTGTGCTGCACAACGACCGATCAATCGATACCTACCACTTCTGGGTAGTACCCACCAAGGTGCCCACAGCCAGGCTAAGTAGGTACCTATTTTATCAGCGTAGTCAGAATAAAGAGGGATTCCCCCCAAGGTGTCGATATCAACGAAAAACACACAAGGTCTTGGTACGGCAAATTGGCCGCCCCGTGCAACGTGACTTTACTAGGTACAAGGTAAAAAACTATCAAACCGCGAAGTTGCATGCCGCCGAGGTGCTTCGAGAATGATATGACCCGGATTCAGCGATAACAGAGACAGAAAGGTTGTATGACATTGGTCCAATACTGATTAATCAACTCGGTTTTCCCTGCTTGTGCCCCCAATGTTCGAGACGGCCCACCATGCTGCGTGGGATGCCAACTGTGATCTGTTAGGATTGTTGAGCAAGCATATGTTGTCATCAGGCTGCCATGCTGCTTCGCTTACACAACATAACAATTTGTTTCCCCGATCTTGTCATGCAGCCCAGTCATTACTGCAGGTATACCAGAGCTTCGGACAACGGTTGAGCATAAGTAGACCCTCTTTTCCCCATCCACCCACCACCCCACCATCCCATTAACATATACCAAAGTTGCCTCCGACTTAACACCCCTTCGTCCAATTCATCCCTCCGCACTCCTGCATCTTCATCTTTATACGGACGTAACGAGCCATGAAGTTCCTTGTGGTCCTTGCAAACCTAGCTTCTATCCTTCCCTATGCTTTGGCTGCTCCTAAGCCGCCCACTCCCACTCCGACCCCCCTCCCCCACGAGACCCCTCTCATAGGACCCCTTGGCGTGCAAATACACTCCTCCTGCAATGCAACCGAGCGCCACCAGCTCCTCCACGCCCTTGCCGAGACTGAGCAACTCGCTCTCGTTGCCCGCGATCATGTGCTCAACAATGGCCCGTCTGACAAGCTGTTCAAGAAGTACTTTGGTAAAGGCCCTACTGCCGAGGTGATTGGGTGGTTCCAGAAGCTTCTTACCGGTGATAAAAGCGGAGTGTTGTTGCGCTGTGACGATATCGACTCGAACTGTCATCAAGATGGCTGGGCAGGGCATTGGCGAGGCGAGAATGCCACAGAGGAGACGGTCATTTGCGAGTTATCATACCAGATCCGCCGCCCATTGGAGCAGATGTGCGCACTGGGCTATGAGGTTGCCACCCATAAGACCAACGTCTTCTTTGCATCCGATCTAGTCCACCGATTCTTCCACGTACCAAAAGTGTCCGAGTTGGTCATCGACCATTTCACAGACTCATATGAGGAGTGCTTGGAATTTGCCAAAGCCAATAGCACATTTGCTGTGAGAAACACAAACTCTCTGCAGTTCTTCGCCTTGGAGGCATACGCCTATGATGTTGCAATTCCCGGAGTTGGTTGCCCGGGAAAAGTGAAGACATCAACTAAGGAGCCAGAGACAACTGCTCCAACAACAACACAAACGTCGGGACCAACAACGACCGAGGCTCCCAAGGTTTGCCACACACATGCTGATGGAGTCGAGCACTGCGAGTAGTTAGCTGAAGCTTGGAGATCGTCTTGGGATAAAAGAAGGGATGTATGATGATAATGAGATTTTTATTTTTACCTTTTTTTCTTTCTCCTTTCATTGCCTATTGTTAGATTTCTTTGTCTTTCCTTAAGCACCTAATGTAAATTCATTTCTTATCTTTCCCTCAGCCTAGTACATAGTCAATTATGTCAATACGATTTATGATTTCTTCAGCATTTGAACAACTCCGTAAAGTGCATGTGAATCAATGGAATGTATTTTGATATTCTAGTAGATAAATCAGTCCCGAAAAACGAAACAATCAAACTGTAGTGTAACAAAAAAAATAAAAAATAAATACATAACAAAAAATGTGTCCCGAAGTAAAAAGAAAAATAAATGAAATTATACAAGTAACACCCTATCGTAAGTACATGAATTAGCATCTTCTGGAGCGACAAGGTATAGAGAATTCCTCTATTGTACTTACGCATTCACACACCCGTCATTCTCTGGATTGTTTGTAATTTGTGCCCATTTACCCCACACAACCTTCCCCCAGCGGTGACCAATCCCAATTCACTAACGTTAACCTCAATAATTGTACCCTTCGTCAATACACCCAGTTGGGTATACATAGGTGATTGAGGATTCTTCTTGACACTGAGTATGGGTAGTTGAACTGTTACGCCCAACTCAGGATGTGTGACATTTGCTTTTTTATAACGGAGACCCATGGGACGGATGAAACGCTCATATTTGACAGGTCGTCGAGTGAAATCGTTTCCAACTAGATATTTCGATTAACACTGTCGATGCTCCTTCTTGCGAATTCGCCCACTTACCGAATGTAGGCTTTGTAATAACCCTCTTCCACCCCTTCTTCGATGTTTTCTTCCCCGTCTTGACAACCTTGAACATCTCCTCCTCTGAAATCCCCCTCACCTTCGGAATCGGTACACTAAACTTGGCAGCCTTTTCCGCCCTTTTCTGCTTAATTGCTGTCGACAGCGCCTTAGCCGAAGTCGGCTGGGCCCTGTCGAGCAGGTAAGCTGGAAGCGGGTTGGCACCAGGCTCCGACGGGCCAGAGTCGTTCTTGATATTCTTCTGCTCATGCTTCTTGATAGTCTTGCGGAGCTGGATCTTCTCGGCATGCCGCTTTTTGGCGTACATCTTCGCGCGAAAGCCATGGAGGGATTGGGCCTCCTTTGAGATCCTGTGGCCTTCACGGGCGGCCTTCTTGCGCCTAGTTAGTGCGGAGAGGAGGTTAGCTGTCTGGATCTCCGAGGGGACTGAGTGATGAAAGACATACTTTTTCTCATCGTGGTCCAGACGCTTGCCATGAAGCTTCTGCCACCGTTCGATATACTCGTGCTGAGGCTACTCCGTGATCACGAAATCGATTAGCATTGCTATACCGAGGAGGCGAGAATCGGAGGCATACCATTGTGAATATGTATTGAACGGCGAGCTGTGGGGGTACTAAGGGGGGTGCCGAGTGGAGGCGATCTCCTGCCAGAAGAATGCAGCTTTCAGTGCGGGTGCGCTGGAGGAATACATCGATGGAGACTTGCAAATCTTGGCGGGTCTCGCTGATGCATGCTTACATAACCCGCACCCAAAGCGTCACGAAGCACATGACGCAGAAGACCGCTCCTCCCCAGCGTCGCGCATTCCAATTGCACTCGAGGGAGCACCCCGCAGCACTCTCCTTGCCGCTGATATATGCGCGCGACGACATAGGTCCGCTCTCCGCCGTGTCAGAAAGCAGGAAGCCACAGCAGAAGCCGCAGGAAGCAGCAAGCGGGTCAAGGGACCCCGCTACACCCCGCCGCCCCTCGGCGCCGTCACAATGTTTCTCCGCACGCTCATCCAGCGCACGCTCTTCCGCAGCGCTCCGCCTCGGGCGCAGCTCCCGTCACCGACTTTCTTCTGCGCAGTCCCGTACTTTCTACCGGTGCTCCCATATCTTGCAACTACTAAAGGCGGACGATTCCTTTCGACCAACCCAATATCGCACCAGCTCCAAACGACATCCGCATCCACCTCTCCTCCACCGCCCCCGCAACCGGCGATATCGTCTTCCGACCATTCTGTCACAGACTCCGCCTCCCTTGCAACCCTCTTCCCCCTCCTCAAGCTCCAGCCCTCCCACTACATCACCATCCACATCAACAACTTTCCCTTCCTCGTCACCCCCGGCGACCAACTGACCCTCCCCTTCCGCCTCCCCGACGTCAGCGTTGGGGATGTCCTGCGGCTTACACACGCCTCTGTCCTTGGTTCTCGCGACTACACCATCAAAGGTGGTCCGTTCATTGATTCGAGCCTATTCGAGCTCAGGGCCCGCGTGGTTGAAGTTACAAGCGAGCCGATGCGGATTAAGATTAAGAAGAAGCAGAGAAATAGGAGGAAGAAAACTGTTAAGAGCAAGCACAGGTACACAGTACTAAGAATTGGGGAGCTGATATTGAAGGATTTGCCGGCGGAGGGGGTTGCGGTGGGTGCTGCGCAGGTGTGAGGCTCGAAGTGTTTAGGCCGGGAGTTCGGAGGAGGAGTTTTGAGGGCGACAAGGCTCTCCAATTTATCATATCATTAAAAAGACAGGCTAATCAGCCAAAAACGGGTGGATACCAAGGCCGTACAAACAGCAAGGAGGGTGGATACTTCATATATTGGCATGAATTGTACAATAAAGTTTTCAGTTGAATAGATGCATTGAGAAATCTGGAGTAGTCCAGGGTGGGATTAGTGAGAAGGGGAATTCAGCATTAGAGGATACACTTCCCTTCTTCTAGAACCAATAGGGTTCTCTGTGTACAAAAGCCTCTTTCTCTCAATATATACAATTTGTATATATACGTCACAGCGAGTTCAGGGTTACCCTCATCGCTCTTCAAAGAACAAAAACCTCAATAAACCATACTCTGAAACTTTTTTTAAAAAAAAAAAAAAAAAAAAAAAAAAAACATGGGGCTAAGTAAAGTTCAATCATTTAGAGAGGGCAGAGTGCGCCGTGGACAATAAATAAATGGCATGCTGATAGCTTGCACCAAATCTAGGCAATATAGCACTATTAACATAGAAAATAATCTAATCTACGACGCACCTTGATACATCACATTAAGTATCGATTTCTACATGGTATAAAAGCGCAACGAAATTCATCAACAGCGAGCGGTCCCCTGAATCGAATATTAATCAACACATCCCTACTCTGGCCCCACCCTACTCCTCGTCACTATCTACCACTGCCATTCTCTTCCTTCCTCTTACCACCTCTTGTCTCGGCGCCTCGTTCTCTTGATTTTCTATATCTTGCTCCCTTTCCTTCTCTTCCTGTTCCCCTTCTCCCTCTCCCTCCCCATGACTCCGACTTCTACTCAAACTCTTATTCATCGCCAGCTCCTGGTCATCCTCATCCTCATCCTTCTCCGTCTCACTATCACTCCCACTACCTAATAACCTCGTCGAGGCCTTCGACGACGTATGTGAGGGCCTTGACATGAATGATGTCGCGGAGTATTTACTAAATCTGGCAAAGTTTGTTTCCATGTCGCTGTCATTCATCTCCACTGGTTCAGTTTCCGGCTCTGAGTCTGGAGCCGCCGCTTCAGCGTCGGCAGCAGCATCCGCCATTTCTTCATCACTGTTATCACTGATGAATAACGACTTTGGCTTCTCCCCTCCGTTCTCCTTATCGGACTCTCCGTCTCCATCGTCCTCACCACTTTCCTCCCCCTTGCCTTTCCTCCTCTTCTTCCTCCTGCCTTCCTCCTCCCCCCCTTTTCTCTTCTTTGTACCTAATACGGCTTCTTCCGCTGGCATCCCCAATTCCTTATCAATCTCTGTCCCCATCTTCAATCGCATCGCCCGTTCCTTTTCAAAGAATAGCCTGTCTCTCTCCTCGTCCTCCTCCTCGTCCGAATCATTGATATACACCGCCGACTTGATCTGTCTCCTCTTTTCATCGTCCCTCTTCTTTTTCGCCGCCAACTTCTTTTCCGCATCCTCTTCTTTTTTGCGCAGTGTTTCTTCGTCTTCTGGTTCTTCATCACTGCGGCGACGTCGACGACGAAGTTTCTTTTTCTTATCTTTCTTGGATTTGCGGGGCTTAAGGACATTGGGCCCAAAAAGGTGCTCATCATCAGACCGACTATGGTCAATCCCATCATCCTCGTCCTCATCCTCATCATCGGAAGACTCAAGCCGGTTGGCACGTGGTCGGGCTTTGCGTCGGAGAAAGTCTTCTGCGGTTTTACCATCTTCATAGGTGGGGGGTTCGTCCGTGTATTTTTTGAGGAGAGCCAGGTGGTCACGGAGGGCAGCAGCGGTGATTGAACCGGGGAGTTCCCATTTAAGCTTATCGTCTGCCAGAGTGTTTGTTAGCAAGTTATGATAACGATAGGAGTGCAAGGCAACACACCATCTATAGTAGACGGCTTAAATCCCAATATCCTCAGCAACAACATCACCTTTGAATCCTGCGAAAGAGTCGCCTTCCTCTCATCTGTATCCGGAGACAGAACAAACGGCGGCGCGGCTCCCTCTGGCGGCTTCAATGCGTCCACAGGCGCTTCTTCGCCCTCCAGCGTTACCTCCTCCATTCTTCGAGCAGTAGTCTCGCTTTCCCAAGCTTGCCGTTCGTTTATAGCCGAATTGAGAACTTTCTTAACCCAGTCGATGGTGTCATCTTTGTTTTCGTTTATGAGCACAGAAACAGCGACGCCAACTTGTTCGCTGTAGGAAAGTTTGGGGCTAACTTCAAGTTCGACAGGTGCTCTGTTGTCCTGATGTTAAGAACATTCATATTTGTGTAACTACGAGAAGAACGTACCTAGGCTTCCGCGTCTTTGGTTGCTCATCATGCCCATATTGTATAAAATAATGCGTTCGATTGGTTTTTGTAAATAGTAGCTTTCAAGAAAAATTAGCATATCCTAGAATGCTAGCGTTCAGGGCAACATGCTTACCTCAACATATAGCGCTGGTGTCTTCTGCAATTTCCTGACCAGCTGCTTGATATAATATCTCGTAAACTGATCTACCTCCTTATAGGCCGGATGTGTCACTGGCAAAGCTTCCTTGCCCTTCATCATGCGATTCAGCAACTCCAACACATCAATCCTAAACAACACAGCCTCTAATTCTCTCTTCACGAATACCCTATGCAAGAACGAAATCGCTCTCTTCATCTGCGCGTATTCCAGCTCATTATAATACGCAAGAAACTTAAGGAACGTGTCAACAGCAGAGTTACTCATGAACTTTGTTTCATATTTGATAAAGTTGAATGCCCGTTCTCGGGTCACGCGGCTATTCTCGGCGTTTAGCTCCTCATCGGATTCAGAGATGTTACCATCCCCAGTTTCGTCGGGCTCGCCATCAACTGTGTTGGCATTAGAGTTGGCTTTATTGCGTTTGGTTTTTTGACGCTTGGCTTTGATAAAGATGTAGGTGTTTTGCTTAGAGTAGCGTTCTAGCACACGGAGGTGGACGTGGGCCAATTCAGTGCAGGCGTCGAGGTATCTAGATAGGTTAGCTAGTCGGACTAAAATGTTTCAGTGAATAGACAAGACAATACCCGAATGGTTGGGCCTTGTAAGTACGAAGAATCGACAAAATTAACTCTAGTGTTGATTCCTCGTAAAATATTCTGTTTTGCATATTTTCTGCGATCTCTTGATCTTCTTCCAGTGGCGAGAGTGCCATGTCTTGCACTGTAAGTAGCTGGAGTACGTATCAGTAATTAGCGTATATAGGTTCAGGGTAACAGGTCAATATTACCAACTGAATCATACACCGCATTGCGGCCTCAAGATCTACCCATTGCTTCAATGTACGAAAATCAGTAGATTATTCTCATGCGGCTGGTTAAATTCTAAATTTAGCAGACCTTTAAATCGTACCACTCCATCATGGATTTTTGGAGTAGGATCAACGTTTCCTGATTCAGCACTCCCGCGATTAGAGCAAAGCTGAGGTCGCTATCAGCATCCACTTCAACGGTAGGCTTGACCTTGCGGCGCATTCGCTCGGCAGCGAGGAACCAGGAAATGAGATAAAAAAATTGGCGGGGGTGGGATTGTTGGAGAACTCTTTCGGCTTCCCGCTCGACGGCGCGGCGAATGTGGCTGAATAATGCTGTCTAAATATGAGCACCCACTCGTAATATGTCCTTTCTGAGCCCGCAAAAACCATTAACATACGATTAAATCCTGCATCCAAGAATTGCTCTACAAATTCCCTCAATATCCTCTTACTCGACCCCTTCAGACTTAACGTCATATCAAAATCATTCACTGCCAGCGACTTCGAGATCCCGCCTCTGTATTTTGGCCTTTTCCACTTCTTGGTTTCATTCATTTTCTCCAGACCTTTCGATTTATCCGCCAGCACATCCTGTCCCGATACCGTGACTCTCATCCCATCCTGTTTCTGCACCCACAGCGTTGTTCCAAACCTGCTATGCCTGGTGCTCTGAGCTCTTACATTCTTTGTTCGTAGCCTCTTCTCCATATCTAGGAGATTCTCTAGTTTTGAAGACGCCTTCTTCGTCTGCTCCTTATCCGTCATGAATAGTTGCTCGATATTCACACCCTTAAGCAAGTGATACAGTATCTCCATCACCACCGTATCTTGCGTATTAAACTCTTCTCCCATTCCCGAAGCCACGGCGAGCAAAAAATCAAATATATTCTGCTCATAAAACACCTCAATTGTTGCACTTCTGGAGATTTCCTCCCCCGTATCTGTCTCAGTTGGACATGGATGCTCGATCGTGGCGATATTCCGAAAAAGGTACAGCACCAACTTAATTATACCGTCATCCCTCTCTGTCCTCTCCTTCGGCGCCAGTGCAACGGATGGTAAACATGCCCTCACACATCCCTTGAGCACCGCCCCGGAGCGGTGATGCAATAGTCCATTCTTATACGCCATCTGCGCATACTCTAGCACCGGGAGGTGCTTATGATGATTCACTGTCATTGTCGCAGGGTTCTTGTCCAGCGGCCAAGTCAGAGGAACCAAGAGCTCAATACACGCCAGCGCAATTTTGAACTTTGTCCTGACCTCCACATCTTCTTCCTTCCACGACGCAATGATCTCTAGCAAGTCCCCGGTGACAAGTTGGCACTCGGCCATGACCCGGGCAACGTCCAGACGGTTCAGCTTCTCATCGTAGCCCTTAAGCCACCGTTTCAGGTCGCGCAAACAGGCGAAAGCTTCGTCACCGAGTACATATTGTCCAGTTTCGCTTGCATGGGAGCCCCCAAGGGCAGAACAAAGAGAATGAATGTGTGCTCGGATCATGGGGTCGACGGTATCCTGGACATATTCCTCGACTTCAGGGGACTCCATTGTGGTGGAAAGTAGCTTGCCACGATAGTCCTTCGAGTTCAATTGATACTGGAAATGACTGTCAAACAGCTGTGGTGGTTGCAGACGTCAAACGTGTTGTTGGATTGTACTTGTTACTTGTACTGATCTGCGTGTTACCCGTTGATTCAGAATGCACTGACGCGCTTGCATGCCTCCAGAAAAACCTCGTTCGCGTTCATTGGTGGGAGCACGCGCAGACGTGACTCGTTCACGTGTCAACAAAAACCACTTACTGTAACGTTTGGGGAAACGATCTGCGGCGGTACAACAAGCAGCATAACGAGCAGCATAACATACTCTACTATGAAGATGGATGGCATCGCAGCGATCTGTGCTAGCGATGTAGTGTGGTTGTGGATGTTGAGGTGTGTGCAGTTCCAGGAATGCACGTGATGCGGGATTAGGCTGGCACATTTGAACCAGACTTACATTCTCAGGAACCTAATTTATTTCATCAATTACCAAAAAAACTAATACAACACTGACTTACTGGGAATAACTACCAGAGAAAGTACATACTCCAGTGACACTAAGCAGGTGTCATGGGGAACCCCATTTTTTACCCTTGAGAAATTTAGTAAGTAATGCGAATTACCACCTACTTATGCCTCTACACATCACCGCATATGCGTATCGACTTTTTAATCTTTTGCAACATGTCTCATCTAATTCAAAGAGCTATAATACAACAAAAGCTTAAAAGCGATGTAAAAACTATCATGATGCTTATGATTCTTAATTGACGCGTGATGAACCCATAAAGAGGATATGTATGCGTTATTTGTATTTGTAGATGCATCTCGTGATTGGGGATGTGAATACGCGGGTGATGCATATGGTACGAAATAATGCGGGTGTATGCAGCAAAGTAGGCTACCAACTGAGCACTACTTACCAGAAGAGCCCACTACCAGTCAAAATTTGACTGGTAACAGACGTTTGACAGCCAACAAACCAATTAACGAAGGGGCCAATGCACTAAAGCGCCTCAGTTAGTAGTGGTACTTTCTGGTAGTCATTCCCAGTAAGTGCAAGTAGACCCAGTATTAGTAGTCCGGCACCTCGTGCAGTCCCAGGATTCAGTGCTGGCTGGGACTATGCCTGGGACGTTAATGGTACGGTGAGTATAGACGGGGGGCATAGTTATTGTGGGTTAAATACAGGCTACTTGTCTTTATTTGAGTTGGTTGGGTACGGGAGAGTCATGCAGTATGTAGGTCCGGTGTACCTTTGCTCTGGTGAAGGATGTGGCTATCATACATCATACGGAGGAGCCGAGGCGGGCTATTCAAGTGGCTTAGAATGGCCTGTATCAAACTAGCACTCTACTATCGTAGTTTGGCCATCATGCTCAGTGGCCATGGCCCGTGTATGGATTGAAAGTTTGAGGATATGCTTCGGAACCGAGAATATCCCTATGGTCATATTCCCATCTTGTTTATTAGCACAGTCTGGTGGTATTTGTTTTCAAAAAGTGTTATAACATAATCAGGTTAATATAGGAATGTGGGGCTTGCTTCTCATTCTCTCTCGCTTGTTTGTCGTGGACGAATATATATGATATTCTCGTTATATATATGGATTAGTAAGTTATTTATATAATTTATTTTCCCCAAAGTATTATCATTTGAGTAAAGCAAAAAAAAAAAAAAAAAAAAAAAAAAAAAAAAAAAAAAAAATTATATGGGTTACATGAAAGATGTACCTGAGGTACATACAAAACGCTTACCCTGAGTTGTATCCGGAAAATTGCTCGACAAAAAAAGAACAAAGAAAGCCCAAATTTTTTTCAATAACCAAATGCCGAAACCAAAATCCCGAAACCCAAAATCCCAGAACCCAAATACAACAAGGTACACAAACACACATATACACATGCACATTTCCTACCCTGCTACCCAGCTACCACAAACGGCATCCTCCCCTCATGTCTCAACTCCGTTCCTCTCCTTCTTCCCCAACCCCCCAGATCCGCCACCTTCTCTCCCCTCTCTATGACCCATTCCCTCTTACTCAATCCCATATACCACCTCCTCACACTCTCGTCCGCCCAGAACCTTGACCTCCCATCATCCGGCAAGCCATCCGCGTACCACAGGCCCGCCAGCCCACCATACACCGCCGCTATCGTATCAGTATCGTTCCCCAAATTCACCAACTCGAGCGCCCCTTCCGCGAACGAATCGAACCTGAAAAACGCCCACAGCGCACAAAACAGCGTGTCGACGACGTACCCCGAACTCGGCGGTGCGGGCCCTTCGGCCAGCAACGGATGTGGGGCCGTCCCTTTTGCGGAAAACACCTCGGCGAGGACGGGGTCGGTAATCGGGATAGCCAGGAGGAGGTCGAAGAGTTCGCGTTTGGTGAAGGGCGGGAGCAGGTTGGCGTTTTCTTCCAGCGCGCGCACGCGGCGGTGGGTCTCCTCCAGGATGGCAGTGGCGAGCAGAACGTATATGCGGCAGGCCTCGATACAGCGGGAGTGCGGGTGCGTGATGCGGGAGTTGTCGGCGGCGATGTCGAGCGCGTGGGCGGCGTTGCGCCAGTAGGCGAGGGCAATGGGGAGGATGCGCATGAGCGAGCCATTGCCGCAGCCGCTCTCGCGGTTGAGTACGCGGTCGACGTCGGTGAGGGCGGCACGGGCTGCGGAGATGGATTCGTCCTCGGGGGCAGCCGCGGGCTGCGGGGCGGGGTCGGCAGCGCCGACCATGGTACCGGCGGGGGAAATTGGTTTGCCACGGAAGTCCTGGGCGCCCTCGGGATTAGCACCGCTCTTGGAGTGGGGGGAGGCCCAGAGTGCGAGGGCGATGCGGGTGGCATTGCCGACGTCGAAGGCGTAGCCGACAGGCGAGGTGTGTCCGTTCACGTGC
Organism: Kalaharituber pfeilii; assembly: GCA_015179045.1. Classification (NCBI taxonomy): domain Eukaryota; kingdom Fungi; phylum Ascomycota; class Pezizomycetes; order Pezizales; family Pezizaceae; genus Kalaharituber; species Kalaharituber pfeilii. Next base: position 1,403,844 of record WHUZ01000005.1, read on the forward strand.
CAGCGGATGAAGAAGTGCGCCTGGAGCGCGGCGAAGTGGAGCCTTGAGGCCTCTGTCTCTGGCGGGATGCGGGATGTGTCGGAGCTGCTGAGGGTGTCGGAGCCTTCGGCGGGGGGCGTGGTCATGGCATCGCAGAGGCAGAGGGCCATGGAGGTGTCGTCGCTGTATGTGCCGGGAGGGGTGTTGTAGGTCGTGGAGGGAAGGTAGTCCGTGATGCGCGGGTAGGAGCCGCGGACGCGGAACTCGGCGGGGACGCCGAGGGCGTCGCACATCGCGAGGCAGAGGAGCGCAGAGACGGCCTTCGGGCGGGCCGCGGCGACTGCCAACTGCTGCTCGGCGAGGTGCGCGGGGGGGACGGCGGGGTGGACGGGGGGGACGTATGCGGGCCTGTTCCCGCGGGCGCCTGAGGCTGCCATTGCCGGCCGACTTGGCCTGATTACTCGAACTTGGAAGCTGGGAGCTGGGAGCGGGGGTGAGTGTTTGCAGCGGCGGAGTGGTTGATTGAGACGGATAGATCGACAGGCCTGTTCATATCTTCAGCTGCTTATACTTGGATATATAAATGTGTCCCGCCATTTAGTGCTGGGGGAGAGGGGGGAGGGTGCGCATGGGCAAGGCATATTTGTTTCTCTGTTCAGCTTGGTGACATACACTTGGAATTATGAATGTATTAGCAAGCCATGAAGGAAAACGTTGATGCGATGGCAGGGTGAGTCGATGATAGAGCGAGTATGTATGTGCCGTCATCTTATCGATAACACCCTCCAACCAGGCAGAGTGTCCATTAGCATATTCCCTTATCCCTGTCGCGCAGCTCACTTCTTAATTGTCCCAACCATGCGTCGCGTGTAATTATGATGCTTCGATACAAGTATCATCTACCTCTACAACGCGAAACGCGAAGCAACAAACACCTCACCCCCAATCCCCCCAATGTCGTCGTCGTCCACCGCCCCCCTTCTCGCGATCCATCCCACCCCGATCCCACCCTCACTCGCGACAACATCAACAGCAGCAGCAAGCAAATGCACGCCGAACCTGCTTCCTTGCAGATTCAAGGCCGCGGTGGCCGTCTCGGAATCCACCAGCCTATGGAGACCTCGCAAAGTGAAGAAAAGTAGTGTCGCCAGAGGCGGTGGAGCTATCCTTGCGGCCAGTACATCTACGACCAGCACATGCACGATAACGACGGCGACAACGACAACGACGACGACGACAACAACACAAGAGGCATTAGTGCTGGTAAATGGACAAGACTCGAGAATCGGGAAGGACCTTATTTCTGAGAAGGATGAGGAAATCTACGAAACTGCGTTTCGCGGGCGGAGGCTCCTGGGGAAAGCGGTGCCCGTGCCAGAGGGATATATTGGTGCTTTCCCTTCCCTCCCCCGTCCTCCTTCTTTAACCCTCCCATTGTTGTGTATGCACTAACATTTTCCTCATTTAGGCTTGGTTCTTTCACCCACTGAAATAACTCTGCCCCAAACAGATGCAGATGCGGATGCGGATCACTCAGACGGTGCCGAGCCCGAGTCTGAACCTGGGGAATCTATAAATGCAGGGAAGAAGAAAAAAGTCCTGACACCGCTGTGTACATTTACTGAGATGGTACTATGGGGCCATGATGAGCTACCGAGCGACGCAAGTGCCGAGAGCGTGCTGAGAGGCGTGGAGGAATGGGTGGGGTGGGCTCGGAGGCTGAATGAGTGGGATGCTGTTGAGGGGGAGGGGGAGGATATGGTGATGGTAGGATGAGGCGCGCGCGTGCGTATGTGCGTAAGAAAGGGAGGATGTATACTTTTTATTTTATTTTAATTTATTTTTTTTTTGTCTTTGTTTTTTTTGTTTTCTTTCCGCTTTTGCTTGATGATTAGACAGCTGATAATGGAAAAATACTAGTAGTGCTTCATATAAAGTATCTGATTTTGTTCTTAGAGGTCTAACTTCTAACTTCTAACCGCAGGTGAGTGAAACATGATAAGTTTTCGGGCTGATTCCCCGACGTTGTACTAATTCTTTCATTTGATATAGTTAAAAGTCTACCCCCTCCTCTTGAGTTGTGTGCAGTAACTAAATAGGCCCCTCCCTCAAAACTCCCCTGCCCGTACATCTCCTCCGTCCCTAGCATGGTTACTCAATCCCCAGCCCCAGCTCTTCCAGTTCAGTCACCACGTGCCCTTCTCTCACGAGCTCGTTATATCTTCCCCTCACCTCCTCCAACCTCTCCCGCATCGCCTTCATCCTACCCGTCCACCGCGGATAATCGTTTTCCCACTCCGCGACGCTCTCGCATGTCCCGTGAGCGCACCGCCAGCGTTCGTCGACTTTTGCGCACAAGGAGGCAATGTAGTCGTGATAGTAAATATCCTGTGGAGTGCCAATGAGGTGGACCTTCACCAACTTCGCCCTGTATTCCTCCCACACCATTTCGTCATCCCCTACCTCTGGCGGCGGCCTCGGCACCTCTGGCAGCGGCGGGAGCTCAGATGGATGTACCATCCCGCTCCACACTCTCCCCACCACTGCCGCCTGCCCCGCCGCAACCGCCCATGGGACAACCTTGAACGGTAACCCCACGAATGCCACGGTCGGGAGATTGGGGGTGAAAATGTGTAGGGATAGTGAGGGGATGTGGGTTCCGGAATTGGGTATCTCTAATGGAGGGGAAGAGGAGAAATAGAGGGGGGTAGGACTGAGGAGGTAGCCAGTGCAGAAGAGGATCGTATCTACGTCGTCTAAGTAAGTTGCCGTATTCGAAGGGGAGGAGGAGCCGGGGGGGGAGGGGTGGAAATATATCCTTCCTGTTGAGGGACAGAGGCGCGAGATGAGCGGGACGGGCTGAACATATTCCGGCACTGGAGCAATCGGTGGACCTCTCATAGATTGGTATACTGGAAGTTCCGCACCAAGTCGAGCTACCAGCTGCACAACGTCAATTGCCGATAGAGACGCTCCCACGACTAGCACCCTCTTCCCCTGATACCTCTCCCTTATCTCCCTAAAGTCCCGTGCATGCTCCACTGTCCTTTTCCCTCTTGCTTTCACTACCCATTCTCTTAAGCCCTTGATATCCGGTACATAGGGAACCGTGTAGCGCCCCATCGCCATGACTACCGCATCGTACCATCTCTCCTCTGTCTCCTTCCCTCCTCCACCATTCGCCCCCAGTGACCAACCAATAACGACCCTCCATCGGCCCTCTGCCCTCTCCACCCTCTCCACCCTCCTTCCCAACAATATCTCCCCTCTGCCTTGCCACTTTCCCCCTTTCACTATGCTACCAAAGTAGGATTGTAGATACTCCCTTACCACCCCGTGCTTCGGGAACAGCGCCGTGCCAGGAGGGAACGAATGATCATGAAACGCCATAAGGCCCGTTGGGAGATTTGTCGTTAAAGATGGATATATCGGGGACACGACTTCCGTCTCCTTTTCCCTCCCATGATCTTCGTCCCCTCCCCCGCCGCTGCCTACACCACGCGCTTCTTCAAGTGCCCAAGGGCTCTGGTTGTCGTAAATCGGTATCCGCACCTCTCTCTCTCTCCATCCTTTCCCATCCCTATGTCCTCCTTCCCCATCGCCATTCACCCCATTATGGGATTCTGTACAACTTAGGCTGACGGGGTCGGGAACCAAATGTCGAGTTTGATCAGTATAGTTCCAAATGCCGCCGATAGTGCGCCGCTGCTCAAAGATGTCGATAGTAGTAAAGTGTGGGAAGTTTAGGAGGCGCTTGAGGGTCGTGAGGCCGGAGGGGCCGGCACCGATGATGGCGATACGGCGGATGGGGGGGGTTGGAGGTGGAGGAGGGGTAGACGTCAGCACGATTGGGGGGTAAGGCGAAGAGGAAGTTGGGGAAAGGGGGCCGGCGGAGAAAGAGGAAACGGTGGACATTGGATATGCTGGAGTCAAGAGTTAGTGGAGGTCGACGTTAATTATGTGGAGAGAATGCGGCATTTCCATCATCAGATTAAGTGGTTACACCAACTCGAGGAAATAGTGAAGGGAAGCTGCAGAGTTTGCAATTTCGTCACTCCGTTGAGAACTCGAAATTAAGTGAATGAATTACGAGCAAGGGCGCGCGAAGCTGCCCTGGACAGCTCTTATGATACTGCACATGCGTGGTGCGCGGGGAGGCTTACCCGACCACGGCGGTCGCCATTGTCAAAGCTTGTCTCTGATCCCACATGGCTAGAAGACTATAAGCACAAGAGAGTCTAAGATGACCAACGAATAGGTCAAGTGTTTGGAAGAAATACATGCACGTATCTCATATATCTGATATTATAACAAGGGAAGAGACATAAAAAATAAAAGAAAATAAAATAAATACTAACAAATGCCCAATGAAAGAAATATCCCCGCACTAAAAGTTTGAAATGAGAGAAAGAAGTATTTTACGTATCTACAGTAGTCCTACCGCTGTCCATACCCGCGTGCAGACATCACTAAAACAAGTCAGACTCGCACTTTTATACATATCTAAAATCGCGGGGTACTTGGTGTGGGGTTGCCTGTTGAGGACATGCTGAATGGGGCCTGTTGGGAGAGAATTAGTATCCATTCCCATGCAGCAATATGGTAAACATATGTACTCACCAACACCTTCCTAGCATTACATATCCTCCAACTCAACCTCGCCACGGTGCCATCTGCCTGCACCACATCTGGGGCGAAATCGACCCCAAACATACTCTTGACCGCATACACAACCCTCTCCGCGTACTTCAGCCCATCTCTCCCTGCTACACCAAACCCGAACTCGTCATCTACATCCGTAGGCGCGCCTTTGCTCTCATCCCTATCAAAACAGTTCTGCACTATTGGTAGCAAATGCACTTCGACTCCGCGCATGACCGCGTCTGATGTCCAGCTGACATTTGCCAGCATCGGATCATGGTCGTGGTGTTCGTCTGATGGGAGTGGTAGGTCGGCAACCTTGGGTACTACAACATCAAATGGCCGGGAAATGGCCATAACGCTGTGCTTGCCGCCGTGGTGGTACCTGAACTCGTAGCTTCCTTCTACCCAGAATGACTTGTCACCCTCAAACACAACCTCGCCAGTTACAATATCTTGCCCAGCAGCGTTGACGTCAGGAATATCGCTCGTCACGCATCCAGCGGCAGCTTGCTCTGTATCATACTGATCCTTGCACACAGCAACCCAACGGCCCATGGAGGCAATCTTAGTGACCTCCCTAGAGTTGTTATCGGCAATGCGGTACAACCCGATCCAGTCTTTCTTAGAGTGATTTCTTGCCGCTGTCCACTTGACCCTGATCGGCTCACCATACCCAACAGCCAACGACTGGTAGTCAGAGTTTGTGTGCTTCGTCCTACCGTTAGAAGGGTCAATGGGATCTGAGTACAGCGCTTTCTTGTTCGAGTTGACAATCTCAAGAGTGTACAAATTCATGTCGTAATCCTTCAGATCATCAGCAAGGCGGGTGATGGAAAGACGTGCGGGATACTGGCTGAGCATGAGACGGGTGTCTTTAACGAACCCAGCTACGCCTTGCTCCAGAATCGGGCCCGCTTGGAGAAGGAAATCCTCGACAAGATCTTGTGTTTCGTTGAGGACGCGGTCTACTCGCTGTTCTAGGCGGCCAACAGACTGCATGACAGGTGGGGGAATGCCCGCTTGATGGTCTTGACAAGTCCGGCTTCACGGCGGAGCTGTTTGCCGTATAGCTTCTCCATGTGCGGGCGCTCCACAAGCTGAATGAACAAGAGGATGCAGACATGAGAACCAAGGGCAAGCAGGAGGATAGGCGCAGAGGAGGTAATGAGGACCACTCCCCAGAGGGCAGCGCAACCGATAAGGCGCTCGGGGTTGTTGAGGTAGCGGTAGATACCGGAATAAGTAAGTTTTGGCTGCTGGTCAAAGAAGAAATCGCCATAGAACCTGGATAATATCAATTAACAATTTTTTTTCTGCCTACGTATGAAGGGGAAAGCCAACCAGCCGAATTCTCCCAAACTCTCATAGATCGAGGCGGCGGTCCAGACTTGCAGCGCAATTAACATCTAGTGAAGGACACCGTAAGAACAGAATTCAGCATGTGGATCGAGGATCGCCTATACTCACCACGCCAATCGTATGCGTCAAAAGCGCAAAGCCATTTCCATAACCCCAGTAATCTGGGACGTTGTAGCATTTATACCCAGCAGCAAAGAAGCTTGCCCAGCATCCCACCAAACTCATGTGATACATTCCCTTCCACTCCCCCCACGCCTCGCGCCTTCCCTCACCAACCCTCACAAAGTGTCTGATCCATGCTTTTCCTTTGCTTTGCGCATTAAGCACGGCGCCAATTCCCGCACTATACCACAATCTCCAAGCAGCAGCGTGAAGTACAAACAAAAATTTTGCAGCTGCTGTATCTGGTGTAAAGAGAGTAAGGAAAGTAACATACAAGAGGAGGAGGAAAGTGGAGAGGTCAGTTTGGCGGAACAGATCAGGCTTGCCAATCAATGCACGACCTTTGGGTGGCATCTCATCATCTTCAATCAGTGGAACACCATGAAAAGAGGTAGGAGACATGGGCATGGACGTAGTGTGGCCATCTGCCGATTCCGGTCTTGGGCTAGATCCGTTCGTAGCTCGTCGTGGCCTTGGTGGTGGAGTATTGTATGTCTTGTCGATATCTAATCACCATGATCAGCTCAACAGTAAATAAACCTCTATATATAGAAAAGGCACTTACGGGGATTCTCCACAAAGGTTAAGAACGCAAATTGCGCTGCATGAGCCAACAAGGAGACAAAGAGGACAGTATAGCTTGCTGAGATGAGCGACAAGCCCTGATGACAAGAGAGTCAGTGTTGAAGCTGAGAGAACTCAGAGAAGAGAAACAGACATAATAACCTGCATAGCCAACAGAGTACATGGGATGGGGTGCCATCTCAAATACTCCATCGAACGTCAGGTTCTGATCAATGAGAAAGAAGAAATCGCCCCAATCTGTTGTAGACTTGTCAGTCGAGGCCCAATTACAAGATTTCAAAACACCTCTTCATAAATTCCCCCACGTTCTCTATAGTATGCGGAATACTTACACCACGCATAATCCTTGACCACACGGTGCGCATCCAATTTGACCCACACATTGAAGGCAATCAACGCCAACCCACCCAACCACCTACCAATACCCATACCCCAATATTCGCCCTCCGGCACTCTCATGCAAGCAATCGCAAATAGCGAATAACTCACAAAGTCGCACATGAGGATCAAATCCACCAATCTCCTAAAAACCAGCCAAGTATTGAACTCCACCGGGGCAGTATCAAAATCGTAGTCTTCGTCCGCAAGTTTTGTCGTCATTTCAGACTTGATGATGTTGTACAACGGGTGTTTCTTCTCTGGATTGAATATGCCAGACTTTCGGGCCCAATAAATGAGGGCACGGTGGTTCGACTGCCAGTGGAGAAGGATACCGATTCCGAGGTTGTAGGCGGCTCGCCAGAACATGAAGAGGACGAGGAAAACATTGATGCGTAGGGAGCTGGAGGGGAGGGCAAACAGGCCGAAGATGTGAAGGGCAATGATCCCCAATACGATGACATCGGACAGGACTTTGGGCGAAGACGGCGACAGTAATGTTGATAGCATGTCATGGGTCTGTGGAACCACAAAGACTGCATTCCACAAAGTAATTGTAAGCTAACAGAATTTCCACAAATGCTAATTTTCCAGGCATTGAGTTTGCAACATAAATGGAATGAGGGGTATATGAAGTCCTTGAGAAGACCGGAAAGAGAGTTACATCGGGACAAATGCCTGCTATCGGGGCTACCTTACCTGTTCCATCCGGCGTCCTGCCGTACGTCTTTCCGTGCTGTTTCGTCGGGCTCTCTGGCGAATCTGCTGCGGTCGTGCAGGACGCATTGCCGTTGCTATCTATCACCAAGTTGCGCTTCTTTGAGTTGAATCTATTCTTCAATGCTGCCGGTGCAGCATCATTGGGGACTGCCATGCTGGATCTCTCAAGCTGAAATAGAGTATACAGGAGCCTGTTTGGTGTTGAACGGGCAGGGTCAAGGTAACTGGCACCTGGGGGGGGGCATGTAGGATTTATACGAGCTTGGCCGCGGCGCTTTTATCGATTGGGGAGTAGAGGCAATGACAGGCCTGCTTGCAGTGGATGTTTCGGAATGCGGGCTGGACGTGGGATCTGCGTGTGGAGATGGTATGATGTACAGTATGAAATGTGATGATGGGCTTTGGATTGTTCAGCGACAGCTTCGCGTCCTTTTTTCTCCCTCTATCTCACACTTTGAGTTTTCCTCACGCTTGTATGGAACCAAGCACAGAAACACACTCGCTCCCTCAAGCGACAAAACAATGTACTTCTGGCCTGCTTTCCGATTCCCTTCAGATTCCTCACTTACAGCTCGCTTGGTGCTGATAAGGATCAAACAGTTTTCAACAGTGCAACCATGCTATCGTCGATGATAAAGAACAGAGTGTCTACATGCAGCCCGCACACAAAAAGAAATGACGAAAAAAACAGTGGCTCTATCATACCGTAAGGGAAAAGAAGAGAAAAGAGAAACTTTCTAGAGGTCTCGTGCACACAGACCAACAACAGAATGCGACAGGGTGATATTGCAGCAGGCCAGGGGGGCGGTGGCCTTACTGCTGGATGCTGAGAGGCCAGGGATAAGGGAGGAGAGCGGTGTGGGTGCACATAATATGTATTCTACCTACTGTCGGGTCGGGTGCAGCTTCCCGGCACAAGTTCGTCCTTGAAAAGAGCAGGGCAGGCAAAGGCAGAGGAAGACGAGATATTCAGCTCCCGTTCGGCTGGTCGAGGGGCAGGCCGTCGCAAATGATACAAGTGTGGGGAGAGTCGAATGCTTGCAATGCCAAACGTGAACTTCTTTCTTTCTTTCTCGTACTACTACTACGAGTAGTCAGTAGATCTCGATGCTTGCCCAAGCCAAACAGGACGTGCCATGTGCAAGATGGTCAGTTGAGCAAGGGTCGGGGTGAGGGGTTATGCTATTCCAATGCATGAGGCCGTTATGCAGCCAAAAAGATCCTATGCATATGGGAGGGCGAGTCAGCCAATGTCTGCGTGGTGGGGATTGCATGCATCAGTTGCAGTATGCATATGCACAGCACAAGGCAGCGGGGTTCCACAACGTCCAGGCCGGGAGCTCCTAACGCGGACTGCCTGACAGTCCCGGCACCGACCCGCAACCTTAGGCCGCCTGCCCGCGCAGTACGATATGGTATGACATGGTAGCCCGTAGCCTCGCCTCGTGCGCCTCCAAAGTTGACGCCAGCCGTCCCTTCCCTATTGGGCCTCAGCCTCTCAACAATTCAGCTCCGACACGCTGCACCCCAACACGTTAGCAGCTAGTTAGAGTACAGTATCGCCGTCAGGACTCGAGCTGGTCAGGCCAGCCAGTCCAGCCAGTCCACTTCATGCCGAAATAACATGCACACGTATTAACATGTGACAATTCATCGACCACACGGTAGGCCTTTAAGTAGACTCCCTAACGTCAGAATAAGGTTCCCCCGACCCGCAATCGTACTGTCGCAAACCTGGGGAGGACCTTGGCATTGCACGTGACCTGGAAGGAAGGCTAGGGGAGAGGGTACTAGAAGGTTCGGCAGGTTGAAGAACCGGGAGACTACCAAAAGAGGAAGTGGGCACTGGAGAATTACGGGTATATCAAGAGGGCGAGGGGGAGGCCTTCTCTGTAGCAGAACACACAACACATAGCACACAACACAATCATCGTTACAAGGTTGAGGAAAGTCAGATCCATAGACCTCGTTCAATTCCAGTGATTTACTCCTTCTTCCCTCTAGTCCACTTTCCTCCTCGACAGTACATGGCCACCGAACATATCATAACGTAACGTATGATAGACGCTCCCTCGCCCTCGTTTCTCATTTATCATAGCCTCATAACCTAGGTTTGCTAGTCCCCCCTGCGCCCCTGCCACCGCATTCCACGCTTCTCATTTGCCGGCATACCATACTGTCACATGCCAGGGGCTCTAACCAACCAGTATGTAGCTTACAACGCCCAACAACAATTTTGGTGCAAAAAAAAAGGTTGGATCCAGATGCGGCGCTCGGTTATTTTTCTTGTGGCCAGATCTCATCACCGTTAGCCCCCCGCCAAGTTGTGCTGTCACATGCAAAGTGTCGCATGCACCTCGCCAAGAGTAGCATCCCAGGATCTCTGTCCTATCATATGGTAGTCTCGGCACCCTGGGACAGCTGCCCCTGTCGCCGATCCCACCCTTGCCCTACACGACGTCACCACACCGACCTTGCTCTGCCCCCAAGGCCCCCCAAAGCCCCCATTCCCTATTCCTCAAGCAATAATGTCAATCGACATCAATTGGTCGACCCTCACCACCGGCCCTGACGGCGCCGCCCTCGCGCTCCAAATTCGCGACTTCATCCACGACAAGTTCCAGCGGGTTCCTCTCCCCAAATTTATCCAGAGCGTACAGGTTGTCAGCTTCGACTTTGGAAGCGTTGCGCCCGACGTGGAGATTAAGAGCATTGGGGATCCGTATCCGGAGTTTTACGAGAACGACGAGGATGAGGATGAGCATGAGGAAGGGGAGGAGGATGCGAGGAGTGTGGATGGGGATGGAGGAGGTGGAAGGGGAGCTGCACATGCGTTTGAGGAGGAACTGGAGAGGGAGTTGAGGAAGGAAAGGGAAAGGAGGAGGAGGGACAGGAGGTTGATGATGATGATGGAGGATAATGCTTCTTCGGGGCTGGGCGCAGGAGGGGTTCGAACACTGAGCTCGTCGTCAGTCCCAGGTCCAAGTAGCGCTGGGGGAAGCAAGGGGGGCTTATTGCCGGAGACTGCGGCCCCAATACCCATATCCCCGCCAAACCGACGCCCAGGGATTGGCGGATTCCGCTCGGCGTCCGAGAGCTTCCGGCAAGGCGGCGTGTCCACCCCTCTATTCCCATTCCCAATTCCTACCGGCGGGACGTCGAGTTTGCATTACTTCCACTCCACCCTATCGAGTGCCTTTGCGAATGGGTCGCCGTCGCCGCTGCCGTTTGGGGCGGGGGTGCCAGCAGTGCCGTTGCCGCCTCGGAGCGGGGACACACATCATCGACACCACCACCACCCTCACCACCGCACCTATACCCCTCATCACCAACGTCCATCTCCTCCTTCGTCACCAAAAAGCACTAGCTCACTTTCCTCCCTCCACTCCCCACCCCCTCACCTCCCTCCACCCCCTCCGGCCCCGGCGGGCCCTCACACCACCACCGCCCCTCACCCCCCGCAACCGCCACCTCCACTCCCCCTCGTCCCCCTCTCCGTCCCCTTACAAGCCCCCACGAGACACAGACATCCAAATCATCGCTCGCGTCCGGTATACTGGCGATATCCGCATCGAGCTAACCACACAACTCCTGCTCGACTACCCCGCACGCAGCTTCGTCTCGCTACCGGTCCGGCTGGTGGTGACGGGCCTGACATTCGATGGACTCGCTTGCGTTGCATGGATGGGGCGCAAATTGCATTTTTGCTTCTTAGAGGAGGAGAGCGCGGTGTTGCCGAATGCGATTCCTGCCCCTGCATCAAGGGTTTCATCGCCGCAGCCGGCCCCACCTCTGGGGTCGCGGACTCAAGCGAGGCTATAAACTCAATCCCGTCTCTCCCAGTCCCTGGGAATGCGAGTGGCAGCGCAGGGGGAGGAGGAGGAGGGGTAGGCCCTTCAGGAATGGCAAGCAACGGCGCGCGCTGCGGCAGCATGCTGAAGGAAATCAAAGTGGAATCTGAGATTGGCGAGAAAGGAAAGGGTAAGCAGGTGCTGAAAAATGTGGGCAAGGTGGAGCGTTTTGTGTTGGAGCAGGTGAGGAGGATTTTTGAGGACGAGTTTGTGTTTCCGAGTTCGTGGACGTTTTTGGTGTAAGCTACGTGTTGGGGAGGCGAGGGGTGGAAGGGCGGGAGTTTTGTTAAAATTGGCTAAGTCTACTGCATCAAATTTAGCACATTGTTTCTAGCACACTGACTATGGCTTTGGGGAGATGAAATGGCGTTTTTTTTTTTTTTGCTATTCGGCGTTTGTGACTATTTTGTATGATGGACGTTAATCAGGTAAAAAGGTTACAAGCTGTAAGATAGTAGCTAGGATATCTTCTCTTCAACCTGCTCACTAAATCGATTGAGGGCCTTCAAGTAGTTTTGGGAGGCTGGCAACTACAAACGCAATAGATGTGTCCCCAGTATAGCATTTTCTACCCGTAATTTACATATCCAGTGAGACCTAATGGACGCCCGATAACAGAATGCAAACCAGTAACAAAAAAGCCACGAAAGATATAAAAAACTGCTCACCCAAACCAAGTATGTATCCTCCCACGCTCAGAACTCAATGTCTACCTTCGTAGTCTTTCCACCCCCGCCCTCCGCTCCCTTAGTTCCCCCGCTACGACCACCACTTCCACCCCCATTCCCACTTTCTCCCTCCTCACCCTCTGCCGGCGGCAAACTATACCTCATGATACCAAACCGTTTTCTCGTCATCGTGAATGCCAGATCCTCTCCCATCACCTCCGCGGCTGCAGCTGCACCCCTCCCCCCCAGCACCCCTGTGCCGCCAGGGACTTTCCATATCCTGACGAGCCCCATCGGGATATCGTCTCTTCCTTTCGCCGCAGCCGCAGACGCTTTCTCCATCAGCGACGGAAGCGGCACGAGTTCGATTACGGCGTCGCAGAGATGCTCGGCCCAGCGGACGAGACCGGTGTCTCGTGGGTGAAGCTTGAGCGGGAGCGAGAGCATGGCAGTTAGGGTTGCTGGGTGGCGGCGCAGCAGTGCGCGGAGGGTGTGCAGGAATTGGAGGGTATGTCGGGGCAGGGAGGAGTGCGGGGGGTAAAGGGGAGGACAAAGCAGGGACGGGATGAGCAGGCGGTGGATGGTCGGAGTGTGGGATTGGGCGGAGGCAGTGAGGATGGAGTGTAGCTTTTGGACGATGGGGAGGAAGGGGGAGGGAGGTTGCGCAGAGGTGCTGGCGCTGGTGCTGGGGAGCGGAGGTGGGAGAAGCGGGATAAAGGTGATTTTTGCGCCGGAAGGGATTTCGAGGCGTTTTGTCAGGTCAAAGGAGTGGCAGAAGGGGCCTGTGTCTGCGCTCCTTTACTTTGCGTCGATGCCGAAGTCGCACAATCCTGTCCCAAAGCAGCTTCCTCCCCACTTTGCCTTCCCCCCACCACACCATCATCACTGCTCGCTCCCCTCTCAGGCCTCCCCAGCGCCCCAGTTGCCCCCGCCGCCAGCCTCTCATACCTCCACGCAATCCTCATCCTCTCCTTCTCCACTTTTTTTTTCTCCTTCCACCACCCCCTCCTCCGCCGCAGGCACCCCCCCTACCGCAGCCGGCAACTCTCTCGCCCAACCCTCTCCCATCCCAACAATAATCACATGATGCCCCTGAACTATGCCCTCTGCCGCAAAGTATCTTAACAATGCACCACCAAAATCCGTGGTCCCGGGCTCCCCAATTAGGATGGAGGTGCCGAGGGGGATACCTGCGTGGCCGGCCATCAATGCATCTAGAGACGACGTGCCAGTGGATGTTGTAGGATGCCCGGTGAGTGGAGAGGGACGAACCCCCGGCATGGGCGCAGTGGGAACTGGCAGATTCGACGATATTTTCTCTGGTATTGATGTTGGAGTGGTGCCTTGGTGGGAGCCGGGAGGGATCAGTGTGGGACTCGTAGTACTGGTGGCGACATTGGAGGATGGGGTGCTCGCGGGCGGAGGGCCCCGCGAGGGTGTTATGGAGATGTTTTTCTTGCGGAAGGACATAGGGTATTTTTTGTTTAGGATTGAATGGTGGATAGGATCTCGGTTGGATGAAAGATGCTCATCTCGTGAATCAATTTGGTGGGGCTCAAAGTTGCATACGAAGTGCAGTAGTGGGGCAAGTATGCAGCTAGTTCATTCATTGCATAAAGATAAAATCATCGAACGGCGTTAATGGGTTGGTAACGAATTTTTGTTGCGTTTCATAGGAAAGTGGAAAGAATTAAAAGCAAATTTAAAAGCAGATTGCCCCGGTCCCACTAGAGCTTAATCATATAGCATTACAATACATCTTTAGAGAAAGATGCTGGACTACTCTCCTCTCCAGCTCGGGATCGAACAAGGGCACTCAAACCCATGACCTCTTGTTGTTGCCTCCATCACTGGAGACAACAAAAACACCTCTTCACCCAAGTTAAGTTATAGGTCAGTTTGGACAGTAGACAACCCCCCATCCTCTTGTTCTCCTCCATTCCACTGCTCAGAGCGTGTCTAGTAAATTAAAAATTTTTCTACACATTGCATATTATCTGGGCTGTTTATCGATTTTGTCCTTGGACCTTGGCAGAAAACCATATGCATCCTCCGTTTCCAGAAATGCAGATGATTATCCTCTTGTTCCCACACCGAGATTTAAGCTACGCTTGGCCCTATCACAAGATAATTAGCATACCGCATCTGAATGTAATTGGATGCGTGCATGGGTATAATGCGCAATCGGGATTAATCCTAGCTTGTGCATCCAAAGCCCAGCAAAGCTTCGAGGCTTGGCACCTGCTTCAATTCGGGAACTCTAGACCTCATCCAATGTATCACTATCACTAAGCAGTCGAAGTGTCCTTCATCATACCATCTATTGCATAACACCGAAGTCGCAAATCTTGCGTCAAATCAGCTCTGCAACATGACAAGCCTAAAGAGGCCTCTTGCGGACCACGTCACATCCACGACACCTGATATCTCGTCGAAAGTCTTTGTGCGGTCTGGTAAGGGCAAATGCCAAAAAATTGTTCGTGAGCTCTATCTTCGGCAAGATATCCCGTGCTCATCGAGGCTTTGCTCCCCTTGCACGTTCAGTGCTCCCACAAATGCGAGCGGCAAAGGTCAGTACCTTAAATTGTGGTGCCTATTTACCCTTACCAGCCCGTGTCTCTAGTTGATTCATACCACTGCCATTGATGAAGTACACATGATGCTAATATCTGTTGCTACAGTTCAAAATTTTGTGCTTTCGGAACGTCCTGCAGGGACTTCAGCATATCCTAATGGGCATTACATAGTTCCAGATACCAATATCTTCCTCAACTGTATGGATGTCATAGAGCATGAAACCGCATTCTATGATGTAATTGTCCTACAAACTGTTCTAGAGGAAGTCCGAAATCAGAGTCTTCCACTATTCAATAGACTGCGGGCGCTTACAAGAAGTGATGAAAAACGATTCTACGTTTTTCATAATGAGTTTCGAAAAGAGACTTTTGTTAGGCGATTAGAAGGGGAAACAATCAATGATCGTAATGACAGAGCAATCAGAAAAGCGTGTCAGTGGTACAAGTCCCATTTGGTCAGTGTAATTACAGGAACAGGGAGAAAAGTACCAGATATTGTATTATTATCTGATGACCGTGATAATCTGCGAAAAGCGAAGGATGAAGGAATAGCTTGTAGCTCCAGTAAGTCCCTGATACCACCAATTTTCGTTTTCCTATTATCCATCTGAGAGACATGAGTTCATTTTCACTTGATTGTATTTGTGCATTTCAGAGATTCCATAGGGGCGTGGCGTATACATAGGACTGCGAACTAACAAATTGGCTCATTCTCAGTCCGAGATTATGTCCAGGGGTTGAAGAATGCCGACGAGTTGCTGGATATGATCAGTGCGGCTGTTGACGAACAGGAGTCGAAATTGAAAGGGGACATGCTCTATCCTGACGTTCGTCTTGACAACCCATTTTCACTATTTCTACACGCAATATATACGCCTCAGAGGCATGGTGGGCTTACACTAATAGGTTACTCCCTAATCTACAGTATTATTCAATATCCAAAATGATGACCAATGTTAAATCTGGGATGCTCCATCAAGGCACATTTAACGTCAGCCCATACAATTTTCTTGAGGTAGGACTTTCCGCTCCAAGAAAGCTACATATTTGCAAATGTTTGTTCTGGCATGTCTCTGATCAAACATAGGGCTCTGTTGCAACTGCAACGCTCGACAGATCACTGCTTATATTGGGGCGAGAGAATATCAATCGTGCAGTACAAGGTGACCAAGTCGTTGTGGAAATCTTGCCGAAGGACCAGTGGAAGCAACCATCAACGAAGATCGTCGATGAGGAAGCAGTAACCAAGAATGACAACCCAGATGTCGATGAACCAGAAGCAATTGAAACAGAAGAGGAGCGGAAACTTCTAATTGATGAAGTTAAAAAGAGTCAAGTGTCAGGGTTTGAGAGTAGACCGCAGCCGACAGCAAAAATCGTTGGAATTCTCAAGCGGAATTGGCGATAGTATGCAAACCATTCTCTCCCCATTTATATTGAAGCTGGTTTCTTTTCCCAACTTTACATATGACATTATTTTTACAGAGTTATGCTAATAAGGAATAGTTATGTTGGTCACATTGATCCAAGCTCAGTGTCTGCCGGACGGGGACGGGGCCAGCAAACTGTCTTTTTAATACCGATGGATAAGCGTATTCCGAAAATTCGCATACGTACTCGGCAAGCAGCTGCCCTCTTAGGTAAACGAATTGTTGTCAGTATTGATACATGGGATCGAACATCTCGATATCCTGTTGGTCACTTTGTTCGCGCGCTAGGAGAGGTTGAAAGCAAGGAGGCAGAGACAGAAGCGTTGCTACTTGAATACGATGTTCAATATAGGCCGTTCCCCAAAGCGGTACTGGATTGTCTGCCGAAGGAGGGTCACGATTGGAGAGTCCCGGAAAACCCGCAAGATCCCTTGTGGAGAGGAAGAAAGGACTACAGGCAGTTGCTAATCTGTAGTATCGATCCACCTGGTATGTTCATCAATGAGCCCTTTTCTTGCAGAAATAACTTAGAGAGTTACAGGATGCCAGGATATTGATGACGCTCTCCATGCTCGATTACTGCCGAACGGAAACTATGAGGTCGGAGTGCATATAGCTGATGTGACACACTTCGTTAAGCCAAACAATCCCATGGATGACGAGGCTACGGCACGAGGCACTACTGTCTACCTTGTAGATAAGCGTATTGATATGTTGCCTATACTGTTGGGAACAGATCTATGCTCGTTGAAACCTTACGTTGACCGCTTCGCATTTTCTGTTATCTGGGTAAGCATTAAGAAAAGCGTCTCTTGTTGGGAAATCCACTAACCATGATTTTTTAGGAATTAACACCAGACGCCGACATTGTGAACGTCGATTTCTCGAAATCAGCTATCCGTTCTCGGGAAGCTTTTAGTTATGAGCAAGCTCAGATCCGTATAGATGATAGGTTAGCCCATCGTTGCTTCACTCCTCTCAAATACTGACAGTAGAAACAGCTCCTACCAAGATGACCTCACAAAAGGTATGAGGATGCTTCTTGTTCTCTCAAAGAAACTGAAACAGAAACGTATGAACGCTGGTGCTCTCAACCTTGCCAGCCCCGAAGTCAAAGTCCAGACCGAATCCGAGACCTCGGACCCCGTTGATATCGAAACGAAGCAACTTCGAGAAACAAACTCCCTCGTTGAAGAGTTTATGCTTCTCGCCAATATCAGTGTAGCTCGTAAGATTTACGAAGCATTCCCGCAGACGGCAATGCTCCGTCGGCATGGTGCACCACCTGCAGCGAATTTTGAAGAACTCCAGAGCCAATTGAAAGTTCGTAAGGGCCTGAATTTGCGTGTAGACTCTTCAAGAGCGCTTGCAGATTCATTAGACGCATGTGTGGATCCCAATGATCCATTCTTCAATACCCTTGTGCGTATCGTTGCAACAAGATGTATGCTTGCTGCAGAGTATTTCTGTTCTGGCACCCAAGCATATCCCGAATTCCGACATTACGGGCTTGCATCTGAGATTTACACCCACTTCACCTCCCCCATCCGTCGCTATGCGGACGTCGTTGCACACCGTCAGCTAGCTGCTGCCATTGGCTATGAACAACTCGATGCATCACTTCACTCTAAAGGCAAGCTTGAAGCGATCTGTAAGAACATTAACGTCCGGCACAGGAACGCACAGTTTGCGGGGCGAGCAAGTGTGGAGTACTACGTTGGCCAGGCACTCAAGAACCGGGAAACGGAAGAGGAAGGATACGTGATGAGGATATTCAGCAATGGGTTCGTGGTGTTCGTACCGAGGTTTGGTATTGAGGGGTTGATTAGAACGAAGGAGTTGCCTGGGATACAGGAACAGGAGATAGTATACGATCCGGAGAGCTATATTTTGTCTGCGCCGGCGGACGATCGGAAACAATGGAGTTTGGCGTTGTTTGAGAAGGTTGTGGTGAGAGTAAGGAATGTGAAGGAGGAGAGCACGGGGAAGAGGAAGATAAAGTTGGATTTGGTGAAAGTTGGGATGATATAGATCTCTCTACTATATCAAATCGATATCACAAAAGTGCTTGCAAACGTGGTCTCTTTTACGACGTACCATCATACATATCAAAAAAGGCTCTGAAACTCTATGTCAATACTTGGAATAAGTTTAACGGTATCGTCTCATTTTTGATTCTTTATGTGACATCTTAATAAAAAAATGGATCAATAAACCTTGTGCCTCAAGCAGCCTTGCCATTTGAAAGCCTGTGTGGGAGATCAGTAAAAAGGAATCGATGGTCCTTGGATGATATTGATATAATGAAATACAAATAAAAAGGCGAAGACGTGGAGGCGTACGACAATTTGAAGATGTATCATTAATATTTCATTTCTGTACCATTAAATAATACGGTCGAGACCATTGATATAATATACAAGGACGCTATTAAACCTCTAGAAACTGCGAGGTACGACTGTTACTGCCTTCCAACCTCTCTCCTAAGCCTGACTTGTGCGGAGCCATCAGGCCATGAGGGAACAATGTCCTCAATTTCCTGAAGAAAAGGAGCTTAGTACTAGCTTTTGAGCGACTAGATAAACAAGCCGGACACTTACATCTAAAAATGTTTTACTACGTAAGACACTTGTTCCTCCTAGCACAATTCTAATCCCAGGTGTGCTCGCATTGAGCATTGCAACCAGTCGTGCCTCCTCATAGGTCGTGCCTCCAACCATAAATACCACAATATCCTGAGGTTTCTCTCTGGCTCCACCCTCCACGAAAGGGTGGGTAGTTTCCTTCAATCTCCCTTTAATCAATAGATTCATTGTTTGTTCCAATTTTGGCGTATGCTGTGTGTAGACGTTTTCAACACCCTTCAAACCCTTGAATCCCGATCGAGCTCGTGAAAAGATGGATTCCGACTCATAGAGTGAAGTGAGTTGGGACACTGAGTTATGGTATTTGAGAAGGTGATTTATCACAGCAACACGGCGTGGAGATGGTGCATTTGTGGATGCCACCGAAAGGAGATCCATGAGAACTGGTAATGCGCTCTGAGGATGCTTAGAGTATCGCAGAGCATAAAGCGCCACAATGCGAACCTTATTTTCAGCAGGAACGTCAGGGGATGAAAGGAGCTTTTGGACATTCTATCAGAAGTTAGCCAATCGTGCGATTTTCATTTTGATTCGCTGTGTGAACCAACCTTCAGATCAACAGCATGAGTGTCATTGCACGCTAGACTCTGTTCCAGTTCTGAGACCTCAAGTAAGTTATCCTGCTGGACTCTCTTTGAAAGTTCTCCAACAAGGGTCACATGTTTTGAAACGTTCCCTGACAGTCTCCGGAACTCTGGGTATTCTTCCACAAATCTCTTCATATCTGCAATACTCTCAATATTCATATTGGACTTCGTTTTCTGCTGGTATGTATCTACGTAGGATTTGATATTCCCGCCCAGATCTCCAAAGTTGAGAAACATGTTTGTTTTGAAGAATGGGTCTTGGTCTTGGGAAAGCACAATTTCCTGAGTTTGACATTGTTAGATTTCGAAACGACCATACAGAGATGGATAGAAATCAACCTTCAGTTCTGGCCTGACATCAGCGACGTCTGACAGGTCCACTCTTCCATTGTTGATGCCGAGAAGCTCATGGACCATTGCTTGGTAGGTCCATTGGGATAACAGCGGTGTCACTGGGTCATTTCGACGGTCCAAGATGAGCAAGATTGGAGGAGTATCAGCTTTTCGGAAATCAAACAATGACTCCTCCTGTGCTATTTGAAACTAACTACTTCATCAGCTGCACTGTATGATAATAGTCTCTATGGACTGACATACCTTAATCTCCTGCGCAAGTTTCTTAGCCAGTAGACTGTTTTTCTCATACCGTATCAATGGCTTTTTTTTTCAAGGTCAATAGACACGCAATTAATCCTTCCGTTGTTCTAACCAAGGCGTCTGGATTCCACATGTCTGATGAAGTCGTACTCCATACTCGCTTTTGAGGGCCAACGATACTTAGAGAAAACAAATCCGGGTTAATGACCAAATAATCGACAAAGTATTCCTGCACTACCCGAACGACCTCGTGGTCATCTGCCTCGGCCAATCGCTCAAGTGACGACTTTTTGACTACATTGGAAAAGTCTGAGAACCGCATGTCAGCGCCTGAGTCACACATTCAGGACAGCCAACATACATAGATGGTATTCTCCGTACTTTGGCTCCCGGAATTCCTCTATCAGGTACTGTATTGATTCTGGTGATGGCCGAACAAACACAAGACACCTCAAGTGTCGCATTTTCTCCCTATTCTGGTTATCCAGGCGACTGGTGGCCTCATTTGTTAGTATGCATCTCGATATTGGGGACGCACGCAGGACACGCATACTCGATCAAATAGACCTCATAGCTCAGCAGCTGTGATTGTGTTATGGCAGTTGATATTATAGAGACCTGTGGACTGAGGAGTCAGTATCATTTTGGGATAGATTCACATTGTGAGGCAACTCACGGTTTCGCTATCCAAAAGGAGGATCTTCATCTTTCCTGCAGGGCCGCCAGCACCCCCGGCGGAGTCAGAAGAGAACATCCGCTTGACATAGGTCTGCACAGCCTGTACAATGTCCATGGTTGAACCGCCGATATTGCTGGCTTGAGGTGAATCGAGTTGTGGGCGGTGGGAGCGTCAACATGGAGCTTGGAGCTTCGTAACGGTAACGTTGTAGGAGCCTAGGCAACGTAAGAAGCTGACTTCCAACCCACGGCGCACTGCATTGACACTTCAAAGCCTACGCCGCCGCCCCTTTGATCCTCGATCTCCGGACGCCGTCGCGCCATCTGCCGAAAGAAACAATATCGAGGCCTAGGCCAATACTTCCCAGGGTGCTAAGGCGCTACGTCAATCGTGGTGTCGCAGAAATAATATAATAGGGTCCCCGATACTACCCCACCACCCCACATTATGTCTCGCCATCCAAGGATAGAGGAAGTCGAGGACGACCCAGAGGAATTCGATATTACGGATTACGATCCCCGGAGCCGAAGCCCAAACGCGGCATCTCCAGCGGCCTCAACGCTAAATCCGTTCATCAACCCCTCAGATATCCCTTCGGCTTCAACCGGGTCCAATACCAAATTCATCAGCGAAAGCGAATCCGCCGCCTACAAAGGCTATCAGGTCATCTACCCAATCTACTTTGACATTACTCGGTCTAGAGAGCAGGGGCGAAGGGTGAATAAGGAGTATGCGGTGGAAAACCCATTGGCAAGGGAGATTGTTGACTGCTGCACCCTGAACGGGCTAAAGACCGTGTTCGAGCCTACGAAAATCCACCCGAAGGATTGGGCGAATCCAGGGCGAGTAAGGGTTTTATTAAAGGAAAATGGGGTTGGCATGCACCCAGAGATCAAAAACAGTAAGGATACCATCAGAATTTGGCGGGTCCGATGGATACTGAACTCTTTAGCAGAGAGACAACTTCTACAAATTATCGGTAGCTATCTAAAAGCTCATCCAACCACCGAGCAAACACCACTGAAACTACGCTTCCCCCATATGCCGGCTGGCGACAAGCCTGCTCCACCACCAGCAGTTCCACGGGGCTGGAAGTTGAATCCAATTCTACCACTCCATTCGCCCGCGCTGACCGGTGGTGGCATCTCGGATAACTTCCTTAAGGATATGATGAAAGAGATGGAAGGCGCTGGCGGTGCACCAGGCGGCATGGGAGGGTTAGCGGGACTACAGAACATGTTTGGCGGGATGGGCGGCGGAATGGGGGGTATGCCGGGGCTGGGCGAGAGTAGTTCGGCAGGAGGCGACAAGAAGAAAGAGAAAAAGAAAGGGAAGAAATAGGAAGGGTCTGGCCGCGGCGGCGGAGGCCAAGTACGTATTCTCCGAATGGCGATCTCGCACAGTTTCATGTATTTTGTCTCCCCATCTCAGTAGTCAGTGACGGGCTCCGCATACTTTCTGCGCGGGTGGACCAGTCGCAGCACACGTGAGCGGCCGCCGCGCCAAGCATGCCTCAACAAATCCCTATCGCATCCGCGCCTGAAGAGACATATATATTCGCCTGCTTGCGCCCATGTGAGGGCCGGAGCCCAGTCCTTCAACGCCGGACCTCACTCTGCGCACAGTCCAGTCAGCCATGGCCGTAACTATTCAGCTGAAGTCTCGGGGTAATTCATGCTCAGCCCCGTCGTGAAGCCGTCTAGATCGCTAATATTCTCCAGGACGCCCAATCAAGCGTCTGCCGTCGTCCGTCGACGTCAACCCCAACGCTCCCGTCTCGGAGCTTGCCAGCAAAATCTCCTCCGCAACAGGCCTCTCCGTCCACCGTCTCCGCCTAACCAAAGCCAGCGATGGCTCTGTCCTCACCAGTCTCAATCTCGAAAATCAAACCACCGTCAACGTCAAGGACCTCGGTAACTTTGCCATTTTCTATTATTCCTCGAATTGAGCGGCCTCACTAACCTGTCCCCTTCCCCAGGCCCCCAGATCGGCTGGCGTACCGTCTTCATCATCGAATATCTTGGTCCCCTCCTCATCCACCCCCTCTTCTTCATCCCAACCCTCCGCACCTACCTCTACCCGCACCTCCCTGCCTCCATCGCCACGGCCCCCCCGACTGCAACTCAGGCTCTCCTTCTCACTCTCACCGTCATCCACTTTGTCAAGCGTGAGCTTGAGACCATGTACGTGCACAAATTCTCCTCCGCCACCATGCCCTGGCGGAACCTCCCCAAGAACTCGACCCACTACTGGATCCTCAGCGGGGTGAATTTGGCATGGTTCTTGTACCACCCACTCAACACCGTTGAAGGGAAGTTCTCCTACTGGAATCCATCTGCCAAGGCCACATATATCCTCACAGCACTATGGGTGTTCGCGGAATTATCAAACTATTGGACCCACCTCACGCTCTCCTCGCTCCGTCCTGCCGGCACCACCGAGAGGGGGATTCCAACGGGATACGGCTTTAATTGGGTCACATGCCCCAACTACTTCTTTGAGACCATGAGCTGGGTCTTTGTCTGGGGGCTCAGTGGATTCAACTGGGCTGCAGGACTGTTTACCTTGATCAGCGCTGGGCAAATGTATTTGTGGGCGCTGAAGAAGGAGAAGAAATACAGACAGGAGTTCCCAGATAAGTACAAGAAGAAGAGATTTGTGATGATTCCTTGGTTGCTGTAAGGAGGCGTTATAGGGCAACGGGATTTTTGGAATAATGCTTGCAAGAAATATATAGTTGGCATTTATGTAGTGTGAAGTATCATTATGATCTTATGGGCTATAATTGTCACAAGTGCAGCAAATTATTCCTGTTTTGGAACCGAGAACAATGCTTCATGCTTATAAGGTTAGATTGCGCAAATCATTCTATGGCATGAGACTACCAGTATGGCGATATGATAGTCTCGTAACTAGGCGAAATGATGCACCAACCCAATATTTGATAGGCAAGGGCGCTTGCAAATTCGCAAGCGGCAATTCCTCCCTCCAATTTCAAACGTCAAATGTTAAGGGAGCATTGCAGAACATACATATACCCACCATGACATCTCTACTTCAATTGCAAGAACTATATTTTATGCTTAACTAGGATTAGATATACATGTAAAATGGTTAAAGTGGGCTAAGCTGGCAACCTCTACATATAAAAACGTGCACTTCGCGCACTTCACTTCGGATTGAGAGATCAACACAATATCCAAAAATCAAGGAGACATCCAAGCGCTCTGCATTTCGTGCCCAGACTCTATCACGTACGCTCACCTTATTATTATTGTAGAGGGCGAACGAGAGCAGCATCAAATAGTTATCGGAGGTAAGTGTTCGTCTCGATAGCGAGATACAAGCGCTCCCTGTACTTTAGTTAAGCAAGTGCAGTCTAATTGCATGTAACCCACGCAATATTATTAAATACAAATGGGTATCTTAGGTTTGCTCCTTCGTAAGCAAATCCTATCCAAGTTTCCTCCTCCTCTGGGCAGGAGATTACCTCCTATGCTTTGCTATCGATTTATAAGTTATGCTACCCCGAAAGTCATAAGGACTTTTCACACCACTTTCTTCCCCATGACACGCCTCCTCAAAGTCAGGCCTTTTTTTTATATTTAAAAAAAAACTCACAAGCAGATTATTTACACGTCTCCTTTGCTTCTAACCTCATGTTCATCTCGCCTTCTACTCACTAGCTCATCTCTCAAGCCCTTTTCAATCTCTTTGTTTCTTTTCAAGCCCCAGTTCACCAAGATTGGTAAGAATGTCCAAACGTCAAAAGCCGGCCACAACGCATCAACAAATACCAATTCTGTATCCTGATGACACTGCCACAGCATGAAATCACTCAATCTCTGGACGCCTGATGTCCTTATCAAGAGATCCAATGGAGGACATCCAACTGTAAACATATGCTGTTCAAGTGTTTGCTCAGTTATAGACTCAATGTCCGCGTAAGGTGGAGGGGGAGTTGATGGGTTTGCTGTCGCTGTTGCTGATGTATGTGTAGACGTTGAATTGTCAGAGAAATCGCTAAGAGATGGGGACGCTGGTGGGGAGACATGTGGAGCGGTCGTTGACAACATCACTATCTTTCGGATTGAGGTAGTTATCTCATCCCGTGACGTATAAGGAAAGCAGATATTCAAAATAGCTCTGATGGATCTCGATTAGCCAAACCAGAAATGTCAACATCCCCGCTGTATTACATACTTATTGTTGTTTTTGGTCACTTCTACCGCCTTATTGATCGCCTCTAAGACGTCCGGATTGAGCATACTCGTTTGACCAAGTACCCTAACACATGCTCCATAACGGTCTAGCAAGTCTCCATGCTGACTGAGTTGACTTAATTTTATTTTCGCAATATCCATCAATGCATCAACCTCATATTTAGACCTCTTGAAATTCTCGATTGAAAATGCATATACAGTCACTACCTTGACTCCGGATTTATAGCAAATCTCTAGAATCTAAAACATGAGGTTAGCTGGTGATACAGCCTCTGGCATACTACAATATGGGCGGATGTACATACCCTCGCCAGGGCCTCAAAGCCCAAATTGTGCCCTTCAGTAGTCTCAATATGGCTTTTTCGGGCATAGCGTCTGTTACCATCCATCACAAAAGCTATATGCTGCGGCACTGGCCCCTGCTTAATCGAGTTAATGAAGACTGATTGGATGAGGGAAGTAGCCCATTCCAGCGGCGGCGAAGAGAGTAACCATCGTCGGGTTTTAGATGAGTTGTGTGGCCCGGAAGGCATGATAGTAAATTTGGGGGGTAGCACTTGAAAATATCGTTGCTGCGAGATTTGCTATGAGGTAATTGTCTCTGGTTTGTATTTGTCTGGACGAGTATTAAGATAAGGTTTAACTAAATCACTGCAGCTATCCCGTGGACAACGGGGAAATGGAGGATTTGGTAGAGCGGCTACTGTCTGGTTGGAGCTGCTGGAGGTTAAGAAGCACTTGACAGCCGATGTAGATAGCGATGCGCTCGAGCTCAACAGGTCGTTGCAACGGTGGTGAGAAGCAGGGACGTCATCTCCGAGGCCGTACTCTGCCTAGCGCTGTTTATCGCATACATGTCCATGGGTTCAGATACTGGCGGTTGCAGGGGTTCAGATGTTCTGCCGGACTCAACAAACTTCCTCTCCTTGGCATCAAATAAAGGGTATCACGTGAGCAACAACTTTGTATCAATGCACATGTAATGCTCCATCCTGCAACCATAGGTGTCGTCTATAGCTAACTATTCTAATCTCCGTGAAAAAGTATACTTGGTTTGCGTGCAAAAGGCATTGCATTATGGTTTCACCATTTGCATCATAAGCCCTCACAAGTGTCGATCAAGTATAAAACACTCGACTTATTTTCTATTTCCATGCTTGAGATTTGGCCAGTGGTTACCCATACTCTGCTACTCTTTATCCCTCTCAAAGGTAGATAAGAGTGGATTGCTATGCTTTATCTCTATGCTTTATCTGAAACTCACTTTCCGGTTCTGGTGGATCGACAAGCGTACAACATGAATACTGGAGTACAACAGCCAGGGATGCGCGGTCTATTTGAGGGACTGTATGTGATGTCCATGTCATCAGGCTTCATACTCAAGATAATCATCCTCTAAGTTCTTGTGATCTCCATCATATGCGTATTCTAACTATTCTGAATTCATCATAAATATGCAGTATAAACAGCGTATTTGCGGCCAAGCGAGTTAGTACCACTCCCACATAAGTTCAGAGGCTACATGTTAGTTGCTAGATACAAAATCTGTCTGTGAGTTCTTGCAAGGTTAAGACACCCAGAAAGGCCCATTGTTACTGTTTTACAATACTTGAATGTAAAGGTATGGAATTGTAACTTAGGACAATCGCTAGGTACTTGATCTTTCGAAAGGCAGCTTCGCTGGAGATTCTTATAGTCAATCCGCTGTGTATCGCACTCACTATCGAATATCTATACTAACAACTATCTCCATATCTCCAGTCATGACTGTTCCTCCGTGAGAATGGTATGCAAGGCATGTATGTCATGAATGCAACAATATATAGCCAGATATGCAACCTCATGCGTCCCTGTGGATAGTCATCCATGTCCCAAACTCCGTTGCCCTATTGGGTTGATCAAGCCGAATCGTCACTAGTAGCTTGACGGGTCAATAGTCAGGTTGCATGGGTCAATATGGGTGAATATTACTGGATATCCCCTTTACGGGAATAGTCGCCGATAGTTATGTTCTTGTGTTCAAAGATATCAATACTACCAGTATAACATTGCTCTATACGCACGCACGCACTGCTAGTACATCCAATTCTACCTCCCCCAGACCACCAGCTCCCACTTCATCTTCCTGAATGGAAAACTAGACCATGTCAAACTGCGCTCAAGTACATAACTATTTGTACGAGTACTTAAGGACCCCTGGGAGAAAGTTAGTATTGAGGAGAACTTAGCAACTAAAAACATACCATTGCTTAAGGCTTATGAGGATGATTAGTTTATGATGGCTGTTTGCTTGGCTAATTGCTATTGTTACTAGTACTCATGCTGTTTTGACTTTATTCCTGTTACATCAACACTGGTTATATTAATATATTAACGCGGTAAGAAAAAAGATATGGAAAACTGGCAATCCTGCTACAAGTCTACACAGGTAACTCTAGTAGTAATAGGAGGATCATATGAATGAACGTTACTCTTGTCTCTCACGTTCTTGTGGAGAAGGAAGGAAGAGCCGCATCTCCTACCGCAACTAGCCATAACTTTACCATCACAAATTGCATTTATGAGAAATAGCGTTATACCTTTCATTTAGTAGCTTTACGGATACAATGGCCTCATTTCCTAACTCAACTGCCCACGACAACGGCGTCCGGCCGTCATTGTCTTTTGAGCCAGCTTCCATATCCTTGAGCTCGATAAGCAGCCTCACAATGGCTTCATGTCCACGTTCAGCTGCCCATGACAATGGTGTCATACCATTCTTATTGTCCTTTGGGTTGACCGCTACATCTTTGCGCATAATAAGCAGCCGCACAATTGCCTCATGTCCACGTTCAGCTGCCCATGACAATGGCGTCATACCATTGTTGTTGTTTTTGAGTTGACATCCACATCTTCGCGCTCGCACAATAGTCTCATGTCCACATCTATGTAGCTGCCCATGACAATGGCGTCATACCATTCTTATTGTCCTTTGGGTTAATGTCCACATCCTTGCACTTAATAAGCAACCGCACAATGCCCTTATGTCCACGTTCAGCTGCCCATGACAGTGGTGCTCGACCATAAAATTTGTCCTGTGAGTTGACATCCACATCCGCTCTGTCAACAAGAAGTTGCACAATGGCCTCATGTCCGTATTCAGCTGCCCATGACAATGGCGTCCGGCCACCATTATCCTTTGAGTCAGCATCCACGTCTTCGTGCTCGAAAAATAGCCGTACAATGGCACTGTGTCCATATTTAGCTGCCCATGACAATGACGTCCGGCCATATAATTGGTCCTTTGAGTTGACATCCACATCATCTCTGTCAACAAGAAGGCGCACGATGGCATCATTTCCTTTGGCAGCTGCCCTTGACAATGGCGTCATACCATTCTTATTGTCCTTGGAGTTGACATCCACATCCTTGCGCCCAACGAGCAGTGCTACAACGACCTCATGCCCTTCCATAGCTGCCCATACCAGCGGCGTGTGGCCATCTTCATCTCTTAAATTCCAATCATCAGGTCCGTTTACCAAACAGGTCACGTATAGCTCCAATCCGAAACAAGCGGCCGCGTGTATTCCCCTGAATCGCCTTGAAACGTTATCAATCCATGGATATTTATGCTGTAAATATTTATAATGCAATGTTTGTAAAGCACAATGGGGTTCCCCGCTCCCGTGTACGGTGAGTCGTAGTGACGTTTGTAAAGCACAATGGGGCTCTCCGCTCCCCTGCACGGTGTGCCGGAGTAATTTCAAGGCAAGGTCTCTAGCAGAATCGCTGTGTTGCTGTCGTGCATAGTGACCCCAATGACATGCTGCATATTCGAAGAACGCAAAGGACTGTAAACTTCCGTGAGATTGTTCCTCAAAGTTAAGGTATGTCAAACAGGTCTCTGCCACAGTCCTGTATCCGCTAGGGAACTATGTACTGGCATATTGCTTGAAATATTCCTTCATTGAATAATGCACGAACCGAACTGTCCCTGTCTCCTCATCTAAAATGACCAGTGTAGGAATCACGTTGTACTCTCGCTGTAGGGATTATTATGGTCTAAGCCCGAAACGGCCCCTTTATGGATAGAGGAGAAACAAGGGTCCCAAAACGGCCGGTTTATGGTAAAAGGAGCAGGATATAAGGGACGAATTTCCTATGTGTTTATTGTTTTCGCCAGAGCAGAGCTAGAAATCGTGTACTTAGCAAGCTTTCATATACGCTGAATTTTACCTGTTGATTTATCACGCAGACGCAACCATTCCTCCACACATAGCCTCGTAATTCTTAAAACCAGCCCAAGGCAGCATTCTAGGAGTGCTTTCTTCGAAGGAATATTCTCTCCATCCAATGTGGTATGACCTGGCTCTACTGCAAGTGCATGTCTGAGCTCTTCTAACTTTAGTGGTCGGTAGGCAAGATGCATCCACATTAGCACTCGCATGCCCAGTTCAGCATTCGGTCGCAACTTGATTCTATCAATCATGCGGGCAAGAGCCTCAGGAAGGCCTTCTGGCAACTCTTGTAGTGCCTTCCTCCTTCTGATTATTGTCTGCTCGTCAAGTATCATGCTAATATGTAATGCAGGGAGCCCCTGGGATTTTTCTATAATTGTGCTTAAAATCTCATCTTTCAGTCGTTGATTCATGGCTGTATCCTGTGCATTGCATGATCAATGTATGCTTTAATATCACTTGGATCAGCTTTAATGTCAATTCGGTTTTGCGGCTGGTTATCAAGGCATAGATATGTGTCGGCGGCCAGCTGTATATGAGGTCTCCCAGTGAGGAATATGCGAGTAGTAATGAATTTACTGCGAAGCACTTCAAGGAAGCCTTTCTAAATTTTGGGCTCTTGCTCATCTTGAGCATCTATGCAGATAAAGCCACGGTCAAACTGGGGTAAGTGATCTCAAGCATGTTGCAGATATCCTTAATCTCAATTCTCCTGCCCTGATATTGGATCGATTCCAGTATGCTCATCACTGCATCCGGTACTTTTGATAAGGCAGTTAAGAACTGAGGCTGCCCAGAATATTAACTACTGTTTGGCTCTCTTGGTCTCGATAGTCGCAGTAAATATAAGCAATTCCTACAGTATCTCGTCGAGGAAATTGGGATATAAAATCATCAATCACAATAGAACTACATAGGTACCAAGCAGAATTAGTGTTGTGTCCTAAACCTAAATTATAGCGTGAATTGCAAACATACCTTATCACTGTTTTCGCACCATAACAACACAGAATACGATCGTTTGCATCCTGTGTGGTGCTGTTACGCCACTGACGAAAACGGTTATGTTGCAGTAGCCAAGTGCCTGTGCCATCAGTCGACTGGACCGTACATCTTGATGTCGCTTCGCGGACTCTAGTAGGGATAGGTTCTGTAGCAATTCTCCACTCCTCCGAAGTTCAATCATGTTAGCGATCTCGTTTAGCTTGTTTAATGGCGCCACTTTTGATTCAATATGATTGAAAAGATTTTGTAGCTGCTCAAGCTTTCCAGACTGCTCCATGATGCTTTTCATAGTAGCCATATCCGCACACTCTCGAACAAATTTTTCCTTTTCAGGGATATCGTCCATGAATGGCTGAAACTCAATCGCAAAAGGTCTAAACTACAGATGGAACTGCGGATGCCAGCAATATCGGTGCGGATGCTGGGGATATCGGTGCGGCTGCAGGTACGGTCGGAGTTGCAGCTCCGGCGCTTGGGCGGCCTCTAGGGGGTGTAGATACTGCAGCTGGGGCGGTAGGTGAAGCCGCCCTTGGGGTAGAAGAGGTCGAGCTTTTGTGACGCCACCAAAAAGAGGGCCTTGCGCTCGCCGCCAGCTGATTGTTCGAGGGGCCGGGAGGCAGAGCCTGTTACTCCGTGGAGCCCGATTTCTCGACCGAAATGACTGGCTGAGTATCGTGCTCTTGGATTGTCCCAAGTACCTACCTCATTACCCTCAACCTGTGCATGGCGCAGAAGACTGAAACGTGAAGAGCAGATACTAAGCCTTATGTAGCTGCTGGAGCCTGTGTGCATAAATTGACTTAGCTGATTGCATAGCCTTCCGCAGGTCACGCCCTCAGCTGTGTCCCGGTCGGTGCCAAGAGTGTAAGTACCCCTCCCGGGGCGCGTAAATCGTGTTCGACGCGTTTCCCCGCAGAGAATTAATATTTTCATTGTTGTGCACCCTCGACTGGTCAGAAAGGGCTTGGTGTATGTAGCAATTGGTCTCCCTCGCTCACCATATCCTATCGCGAGTACACTACACGCACGACACGACACGACACCACGGACCCGGAACACACAAATGGCGACAGTGCCCGCAGACGAGAATGACCCTGTGGTCGCCGATCTCACTACCCACTTCGGCCCCTCACGTCCGAGACAGCCTCAGAGCTGTGCTCAATGCTTCGCCTCTACAACATCAATCCCGAAGAGCTCTTCTTTAAATGGGAGAGCTACTGCATGCGGCTCGGCTTCGACGGTGATGTCAAGGTCAATGCCGACATTGCCAGAGACTTTAAGAAGGATACTGGTCAGGCGCTGGAGGCAGAGGTGAAGGCGAAGGGTGGAGTCAAGCGGGCGCCGGCGGGGCCCACAGGGCGAACATTGAAGGCGGGGGCGGGGGCGGCGGCGGCGGCCGGGGTGGAGGTCGCACTGGGATTGTATGCCTTTCGAGTATTTGCAGCAAGTGTTGGAAATGGAGAAGAAAAAAAGCATCTGGGGGAAAGGCTTCAGAAGCAGAGTGCTAATCAAATCTTGAAAACAATTGCAGATACAACACGCCTCGGAAGAATGCTGGTGTGAAGCGGAAATACGACCGGTCACCCTACGAGACTCCCAGCTCAAAATCGGCAAAGACACAACATTTAAAAGTTGCGCCCTCTTCGCCACTGCATGTTGGGGTACCACTGAAGGAACTATCATTAACTGAATCCTCACAGTGAGTCCTCGCATCCCTCTGTCCCTTCCCTCCGTCATATCTGGCTCAATGCTGACCCATTGCCCGTTCGCTCAGGATAACTCCCTTCAGCAAGCGCCCTCAACCCGGCACCATCCGCGAGACCCTTAACCCTCAAATCCCCAGACCTACTCTTCCTCTTTCTCCCCCTACAACCTGGGGCTCCCGAGTGACCCTCAACGCAATCCATGACCTCAAAGAATTCAAATACCGCACTATGCACCAGAAACTATACGAAGCGTCCGAAATGCTGGATCAGAAAATCGAGGCTGTTGTCTCGCAAATCCAGGAGCGGTACGGCGTCACTTCAGACGAGCTTACAGACCCTAGCGCTACAAAGCCTGCAGAGATTATTGCAGTGGGAAGGATTGTGTCAGATTCGATTGTGGATGGTACACTGAACACAGCGTCGATGTTGCTGGAGAGTTGTAGGCGGATTGGCGCTGGGTCTAGAGTGCCGTTAAAATTGGACAAGTTGGAGAAGGTAGAGGGTAGGGTGGGGCCGGCGTCGTTCTTCCCTGGGCAGATTGTTGCGTTGAGGGGGGTGAATCCTAACGGGGAATTTTTCTCTGTGAAGGAAATTCTGGAGATCCCGAGATCCCCATGGCCGGCGACGCCAAGAGAGGATCTGATCACCTATGGAGAACGGCTTGAGGCGGGTGGGCTTAGCATCATGATGGCTGCGGGACCGTACACCACCCACGATAACCTCGACTACGAGCCCCTCGAGGAGCTATGTCGGCGGGCAGCCGAGACTCGGCCCGACGTACTGATGCTAATGGGCCCGTTCATAGACATTGACCATCCTTTGGTTGCCATGGGCGACTTTGAGCTAGAAGGGGAAGGTCCCGACGGTGAGGGCGGGACGCTTGAGGACCTATTCAGGGAGAGGATAAGTCGGAAGATTGATATGGTAGACTCCGTGGGGACGATGGTAATTCTGATTCCAAACACGAGAGACGCGGTGGTGAAACATTCTGCGTTTCCGCAAGAGGCGATGAAGAGAAAGGTGTTAGAATTACCGGAGGTATATACGCTTACCAAATCTCAATGAAATCCAAATTTCAAATAGTGCTATGTTCAGTGTCAGAGTAATGCTAATTTTGGACATCCACAGAATGTCAGATGCCTCCCGAACCCGTCCATCTTCTCCCTCAACGAAGTCGTCTTCGGCGCCACAACTGTCGACGTCCTTTTCGACATGTGCCGGTCCCAAATCTCTTACTTCCCCCCTCCACCCCCAAAGACTCCGTCCTCCCCACAACCCGCGCAATCCAGCACATCCTCACTCAGCGCTCCTTCTACCCCATCTTCCCCCCACCGCCTGCGCCGGCAAACGGGGTTGCAGGGCCACCATTAGACTTACCGCACTTGCCGCTCGCGAATTTTGCTAAGGTGCGTCCGGACGTGCTGATACTGCCGAGCCAGCAGGAGGTGTTTGCGAGGACGGTGGAGGGGGTAGTGGTGGTGAATCCTGGGATGGCGAGTGAAAAGAGGGCGAGCGGGACGTTTGCGGAGATGGTAATTGGGAAAAGGGAAATTGGAGGGGGAGAACATGGAGACGGGGAAGAGGAGGCGGAGGGGACCGGGGGAGTCATGTTGCATAAAGTGTGGGAGAGGGTGAGGGTGGATGTGTTGAGAGTGTAGGGTATCCGGTAAGGGCGAGGAGAGTTGAGGGAAAACCTGCGGACTAGGCAATGTCAATAATGAGCGTTAGACTCAGGGATACCATAGGTTTTTTTATGTTTTAATATATGTTTGTGACGATTTTGTTTATACATTTTGTTTATACATTTTCTTTATTCCTTATTTTTTTTTTAGTTTTTTATTTCATTTCCCTCTATTTGATATCCCGACCTCCTACATACGGTATTTTCTCCAAGTCACAGTATATTATACCAAAAAAACCAAAAAACAAATTGACGCACAACTGCATAACCTAGTAATACTTCCGAGGTATTAAAAAAAAAATTACTCAATGGAGTATCTTGACAGTAGTGCCTCTTTATGAGTACAAGAAGATCAAAAAAAATTATAGACATGTAAATTCTACCTAAAAAGTCACCCCAGTTTTTTTCGTGTGTCGCGCATACAGAAATTATTATTATTTTCCCCCCTTATACTCAGATATGGCAAAAAGCTCATATGTCATCAAATACTTTCTTTTCTTTTCTTTTTTTTTTTTTTTTTTTTTTTTTTTTTTTTTTTTTTTTTTTATGGGTGCGATGTAATGCAAACAAAAAATTACGATAACATGCCAGCAGCACACTCATTACTTAAAAAAAATTTTTAAATCAGAAGTTTGAAAGTGTCCAGGTTTTTTTTTTTTTTTTAACAAAAAGAACAAGTTAGCAAGATAGGGTACCGGTAGTGACTTTCATAAGTCTGTTGGTATCGTGATTGATTGGGCTGATTTGATTTAGTCCTGGACTATAGGTGATTTTGTGGTAGATAGAACCTTATGTTTTTTTTTTTGTTTTTTTTAAAAAAAAAAATCAGCAAGGGGATATGAGTTTTGCAAGTATACGATCACGATCACTCTGTATGCACGGCCGATTTTTTTCTTTTTTTTTCTTTTTTTGTACAATTGAAACAAAATAATATATATATCATCCCCATGCTCAGGCAGACC
Source organism: Kalaharituber pfeilii (assembly GCA_015179045.1). Taxonomy (NCBI): domain Eukaryota; kingdom Fungi; phylum Ascomycota; class Pezizomycetes; order Pezizales; family Pezizaceae; genus Kalaharituber; species Kalaharituber pfeilii. The sequence goes on from WHUZ01000005.1 coordinate 1,438,498, forward strand.
TCAGGAGTGGAATTTGATGGATAATTTTTTTTTTTTTTTTTTTTTTTTTTTTTTTTTTCCCTGCGATGTGGAACTCTTGACTTTTGCGAAAAAAAAGTACTATAGAGCGGGGGAGGAGGAAGGTGTGGAATGGGGAGGAGTGGCACTGGCAATACCGGACGTTTGCAGGGCTGAAGTGAACGTTTACTAATGTATATTATAGACAAGATGTAGAGATACTATTACAGCAATACAAAAAGAAAAAATTATGAGGGTAAGGCATGTTTCCCGTGAAGAGAAGGGTAGGTTGTGTCTTTTTTGTTCAAAGACTTCATTCATGCCATTGCATTTCCAAGCCGGTGTTCCTGTTTTTTGTTCATGCGCGTTAGATCCGCTTCTCATTCGTCTATGGCTATATATAACGGGGAATAAATCACCCACTCACCTTGAGATAATCTCCCCCCATCTCCCTATATTCCTCCCTTGTCACCCTCGCCCTCTTCCACTCCTCCTCACGCTCCCTCACCCACCCCGCTGCTCCCCTCCATGCGTCCCCAAGCGGATCCTGCGCCCTCCTGACCTTCAACGGCGCCCCCCACTCTAGCACCATTCTCAGTTCCTTCTCCACCCTCTCCCGGAATCCACTAAACATCGTGAACCCCCCCGTCAAAAACACATCCTTCTGCAATTCCGCCCTTGCCTCGACACCCACGGCCCCAGTCGTCCTAGGGCCCAGAAGTAAGTCCGTGGCGATCTCAATAAGGCCGGCTTGATCTAGACCGCCCATTCCAGGTTGGAAGACCACCTCGGGTACCCGGATCCGTTCCACGTTCAAATGCAACTGGTACGCCTCCGCCTGGTTCTGCTCAGGCCTGTACGGCCCCCATGGCCCGCGCAGGAAATGATGCAACCGCGAATTCCTCCAATCCCCGTGCGACTCCCTCGCAATATGCTCCGCAAAGTCCGGGTCGTGCTTGTGTAATTGGGCTTCTAACGCCTTGATCTGCGCCTCGAGGTCCTTATCTTCGTCCTCGTCGTCGTCCGCTTCTGCGAGCGCGCCAGTTCCTCCGCTGCCTAGTGTCCGATAAACTGCCCAGTCTTCGTCATTGGCGCCAAAGTTGTCGTCAGCGTCGGGATTGTTGCTAGTGGCACCACCGGTAGTGCGGCGGCGGGAAGAAGACGAAGGGAAATCTGATGCAAGGTTGGCGAGCGATTTCATGCGGATTTGGGCGGCAAGGGATTTGCGGTTTGTGAGATCGGATTTTAGGCGTTGGCGGGCTTGCAGTCGGGATACAAGGGCCTATAGTTGTTAATTCATATATATATGTTTTTTCAGAGGTGGGAGTGAAGGGAAGTCGATACCTCTCTCTGTGATCTCCGTTCCCGTACCCAGCCTTCCAAGTCGTTGGTCCTCTGCTCTTCATCCCTTCTTTCTTCCTCCGCAATTCGCTCCTTTTCACGCTCCTTCTCTGCCTTCGCTCGTTGCCTTGCTTCCCAATTCGACTTCATCAGTCGTTGCGTCTTCTTCTGTTTTAGCTGTGCCTCATCCAGTTCTTCATCTGGTATATCTAGTAATGGGAATGTCGGAATCTCTTCATCCTCTTCACCCACATCCTGTTTCCTAGCCCGCTTCACTGCCCTATCAAGTTCCTTAATCGCCTTCTCCAGTGCCGCCTCATCCTTCAATCCACGGGCATCAAGTAATCGTTTGACGTCACGCTTTGACTCCGACTGTAGTTTAGCTTGTATATCCCTGAGCACATCTAGCTCCTGCTCTTTTTTCATGAGCTTCTCCAAACGCATCTTCGCAGCTTGCTCCTGTAATCGCCTTCCACTCTCCTTCTTCCGTTCTGCAATTTTGGCCAGCTCCTCTTCAGTCTTGACTGGGACCACGGTCTCGACAAAGGGGAATTGAATGACCCGATCCTTTTCCACCATGACGTTTGGTTGTAGATATGTTGAGACCTCGTCTTTGTAGTCCTCGCTCACGTAGCAGTGTTCGAGCATCAGGGCCTCGGCCTGCCAACTTGCCATTTTCGATGGGAAGGTTGGGTATTTGAGCTGTAGTAGCTTGAGCAGGTACTCGGCTGACTGCGTGCTGCCCCAGTTTAACCTAGTCGTTAAGGGAAGGATACCGCGTCCATTGAGCACAGGGATAAGGTGTGTCGAGGTGTTTGATGACGATATTACCAATCCTGTTGAGCCTTTGTTGTGTGAATACGAGAACAGAGCATCGACACCGTATACTACCGAGGGAGCCTGGTACGCCTCAAATAACATCTCTGTCACCACTGCAAACCCAATCAGTCGAAACTCCAATGGTAACAAAGCTCAGACCTACCTCTCCGACTGTAATTTGGGTTACAGATCGCCTCCGTCATTACAATCGGGTGTCCTACCCCCCCACTCGCGTCCCCGCTGAGGCCCAACTTCAGGAACGTATAATCCAGCAAATTCTCAAGTACATCGAAATTTGACACCACATTCCCGTCGAACGGGCTCTTTGCCTGCGACCTTGAAGCTGCATCTGCAAAGACATCATTTCCACATATCGTATATGTCTTCAATGCTTTCCGATCACGGTAGCGTGCCACCTGCGGGGTGTATGCGCAGCGCGGATGCTGGTCTATCGAGAAGCCCGCGCGCAGTTGCCATGAGCCTGTGGAGGGTCCGAGTTGGTTAGCAAAGGTACCAGGAGCGCCGGAATCTGCGTGACGGAGTTCTTGCCATTGTCAATGACAATTGCGACTTCGGGGCCGATTGGGGCTGGGCCTGGGGCTTCTGATGGTGCGTAGCGTTTGTAGACTGGGGTGTCTGGCAGAGGATATATTTTCGGGATGGGTAGCGGCGGTTCTTCAGCCATGGTTGGAGATGTCATGCGACGATACAACAGAGCTGTTCTTAGTATTGGAGGGTTGCGATAGAGGGGTTTGGAGGGTACAATTGCAAGGCGTTGAGGAAGTGGCCGCTGGATCACCGCATGTGTGGGATGCCCTAGGTTCGTATCGCTCTGGTTCACGGAGATGGGCCGCGTTGCGTCAGGGTTGGGAAGCTTTCAAGGGTTTCGGGTCTGAAGGCTTAATTTATCAAATGGAGCTGCTGTGTTGGGTCGCTGCGCATCACGCATTTGCAAGGGCTAAGCTAAGTTACCAGCGATCCAAAATTATATTCTCAATTCAAATAAGCAATTTACAAGTATCACAGATTTGCATGGCATATGGCATTGAGCAGATCGAGAGCTATGGTTAATGTGCTTTGATTCGAACATCATACATGAAAACAAATGCACGATCAAAATCATGGTCAACAATCCCTCCAACAGTCGAAAAGAAATTCCGTGAAACTCACACGGGATCTTTCAGGTTATTTGTTGCTATTCAGTGAATTTATTTGTTAGCCACGAATAGAACAAGATAGATGAAGCTGCGACAGGGTTGATAAATGAGAGGGAGAAACTCTCACCCTCCAGATTGAACAGGACGTTGGATTGATAGTTCTTGAACATCTGCGCAACAAGCTCAACATCCATATTTTGCACGTTTATTTCCTGCGTATGGGTGGTTCCGTCGTCAGTTAGGTTTCATTTGAGGTGGCCATGTAGAGGTGCGGAACCATATGATACAGCTCGATGCTGAGGGAGGAACGGCTTACTTGTAGAGTTCTATTGAGCACGAGGATAGACTCGTTCAGTTTTTCCTAGGAGAAATCAGACGGGCAATGCTTCAGTGACTGCTGAACCGGTACAGGTAGGTAGGTTGGTGGCGGGAGGCATATGGTAAAAACATACAACATTCGCAATGATGCGTGCAAGAAGGAGGCCTGTCCAGCTGCCCGCGTTAGTTCACGGCCGAGCGTCGCTGTACAAGTTTAGGCAGATATAGCAGCCTGCTCACCTTGCTCCCGCTCGTGTGGCGACTCCATGCCTGTGTTTGTCTTCTTGCGAGTGATGATATCTGCTTTGCAATGGAGGGGCAGTATAGCGAGCGGCTCCCACTCTCCCGCAATCCTGTCGATAACGAGAGCTGCCGGTCCTGCGCGCCCTGCCAAGCATCCAAGCACAATTCATCTGACGCGAACCACCCGTCCCTTTGTACATTCTGTGTTGTACCAGTTGCACCAGCGCTTCCACTATAACCCGCAGCCCCTCAACGAAAGCCATCTTACGGCCGCAGCAGTCCTTCTCGCATCCTCGACGGCACCAATGGCCCCTCAGCAGCCCGCCTCAAACACCGTCCTCGACTCCCTAGACATCACCTCCCTCGACAAGCCCTTCAAGAACCCTTACTGGAAACCCCCGGCCCGCCGCAACAAGAACCTCAAGCAAATCGTCCAAGAGGACGTCCGAAGCCAGGCCGCTGCCGCCCTGAGTGCTGACGCCGCCGCACCCTCCGCCTCCGGTTCCTCAATAGCAAAGCCTACGGATTCCGTAGCAGCAACATCCGCAGCCGCACCACCAGCACCTGCGGCGGCAAACAGGACCTCTGTCGGCGCAACATACACAAACATTGAGTCGGCGCCAAGTTTCCATCCTGCGCGTGCGCATTGGTGCGATATCACTGGACTGCCCGCAAGATATACCGATCCGAAGACGAAACTGAGGTATGCGGATATGGAGGTATACAAGGCGATTCAGAATCTGCCGCCGGGAAGCGCGGATGGATATTTGGAGCTGCGAGGAGCGAATGTGGTCTTGAAGTAGGCGGAAAACAAACTGCAACAGGGATTCGGTGCTGGTTAAGGATTGGGCCTACAGCACGGGAGGGTTGAACAAGGAAATTCGAGATACGAGGAACAAACACTTAGCACGGGCTTCAGCGAGACAGACCTTGCCTGGACAGAACAAATTCCAAATTGTTCGCCCATTCATAAGTCTTTCAAAGAACGGCAATGAGTGAATCCGGAAAAGTTTATACCCTTTGCTCATGCTCGCACTTGTTTTGGACTGGAATACGAAGCCGGTAGCATCAACCCCCTATAATGTGCGCCATGTTGTGGGAAACAGCGTGGGCCGAGGCCATCACCAATGTACACTATATACAGAGATTCTTACTAGTACATTAATTGGCTTAGCTATGAAGAGCGAATATTTGCACCCTCAGATTGAAGCCCGTGATATGTTTCGATTGCGCATATCTGAGCTGACACTCGGATACCTTGGTTGTCTGTTTGCATCTATAAGCATCATATATATCTCCGTTGCCCAAATTGCTCTTCTCCAACAGGCATCCAATATGTAGCCGCATGAACTATGCAGCACCGTGTCAACCCCAGCTGCTCTCGGCCCGAGCCGAATGCAAGTGCATAATCACATGACCTTGAAATCTCCATACGCCCTCTCCTGCCCCATTTGACAACCCCACATCCCGCGCTCCTCTCCACGCCCCACCAAAGCCACCCACCGCCACGAGGCCTCGTGCGCAATTGCTGAATTCTTCCTCTCGGACGTATAGTTTATCCTGCTGCATCGCTGACCTAGCTCCGCAACCCAGTGCAACCGCAAAGCTCATCCATCCATCTATCTTCACCCCAGCCCCACCAAGAATCATGTCGGCCCTTGCCGCCTACCGTCATCTCCTCCGCGCAATCCGGATCGCATTCCAAGGTGTTTACTCTTTCTCCAATTCCCCTCGCACCTCCCCCCCACAGAGACCTCAGCTAACCTCCATGCGGCCTTCCCTCACAGGCGACACTATCCTCCTCTCCACCGCCCGCGCCGAGTCCCGTCTCCAATTTGCCAACTCGCGCTCCCTGCCCCCGGACTCTCCCGAAACTACCCATCGTATCCAGCACGCCCAAGACGTCGCAAAGGTGTTACGCGAGAACGTGATCCAGGGACAGAAGGTGCAGGGAAGTAGGGAGGGAGAGGAGATGTACAGTAAGTCGTTATTCCTTGAGGCTGGCGATTTTCATTCCCGAGTGGGAGAGTGGGGGCAGAAGGCGCTAACTGAATGTTTGCGCAGAGCTACGTATCCATGAGCTTATCGAGCGAGGTGACAATGATACCATCAAGAATCCGACAACGGGCATCGTGAATCGGAGAGTGAAGTGCTCCTCGAAAAAGTAGATTACCACCCTCTCTCCCTTCCTCCTCTTTCACCACTCCCGACGGCTCCCCCTCTGACCGCTCATAATGATCCTGCATTCGCATATTGGATTCTCAAGTATGATATATAAAATACCGAAGCATTGGTTTATTTTATTCTTTATTTTTTATTTTTTAAATCCTATTTACTCTCCATTTTACTTAACATGGTGGTTTGCTTTTATTGAGTTAGTAATGCCCTCTTATGCTGTACGTTTCTCTATTCCTAGATTTCTCCATCATCTGTGTAAATATCACCATGCATGTACATCTTGGATCTGCTCTTTTCTGGCATGTGCTTTCTTTTTGTCAACCCATTTCTATTACCGTATATATTCCCCAAATTCCCATGATGAAAAATTACAATAAACATAAAAACGTGAACATATAGAAAACAAAAAGGCAACGCCGTCATTACAAACTGTCAGGAATCATGTAGATAACCACAGGCAAAAACAAAAGACGTAATGCAACAAGCAATGGTGCAAACACAAAATATCAAGAAAACCCCTGATAGCCTGATCCCAGTATATTATAATATACAGTATCTCCCCCCCCCCTGCCGCCCCTCTTGTACCCCATACTCTCCTCTGATTCCTCACGCCCACCCCTACGTCGCAATCTGACTCGGATACTTTTCGGCACTGTCTTCCGTTGGTGGTGGCGCAATCAGCGAACTCAAATCCAGCTCTTGGGCTGTATTTTGAGCCGTGCTCTCTTCCGCAGTGGCAGTGGCAGTCTCGGCTTCCTGCACAGCGGCGTTCTCAGCCCGCACCTGCCGCGCCATCTGAGCGGCTTGGTTCCGGTCCAGATTCCCGAGGGGGCGGGGACGGCCCCACTGGATGCGTAGTGGGCAGCCGGCAACTACGGAGTTGGACGGTTATGATTAGCACATGTACACACTGGGGGGAATGGGTACGGGGGTGTAAGGCAACTTACTCACTGCCCTCCCCTGACAGCTCTCCGCCGCAGCCTCTGCCCCTGCCCTCGTCGCAAAATTCACAAACGCCGCCCTCGAACGATGCACACATACGATCGATCTAATCTGCCCAAAAGCCGAGAAAAATGTCCTGATCGAGTGCTCTGCCAGATCATCTTCCACCCCTGTCAAAAACAGTGATGTAATAGTCTGGTCCTGCGGCGGCATAATATCTTGCGGTCCTGGCGGTAACTGCGACGCTGAAGGAAACACCTTCCTTCCTCCACGGCCTATTGGATTCGCAGCGCCCCTTGCGCCCTTTGTCATTGCACCCCGAGCAGTCCGAATTGGGCCCGCCCCTCCACCTCCCGCATTCCCGTTGCCTCCCGCCACCCCCGGCGATGAGCTCCCCTCGCCTCCATTATCCCCCCTTCGCCTCTTATAATACGGTTCACTCTTCGCCAACTTTTTCAGCAACTCTCTCGCTGCCTGATCCGTCTTGTCGTACTCCTCCGGCACCTGTCCGTCCGTCAACAGCCCTTCATTATTCTGCGCGTAGTACTCCTTATTGATGGCGGAGCTGGGGCCTTGCGAGACGAGTTTGAGCGCGGCGTCACGGATCGCGATAGGCAGACCGAACGAGAGATCGAGCATGCAGCATTGGCAGCAGTTCTTAAGGCGGGCGCATGTGAGACAGATCTATTCATTTGCGAATTAATAATCTGGAAGGTAGCAGAATTGGATCCGAAGCTGAACTTGAGCTGGAGACGCAGGGGGAAAACATACATTGGTCTTCTTGAATCGAGAATTCCGATCAGCGGCCCATCGAAACACGGTAAACGGTCGCGTGCAAAGTTTACACTCCATACCTAAACCACCGCAGTCAGTAACTTTCCTCCTTCATAAAGTGCAAAAGGCTGCCAGTGGTTCTGTGAGGATCTAGCACACGCACCATGATTCTCTTTAATCATCTGAATATACGGGTTATCTGGCAGACAGCTCGAGCACACAGATGGGAAGTCCGAGGATTCCCATCCCGAGCGGTTGATATCTGCTTTGATGGTTCCTGTTGGCGGCATGTCGTACGGAGTTGAACAGGTATCGAGTTGGGAAGCTGAACGGTCGTGGCAATAGACAGCTCTACAACTATGTTTGTTGCTTATGTATTTTTCAGCTATTTTAGATGGAACATACATACGCCAAGAATTTATGTGCATGTGGTCACATGATTCGGAAGCTTCTCTGGCCGGGACAACATATTGCGAATACGGAAATCGGACTCCATGCCATGATCATCTCATCGCATCTCGATTGCATTGAAAGTCTCTGCATTGGATCTAACTACAATTCTGGCCCTCTTGACATCCTCCTGTCTGACTAACCTGCCAAGAAACAACGCTTACTAGACAGCCACAAGACCACTGACCGAATTCACTGCTCCAGCCGACAGCTCATACCTCATACAATACCAAACATAGGATATGATAATACAAGTATTTGAAGATAGCATGCAAGATATCCAATCGTGAACACACTATCCTTCCGCAATACTGTATATCCCACCATATTCGCCATCTACTGCACTTAACCAGCACAAACCTATACTTCGGCTCCCCGGCCTCAAACGTTCAAGACTCCATTGCCTTGTTCACCGGGAACATCTGGAACATTCTTCTCAGCAACCAGGCCCAACATTTCTTTAATCTCCTGCTGGGACGCAATTAAGCTACTTGCCAACTTGACTTCCTTAAATATAAGCTTGCGCATCTTGATGCTTGGTAATGGCCCCTCCTATGCACCGACTTGCACAAAGGCTCCATTTGGCCTGAGAATGTTCAAAGAACTGCTCAAGATGCATCTTGGAAGATGAGATGGTGCAAGCAATAAAATCGAGTGATTGGCGTACTTGGTAGGCCAGTCGGCGTCCTCATCAGTAGCGATAAACTCGTCGGTGCGAGGTCAAGGACATCATGCTTCTTGGAGGAATTGCAAGGAATAGCAATGACCTTATCTACTCCAAGCGCCTTTGCGAAGAGCAATCCCATGTGTCCTAGACCGCCAATGCCATTGATGGCGACTTTTCTTTCCAGGTCCGCATCTCTTGTGTACAAGTGGAGTAGCCCTCTACATAGATACTGTTAGCAGCTACATATGTAATTGCAAATCTAAGTTTACCTATATTGTGGAACTTACACCGCACATTAAAGGAACAGCATGTTCACTTTAAACGGAATCAGGAATCTTAAAGATGAAATGTTCTGGCGCCCTTGCATAGTTGCCACCACCGTACGCAATTGAGCCAGCAGGGTAACGCGAAACCTTACATTATAGCCCCCCTAAACACTACCTATATCCAAAATGCACTGGCCTAACTCAATGTATGTAATATAATAGTATTGGTATACTATAGCAGCAAGTTAAGTTAGAGGGTCAAACATATTGTTCTTGTCCAGCAGCACCTACACACTCATAAAGAAGTAGTTAGCAATTGCACCAGCAAGTATCAATCGGACTGCTAATATAGGAAATAGGCATCTCACATCCTCCACAATCAGGCTTGAGGCACGGGCTCACCTTGGCACCAAGCCAAACTCTATCCCCAATGTTGACATGCTTAAGGTTCACTCCGACCCTCATCGCCGTTTCTATAATCTTACACTTGAAGCTCCTGGGTGTTGCAAGTTCTGGGTGCACAGGCCACGTTAATTAAGGAACGGATTCTCTCCGAAGTCTAGGCTAAGCAAAATTAACAAAAAGGTGAGAGGGAAATGTTTGAAATTGAGCACCCATGATCATGTGCCGTACAACAAGAATTACAGTTCCCGGTTGCAGGATTTTTTCATTGAAAGGCATTTGGTGCAAGGGTCTGGTTTGCAGATGGGCAGGTACTGCCCATAAGCGGTATGTGGAATGCTGATTAGACATACCTAGTTCTTAAACCTAACCGCCCACATAATGTAGCTAGGTACATTCATTCCCGTCAGATTTAGGTATCCCTTTGTAGTCTCTGGGACAACAAGCACGTTATTCAAACATCATCCCTTTCACAGCCGCTACTGTGCTGCTGTTCTTTATTCGCCAATACCCATTCCCAAGTATGAAGATTCATCAGAGTATCTACATTTTGTAATATGATTGTTTAGATTCAAGAAGACACTGTATCTGTCTCCTATTCAGAAACTTGGTTTATATCCTGTTGAGATGGCCGATTCAGAGCATTCTTCAATTGACAATCAAGTAATCAAATATATGGAACGCTCACTGTTGACAGCAATCACTATTACTCTTTATCAAGGCGTTTTAGGAAACTGACAGCACAAATCGTCAAGATTGGGCTTTATGAACTATAATAAGGAGGCAGGTTTTCATCAATTCTCATGCATGGTTCTGAACTTTGGATCCCGATCTTAAGCTCAGATAAGATGCTGTTATCGAAGCGCAATGAATACAGGAATCAGAAACACGATATTTACTTGGTTCACGTATATTCTATTAGTTCTTTATTACTTTTTAGTGGACTACAGAGTGCTAGCTCTATCAATCCCGATAACAACTGCTCCACCGTTCATATTCTCGCAGGACCATGCAACGCTTTAACTTTTCATCCCTGCGTATGCTGACATAAGTCACAAAAAAGAGAACGCCGAACTGTTGGAGGTATCGTTAGATGCAGATATATTTGTTGGACAGAATCAAAAATCTGGAGAGCATCAGCGCATTGCATACAGCAAGTGCTCGCCGTCAATTCCATCACAGATCAAATTGTGGTCCCTCTCGTGTTACCCTTAGCGGTAACTGGCAAGCTTACTTTCCTAATTGGGAAGTCGGGATGCGGGGATGGTTTAGGTCCACAAGCTGCAATATGGAAGTACAACCCACAACATTCAGAGGCAAGAAAGCAAACATTGATGCCAGTGATGATGAATGGATACAAAAAACTACTGGCACATTGCCAGGAATCGGGTATTGGAGTGGGTCGTTTACCTCAGCTTCACCGAATGTGGGCACAAATATATATCTATTTGGGGGAATGTGCTTCCCAGCAGTACATGCGGTCCTCAGCACTAGCAATGATATTATCCAAGACATGGAATACTCGAAAACACTCTTCATTACAACTCCTAGTCTCAGCCCCACTAGAAAATCCCACAGAGGCTGGGTCATCCAATATCTCATGCTGGGTTCACAGTTACGTCGCTTGCTGAATCTTCTACCTCATTCCAAAGGCATCTCTTCATAGGCGGCCACACGTCGAATAGTCTTGTCGGCTTGAATAAGCTTGTCGTGTTTAGGAGCAAGATAAACGAGAGCATTGAAGGGCAATTGGAGGAGTGGGAATATATATCAGTGGCACACACCACAGGAACTGGGGTTACGAGAGTGGACCCTCGCTCGGGGCATGCGCCACTACTTTCACCCGACAGAAGGAAGATATTCTTATTCGGAGGTTGGACTGGTGGCCTACAAGGAGGGGGGATGGAGGTCCCATATCCGGAGGTTGCAATACTTGCTACGGATTCCAGTGCACCGGACAAATAGGTTTGGAAGGATGGAAAAGAGACCTCTTTTGGGCAAAATGCTCCACAGGGAATCTTCGGACATGCTATCGCTTTTCTAGACTATGAGGTCATTATTATTGCCGGTGGATATCAATTTACCAATGGAAGCTCAATTTACGTGCAAAATAGACAGATATATCTGTATAACGTAACATCTGAGTCTTGGATCACCACTGATAGCCCAGCGATGAAAAGGACCCACCCGTCACATCTACCATTCCCTATACCAACTCCTACTCCTACTAGCAGCATCGAGGGTGCTGGCCAAGAGGAAGTTAAGTCTACAAGAGCTCAGTTTCAGAAAACAATGCTTGTTGTGGGTATCATATCCGGAATTGCCATTGCCGGTGTACTCGTGCTCATATGGCTAAAACGGAGGTTCAACCAGAAAACTCGGAAAATAGTATCCCGATATCATCCTTGGATGTACGGGATAACAAGAATAGAAGTGGTGCCAGTAAGGGAGGCAATTCTAGTGCGTTCTCTTTCGGCGGGAACACCAGAAACGGCACATTGTCTCTTGGGAGGCCACTGCCTTCACTGCCACTCTACCATCCTATCCCCATGAGTCGAGCAAAGACGAGAAACCTTTCACGGATTCTCGAGGATAGAGAGTATGAATATAGGCTGTTAGGCACGGGGGATAAGTCATTCGCCTTCTGTGAGCAGAGAAAGTGCATTAAGAGCACTTGAGTCCATCCCACTTGATACAAATCACTCGGAGGACCTGTCATCTGGAGGCCATGATCGTGGCATATCTCGTAGCAGTACCAGAACCCTAGAGGAGTGGAATAAGCTTATCAGGAATGGATGGACAAATATGGACTCCGTGAGGAGATTGCCTGGGAGAAGCAGTACCAGCAATGATGGACTTTTGCGCCCTTTTTCAAGAACAGGAAAGGGGCTAATTGATGGGGGTGTACCTGAGTCGGATGGAAATATGAACGGCCAGCAACATAGTGAGAATTCCGACCAGGAAACTGCACTCAAAAGAGGCACGTCTTGTTCCACAGCTGTATTCAAGGGCTCCGGTGCCTCCAGGTTTATAACTCGAATTGCTTCGTACTTCACCCACCAGAGAGTCTTGCCAACCATTGAATTGTCAAATTCAGCTGGGGAATACAGAACGCGGTTCGAGGATGTCAATGCTTTTTCTTTTGCGCCTGTCGAACCAGATCCTGCTCATCCTAGCTTTTCAAGTGCGCTTACACCTTACACCTTTTCTCTTGTGCCGCCAGCCCCAGCTGCACACATCCGGAGCCAGAAATCTGCCTCTAGCGGAATTCACCCTGGTGGTGTGGGACACAGACAAGCCACCCATAACGTTAGTCCCCGTAACCCAACCAAACAATAAAACACCCTCGAAAGTTAGTCTATAGTCCTTCCACCTACACTCAGACCTCACACGCCTCTTCCTCCAACACTTCCTCCTCCGGTGCCTCCAATAATTCCACCATTATGTCTCTCTTGCAACTCTATGGCAACCCAGAGTCCACTGTGACTAGTTCTAGGTCCGGGAGTGATTCTAGTGGTGCGAAGACAGTGTATATTAGTGCAAATGCGACCGATATACACCACTTTCGCAGAGATCCTACAAGGTCAGGAGCACATATTGGCGCGTTGACGGGCGATTCAGCATCTTTCACACGGCTGACGGAGAGAAAGGTAATTGGGCCGAGGGCGCTATCAATAGGATTTGCAAGAATGAAAAAGGCCGAGGTTGAGGGAATGGAGTGGAATGTTGATGGTAGATAGCAATAAATGTGAAGAGGGAGAGCGGATATTCGGTTAGTCTGGTTGGAGATTGGCGGATATTACGGGTTTTAGATTAGTAGTGAAGATGAATTTAAGCGTTTTTTGTTTTTTTTTCCTCCTCCTGCGAAATTAAGAACTCAAGTTAGAGGAAAAATCCAGCACAGGAATATATGTACGGAATTGCAGGGGGACGCTGGGGTTGGAATTGGTTTGGAAATGGGGCCTACGATTGAGTTGATGGGAGGATTCCTCGGCTTGTGACGGATAGTTGTTTGCCACTCAAGGGATTTGAGCCTTTCCTGCTATTCTCTTGCTTATGTATGAGGTAGTGATAGTACCATGATTTGACAAATGTATGTATTCTATGTAGTAGCAGGAGACTGGTCGAGTGGAGACACCCCTGTTACCCTGACTATCCAATATCTTGGCGCATCCAGGAACAGTTTTCTAAAAAGGTTGAGCTTCCTCCACCAAATGCTAAATCTGATCCCAGAAACTTAAATGCTCACTAAACCACGCTTCCCCAATGTCACCCTCCCGAGGCCCTCCCAGTCTCTTGCGTCCACATCTCCACCTCGTGGTACAAAAGTACAACCTCCTCCGTCCACCACCAGACCCGCACTTCCGGCGCTTCATATGCACGAAGTACCCCACCTCCGCACTCGCCTCGCTCCGCAATGCCCATCCTACCAATTGGACCCTTTCCACCTTACTCCCCGCAACCAATTCAGTTTCCGATACCGCCTCCTCTGTGACGAACTCCAGACCTGACACCCCAAACTTACAACTTTACATTTCGACCTCGACAAACCCGTACTTCAACCTCGCCCTTGAACACCAAATCTTCACGTCCCTCGCCAACCTCGCTAAAGCCCGCGAAAAGCATGCCTCTGCCCGGCGGAGCGGGAATAACAATGAGAAAGAAAAAAGAGACAGACGGAGAGACGACAACCCACGCGCGGCGGTATTTTACATAAACTCTCCCTGCGTCGTTATCGGCCGGAACCAGAACCCTTGGGTCGAGGTCAACGTGCCGCTTCTGCATTCTCCGCCCTTGTCACCGCTCCCCGCCACACCAACCGGAGCCAGTGGGGGGGAGGCGAATACCAAGATCCCGGTCCTGAGACGCTGCAGCGGCGGCGGGACGGTATTCCATGATTTAGGTAATCTGAATTGGTCCTTTATCGTTCCGGTGCCGCCGCCGTTCACACGTGACACGCATGCGGAGATGGTTGTACAGGCGCTTCTTGGGCTCAAGTGCGCTGGAGTGCGGGTGAATGGGAGGCATGATATTATCCAGGCCCAGATTAGGCGCCGGACGCCCCTAAATGGGGGTGAGAGGAATCAGGAGCTACTTGGGGAAATCCAAGGACAGCTGGAGGGGGAGGTGGAGTTTAAAATCTCGGGTTCAGCGTATAAGCTCACGCGGACGACGGCGCTGCACCACGGGACGTTGCTGCTGAGCGCGGCGTTGGATGAGGGAAAGAGGTGGATAAGGAGCACGGCGAGAGAATGGATTAGGGGCCGGGGGGTCGGTAGTGTGAGAAGCCCGGTTGCAAATTTAGTTGGCGAGGTAGGGAGCGTGGGGGAGGTCGTGGAGAGGATTGGGGAAATGTGGGGAGGTGGAGAGAGCGTGGCGTGGTGTTTTGTGGATGAGGAGGATAGTGCAAAGGTGCAGGAGGTGAAGGAGGGAATGGAGGAGCTTCATAGGGAAGAATGGAGGTGGGGACAGACGCCGAGGTTTACTTTTGCGGTTCCGGTGGTGAACAAGGTGGTGAAGGAGAATGCGACGGAGCCGTTGCCGCCGGGAATACATGTTGTGGCTGATAGAGGGGTGATTACAGAAGTAGAATTTAATTGTAGTGAGGGGGGTAGGGAGAGTGAGATGATGCCGGGGTGGTTGGATATAGGGAGGCTGAGGGAGGGGTTGGTGGGGAAAAGGTTTGACGGGGCGATTGTCGGGAAAGGGATTAGAGATATTGCGGGGGCAGGGGGTGCGGTGAAGGAAGGAGAGGATTTGGCGAGGTGGGTTAAGGCAGTGGTGGGGAGCGTGGAGGAGTGGAATAATGGCAGGTCATGAGGAAAGGTCGAGCAGGAAGGTAAGGGGTAAAGATCGATAAGCGTATTGTAAGTTAGATGTAGTGTCTAGTATATAGAGTCTGGCGTTGTGGATTTTTTTCAAGAAAAATAATATACCACATTAGGGATGTAAATTCCTAGTTTGAGAGAAATCTCGGGGGTAGTATTAGTACAGTACTTGTAAACATACATCGTACAGATCATCCATTAAGCAAAAAAGACACCCTTAGAACGCCGACCCACTAAACAAAGTTATACCCCACAAACATATAGACCGTTTGCAACTTGGGACTCATACAACTTCCCCCCTCTCCTCTCCCTTTCCAAAGGCCACCGTTAAATCTCTCCCACCAACCTCCTCAACATCTCCCCCACCTCCGTATTCCCATCCCCGCCTCCTTCCATCACCATATCCCCCCTTTCACCCTCCCCTTCCCCTTCCTCCTCCAATTCCCCTTTTGCCTTCACCAATCCCCCAGCAGCCGCCCTTTCAATCAACACACTCAATCTCAAACACAGCTTCCGCATCCTCTCCATCTCTACATCAAGCTCAGACCCCTTCGTGATCAAATTCGGCTGCACCGTTTCCTGGGGCCGCGAGAACGGTTTCAGGGATTCGTGGAGGGACAGATAGTACTGGTGACGGCGGCGCTGGGCTTGCAGGGTAGTTGAAGCCTGCTGGAGGCGTGAGAGGAGCGACTTGTAGCGTTCCAGGTCCTCCGGGGCGCCGGGGCCGGGGAAGGAGTCGGGGAGGAGTTCAATGATGCTAAGGGCCCCCAAAGCATGTTAGCAACCGTAAGCTTCTAAAGATAAGCACAACTCCAAAATACATACTCCACATCCGCCAAATCAGCCCCCCTCCGTAGAGCCTCCATCCCCGCGCCTTTCTCCACTGCCGCTGCACTAGCCCCCGCCTCGTCCATGCTTGCCCTATACAGCGTCTCAATCTGCTCCGCGACTCCCCTGCAGGCCTGCGCGCTGTACACGGCCCTGTTATGCTTCCTAGCCACCAGGTTCAGCTTACTCAGTACCATTTCCACCACTTTTGGTCCCAAGTCACCGTCCTTGGACGCAGGAAACTCATCTTGCCAGTTGGCCGGTGGCCGGAGCTCGGTGTTGAGCAGGCGAATTTGGGAGTCAAGGAAAGTCTTTTTAAGGTGGAAGGTGGATGGGGTTGCGGGAGGATGCGGGAGTTGGGGGGGTGGGGGGGGGTTGGTCATGATGGGTTCGGTTATTAATTCGTTACAGAGTAAGTTGATTCATTGATTGAGTCGACAGGTTCAAGGAATTGGAGAAAAGTATAGACGTAGTCTGATGCTTGAGTAGATGCCAGTGGGTGATGGGATGTTGTTCGGTAGCGCTGGCATCGGGATGGTTGGCAGGGCGACGCGTTTGCGCGCGTGCCAAGATTTACAAGCTAATGAGTTTCACTTCCAGCACTTTACCACAAACGTTCGTGATGCACGTGGATTAATCTTTCAATTATTGAAAATTCATAAAAGAAAGAGAAAAAAAAAAAAAAAAAAAAAAAATGCTCCTGATCTATAGTACAAGAACTAGATATTATCCTAATAAGAGAAAATAAATCTATAATCATGCACCTTCTATTCCTCCGCCCTCCTTCTACTCTCCAACTCCCTCTCCACCCCCTCCGCACTTCCGTCCTCCTCATTCACCGCAAGTAAAGCTCCCCAACTCCCCCTCCACTTCTCCACCTCATGCACAACCCAATCCCCCACTGCCTTCAGACACACCACCAAGAATCCCAGCTCCTCCCTCTCCACGTCAAATACCTCCCACCATCCTCCTTCCCCTCCTCCTCCAGGTACAACACTAGCGTCTGGCATCTTCACCCCACAATCCCGCGCAGCAAGATATATCGCTGCTACCGCAAGCGCATTTGGCTGATGCGTTACGTACAATAAGCTGGGAGAGAGTAGCGCGTCGGTAAGGTACCCAAACGTCACTTTCACTATTCTCCGGTTCGACTTGAGCGCATCGAGGGCTTGGAGGTAGTTAATCGCGAGAGTGTACGGCAGCGAGACATGTGTCTGGAAGGCAATGGCTCTGAGAATGTGGGTCTCGAGGTTGAGAAGTAGCGTCCGGTGAGCAAAGTATGTTGATTCAGGGACGTAATAGGACTCTGGGTCGGACTTTTGCGCTGGGTCGCTGTCGGAAGGGGATGGGGGGGAAATGGGACATGGTGTCGGGACGGTAAGGATGTATTTGAGGACGTTAAGGATGTCGCGGGGCTTCCGGGGCTGTTCAGTGAGCTTGGAGGAGAGGAAGAGAGCTGCGGAGGCGGTAGACTGAAGGAGACCCAGTATTAGCACGGACACTACGCGAAAAGCGGGGAGAGGGCAAGTAGTAGGCCTACGTACCCTAATGGGGTGCTCCCGCATAGAGCATATCAGGTAGAACCGCTGGAACAGCACAATTGCCGTAGCTATCGTCGTCTGAGGGCTGGTCAAGAGTGGACATCAATTAGAGCTGAATCCCTTTATAAATTATCACCCTCGAATTCCTGGAGCCATCTGCTCATTCAATACCGAGAGGCAGCATACTCACAGCCGAAGCAGAATGCCCGCGCTCTGAATCAACGCACACCCAGCGAAGCGCAACGACGCCTCCAGATCCTGGGGTACTCCATCCGATTGCGACGGGGAGACAGCAAGCTGAAGGGGTGTCGCAAGCGGGTTCGCAAGTAACGAGCCCATTTGGGGGGGAGGGATTTGCGCTTATGTTGTAGGGAGCAGCGCGGTGCAGCGTGGGCAGGGCAGCGTTGCAGGCGGAAGGTTCTCGCAGGCGCCTGGGGGGGGGGGGGGGGCTTGGCGCAGCGTTGTCTCTGCGGCCTCTACCATCCCACATCCCCCATCCCATATCCCACCTTCCGACGCTGCCGTCGTAGCACGCACACAGAGGAACGATACCCCGAGCAGCAGACCCGCTCAACCTATTTGCTGGCGACACTCAAGGCCGCTCTAAATACTCCCTCATCCGCAAGCAAAATGGGAGACCCAGCCAAAATCGCCCACAAGGCCGCGCAGGCCCTCAACGCTCAGGACTATGCAACAGCCATCAAGCTCTACACTGACGCCATCCATATCCATCCAACGGCCCCAGACTACTATATCAAACGCTCCACCGCATACCAACGGTCCGCGCAGTACGAGCAAGCCCTTGTTGATGCCGAACTTGCAGTCAAACTTGCCCACGACCGCTGCAGCCGGGAGTCCATCGGCCAAGCCCAGCTCAGAAGAGGGATAAGCTGCTACCTTTTGGAAAAGTATGGAGACGCAGGATTCTGCTTTAATCTGGCAAAAAAGAGCTTGGGGGATAAGGAGAAAAGTGTTGATATGTGGGCGAGTAAGGTCGATTTGGTCTTGAGGGATACTGAAAAGGTGCCTGAGGATGATATAAGACGGGAGGTTACCATCAAGGAAGTCCCAGATGTTGTGGTGCCGAAGAAACAGGAACCTAGCACTGAAAAGAAGGAGCAGGAGGTGAAGGAGGAGAATAAGGAGGAGAGTAAGGAAGTAGCTAATCAAACCCCAAAAGCCCCGCCCACCGGAGTGATTACGCCCCGAGAGAAGATTCGAAACGAGTGGTATCAGACTCCTACTCATGTTGTTTTCACACTCTATGTCAAGGGTGTCCCCAAGGACGAGGCTACTGTTGAGATTGAGCCTACATCTGTAAGTTACTCCGGTAGGATTCCTATATTCAGAATCGGAGCTGACATATTCTCCTTAGATCTCCGTCTCGTTTCCATTAACCAATAATACCGAATTCACTCACGACCTAGATCCGCTATTTGCCCCAGTTGACCCCATCAATTCCAGCTACTCCATCCTTTCCACCAAAATCGAGATTAAACTTGCCAAAGCGAACTCAGGTCAAAAATGGGCCGCCTTAGAAGGCGTCGTTCAACCCAAAGGCAAAGAGCCCGAATCCTCTTCCTCTACCAATACCGATACCACTAACACAACCTCCACAACAACAACACCTCCCACTCCAACATCCACCTGTAATGCTCCCGCATACCCAACTTCCTCAAAGAAGGGTCCAAAGAACTGGGATAAAGTCGCCAACGAGCTCACAAAGAAGAACCTGAATGATCCCAATGCTCTGGATGATGACTATGAAGAGGAGGATCCAGTGAATGCGTTCTTCAAAAAATTGTACAAGGATTCTGACCCGGATACGCAGAGGGCAATGATGAAAAGTTATATTGAGAGTAATGGGACGGCGTTGAGTACGAATTGGGCGGAGGTAGGGAAGAAAAAGGTTGAGACTACTCCACCCGGTAAGTTATTCATACTATGAATTGCAGCCATGTATGTAATGAGGTGTTGCTAACGGTTGGAATAGAGGGCATGGTGGCTAAGAAATGGGATGAGTGAGTTTCATCACTCAACACGCGATTTTCCTGCCGTTGAGAGAATGAACGGAAATGGCTAGAAAATCAAAGATTTGGGCTTGAGGGAATTGGGTTGATGATGGAACTGGGTTGGCGTACAATGGTGCACTTGTTTCAGGTTTTCTACTTGCTTTCTGGATATTTCATTCCTTTCTATTACCTTATTTGCAATTGCAACGCAACGAATTCACAGCTTGGCTTCGGAAGATGCAATAATATTATTCTATGCACTTGAGGCTCAGTACTCTAAGTACCGGGTACATTCTGTGCAGCAAAAATTTGAACACGCAGGGACATCCAAAAAGGTGATTATGCAGCTTGATTTGTATTGGTATGCAAACACAGCAATATATGGAGCATAGTCACAAGTTCGTTGTACTATACCTAGCTTCTGGTAGGGTAAGTGAAGTACGGCACACAACGGCGGTATGCTAGGACAGCATATGGCGAGACAGAGCATACATAACTTATTATAGTATATATGTACTCTACTTGTACTCGAGGCTAGGGGTAAGTTCTCAAAAGCGCATACAATGTGACAGGGATAGTTGCTAGGATAGAGTCCACCTGATCGTTATGTACTAGACAGAAAAATAAGTATTTGGACAGGGGATAATGCATATTATGCCCTATGCGGGTATTTGGCGGAAACTAGCATATTTTCGTATGCTTGGCAGTAAAGAATAGGTGTAAAAGTCCAAATTCATTATGTCAGCTGTCCAAATTTCATCACGTCAGCTGTCCAAATACTTTCTTACATAATGAATTTGGACACCCTATCACGAAATATGGACTGTCTTATGGCTATCACCAGCCAAGCATACGAAAATATGCTAGTTTCTGCCGAATACTGCATGGCGCATGAATATGCATTTATCCCCTGTCCAAATACTTATTTTTCTGTCTAGTAATACAGTACTTGTTACTCTACAGGCATTTCCTACTCGCTTCGCATAGCTACACGCTTTAATGTTTGTTTTCAACCAACTCACACAACTCCATTTCCCAGCCACAGCCTCGAATCACCCGCTAAAGCCTCGTACAATAGCGAAATGAAAATCCGAACTCGGCACACAAAGATTTCGGTCACGAAATTCACGATTGAGAAACTACTTGAGTTGAGCGCATCTGAATTATTACTTTACGTGACGAATGCACAAATGAGGTGGAAGAGCTTCAAAAGAGTGGGATAAAATGCTAAAAGAAAGGCTCCTGTCATTAGTTAGAAGTGTGCTGGATCAGCTTCGCCGTTATGGTAGCATAGTCAAATGCACTTTTGACTCCCCTGTCGAGTGGCGTACATTAATGCATGCATAGCGCTTTTGAGTATTTTCCGAGTATGCTATTATTATAAGTTGCGAAGACAAAAGCAGTTCCTTTATTTTCTTGGCAATGTGAGGGTAAGCTTATCATGGCCTAAGCAACAAGCAACAATCACCTCCTCTTTGATAAAGGGTTACTATGTCATTGCAAGAAATATTTTTACTGTACTGGCCTGTCACATTAAGGTTAGAGACAGAATCCTCCAGTATGTCCCTTGATACAGCCTTATTTACTTGTTTTTTTCTTTTTTCCTTGCTTCCGATATGGTAGGCGGCACCGCAAGTGGGGTCTAATGTAGCATCGGTGACGGGGTTCTGGTACATCGCCTCGTCCTACCGTCCCTCCTATGAATATCGTACTATTAGCAAAAAAAAAAAAAAAAAAAAAAAAATAGAAAAGAAAAAGGTGCCTTGGTTTCATACTAGGATTGAATCATATGGAGCTGGAGCATTACAGTCCACCTTTTAAAAAGATGCCGGATGACACTCTTCCCCGGCTCGGAATCGAACCGGGGTCCTCAACTCTATATACAGTATACTCTCGATATAAGGATGTGTGCGACCTGCCCCCATACAAATCATACAAATTAAGAGTATTTTTATTACAAGAATATTCTTAGATTTTTTGCTTGGTGATGTACAAATCATCAAGATTGCATACCAACTTCCTTTCAGGCCTCACTGCATGTGGTTGGTGTGGGAACTGCCAAGCATCTGCAATATAATGCTATGAGAATATATCCCCCCGGAGGACATTCTTATATCGACAGTGTACTGTATACCTCTCCATGGCAATGCTCTTGTAAGCTCCATTACGAGAGCCAATTTCGCTAAGCTATAGGTTAGTTCGAAGAGTTGACAATTCCCCATCCTCTTGTACCTGCCCCTTGGACCATCCCTCCTACCGCCTCTTCTACCTCGCCTATAGCCCCTCTGCCTCTAACGCAAAAGTCGACCCATGTTTTCGTCTTTGTTTCCCTCCCCATATCTGTATTGTTTTCGTTTTGTCTGATAGATTATTGTTTTCCATTTCCTTGTACCTGAGGGCATTACCCTCATATTAACCCATTGTTTCCCGCGGTAAGAGACTAGCGTTGTATCACTCACTATTTAGAGGGACAAATGGTATCCCTTCAAATTGAGTAGTTCTCAATTACTTTTCTTGGCAACACGCCAAATGCCAAGTAGCAATGCACCTACTTTGAGTCGCGTCTTACCAGAAACTCACCAACCTGCGATCTTCCTAACATGTCTTCTGAGCAGGACGACGATGATTTGGACCTTATTGTGAGAGGATATAGCAAGCCAAAGTCAGTTCAACAAGCTAAAAAACAGGAGAGAGGTAAATTGTCACATATAATGTTTAAAATGGAGCAATTATTTGAGCTGGGGTTGCTGAGAGATCACTGTTTTGGTTCGCATAGAGGTTATAGTGCTATCGGGGTCGGAGACGGAGTCAGCGACGGAGTACGAGACGGCGTGCACTGACGATGATGATCTGGATGCGCCCGTGCGAGGGAAGGTAAAAACCGACCAATTTAAAACCCGCTACCCAAAGCAAAGCAAAGGCCAATGCGGGGAAGCTCAGCCGAAGGCTATCCCGCATGTCCAAACCGATGGTGGTAGCACAGATGATGAGCCAGAGGTCCGAAAAAGGCCCCATGGACATGGAGGAGGCAAAAAAATTATAATGACAGATGATGAGGAGGAGGATGGGTATGAGAAGTGGAGACATGAGAGGGCTGCGGAGACAAAGAAAAGGCCGGTGGCCAAAGGTGGTGAAGATGAGAGGTTAGGAGCGGGGGTGAAGAAACAGAGGTTAGATGTGGAGAAAAGCGGTATGCCTATGGTAGGACAACGGAAGGCTGGGAGAGCTGAGCGCCAGCAGAAGGTGGTAGGGGTGAGGTCGGCGGCCAAAGGTAGCTAGGCAACTGTTCTCCAGCTGTTTGTCTCATGTGGATTATTATCTGATCCAATAATTGAGGTAGTCACAAAAAGGTATTATGATGGCGATGAAGATGAAATGGATGACACCTTATCACAAGTGCCAGAACGTGTACAGAAGCGTAAGGAAATCATCGACCTTGCTCACAAAACGCTTGATGAGATGGCGGCACTCAAACTCCCGCCAACTTACGAAGATGTTGATTTTTCGGATGATGAACAATTGGCACTACCCCCAGGCTCATTCATTTGTTTCAAAATTCCCGCTAATAAGTACCATAGGAAGAATTAGCCGAGCGCCCATCGTTTCCAAACCTCACCCCTCCAGGGAAGTATGAGGACATCCACCTGAACACCTCCCTCGGTGTAATCCCGGCTCCAATCGCGCAATGGCTCCGCGAATATCAAGTCAAAGGTACTCAATTCCTGCATGAAAAGTTCGTGTACCAGCGAGGCGGCATCCTAGGGGATGATATGGGCCTGGGGAAGACAGTGCAAGTAATAGCATTCTTGACTGCTGCATTTGGAAAGACAGGGGACGAGAGGGACAAGAAACGGATAAGAAAAATGAGGAGGCTGGGGGACCCAGACGAGGTGTGGTATCCGAGGGTGCTGATTGTGTGTCCGGGAACGCTGATGGAGAATTGGAAAAACGAGCTGGATACGGTATGTTTATCCATAATTTTCAAACGGGAAACTCTTTGGCTGAATTTTGCACTGGAAGTGGGGATGGTGGACATACGACATTTACCACGGGAGCAAAGATGAGAAGGAAGGGGCACTGAGGGCAGCTCAGAATGGGCTATGTGAAATTATGATAACAACTTACACTACATATAAGAATAACAAGGATTTAATTAACCAGATCCCCTGGGATTGTGTTATTGCAGATGAATGTCACATCATTAAAGGTTGCTTCCATTAGCTGTTACCCTGAACCTGCTCCCACACCTGCTCACTGAATTACAGAACGCAAATCAGACATTACCAAAGCTATGAATGAAATCAACGCCCTCTGCCGAATCGGACTCACTGGTACTGCCCTACAAAACAAATACGAAGAACTCTGGACCCTCCTCAATTGGTGCAATCCCGGTAGTGTGGGCCCTGCTAACGTCTGGAACAAAACAATCTCCCGCCCACTCAAACTCGGCCAAGCCCACGATGCCACCAACCGACAGCTCGGCAACGCCCGACGCATCGCATACCAACTAGTCACAAACCTCCTACCTCGCATGTTCCTCCGGAGAATGAAGTCACTTATTGCAGATCAGCTTCCGGAGAAGTCTGACCGCGTGGTATTTTGTCCACTGACAAAGACGCAAGCAGAGGCATATGAGAATTTTTGTGAGAGTGATGTGGTCACATTAGTGAAGTACTCGACAGCGAAGTGTGATTGTGGCAGTGAGAAGAAGAGGGGATTTTGTTGTTATCAGGAGACGGAGGATGGGCGACATTGGAGAGAGTTGGTATTTCCATGTATTCAGAATGTGTTGAAGTTGTGTAACCATATTGCGAATTGGATACCGCGTGAGTTGCTGAATTCGTTTTAATTGTGGGTGCATTTGCTTATTTTGCTTATAATCATGTGTAGTCAATGAAGAACCGCCGGACAAAAGAGCGGAGAAGTTGGAGTGGCTCCAGACTTGTCTCCCAGATGATTGGGAGAGAATTATGAAGCGGTCGCCGCTCGAAAATTATATGGACCCTGAGCTGTGCGGGAAATGGATTGTATGTTATTCTGTGTGCTCCTTTTGGCAATCTCCCATTTGGAGCAAATTCTAACCAGAATAGCTGCAGATTCTTCAAAAACTTCTCAACTTTTGGCACACAAACGGAGACAAAGTTCTCATCTTTTCCTACTCAATCAAGCTCCTTGATATCTTGCGGTGTTTGTTCACCAATACCTCCTACAACGTCGAATACCTAGATGGCAAGATGTCACTCGAAGACCGTTTGTCTCCTACACCCATCCCACCCCCCACTTCAACACTAAACTAGTGCTAACTTTCCCATAGGTGTCCGCGCTGTCTCCACTTTCAACACCTCGCCCCTGTCCTTCATCTTTCTCATCTCCACTCGCGCCGGCGGCATGGGTCTCAATATCACCAGCGCCAACAAAGTCGTCATCTTCGATCCCAGCTGGAACCCGTCCCATGATCTCCAAGCGCAAGACCGCGCATACCGCATTGGTCAGCGGCGGGACGTTGAAGTCTTCCGTCTCGTGTCCGCAGGAACAATAGAGGAAGTTGTGTATGCGAGGCAGATATACAAGCAGCAACAAGCAAATATCGGTTACGGGGCCAGCACTGAAAGAAGGTATTTCACCGGTGTGATGGGTGAAGAAGGGAGGAAGGGTGAGTTATTCGGATTGGTGAATATGTTCACGTTTCATGGGAATGATGATGGTGGGGGGGTTGGTGGGATGTTAGTGAAGGATGTGGTGAATAAAACGAATGTGGCGGAGGGGAGGATGGGGGTGAGAGTCATTGGATTTGATGCAAGTAAATTGGAAGAAGGGGACGAGGACCTCTCAATTCCAGCGGGGAGTGGGGATGAGGATGATGACCCAGTGAGTCAGTTGGAGGCTTTAGCGACGGGGAAGGGGGGAAAGAAGAAACTAAATGGGGGCGCTGGTGGCACTAGGAGTAACAAACTGAACCCAATCCAAGCAATTCTTTCTGCCGCAGGAGTACACTATACGCATGAAAATAGCGAGGTTATTGGGTCTTCCGCCATCGAAGCACAAATCTCCAGGAGGGCACTCGAAGGTACGCATGATCAGCACCTTGGCGAGATCCCTGCCTTTGGGACGTCCAGACGGGAATCGGCAACCCCGGCCGCACCAGGCAGCACCATTGAAGTAGCAGGCCAGGATGATGAGGAGGACACAGTAGTATTAGACGGAGTCAAGTATAGGTTTCGTCCGCCGGAGGATGTGAAGAGGCGCCAGTTTTGCTCAATGGCGAAGATGTTTGGATTTGAGTCCGTGCAGGAATTTGCGTTGGTGGTGGAAGGGTGGACGCCGGCACAGAGAAGGAAGGCGTTGGAGAGGTTTTATAGGTTATTAAGAGACAGGAGAGAGGCAAGGGAGAGAGGGGAGGGGGACGGGGAGGGGGATGCAAAGGACAGAAAGGAAGTGAAAGCAGTGGAAGTGGAGAAAGAGGAGAAGAAGAGAAAAGAGAAGAAGGAGAGTAAAGAGGCGGCTACCATTGATGAGAAAGGCGCGAAGGATGATGATGCGGACGCTACGGATCCCGGAGAGGGAGTAGATTATGAGGACGAGGGCGACGATGATGACCTGGAGTTATGATATAGGGTATGGCAGAAGTGCTTCCATATCCATCCCTTTGCTGTTGTATATTGTCTCTTTTGGTGCCTTTTTGGTCTTAGTATCTTGGTCCGGTTATAGAGTTTGGGTGTCCTTGGGAAGATAATCGGGTTTTTGGTGTTGTTTTGTTTTGTTTATTTTGTACATCATAGTTGTTAGCTAATTTGTAAGACTTATCGTCCACTAAAATTTGGAGTAGGTAGGAAAAAAGGGTGGTCTCTTGAGTATGATATATTTTTCGTATATGTTAACTGTACTTCCAAGTGCATACTCTCAAAAGCAGGCAGCTGGTTCGATTAGTCAATAGTACAAAAAGTAGCTTCACTGATTGATACTCATCGCAGGCATCTATGCCACCCATGAGTAACACAGAACATATATAAGGTGGCATGTTTACTATAAGGCATGGAACCGTTTGAACAGGTTCGTTATCAAAAATAGACTTGATATAGTATATGTATTCAATCGACACTGAAAAACATATTAAGGACTATCAATAGCTTCTGGCTACCGAGCTTTTCAGAAATTAAAAAAAAATAAGAAAAATTGTGGTGAGAACAAGAGACAAGGGTATTTTGAAGAACAGAAACTGAACAAAAGAAATAACATACTACATTATTGTGAAACTATATCAGTATAATGTCCTATATAAGAGCCACCGTGGCCTATACCCATTGCTTTTTTTATTTTTATTTTTTGGACTCATGCGAAGCTGGGATATTGATAATTAAGTTTCGATTGTTTTTGGGCGGGCAATTAGAACAACCACCAAACTGGCAATAATTAACTGGTGTATGTGAGATAACCAATTCAGACCAGCGCGGGAAGTAGGCAGACGAACCAATAAGGCTATTAAGGAAACAGCAAATATACTTCCTCTGCTAGCGGGAAACTTTCCCTTTAAAAGCCACCCTTGGGATTCGTAATATCTACAGCATAAAAAATATAATCAGAGCAGGTTAGGCCAAGAATGTGAACAGAGATGTGAGTATTGAGAAGGGTATATCTACCGTTGAGCACCAAAAGCCAGCACAATAATTGAAATTCCTAGAAAGGTTGCGCCCAGTGATTTTCCCATGTGGGCAAGAATATTATCCCCACCTAGGAAATGGTCGTCAGCGGAATCAGAATATGCATCTCGGGGATGTGGAACAAACTTGAGGTGCTGGAAGGCTCCATAACTGCGCTTAGTCTATTGCCCAACAGTGTCAGTGGCGCCTCTTACTCACGACAACAGGGTATGGGGTAATGCCTGAAAAGCTGCGTTACCGCGATTCCTTATGGGTGCATTAGAGGTCAGTCGGACAAAACAATGACTGGAGGAAGAACTAGATACCTATAGAAGCAAACGCCAGAGATGTTCGTAGCCATGCCAGAAATGTTCGCTCTATATGGAAGTGTGCGTTTTCGTCAGTGCTTCGATTCAGCTGTGAGAGGTGAAGTAAACAGCGCTACCTAAAGCTAGGTGATCTCTTGCAACACTGCCCTTGTTTTCCAGCTCAATGGCACCAAATTTGCCCAAGAATGTAGGTGTCTTCACATTGAAACCTTTTCTGCGCGGTGCATTCTCGGCAGTTGGTGGTGATGTGTGCGTCTCGCTACAGGGACCGACCGACGCAGGTGCAGCTATTTGGCTTTGCTCTTGATTGTGCGCAGTATCTGCCTCGCAGGCCCTGGATGGGCGTTGACGGGACATGTGGACTGGCTAGCTATAGTAACCAGCTCAATGACGTGATTGGCAAGAAGAAGGAAGATCGATCTCTGCTGGGATGGTTCGGTGGAGGAGCAAAAACGTTGTGATATGAATTAAATACGAGGACTACAGTTGCTCGTACACAGAGCAGGTCATGCGCCTATGGGCCGGAGAGAGCTAAGCTTTCTGGATAAGATTGATGGTGTGAACCTTGTCCCAACCGGGCATATGCTAGGCCCCTTGACTGAGGGCCCTCTCGCATTTGAGATCATACATGTACCATCCAAGCGGGCATGATCTTTCCGTGAGGCCAATGCTACTAGTAGCATCATACGCCTTTGAGTGGGAGACGATACTGGCTTGGTTATTTTGTGTGCACAGTGTTAGATCCCTGCATGAGAGGGGCCGTTGCATATGCAGCACGAAATGTGGCTCACGACGAAGGTGTATCTAATGCTGGATGCGGCCAGCCATATAGATAATCAGCGACGTCAGGGTGGTGGTCACCTGACATATGCGCCAAGAGGGGGGTTGAGGACACTGATATCTGTGGCGACGGGTACTTACATCAAACTTGGCCGCCGTCGACATAATCCCACATACTAGTGACTCGTATGTGTGTATGCTCGTGTGCGTTACTTCTTCTGCTGCTGGTAATTGTGCCCTTACGCTTGTGTATGTTGCTTCTTCCACTGGTGATAAGTTGCTTCCAAATTCCTGTCATGTCGGGTCGTGTCATGTCATGTCATATCGTGCCGTGTCGTGTAGCATTAGTTAAGTAATAGACCACAATTGCAGTAGTGAGTGTCAGTAGCTTCATTGGCTCCAACGTTGCAGGTACTCCCTCATATATCTTTATTATCAGTATAAATACGGAGTGTCAGCTCGGTCGGGCAAAGTCTCACACGTCGTCATAGTCCCATCTCGCTGCTTCCCCTTCTTTCCTACTATATATGTAGGATTCCGTGGGTATTTTCCTGGCTCATTGTTTCTCCAGCTGACGTAGGATCTCTGTAAGACTATATAAAGACTGTTCTGAGACAGTGCCTTCGACAGTAGGGAGTCCTCCATTGGGTATGCCATTCTTTCTAATCAACTTACAACTATCACAGCAACGATGTCTAGCTCTACATCCTTTCCGTTTTCTGTTTCCTTGAACCCGTGGAGCAGTGAGTGGAGGGCATCGATGCTCTGCGGAACGGCATGGACGCCAGGATGATGCTGGGACGCTGTGTTAGGCACGGCGTCGTGGTGGGGCACGAGCACCTGAGGCTCCGTCAGCCATGACGGGTCAGGCCAGAGGTGCCTATGCTAGCATACCAGAGGACACTGGATGCTGCCACTTGCGGGTGTCTTACCCCACCGCACAGCCTCCACAGGTTGCACTTGTTCATTTTTGTATTATTCTGCAGAGCTGCAACCCAATCCAGTGCGCCATAGCCTTCCCCGCACGAAGTCAATTCAAGTAATATTTGCTTGCACAACCTTGGAGAGGAAATCTGCAAGCTCATGGGCGGTGGTTTAACGTTCCCATCACATTCCATCCACAAGTTTGCTGTTGCGACATCCATTTACAGCCCCCAAGCTTACGTTGAAAGTCCCAAGTTTCCAATTTCAAGTGGAAGTAGAAAGCTTCAGACTAGCCGCCGACCTGCTTGAGCTCGCGATAAGAAGAGCTGCTTTCAATTCTGACAGATCAAGTAACAAACCCTAATTCCTCCTCAACCATCGTGAGGCTGACCATTATGTGTAACTTTTTAGCTTGTTTAATCTCCTCTACAACATGGAATTAGCAGCCTCTGCTGCCGGACTGGCCGGACTTGCTGGACTGACGCTACAACTGGCCCAAGTTGCTCGAGATTGTGCCAACATTTATTCTGGAGTGAAAGAAGCTGGCTACACACATGACTCCATATTGCACAGTCTCCGGACAGAAGGGCTTCGGCTGAAGCGGTGGGAGCAAGCTTGGGGACTAGATGCTGGCAACACCCTCCAACTTCTTGATCCTAATGACGAGCGGTATAGATATGCGGCAGCTGGCCTAGCGAGAATTGTTCATGTATTTACCAAGATCGCCGAGTTACAATCAAAATATCAAATCGAGCCTGAAACGAATAAGAGAATACGTGACCGTCTTGGAGTCGGCAAACTATTCCCTAGGTCCCGTTCTAAATCTCCAAATCCAGCAAATGCTTCAATGCCTACGCTAAGCCATAGTGACCTCTGTCTTTTGGAAAACCCAAAGACCCTCACCAGTACCCAATTGCTTCCAGGCCTACAAGAAGAGATTGCCTCCCTAAGTAGCATTGCGCAGAAAGTACAGCAGTCTCTGTCTATATACCGCAAGCTGCGTTGGGCTGGCATGGACAAGGCAAATTGTAACGAACTGGTAGGCCAGCTGAAGGAGTATATAGATGGCCTCTTCAATGTATTACCACCCGATTCCACTCCTGTCAGTGTACCCCAGCCTCAAACCGTACCCAAGATACGGCTTAGTTTATCTTTCAATATTCCATTCAATATTTCCGATGTTCGGCGGAATCCAGATTTTGTTGAAAGGGAATGTCTTTTTGAGCAGCTAGCACATGAGATAGATGAAGGCAGGGCTGCAATGAATATTACTCAAATAGTACTTCACGGTATGGGAGGTATGGGGAAGACGCAGATTGCATTGGAGTATGTTTATCGCCACCACAAAGACTATTCATCCGTGTTTTGGATCAATGCATCTAGCGAGCAG
Organism: Kalaharituber pfeilii; assembly: GCA_015179045.1. Lineage (NCBI taxonomy): Eukaryota > Fungi > Ascomycota > Pezizomycetes > Pezizales > Pezizaceae > Kalaharituber > Kalaharituber pfeilii. Next base: position 1,469,321 of record WHUZ01000005.1, read on the forward strand.
ACAACAAAAACTAGTTTTATTCAAATTATGGAGCAATTAATTGAGTATCATGCCATACTCTTAGATGAGCCGGATTACAAACATATTGGTAGTCTCCTTGGTATGGCAGGCAAGCTCGACTCGGTGGGACTTTTTAGTACAGAAAAACCAGAAGAAGAGCAACATGTTATCAAAGCTGTGAAGAAATGGTTAACTGCTAAACAGAACGACAAATGGCTACTTGTATTCGACAATCTGGATGACCTGGAATCTTTCGACATAAATGATTACATTCCATCATGTAACTTTGGGACTGTAATTATTACTAGCAGAAGACGTGGGAGTACACAGGGCCGAAGGGGCTTAGAGGTACATCAAATGCAGAATCATGAAGCAGAAAAGTTACTTTCGACCAGTGCAGGATTAGATTTGGGAAGCCTAACTCCTGAGGGTAAGTGCATAAAATTCTTAACATAGTTCACTAATTAATCTAAGTATAGAATGCAAATTTGAGAAAGCAGCAGCAGCAGCAATTGTGGAAAAACTTGGATACCTTCCCCTTGCCATAGCTCAGGCTGGAGCATATATCAACATTCAGCAATGTTTATTCAGTCATTATCTCAGAGAGTACGAGATAAATGCCAATCGCCTTTTGAGCAGGAAATGGAAAGTAGGAAAGGATGATAGATCTGTCTTCGCTACATGGGAGTTATCATTCAATGCAATCAAGAATCAAAATCCGAAAGCTGCAGAGCTGTTATCCTTATGTGCATTTCTTGACAATAATGACATATGCGAGGAGTTTCTGAGGCGAGGAATGAAATTAGCAATAAATGGTAGACAATCATTTTTCTTACTTGACTAATATTATTACAGAATATAAAATTTGTACTTACATATCACTATAGATACAAGCTTAGCCGATTCAATCCACCTACTATTCTCATACTCGATTGCTAAGCGGACGGAGAAATATGATAGTTTCAATATCCACCCACTAGTTCACCTTTGCATTCAATGGAAACTGGAGATGGGGCCTGACAAATATCAAGAAATGGCTATTAAGGCTTTTCTTATGGTCACATCTGGAATCGCTGTTCCTGAAGACAGAGAACGTGAGGTCAGTGACTGGATCTTCGAGCGGCGAAACTTGCCGCATGTTTTTGCTGTAGAAAGGCAAATGAAGTTTCTACCATTGGAAAAGGAGGAGTCACTGGCAGCCTTGGATACTCTCCGCAGCGTCTACCAAGACCATGGTCATTATAGAAAGGCAGAAGAAATGTGTAAGGTTATATTGGCCACAAGGGAGAAGTTGGGCGCCGACCATCCAAGCACCGTCGATACTATCAACAATATAGCAGTAGTATATAAACAGCAAGGGAAATATAGCCAGGCGCTGGAGCTGTATCAGCGGACATTAGCAGGGCGTGAAAAATCACTGGGTGTTGACCATCCAAGCACCCTTGATACTGTCCACGGCATGGCAATAGTATATGAAGAGCAAGGGAAATATAGCCAGGCACTGGAGCTGTATCAGCGGGCATTAGCAGGGTATGAAAAATCACTGGGTGTTGACCATCCAAGCACCCTTCAAACTGTCAACAACATGGCAAATGTATATATGCAGCAAGGGAAATATAGCCAGGCACTGGAGCTGTATCAGCGGGCATTAGCAGGGTGTGAAAAATCACTGGGTGTTGACTATCCAAGCACCCTTGGGATTGTCAACAACATGGCAAATTTATATGAAGAGCAAGGAAAATATAGCCAGGCGCTAGAGCTGTATCAGCGGGCATTAGCAGGGTGTGAAAAATCACTGGGTGTTGACCATCCAAGCACCCTTGGGATTGTCAACAACATGGCAAATATATATGAAAAGCAAGGAAAATATAGCCAGGCGCTAGAGCTGTGTCAGCGGGCATTAGCAGGGTATGAAAAATCACTGGGTGTTGACCATCCAAGCACCCTTGATACTGTCCACAACATGGCAGTACTATATGAAAATCAAGAGAAATATAGTCAGGCACTGGAGCTATATCAGCGGGCATTAGCAGGAAGGGAAAAAGCACTGGGCACCGATCATCCATATACTGTTTGGAGTATGAAGGGCGTGGAAGATTGTCAGGCTGCTCTGAAGTTAACAAATTAGTGTCAGAAGATCACCATGGATTAGGAGACGTTTTCTACGGACTTTTGTTATGATGCTATTATTTCTTTGTTTTTCAGATAGTTTGTTTATTCGTTTACTCAAGGTATTCATGCTTTCATTCTGCATAGTTGTTCCACTTCTCATAATTCATGTATACCCGAATAACTCAGTATATTTTACAATTCACCGGAGAGAGTGTTCGCCCCGGGGTGTTTTTATTGCTGGATGCCCAGAGGGGGGGAATTCACTGCGGGGAAGTTGGAGAGCGGCGTGTGTGTGTGGGGGGCTGGGGGGTGAGAATGCAGTATTAGTTTATTTTTCAATATTCAACCGAACCTTTTCTTCATTTTTAACTAGAACTTTACCACATTCCCACAGAGACTGGCTATATAGTAGCAAAGTAAGTAGAGGCTGACTATATACAATCTGTGCAAAAAAGTATGAGTATTCAGTTGTAGTGAGTGTAGAAAAAGAGATTATGAGTAGTATAGTACATATAAGCCGAAGTATATAGAGCGTTAGTATAAGAAAGCGCAAAAGAGCTCAAGAAAAATTAGAGGGATAAGAGAGGAACAACAGCATGTAGAATAGAAGTTCTAAGGGAGAGAAGACAGTAGACTCAAACGAAGTAATATTGCTGTAGATACGGGAGGTAAACAGGTTCAGGGTAACTGCGTTGGGCATTGGTTACCTGCTTGGAGCTGGCATTCATTGGCAACACCTACTGTCATACATTCTCTCACCCCTCTCCTCGTACGCCTTCTCCCCGTCCTCGCCCTTGCGTTCGTGCAATATAAACTGCTTTTCAATCCCTTATCCATCTTTTCATCCCCCACGTAAATGTATACACATCCCTCTCGACTACCGTCGCCTTGGGCAGTAACTGTTCACAGAACTGAGCGTAATGCTGTATATGGTGAACAAGACGGATATGGAACTTTTCTGGGTATCGCAACATTCGGCTCGAAATAATAGCGGTATTCAGATTAGACTGTCCTCATATAAAATGGAATCCGGCGGACAAACCAGTTTATCCGGTCTGTAGTCTGAGTACCCTCTTGTGGAAATCGGATTTTTTGTCAAATCGGGAACTGGTTTTGGGTCCAAAAATCCACCGGAATTTATGCACACCAAGTCCTGAATATTGCATCAAGGCCCGCAAAATGCATCATACTAGCCAGTAAAATATGTATTCAGACAGGGGTTCTAATGCACAACATACGCTATGTCCGAATACATATTTTACTAGCTAGTATATATGCAGTTGTCGCAAAAATCCGACCGGATTTTTTCTGCAAAAAAACGCGAAAATAAACCGGTTCAACTGGTTTATAACATGAAAATACCAGATAAAATTTTGTATGGAGATGACCGGATTTTCCGGATTTGATAAAATTCTGAAATCCGGAAAATCTGGCCAGATTTTTCTAATCTGAATACCGCTAATGATTAACTGGGATTTTTATTCCGCGAGCTAGGGCGGTATCTTGAGAGTCGCATGGCGGTAATGTTTAGTTGCATATTCTCGGCTTGTAACTCAATGTGCTGTACAATGCATATTGATTATATGAAGCTTATTTTCATGTTCCAAGGGTGAGTAGTAGTATACATGCATGGCCTAGAGGGCCCTCACTCAATGTCAGCTCTTCACGTGCCTTAAAATTTTAGCTTCGGCTATCCCAACTCTGTCCATGCGCCTTCTTATTTTGCTTGTATTATTTTTGAATGCAGGAAAAACGGGCAGGTCATTTCGTACATTGTTGGTCTACAATTTTGTATTGCTGAGTGGGTGGCTTCGAGCACAAATTGGGAGATAGGGTGAATCTATATCACATTGGAAAATTGAATTCTTCCTACTAGTACCCACTCTACCTCAGTCTTCGGCCCCCGCAGGACTCACTCCAGGTCTCCATAGCGGTACAGCTTCACTGTCCCAAGAACCTCCCTGCACTTTAAGTCTGCTTATCTATGCACACTGGCTTTCCTTCATGTTCTTTAATTCTCCTCTTTCAAGCTGTGTTATTGGACAAGCTTCAAATTCAGGCTCATCAGTACGTACTAGTGTCGAATTACTTTACCTCTCATCCGTTCTAGGAGACACCGGTATAAAGCGATGGTGTGGGGATCCCTTGCGTCGGATGCTGGAGGCATAAAGGAGGAAACTGGATGTGAGAGGAACAGGAATACCTACGGGACGACACTAGTGCTAATCAGTTGTGCGTTACGAGCCATCAGTGCCGCCTGGTGTATATGGGGAGAGAGGAGGGAAGAGATTGTTGGCAGTTGGTATGTGTGGGGGGAGAAGTGTGCCAAAGAGACAGTCTCTGGGTTCTATACCCCACGAGTGGGGCCATTTAGAGTTACCTCTAAAGGAAGTCGAAGGCGACCAAGCCTTGGTAGAGACCTGTACGGGAGTGCTATTGCTGTGTAAGCAGACTCAGTCGCCGCCCACAAGGAGAGGGATTCAGGAAACGCTGCTACAGTAAATGCGAGAGACAAACAATGTCGGCAGCACATCCTGCGCGGCTTGGCACAAGGGCATCGGCGTGCCTGCAACGTCGTGCTGCATACGTGAAATGCTATGTAATAATACCAGATTACCATCCGCCTGCGGGAGGAACGTCGAATGCGGACTGCTCTGGAGGCGTGACTACAGCTATCAGATATATCCGGCAGCAATTCCTCCCGCTTGCTCTATTGTCTCGTCTCGTATCTTGTGCGCAAGCTTCCCTACCTTTTCCACCTAGCATAAATATATACTTCACTTCTTACTCCCTTACTATCTAACAGCTTCACCTCGCCTGCTAGATTACTTCTACAGTGCTGCTTAGAGCTAAGCACTTGGCCTCAGTATACAGTCGGAGGGTCGGTGCAACCAGACTAACTTGGCCTGGAGATTTCGTGTTCTTGGACATCTGCAAGCACAGATTCACCCTCCTACTACGTCAATTCGCCTTCTTCGCTCCATGTGAAGATGAGCTTGGGGCCAAACCCGGCATCTCTGACTCTTCTGGAAAACCTGGCGCAATTCCCCCTGCGCTCAAAAGTCCGGTTTCTGGGATAGCAAGTACCCCCCGCAAGAGCTCCCCAACTTTGAAATTTGCAATACACGAGTTCGCGTCACTCACACGAATTCATGTGCCAGCATCGAGGCATACCATTCGGTCTCATCCACTCTTATCGTAATGCATACGACAATGTACCAAAGCCCATTCTCCTCGCTCTCTTCATCTTTACCTAGGAAGACAAAGACAGCAAGCGTGGACATTACAATTGTTGTGGAGCAGATTCCCATAGGAGAATTGCAAATTGGGGAGTGGGTTAATGTGTTGGGCTATATCACAGACATGCAGGCTGATGGAGGGACTGTTTGTATCCAAGGGATACAGATATGGTCAGCTGGAGGCATCGACCTTGGAAAATATGAGCGCCAGTTGCGAGAAAAAGAAAAGGTTGACCGCAGGAACCTGGACACATCGCCAACTGCGGTGAATCTCTAAACATGAAATATTTCTTAAGTGTCCCTTGTTTTATCTGGGGAGTCATGGACAAGCCAACCAGAGAGAGGGAAAATGTTGTGTACCTTCCATTTATATCTCTCTTAGTTGCACATTACTAAATCCGTCCTCGATACCCATTCTGTTAGCTCCTTCATGCAACAAACTGTCCTTTCCATGTTTATGTAATAAAGCCATTCCATTGTCTAGGGCCAACTCTAATCACCTCGTGATAGCTACCCGATTTTTGCCAAGAGGCTTATGAAAGACAGTTTCACTTCCGAAGACTTCAGGGTGTGCAGTCCAATACGGAAGAAGAGGTATAGATTCTGTGACATTTGGTCCAGTTCATAGTGGATTGTAGTGAACCAGGGATTGTAAGTAAAGGGAGATGGAGGACATTCTAATCGTCATCTAGAAGGTTATCATGATAATATTAGAAATCATTCAAATCTTCAGCTCTCTCTATTCCGGTTATTCACTGCTTCTAACACTCGTCAAGAAACAATTTTCAGAAACTAAATTTTTTATCAGAAGAATTGACCTTTCCCATATCTGTAAATTTCGAATATTCAGGTTCAACACAACTACTTCACCTTCCCCACCACTGCTGCTGGGAGCTCTACTTTTCTCTGTGCCTTTTGTTCATCTGTAGGCATTTTGATCTTCTAACCCGTAACCCTCTGCTTTCAGGTTCCAAGTCAAGAACCTCCTTTACGAAACCTGGAGGATGGCGAAGAGGAGGAACTCCTGGTAGTGACAGACTCACAAAGAGCGATCGGGAGGTTAATCAGGGTGGCGGAGGAGAAACTCACTCCGGATGGGGTGAGCAACGCATGTAGAGTAGTATGGGGAAAAAGAGGGTCGCCAAAGAGTTGATAGAAATAGCAGTGATTTGGGTTAAAGACCACGAGGGGCTAAAAGGCGATGAGGGGGCAGACAGGGCAGCATGGCTGATAGTCTGGTTGACCATGGCTGGCATCCCTCCTCCCACACCAAGTAGAGGTGGTAAGATGCACGCATGAGGGCACTGGCGAAGAGGCGACCAGCAGAGGAGAAGAACAGGTTAGGCCTAAGCTACTAACCACTGCAAAGATTGGGCAGCCTAATATGGACATTGGGAGGCATGCTAGGAAGAAAAGGCCTGAGAACCTGGAGGTTTAGAATCGGGAAGGCAGACGGTCCGGAATGCCAGTGGTGCAGGATGACTGCAGAACACATATGGTCTGGGAGATGCGAGATATGGAGGAACAGGTGGCCGGGGAACAAGATGCGATCATAACGCCACCATCCAGAAAGGACGATGGACCGGGCCCTCTGGTGGAACTGATATGGGCAGAAAGATGATCACCGCGGGATGGCATGGTATTCCTTACACTTTATGCTATGGACAGGTTTTGATGGCTAGTATTCTCACTTTATTCTCACTTTATTTTCATAGTTATTTTTATTTATTCCTTTCTCTTGTTTAGCTATCTCGTCGTAGACCCCAGGGCGGTATACGAGCAATGATAATTTATTTTTTTAAAGAAAAAAGGTAAATGCAAGGAGGTGATAATTTTATGGAAGGGAGGTCACGGGGGCTAGTAAGGCGCATGAGACTAAGTTGGGCGGTGATTCGACATTCGGCAGCCAAAGATAACTGTTCAAAACGGTATGTGGTAAGATGGCGCTGATCAATTGACTTCCCGGCGAGAGTTTTGGATACGTAGTTATGTATGAGTGACGGCCAAAGAACACTGTAGGGTAGTGTTGAAAGAACAGACATGGTACAGATGGGTTTTGATGGAGATGTGTAAGCGCAGGTCAAATTTCTCTCATTTAGGTTTATGCTTTGTTTCTCGATATTCGTAGATATAATGTGCGCAGCAGAGGATGGAGGAGCGCAATAGCTATTCACCATGCTCTTTCTTCTTTACTCATTGTTCCACATGAATATTATATGCACTCGCTATTACATAGGCTCGGTCGTTGCTAGCTACATCAATCGTCTATCACCCTACTGTTCCCGGGCCACCAACCTCGAGCCAGACTACTGTTTAGCTGCCGCCGGACGACTCGTCATGACGAACCCTGGGCGATTGATCAACTGCCCAAGATCGGTCATGACTGAGATATCCGGAACTATCGTGTCCACTTTTTTTTTTCATAAATTCAGGAAAGTGGCAACTACATTTCCAATCAATGGATGTAAGTGAGATATGCAGGATTCCAAGATTTCCAGGTTTCGACAGAACCTGATTTGGAGAAGCTCCATGTATTTTACTTCAATATGAGGTTTGAAATTTCGAGCTTCAAAAAACCTAACACGAACACATTTGTTCAGTTTCTAGCTATTCGCTTAGCTCCCCCATCCGCTCTTGGTATGAGACTTGGGCTGGTGCCTATGGGGCACAATTCGAATCACTGGCTCTAGCAAAACCCTAAACTCACCTCGCTGTATCTGCAGCAGCAGATTAGTTGAATTTTCGGTTCACATCTTGAGAATCTTGTTTCTAGGCGTAAGTTAAGACCAACCTAATGGCAACGCCGAGTATGCGGTCTATTTGTAAAGTGGCTGTCGGAGAAGCTGTCGGATGGGGATATGAGGCAGGGTGGTGCTGTGTGTGTTTGGGGGGTATATGGCATCGACTTTTAAAATTTCTTTTTCGAAGTGATTTATAGCTTGGTGAAGCGGTATGTCTATCTCTAATGATAGAAGTCACAACGGGCGCTATGAATGAGGTATAGAATTGAAGGCCCCGGTTCGATTCCGAGCTGGGGAAGGAGGCTGTCTAGCATCTTTTTCACAAAGCCCCGGTTCCAGCGCTGAACATGTGGGGAGTGGAAACCGGGGCAATTTGTAATTAATTTTTCACATAAATTTTAGCGTTTCTATGGAACGAGAAGCCTTCGGTACATACCAGAGTGTGGGCTCCGTAAGCGATATCCTCTCAGTTACAGGCACTTTCGATTCACAGCACGCACACGCACATCATCGTTGACACCGTCGTCATCCGCCTCTGATACAGCCGTGTACGGTGAGATATTACTTGTTGTGCCTCCGTGGGTTGCTATCCTGTTCCTCTCCTCTGCAATCTGCTGCTCCAAACGACGTCGCAACCGATGGCGTGCCGCTTGCTGGAAGTTGGCCGGTACCATTTTCCAAATTGAGGTTATTGGTGATATTTTAATCCTAGAGGCATTGATATATTGCCAAGTTGGGACGGCAACGGACTGTACCATGTTATGTCTGGCTTGGCTCACCTAGTAAATAATGTTTGCAATTACCCTAATACTGTAAACTTCTAGCCTGACAGCTCATGTGCAGGCTCCTGAGATTACATAACCACCCTCAAGTCATGTGGTCTGACGAGTCGGATCAGGCGGACCTGTATAGATGTGAATTGTAAAGGGCTCAGTCCCAAACCAGACTGCTACTTAGTAGCTGACCGAGTAGTCTGTCTGGTTGCTGACCAAGCTGTCGCCCTCGTATGAAGAACTTATCTTTTTCATCCAAACCCAGCTCAGCGGCCAGATTAGAAGGAAAAAGAAGGCTCTCTTCATACCAACCTCTCACACCTCCCGGAAATCCAGACATCCCAAAGACATCAAAAGATTTCTCAAGAAATTGAGATAAAAATCAAAAACTACGCACCCGAAGTGACCCGAAGGCCATTCACGAGCACAAAAGTCCAGCGGTGTGCAATGCTGGACCTGTGTTCGGAACCCAATTTTCATGAGCAAAGGATTCGGTACAAGGTAAGTATAAAGAGAAAAGAAAAGAAGAAATGGATTTGAGGCCGAGGAAGAGGGGTATATATAGGCTTCTGGAATTGTGCCAAGGCCGCCTCCAGTTTGTTTGCCACCTATTTTAGAAGTCAGCAATATTCCATCCCCAGGCGACTTTTAGTCATAGGGCATATGACACACTAAGCAAAGAATTAACACCCAAACCCGATCTATGGTTCTTGGCAGATTGCCTAATCCGAGGTCCCCAGACGGGCTGCCAAGTCTAACAAATAATTGTCTGGACACGAGAACAAACTAAGGACTGGCATATGGTTTCACCAATTAACATTGGCAAAATCAGGAGAAAATGCAGATGTGTCATGTTAATTCAGTCGCTCTCCTTGCCGCCTTCATGCTCTCTGGTCCTACTAATTGAGCTTTTGATTATAACCTTCTTGGATTCCTTCCACTTGCTTCTCAGCCTGAATATCTGAGTGACATAATTTGCGTAAGAATACTGTCCCGGGCCGCTCATGTTGGAAGCTCAGTCATGACAGGCCACACCAGGGCATTAATTTATACGATTCCCAGTCTCATAAAGAATGCTTCATGTTCATGTAACATAAGAATAAAATCCTTCTATATATGTATGCAAAATTCCATACTGTTATCGTATATCTGGTTGTAACTGGTTATCTACTACCTACCTATACTACTACTTAAGTACAAAAAACTGATTCCCACACATACTCAATTAACATGCGCAAGTACATTACTGCCAGAAGAAGTATGTACATGCCGAATAAAAACCCTCACTAACAATCGCCGTCATGTTTTCTAGAACCCTAGAACCCGCTATATAACTTACATATACCTATACTCCGGCTTAATATAGTCCGCAAAAGTCTCGGGATCCTTGTGTGGCTCCGGATGGTCGTGTCCGTGCCCGTGGTCGTGGTCGTGGGCATGTGGATCCTCAGCGGGCCCAATGAAATCCATCTTGTAAACACCTCCGCACTCAGGGCAGCGCTCAAGCGGGCGGTCTCGGGAAACGGTAAGCCAGATGGTGTCATGGGAGTCGGCGGGGTAGCCGGTACAACCAACGTAGCTGGTTGTTGTTGTTGAATGTTAGTACGCGGCGATGAGTAGTAAGAATAGAAAGATAGTTAGACGTTGAAGGCGTGTCAGGGAACGTTGTATTGAGCTCCGAAAATTCGGTTGAAAGGGAGAGGAAGTTGGGTAAAGTGAAACGAGAATGAATAAATGGAGGAGGACAAACAACATACCGCTCTTCACCAAAAGACTGAACGACAATGGGGTCCTGCACGGTTCCTGTCGTACACATGTGCCAGTTAGTTCACATGCACATCTCTCTCATCCCAGTTTTGCGAGCCAATCCCGACCTCCACAGGACCCACCCCACCACCCTCCAACAGGAGACTTCACAAGACAAGATGCGTTGCATTCATGCCACCCCGCTGCTATTGCAATAATAGGCACACCACTGTTGTACCATTGCCTCTAAATTCCTACACTGTACTCCTTTCATCCATCAATTGGTAACCTTTGTACTCTCCAACAATCCAGAAAACCGTATATGGCCAAGGGAGAATTAAAAGCAGAGGTTGGGGGATGACGGCAAACACCATGTACTGACCCTTTCTGCTAGCATCCAAAGGCCTCATATCAAAGATGTCCACACCCTCCATCTTTCCTAAAATTTCCAACCTCTCCAAACCAGTAGCCTGCTCCAAGTCGGTAGGGACTGTTCCTGGCTTGGCTCCAGGGGGAAGGAGATCCGCCTCGGTCTTGATCTCTTTAAGATAAAACAAAACCAGTTAGTTAGTATCAATCTTGATAGTATTGGACGGGAAACTGAAAAAGGCGGGGAAAGATATGAGGGTCGGGGAAGCAGGTGGATGGAAGTGTGTGGGGTCTTAGGGTGGGCCGGAGAGTTGGAGGAGGCGAAAGGCATGAATTGAGTAATTTGTGACCGAACGGGAAAAGGGGTAACATACCGGAGAAGGTCTTCAATTTTGTCTCGGAGGAGGAAGGTGCGGGAGTGTGATTGCCTGTTGACCATAAGGCTAGTTAGCATTGCAGTATTTTATAAAGTATATGAAGAATTGCTGGGCGACGGGATGCTGCTCATTGAACGACGCAGGAACAGGCAATGACAAGAGAAAGGGCAATGGAGGTTGGGAAGTACTGACGTGTTCTGATAGCGGACACGGCAAGTCCCCTTTTGGCAGCCGGAACAGCAGCGGTGGCTGCAGCCCGCCTAACCGCGGGAATAAGGGTTCTTTGGAGATGGTACATGGTATATCGCTAGCAGGTCTATCTTTTTGTATTTTTTTTTCCCTGTGTCCCTTCGTATCAATCAACCGATGGGCTGTCAAATGAGCTGGGAGGGGGGGGAAGCGGGGGGGAGCGGGGGGGGATGGGGGGGGGGGGGTGAAGAGGAGTGGGGATGCAGACAGGTGATTGAGGATGTGAATTGAGTGGAGATTTTGAGTGCGAGGCCGCTCGCGCGTCCCGTCGTTGCGTCAGTGATTCGGTTTGTCGGAGTGCGGGACTTCGTGGTGATGTCGGATGATGATGACAAGCCTGCAGTCGCTTGCCACTTTCGGCTAGCGCCACTTCAGGCCATGCCAAGCGTCCAGGGTCTTGTGACATTTTTGACTTCAAAATGCTTATGTATGTATGCATAGAGACGCATGGCAGAAAATCGATAGCTGGCCATTGACCATCGTTGGGGCCCGGTGAGTGTGTATCTGGATTGGACATGGTCGAGAACGCTGCTCTCGATGCTGTTGGTGATAGGTGCCCGCGATAGAGCACTCTTGAGCACTCTAGGCCAACAATTGCGGACAAGAGCTGGCGTTCAATATGCCCCACATTGTAAGGAATTCATCCGATGAACATATCATACTGCGCGGCCCATTATTATTGGATTCTCTCGTAACTACCATTGGGCCAAGAGCTTGGATATCAGGCCGCAGACAGATCTGCAGAGTCTGGCGTCCAGTATGACGCTGGATGGGAGTCCCAGAAGTGAGGGCATTGCAGCAGCGACAGATGGGGGCCGCAGCTGGCGCCACAGCAGTTGCTTTACGACTACTGGCATCGCTTTGCACAACCCCAACCTAGCCCGGAATGTGCCGCCCACCACGCCGCATGCTGGACGCTGAAGGGTATAATACGGTGAGCATAGCAAGTCCTCGCGATGTGCTCAGTTTACAGTCTGCCGCACGCCGCACCCGCTCGCGAGCGCCGGTGTACGAGTACAGGCGCGAGAATGCAAGCATTGAAGGTGCTGTCTGGGATGATCAACGAGCTCGGGATGGCAAACCAAGCAGGCAGCAGCGGCTGTAGAGCGGCACCGTGTGCAGGCTCATGCTGCCCCGCGTCTGGGGACGGTGAGTCAAAGCCACAGGGAGGCCGATGCAACCAGGAAAAAAGTTGTCCCCCCCCCCACGGCAAGCTTTTCTTTGTCTTGGCACCAAAGCTCTCTGAACTGCGCCGGAGACCCGTGAACTAGAGTTACTCATCGCTCGCGGATACAGACTGCCTGGGCTACTTGAGCTCAGAGAAAACCTCAATCAGCAATTCAGTGGAAGCCAACTCCCCCCCCCCCCCCGCCCTCTGCACCAGTCTCGCACCCAGCCGCAGCCTGACAAGACCCTGAACAATAACTGCCCATCATGCCTATGTACGTCCCCCTGCTGCCATTGTGCCCCTGCGACAGCCGCTGACCCTACTCATAGGCTCAAGAATCCGTCAAAGAAGTATAAGCAATTTCGGCCTATGCACCTTCCGGATAGGCAATGGCCAAACAGGACTATTACCAGAGCTCCTCGCTGGCTTTCCACAGACCTCAGAGATGGAAACCAGAGCTTAGTCGATCCCATGGTGGGTATACCCCGGGGTTGGTTTGGTGAACACCATTGCAATCTTGCATCAATTGAGCGTTTCTGCTAACAGCACCCACTCACAGGATGGTGACCAAAAATGGGTATTCTTCAGCAAATTAGTTGAGCTCGGCTATAAAGAAATAGAGGTTTCCTTCCCTTCGGCGTCCTTAACGGATTTCGATTTCACACGCCGCCTAATTGAGACCCCAGGGGCAGTTCCGGACGATATCTGGCTCCAGGTCCTCTCTCCTTGCCGTGAAGATTTCATTCGACGAACCATCGACTCTCTCAAGGGAGCTAATAAGGCCATTGTTCATTTGTACCTCGCTACAAGTGAATGCTTCCGGAGAATTGTATTTGGAATGACGGAGGAGCAATCTATTGAACTGGCTGTCAAGTGTACCAAACTAGTCCGATCTCTCACTAAGGACAATCCAAATGCCCAGGAAACAGAATGGGCCTATGAATTCTCCCCAGAGACTTTCTCCGACACATCACCTGAGTATGTTATCAGAATTTGTGAAGCTGTCAAAGCAGCTTGGGAGCCATCAGTGGAAAATCCAATAATCTTTAACCTTCCTGCCACGGTGGAAATGTCAACTCCCAACGTCTATGCAGACCAAATTGAATATTTCTGCAGACACATCTCTGAAAGGGAGAAGATCTGCGTCTCCCTTCACCCTCATAATGACAGAGGCTGCGCAGTCGCAGCAGCAGAGCTAGCTCAAATGGCGGGCGCAGACAGAGTTGAAGGATGTCTCTTTGGGAACGGAGAGCGTACAGGAAACGTGGACCTCGTTACCCTAGGGCTCAACCTGTATACACAGGGAATCTCGCCGAACATTGACTTCTCTGACATTAGGTCGGTCATTGATCTCGTCGAGACTTCGACCAAGATTCCAGTGAATCCAAGAGCCCCTTATGGAGGCCAATTGGTCGTTTGTGCATTTTCTGGGTCTCATCAAGACGCTATCAAGAAGGGCTTCCAATCACGAAAGGACAAAGGCCTTGCTGACGACGACCATTGGGTCATGCCATATCTACCACTTGATCCAGCCGATATTGGCCGGACCTACGAAGCTGTTATTCGTGTCAACAGCCAAAGTGGAAAGGGTGGTGTTGCATGGGTTATCCAACGTGCTCTGGAACTTGATCTTCCTCGCGGACTTCAAATTGCCTTTAGTAAAGTGGTTCAAGCGGAAGCCGAGGCCCTCAACAGGGAACTCAAGCCACGTGAGATTCAACGCCTCTTTGAGAAGCAGTACTTCCTTACACCCGATTGCCAGCCTCGTATTACGCTCGTTGACTACGAGTTCTCCACTGATCGTTCTGCATCCCCAATTGGGCTTGGAAAGCAGAGTGCGAACTCCAAAAGAACATTTGTTGGTATCATTGAGATGGACGGTCGCGAGCATAGCATAAAAGGTGTTGGAAATGGTCCAATATCTGCACTTGCTAATTCATTGAAGTCAATTGGCTTGGATGTCGATGTCAAGGACTACAAGGAGCATGCCATTGGTACGGGACGAGACACAAAAGCTGCAACATTCATTGAGTGCGTTGGGGATGGAAAGGCTGTCTGGGGTGTAGGTATCCATGAGGACGTGGTCCAGGCCAGTTTAATTGCTATGCTATCAGCAGCTTCATCGGTAAGTGCTCTACCTCTGAATTCGTGATTTGAGTATTTTCTCATGCAATTACTACGAAAATATAGTTCGTCTCCTCTCGACCTGCGACTCCAATGCCATTTGTTGCGAAGTCTGCCAACGGCGAGCTCAGCACCCCCGTAGCACTAGGAACAAATGCTCATAATGTCACAATCAACATCAATGGGTTAATTCAGAAGGCGGAGGAATTGGTCATTAACGGTGCTTGAACATGATTATATAATTTAAGCCGATGGGAATGCGTGTTTGGAGTAAATATGTGTACGGGATTATCATGTTGTGAACTCGGTTTGGGTAAAAAAGTAAGAGCAAAAGTTAATGTTTTTTTGGAGCACAATTAACCTTCCACTGGTAAATTGCAAGCCGATTGCTAGCGAATGGAAAAATACTTTCGATAGTTGAGGGTAAGCCCTCCGCAAGGGGTTGTGTCCATGAAAGAAGCGTACTGGGATTGGAAGTCCTGGTTTTACCGTAAAGTTATACTCGTCGGGTACTTAAATCAGGTGATATGTTATTCTTTATTTACAGCATCTTCGCCTAAAGCTTCTTAACCTTTACAATGTTGTACAAGTAGACTTGTGTTATGGCCCGGACCAGTGGTGACTGAATCACTGTTACGAGTGGCCCGGCACACATATATGTTGATAGAGAAGTGGCCTGATATTGGATATTTCAGTAGTCTATTGCCAGCATCGTTAGTGGTATTCAAATCCTTATCGCCCGTTTATCGCTATATTATATCCCTTATATAATCCCGGATGAAATAAAAATGAAAGAAGGTCCTCCTGTGCAAAAATGAATTTTGTGTCTCTATCATTGTCATGTGTCGCTTGCAATATCGCATCATATTTGGGTCTACGATGCTACAATTGTCGCCAAGTCCGGTCATAATGCCACCATTACAATAAACATCAGGATGTGACTTTCATGGACTCCGTGAAGTCCATCATGGAGCGAAAACTCCCTTGCTGAGAGATATATTGTGGGCTCAGGTCCCAGTTAACTTTGGAACAGTTTCTCACGTGATCTCATTATGCCTATAAACTTAAGACCAAGCTATGACAGCATGCGTAAAACAACCTTTTAGCATTTTATCATAACATGCAACTGGAGTTACATGCACATCACAGCAGGTGAAAGATGCTACGCGATATCCGTCTTCGATTTTGGCCTTCTTACTACGACTGCCTTCGGTGGTCTGAAAGTGGAGTCCTTGCTGTGCTCGCCAATGAATACGTGCATATTCTGGTAACGTAGCCCGACCTCTGGAAATTTTATACATGGAGAATCTACATAATAACGGAAAAAATCAGGTGCCGACAAAAGAGGACTTTAAAAAGGTAAAAGGGACGCCGCAGTTTGACATTGCGAAGGCGGATTTTAAGGTCTCGGAAAGAGATAATGTAGTTGTGAATGAGCCGAGTAATCCTTGATACCTAGTGGAACAAAACGTTATATTTTTCTGACGGTTCGTGATGCAGCGGCCATATATTCGATTGGTGAGGAACAAGGCCCGGGGTATGTAAAGGCGGTGGAGTGGAGTCAGTTGGGGTTGTCTCACAATCGAGGGTATTATCGTCATCTCCAGCGACGGTTTAGTGAGAATATTGGAGAAATTGATGATGGGGTAGGTGTTTCCTGGCGGTCCTTACTACGACACACCAGTTGAAACTTTTCGAAACGGATGTACGCCCGACGAGTGAGTGGAAAACCGCACATAATATCAGCAACCTGATCAGTGAGTACGACGGTTGGAATCACAAAGAATCGGATTCAAGACTACAAAGGCTGCGTAGTCGGTCGAGAAGTATATCACCGAGCGTACCGTATGCGGGAGGGCAATCTGCTAAATATGGGCGTGCTAGGCATTGCTTGGAGCTTCAGGTGTGACTTCGAGGGACTGAAATGGGGACACACTATCCTGGCTGCCGCTAATGATAATTTGGAGGTGGTCTTCATTCAGTAAGAGTTTGTCGATGCTTGTGCTTACGCTTCTTTGCCGGGAAGGGTTTCTAATGCTCGAGGACAACAGCGTTCAAGCGGCGATTTGTAAAGTTATAAAAGTGGTGCGACTGGATCAAAGGGAAGGGGTTGGTTTCTATCCCAGAATGTCCTGGTCCCCTTGGACAAGTATATCTAAGCAAAGAAGGGGATCGTTCTTCACCATTGTTAATCGTGGGAAAGTTATCCTATACCGAGTTTTCCTGACTTTGGACGAAGATTCCGAAATTACACTAGATGTGGATGAACAAAAGCCCTTTGTCCTTGGGCATGCGGTTACGGAGATCCATCCTGTGTTTAACCTGGTATGGTATAAGAAGGTATATTTAACTTGCAGTCCCGACCAGAGAGCAAATACTGATGATAGGGTTAGGAAATAAACGGACACATGCTCCTTGCATATGCGATACAACGCCAGTTACGAGTAGTTGCCATTCGGCCAAACGCAGAGGAATTAGTTCAGGGAAAATCTCTACATGTTTGGGAATTCGATAATGGGTTTGTAGAGCCAGTGAGCGGTAACAAACCTCAGAATTGAATCTACTAGTCATGAGGGTGGAATCGAAGCTAATACAGGTTAACCTTGGGCAGGCCTGGTGATTTCACTTAGTTCAAAGTCGGTCGAGTCTGTGGATATTCATTTATCCACCATTCTGGGGAATACACAAATTGTCAACTGGAAGTTTAATGAACTTGACCCCGACGGCGACGAGCCTATGGAAGGTGGTAACGATAATGCGGAGTGGCCTTTAAATGCCTCCAGCGGTGCGCCGAAGCAAAACGAACAACATTGGGAGTATCTAATTCAGGAGAAGAAGCAGGATTTTATTGCGGAGTATGATATAAACTCCGCAACATGTAAGGTGTGGGGTATGGCAGTTAGCCCGCTGGGAGGGATGGTGGCGGTAGTGATTAGCATGGAGCCCGATGATAGCCTACAGTATGTGACTCATTCGAAGGAAACGAGTAGGTTGCTATTTGGGTGGGAGATAGACGGAAAAACGTTGGTGAGGAGCATTTACGGTGGTTCTGTATTACCCTCAGGTGGGTTATCCCCGTTCTGTAGAGGAAGCGGTTGTCACTGATTGAAAAATTTTGGCCCAGCAATGACCAACTCGTCAGAAGACTTTATTCTGGAATGCGCAAATCTTTATAATTCAGAGGCTAGTGCAGCATCCAGAATCGGAGGGAATGCTTCTCCATTTGAATATTTGAAGACACTACTGCAAAAGTCTTCTGCAAACTTCAATCTCAACCCACCCCAGACAAAGTAAGTAAACTTTTGAGCCTATCATTTTGGCCCAAGTAACTAAGAACATGAATTAAGTACCAACACCCAGAAATCCATTTCCTCCGTTGCAACGCTCCTGTCCCAGAATCTGTTTGAACAATCCGCACTCACAGCGTTACGGCTATCCACATGTCTTCGTTTATTTCCACAGTGCCGGCGTGAGGATGGCTCTCTCATAATCCCGTTAGACAAGAGCGAGCCACAAATCGTCGCAACTCTAGTGCTGAATACGCTCGCCGCGGCTAGAACACTCGAATTCACGGATATAATGAGCAGGCGCATAATCTATAGCACTGCAATGATTGGGATAATCGGACTACGGGCCTACGGGAAAGTTATATTGGAGCCCTGTCGGGATGCGTTACTGTGGTTGCAAAAGACAGATCCAGACTTGCGGCTTCAGGACGAATTGGACTTTGTGACAAAAGTTCTCACGAAAGGTGATGGTGGTGGCGCTGGAATGGATCAAGCTGGTACATTTAGTGGTATGGAAGATAAGATGACCAGGTGCATAATATGCGAAGGAAGTTTGAGTTGGGAAGACCTTGGTATTGCGGAGTGTTCAGAAGGGCATAGACATCGTAAGCTTCTCTATCATTTGACATGTCTAGCTTTTCTTTTTTTTTTTTTTAATCTGGAACGCGGCTAATGTACGTACTGTCTCCAGCGAGATGCTCTATTACCTTCCTCGCAATACAGTCTGGAGACGCTTGGAGGACATGTACGGTATGTGAGCGAAGTGTGCTTGCACCCGCAACGGAAAATGTTACCACGGAAGGGGAAAGTGCATCGGAGACTCTCCTTACATTGCTCAC
Organism: Kalaharituber pfeilii; assembly: GCA_015179045.1. NCBI lineage: Eukaryota > Fungi > Ascomycota > Pezizomycetes > Pezizales > Pezizaceae > Kalaharituber > Kalaharituber pfeilii. The sequence continues at coordinate 1,488,345 of WHUZ01000005.1, forward strand.
TACGGCTTGGGATATTTGTGTCCACTGTGGAGGGAGGTTTAAATAGGCGACCATCACGTGACACTGAATATACTCTTTAGCGAACCTCGAATCTTTCCTTTTTTTCCTTTTTTTTTTTTTTTTTTTTCGTTGCCACGGAGTGTAGTTATTCAGGTAATCGCTCGTAAGAGTTTACATCAGATAACTTTTGAGGAGCTTTCTCTATTATGTAGCCATTTTCTTCCTATCAAACAGGCAAGAAAAAACTAGTAGTAATCCAGTAACAAAATCATAATATGCATACGTAGAAAGTGGATACTTGAGAATACAATGGCATGCTTTGGGTCTACTGGAACTCAATGGTTCCTGGGGGCTTTTGGGTGACTGTTGCAAGGCATGTGAGTTAGTATATCTATCGCATTTATTCAATAGGGGAGGAGGAACTCACCATCGTAAACAACCCGACACACACCTCTCACCTCATTCACAATCCTTGTGCTCACCCTCCTCAAAAACTTGGCATCAAAATCGTACCAATCGGCCGTCATAAAGTCCGTTGTCTTCACTGCCCTCAGCGCAATCATCTGGTCGTAGACCCTCGCATCGCCCATGACGCCCACGGCCTTACACGGCAGCAGCGCCGCAAACGCCTGCGAAATCTGTCTGTAGAGTCCGGCAGCCTTGATCTCCTCAATGAAAATGTGGTCGGCTTGGCGCGCAATCGCAACTTGCTCGGACGTGACCTCGCCGAGGATGCGGATGGCGATTCCGGGGCCTGGGAACGGGTGTCGCCAGACAAGGTCCTCGGGGATACCAAGGTTTGTGCCAAGGGCGCGGACTTCGTCCTTGAAGAGTTCGCGGAGGGGTTCGATGAGTTTGAGCTTCATGTCTTCGAGGAGGCCCCCGACGTTCTGTTGTAGGGACTGTTAATATTGGCTCTTTGATGAAAATCTGCATAGAAACAGGGAAACGAACATGATGAGTCTTGATAGTAGCACTGGGTCCCTTGAACGAGATGGACTCAATGACATCAGGGTACAGTGTACCCTGGAGCAAAAAGTCCATCTCAACACCCGTCTCCTTCACAAGCTTCTCCGCCTCCGCCTCAAATATCTCAATAAAAGTATTCCCAATAATCTTTCGCTTGTGCTCTGGATCCTCAACGCCCCTGAGCCTTGACAAGAATATATCCGAAGCATCGACAACCTTGAGGTTGATGCCTAGCCCTTTTGTGAGCGTTTCGTGCACAATCTGGCACTCGTTCAACCTCATGACACCGTTGTCGACCAAGAAAGCGTGGAATCGGTCGCCAATGGCCTCATGCATCAGTTTGGCGGCAACAGTGGAATCTACACCACCGCTGACCGCACCAATGACTTGCCCAGTAGGCCCGACAATACTTCGTATCCGCTGGATTTCGGTGTCAACGAACTTCTCCATCGTCCAGTCCTGTCGGCACTTGCAGAGTTTGACGGCAAAGTTCTCTAAAAGTACTCTGCCCTTGGGGGTATGGGTGACCTCAGGGTGAAATTGGATGCCATAGAGCTGTTTTTGCGTGTGTGCAATGCCGGCAAATGGGGCATTGGAGGTTTCCGCAATAATGACAAAGTTGTCGGGAAGCTTGTTAAGCTTGTCGCCATGAGACATCCAGACCTAGAGAAGCGGCGTGAGCTGCGCAAGCCAAAATACTAAAGTGGAGAAAAGTTATAAAGCACCTCCATTTCGCCACCAAGACCGTCAAATAAGGTATCAACGTGCGAAGGAGCGTTGGGGTGCTTTGTAATCTTCAATGTAGCATGTCCATACTCCTTCTTGTCACCAGCGGCGACGTCCTTCCCGTGGTTCCATGCAATCTCTTGCATGCCGTAGCAGACTCCCATTACGGGGACCTAGGATTGTGTGTCAGCCGGAGGTTCTGTGCAGAATTGATTTAAGGGCCATGAGGCTAACTTTCAAATCGAACACCGCGGGATCGACGTGCGGGGCATCTGGCGCATACACCGAGTATGGACTACCCGAAAGGATTACACCTTTTGGCTTGTAGGGGAGCTCTGCGAGCTTCTGGGTACAAGGCAGCATTTCAGCGTAGACATTGAGCTCACGGAGGCGACGGGTGATCAAATGACTGTATTGAGAGCTATATAGCCGGGTCAGCGGGCGGCCAGACTTCTTTGTCAATTGCGAGAGAAGACCAACCCAAAGTCCAGAATCTTTACAGATTGGCGGGCTCGTTCCCATTAGTAGATGCAATTAAGCTATCCTATGGAACTTATCCTTACCAATACAGTGTCAAAAATTTGAGTTACCTATATCGTGCCCACCCAGTCAGCACTACCGTATGCGCAGTTTAAAATGAGGTTTCCAACTACATACAGCTTCTTTCCCTGCGCCGACAGATTCCACTTCTCGCGCCATCTTGCTTGCAATGTTTCGAACTGCACTGTCAGAGATAGAACAAGCTATGATTGGTCCGGGGAATTTCTAAGCCTCGACTCGGAGCAATTGCGACGAAAAATTGTGAAGACAGAGCAAGTCGGCGCCAGAAACGGAAAAAAAAAAAGACGGAGCAATTAGAAAACACTGGTTAGTGTATTCACCAAGAATTGCCCAAGAAGAGAAGGAAAAGGAAAGGGCGTGGGGGGAGATGGCGGGGCATGTTTTATATTTTTTGTGTTGGTGTGGTGGGGTAAGTCTAAGAAACTATTTTTCGCGGTAGCGGGCACTGAGGGAGAGAAACTCGTGCTTGCGGGAGGGGTATGCGAGATGACACCTGAAGGTTGTTTCCCAGCACTCACCTTCCTCACCAGAGAGGGAGGGTGTGCTTCTGGAAGCTATTGGTTCTGCCACCTTTGTTTGCCAATAGACTCGAGGTTACAACCCTCGAGAGTCTGTTGTTCGTACCGAATGAGCCGAGTGAGCTGGGAAGATGTGCGTAGCTCGCAAGCTTAGCAACCTTCGAGAGTTTCTTGTTCGTACCGGCTCGCAAGCTTCAGTCCCGTAGCTCGCAAGCTCAGTGACCTTTGAGAGCTTCTTGTTCGTAGTAGCTTGCAAGCTACTCTGCATTTGGTTCCCAGGTTCCTTCACTTGGTCAGCTTTCACTCCTGTCTACCTTCACCATCTAGGCTCGCCAAAGTCTGTAAGAGGGAAAAGTGGTCTAGTGGGAAGACAAGAGCAAGCAGCCGAGATGATCGTTGCCTATTGGATTCACCTTTCAACGATGATGATCTCTTCTGAGGCCTTACCTTCCTGGTACCCCTTCCCCTTTTAGTAGGCACCTCTCCCTCCGGCCTTCACCTACCGTTGAAATGCCAAGATTCCCCACAGCACGCACGACTCGAGTTTGATCTCGTGTCCATCCTCTGTGGTCACGTGCTCCGTGGTTAATTCTCCAGTTGCGATTTATGTACTTAAGTACTCTACTTGACAGATTATTTTATTTTTACTTTTGAGCAATTTGAATCCTCATAGAGTTAAAGAGCAATCTCCCGTCAATACCTTAGTCAAGAAAGGGCCGCTACGGACCCTAGGAAAAGTATCTACGTGGTTCAAGTCGGAGCTTTTTACTCCTTCACACATGAAGGGACTATCTGCGTCTTGAAATTATTCCAAGTTGAACAATATGAGTTATCTGCTCGCTTTTACTTTCTCTTCCGGAATACCATTTACACATAGTGCCTGTATTAGAAGATAACGCCGAATGAATTGTGAGTCAAAGGAAAATATTGTTCGGTATTTTGACCAGATCTCACTATGTAAGAGTAATTATCAGTTCCAAAGAGTAAAGTCTAGAGCAGAATTGTCAAAAGAATCACGTCTTCATGTCATTCCCAGTCCCCCAAAAATGTACGCTGACATCAATTGCATTGAAGTGATTAGAATTCGGGGATCCTATGCAACGACAAAAAATGAAAAATGAAAGAGTAGACAAATGCGGACGTTAGAAACCTCAATGAAAAGCCTAAACGATAGGGAAAAGAAGGAAAAATGCTCCATCTCGGATGTAATCTCCTCGTAGTCAAGTTCTTTTACCAGGGTAAGGAGGCTGTGGTCGCTCGGCGCGCATAAAGCTGTCAAAGTTGGTCGAGGTGGAGCAAGTACATCGCATATACGGCATACTTCGACTGTTACAGATAAGCCGATGTTGTGTTTTTTTTTTTTTTTTTGCAGGATAGCAGCAAAATAGAACGTCATGATATCAAGGACATGGTTGTAATCAAGACATGGTATGATAATCTCGGCATTGACATGGAAAACCTGGTCTTGTATGATAACCAGGGGAAAACCAATGTTGACGCTATTTTGCACCTGAGAAGTTGGTGGCTGAGCACGCTGCGGAAGCAGGCCGAAGCGAATTTAAGTATGTCCCAATTGGGGTCCTACAAGAGGCCAATAATTATGGAAGCTGCCCAATGCTTTTCCGCGACGTTTCTATTCAATCTAGCACAAATTGCCGTTCAGCATTCATCGTACGGCACTTCGGTAAGCAATCAATGCATAGGCCAAAGAATAAAGAAGGAAAGAAAAAAAAATTTATCACCACTGCGCACGCTTTATGTCAAGCGGCTCTTTCACGCAGCGTGTTCTGTGATTCAGCACTTTTGCATCTGCACCTGAAGGCGAGGCTAGTTGGACCTTTGTGTCAGCCCACCTAAATCATACATGTACTTCAAGTAATGACGCACAAAGGTATAGAAATACGCGCTGTCAATATCGTACCGGTAACCTTCATTGAATTAACTAGCGCTCACAAAGCCAACGTCATGATCCCTGAGTACTAGCACTTCAGATGTGAGGAGGAAAGATGGCGGGATCTTTGCCGCGACGTCTTTCGCTTTCTCAATGATGCACCGCATGTAGTGTTTGGCAATTAATTTGATCTTAGCCAAGTGTGATGGCTGCACCTGACGTTGATTGCCAAGCTAAGCATATCCACGAACTACACCTACAGAGTTCAGTTTTATATGAACAATACGGGTGTATCGGATACCTAAGAGGCCCTGGTGTGATACAGCTCATATGGGCTTGGTTTGAATCGTGCCATTTTGGTCAACTTAGTCTCACCCGCTACGAACATTTGAGATATCAGCATTGCCATAATGTTTGAAAATTCAGCTCGAGGGATATATATGCGTACGATAGGAAAGTCTTGAAGGCGATAAAATTAGTCTGGTCGATAAAACTTAGTCTCATGCCAAGACCCCCTGGCTGCTAAAAGCCGAGCGCAGATAAAACTAGTTCCAACAGTCAAATCCAGGCGACTGAGAAGAGACCAGAGAGATGTTTGCCGAATGAAGATTTCTTGGTAATGTAATTGGTCAGAGAGATCAGTAGATGATTTTCTTGATCCGAAAACCAATTTGAAATTGTAACAAGAATTCTTCGTGAGAGCGCCTCTAGCTCTAGAAGGATTTGAGGAACGTGTTCGTGATTAAACGTTCTGCCTCTCATTATCTCAGTGATTGTCGCCAACACATCCAATTCTTCTAGTTGCGTTGAACAAGCTTATTGGATCCCTGGTTTGTTGACCGTAATTAGCTTCCAAGTTTTCCTCGGTTTTTATTTTTTTTTTTTATTTTACTACTTGGTTGTTCCTTGACGAATCTTTTTGGAAATCTTGATGGGTGCAGGTCTGCAGATGTGGGTGTCCCCTGCCCTTGGCCGTCAGCGTCCGCTAAAGCAAGGTGACATAACAGCGACAGATCTGGGGTCTTTTAGTGACAGCATATCGCTTTCACAGTAGTTCGAGCTCCTCCACCAACACTTGTACCACCACTCCTCCTCCTCCTGCCTTCCTCGACCCGATGGTTGCTCGTGGAACTCTCCTTGCCAACGATTGTATTGAAATAATTTTAAAGCGATAATTCTTCACCAACGCCTTTTTCCTACAGCTCAATATTTTGCCTGCGCTGAATCTGTGATCTTGGAAACGTACAGCAGCAAGTGCTGCTTGCCTGCATTAGCGGATGCACTGTATGTCGTCATGTTTGCTAAATTGTTTTCCATCCACGCAATAGTATCATTTGTCCAAATCTGTATGTAGGGGGTACATAACTCTCGATTCGGGCTGTTGATATTACACTTAATATATCACGATTTGTGGATAACTTAAAATAAGGATAGATCGGGAACGAAGTGTGGCCTTTGCCCTTCTGTGGCCACATAAATCCATTTCCCTCAAAGTTTTGGATTAAACGACAATGCAAGTGTGAGGGGAGAATGGCACTCGGTTCTCCTATGAATTGTTGCTTGTGCGGGCGGCTTCTGCCGTGCTATAGTTCCAATCTAGAGAAGCAATTTATCTTAGACTGAAAGCAGGTCTTCTCTTGCAGTGTGCAGTAATTGAAGCACATTTTCTGCTTTCTTAGATCTGTAACCTATTTGTATATGCTGAGTTGAATCCGGTACTTGTGTATGGTTTATTGCTGCACGTGTATTGATACCGCTTGAAGGTAACTGTTTAATCCCGGCATCGTCACCGGCATTATAATGCTTGAGGTAAATCTTTATAGGAAGCACCAATAATATAGGCATAGAAAACGCGGCTACCCGCCTTGGAGGTCAGCACGCATTGTGGAATGGGGTATATTCAGAGGAATGGAATTTTGTCAAATGCCATGCCTTGGGCAAACTTTACGGTTCGCATGTACGGAGTGCATCTGGTTGCTTGATGCAGTGTGCTCAATCTTCTGGTCTTGCATCTATGAACTTAGTGCAGCTTCGAGAGCTTAGTGTCGGTTTCGAGGCTTCCAGGATGTACGCCTAAGACTAGTGTTAGAATCCAAACTGTTTACTGTAACTACTATGGTAGGGGTGCAGACTTCGGAGCTGCAAAATGAAGTACTATCGCTGAGTTCATGGCGAGGAGAAAAAGGGGAGTCGGGGCGCTGGGCGTATGCACCAACTACGTCGTCGTGCTTGAGCTGCTTTGCGTCTGGTCGAATCAGTGCCTATGCTTTCTTTTTCTTCGAGGAATTTTCCTGCTTCGTCGACGTTTGAGGACATCGTGAGGTCCACTGGCATGGGTTTTGGGGTGGGGGAGGGGGGGTTAGGGGGTAGGGGGTGAACCTTGCTGCGAGGGCCAGCCAGGGCGGGTTGAATAGCACAGCGCCAAAGGGAAGGAATATGCTCTAGGCCTAGCATAGTTCCCGACGCTACATGGTCAAGCGCACCATAACATGCAAAGGTGCTGGCCGGGTGCTGTCCCTGCAGGAATGCAGAGTAGCGTCGGTGCGAGGACTGCGGGGGGGTGGAGGGGGAGGGGGAGGGGGAGGGGGAGGGGCGGAGCACGGCTACAGGGCGGGGTGGGGCGACACCGATGGCGGATGAGAGAGGGGCATATAACTCTTGCACCGCGCCCAAGCTCATCGGCCAGCGCTGCCCACTGCACGCCAGCACGAGTACTCACACGCCAGTGCGGACCGGAGCAGTTGTAGCGTTCAGTCAGTGGCACCGTCTCGCGCCCCGCCCGCCCCGCCGCCCGCCGACCGCCGCCTGCCGCAGAACGCGGCGGCCACCCGTGTGCGTGAGTCCGTCTGCAGCGTCCGCGCACCCGCCACACGCCCTCCGCTCCAGCGCAGTTGGCGCTGCCGCACCGCGCCCCACGAAGAGGGGCTCTGCCATTCGCCACGGACTTTGGGCCCGCCCCGGCTGCCGGCTGCCGGCCGCACGCGACCCGCCGCCGCACCGCGCTCTCGCCCCGGCGCAGCACCGCCCTCCGCCCACCGCCCACCGCCAGCAGCAACCAGACTGTAGCAGCAGCACCGCGTGCACCCTTCGAGGCGAGTCGTGCAGCGCCCTACCTCTTAGCATCTCGGCGCCCAGTAGCACGGCCGACCTGTAGCGTGTCTTGCCTCATCCGCCCATCTCGTTGATGCTCGCACGATATTAGCACTAGCCCCGCGACCCGATCAGAAATTGCGTTTCAGATTCTCCTTCCCGAGTGAACGTTAGCCTCCCCCCTACCCCCCTCCGCACCCACCACCCCCCCCCATTACCCCTTTACCCCCCTTCCCCCCTTCCCCCCCTTCCCCCCCTCCCCCCCCCCCCACACCCACCCTCTCAGCCCCGAGCACATCACTTCTACACTCTCCCCTCCAGTTAGAGGACCCCCCCCCCCCCTCCCAATACTTCTCTGGTGTTTGTGCAGTCGCCCACATTCTCTCCTTACGAGCCCTACGAGCCCTCCTTCCACATCCCCAACCTTTCCCTTTACTCCCCTCCATTTTCCGAAATCTCACTACAGCGTCGTCGTCATCGTCGTCGTGGTGCCTCTCACTGCTTGGCAACAGCTTTCTGCCATTCTCGTTGGACTGGAGAATTATCCCAGGCAGAACGAGCATATGAACAGCGGCTGCTAAACAGAGGAAAAGAAACCAGAAAAAAAGTAATAAAGGACGAAAAACAAAACCAACTCTTAATTCGATCTCCCCGACCAAAGTGCAGAAAACGATCTCTCTCGCCCATCACTATGTCTCTCTCTCCAGATTCCTCTCCTCCAGACTCCCCACTGACACCTGACGAGCTGAGTCCAGTGACTCCGCCAGCTGACACAGCCAACACAGGAACCCCTCTGCGTGCGGTACCATCACTCCGTTCTCTGTCAGATCCTGTTAGCTCTACCACCCCTCCTCCATTGTCTTCCCTGAATGCTGCCAGGCGACCAGAAAAAGCTGGAACAAACACTTTCTCTGGGGCGATGCCCCCAGAGTTCCAAGCCAGATTGGCAGCTTTCCATGCGTCACGAAATGTTGGAGTCGCCTTACCTACCTCTTCTATGATGACGGGAACTATGGGCCTTATGGGCATGCCGAATCAACGTTCAGCGATTGGCCCTGGGATGCATCGCCCTTCAGGGCCCACGAACTGGAACTCAGCACCTGCAGTAACTGGACGAGCATTGCCAAAGCAGTCACTAGGGCAAGACGAGGGTTGAAATTGCCTGGCGGGCTACCGGGGCCTCAGAAAACTGCTCATCGCAGAATGGACAGCCACCAGGTGTCCAAGGATCCTTGTTCAATAAATATGCCGAGTATCTTGACACCAGGACTGGAACCCTCAAGTTTGCCGGCAAAGCAGTGATTCATGGCAAAGGCGTGGATTTCTCCTCCGGTAGCAGCTTCAGCATCTCCTTGGATGAGATAGACAAAGTCGATGAGCTAGGCAAGGGCAATTACGGCACTGTTTACAAGGTTATTCATCGAAAGCCACCAGCATCAGGACGGCGAAGTTTACTCCCTACCAGGTCATCGTCACCACAGTCACCTCCATCACCGCGAATAGGTGAAGATTCTGAAAGATCGTCACCTCGGCAAAACACCACGAATGTGGTGATGGCAATGAAAGAAATTCGTTTAGAGCTTGATGAAGCGAAGTTTGCACAGATCATCATGGAATTAGACGTTCTACATAAATGCTGTTCTCCATACATAATAGAGTTTTATGGGGCCTTTTTCCAGGAAGGAGCGGTCTATATTTGTATGGAGTACATGGATGGAGGTTCCATTGACAAGCTGTACAAGGATGGTGTGCCTGAAGGGGTTCTCCGCAAAATCACGTACGCTACAGTGCAAGGACTCAAGACGCTGAAGGACGAGCACAACATTATTCACAGGGATGTCAAGCCGACAAATATTCTGGTTAACACCAACGGAGAAATAAAGTTATGCGATTTTGGGGTCTCTGGAAACCTTGTTGCGAGTATAGCCAAAACAAATATTGGATGTCAGAGCTACATGGCTCCTGAACGGATTGCCAACGGCGGAATGCAGGCTGCGGATACACCGGGTGCTGGCACATACAGCGTGCAAAGCGACATCTGGAGTTTAGGTTTGAGTATTCTGGAATGCGCGAGGGGATGTTATCCGTACCCACCCGAGACCTATAATAACATATTCAGCCAATTGAGTGTAAGTTGACATATTCCAATTAGTTGTCAGTTTGGAGCTAATTTTTTATCAAGGCTATTGTGGACGGCGAACCTCCAGATTTGCCATCTGAAGGCTTTTCCCCTGAAGCTCATGACTTCGTACGAGGTTGCTTGAATAAGATACCCAACCTTCGCCCTTCATATGCTATGCTACTGAACCATCCTTGGATATCTGATCTTGCAAAGCCTACCACCATCACTGAAGTCGAGGACGAGGACACCACTGCAGAGGAGGGACCCACTATAGGGGAACGTTATGATAAGGAGTTAGCAGACTGGGTAATTGAGGCCTTGGAGAAGCGAAGCAAGCGGATTAGCGAAGGTGGAAAACCAGATCCAGATAAGCCAGCCTTACATGCTGCTCCGTTGGACGCAGTCTCTAGTCCCGGCAAAACCAAGAAATCCGATTTGCCAGGGAAACTGGAAGGTCTCAAGCTGAATGGTCTCTGAGGGCGTACAGTAGATTATCTTGAGCCTTACCGTTTCTCTCCCTACCTCTCCACTAAAAAGAGTCGGCCAGAAAAACCATGTACATCAACCCAAACTTTTTCCATTGCTCTTTTCCATATCTACCTCATTGATTGTCAAGGGTCGGTGCGTTTCGGTTTGTGCATCCCACTGCATGGAATCATCCATTATTTGTTGTCACGTTTGTTCTCTTCTTTTCTTGTTTGTTGTTTATTTTTTATTCCCTTCCATTTTCGTTTCTTCTACATGAATGAATGAATGGGTGTTATGCATATTTGTTTCCCCCCCCCAAATTACGTTGGCTGTTTTGTGCATAGCGATTGAATGAAACCTTTTACAATGTATTTCTTCTTTTTTGAGCTTTTTGTATCCCCCTTTTTGTTCCTATGCTTAGCTTCATTTTTCTTTTCTTCTTCTGCTGCTTCGGCCAGCGAAGGTTTTTCACTCCCCACCCCCCTTGACCTTTTGCAATCTAAGCCATTCAAATATTTTGATTCTCACATCCTCTCCTTGTTTATCTGCCAACCATCTACTTCGCGTTTTCGACATCCAGGAGATAGTCTTATGTGCCTTCTTATCTAATTCATCTATCCACATTTTTATCATGCGACCATTTATTCCATTCAAATTCATTCATAACGCCTTTAACGGTATCCCGTATTTTCATCAATGGGTTCGGAGTTTGTTTATCTTTTCTTGCTGCCGGAACTGTATCGTTTTCACGTGTTTTGGAAAATTTTTTACCTTTTTGTTTGAAGTAATAAGTTTTGTGGTTTACTTTTGAAACCCTCATGCAAGGACATATACATACATACACATTAACTCTCGAGACCATATACACAAACATACATAGTACAGAGATAAGATAATTCGTATCCTTTTTTTCCCCCCCTCTTTTCTTTCCCAACTAACATTAAATATGTTTCAGCAACTGGGATTTATAATGCGTGGAACCCGCCGGGTCCGAATAGAAAGGAGTCATGGTGTATACACTGTTAGAGTTCAGCGGTCTGGGGATCTTGGAAGAATATACTGCTTTAGATGAGGTTACTACTTGGTATGTGAAGGTCGGGTGATATAGTGCAGTAAGTAGGTCTCACGAGATTGGAGCGGTTGATGCAGGGGGGGTTCAGTCAAAATGTATGTAATCTCAGTTCAAAGCGCAACAAGGTACTGTGCACCACCACTACTACTACTACTCATAATATTCAAGAATGTACATTGCAGCTTCAATATATGAGTACAACAGGATAGATCATTTCACACGTTTTTCCTATAGGTATTATCACAACCATCTGATGGTGCCATATCGCAAGATATGGTACAACCTAACGCTTGTTAGAGAAGAAGTTAGCCTCGTGCCCGGACTAAGAAGAAGAAGGAGGAACTACATTAGTATCATATATTACATGCGCGGCAATTTTTCCTGATCCTAATGTTTCACGATATGGAAAAAGTATAATATATATTACTACAGCTAGCCTTGTGAACTATATTACATGCAATCCATCGCTTGGGGGGGGCTTACCTGGAGCCGTCGATTTACCATGGTACGGCGATTGCGCTAATATAAGGAATGGGATGGGCTGGGTTGGGTTGGGGATACGCAGGGAGAATACGTCTCACAGCTTACGTCGGACATGGGAGAGTTGTGAGGAGTTTTATGCGGAGGTGGGACGGGAGGGAGGGAGGGAGGGAGGGAGGGAGGGAAACAACGGGGTGTGTGTGTGTGTGTGTCCGAGCTCTAGCTATAGTCGATGGGTAGAGGCTGTTTCATCCATAAACCTTCCAGTACCCTAAATCCTTGAACATATTCAGACACAGATTTTTTTACTTTTTAACGAGGAGAGTACTGTATCTGCTGTGCGCTGGGGATTGCATGGCAAGGTTTTGGTAATAAAAAAAACAGTGAGCTAATATAATTACCTTTTGTCTGACCTGAACATGTTCTTCTTGAGTGACTCACATACCCAAGCACTACTGTAGTATTGCGAATGGTTGCTGATAAAACTCTAAGATCTGCCTCGTTTCCCTCCACGCTCTTATAGTTTGGTTCACGAGATTACCCCAAGGTCACACGCCAACGGCACGGTACGGCCTCATAAACGGGCCGGTATGTTCCGGGATGCCGTATGCGAGGGACCAATATTGCACAGGGGATAATGTTGGGACCGCAGTCGGTCAAGTACATACCTTACTGTATTAGTATTCCATGGGCCGCCGCGACATGCGCTCGAGATGAGCATCCCCCCGGTTCACTGTGTATATTGAAATATTGTATCAATAATGGTCCACAGCAACCGGGGGGCGCCTCGGACGCATGTCACTCCGGCCCAGGGATAGAGGATACAGTAAGCCCCAGAGGTTTGGACATTACGTAGTGTATGATAACAGGGGTCTCTATCGCTCCCCCCCACCCCAGGCTTTTCTACGCCCTATACGAGTAATAAATAATGTGCATATCACACTGGTTGCGAGACATTTGCAGCTCACACGTAATGAATGCTACGCATCGTACAAAATCTACCCCGAGGCACCCCACCACAACGAAACTGAGTGTTATCCAACGTGATATGATCGAACGTGTATTCTACACATCTTCTATGAATACCGTATAGTGCTGTTTAAAAAAAAAAAAGATTTTGAAAATAAAAAAATGGCAAAATAAAAACAGATAGGCTGCCCTTGTTCCACTAGAGTGTAATCTTATGGAATCTGATCATTACGGTCCATCTTTAGTTGGAGATGTTGGACAAACTCTTCCCCAGCCGGGAATCGAACCGGGGCCCTCAATTTTTATACCTCTCCATAGCATTTGTTTTTACCTCCATCACTAGAGATAACAGCATATCCACTTCACCGAACTATAGGTTAGTTTGGAGGGTAAACTTCTTATGTTAAACCTCTGTCTCCCGTACCACCGCCTCGGACAACAGTCGATTTCGAGTACCTGTGCGACCTCCGCCGCTCAACAGCCTCTTCCACAGGCTCTTCCATCACCCCTCTCATCTACCCCTACACCCCCTCCGCGTCTCCACAGCCTCTCCCATCACCACCTATCGTACCGCACCTTCTACTACCTACTAGTATACCAACTCCACCTCCAATGCAAATTAAGTGATATACCTACTTCTATCTTCCTCACCATTCAGACTACCCCACCATCACCGCATTCACTATGCCCTCCAATCTAGGCTCTTCTTCCAACAGAGCCTGCATATTTTCCGCTCCTGCAATATTGTTCAAGCAACTGAATAATATCGATGTAGCCAAAATATTAATGAACTTCTCCACTCGTGAGTGCTACGTATGGAACTGAAAAGATAGATGTATTGAGCTGAGCAGAATTATGCTGCTGAATAGATAGTCTGGCATTTGTATTTGCGACGTCTGAGTATGAAGTGCGACAGTTAAGGGACATTACCAAATCAGGACGACAACAGTCGGCCCCAGCTGATCGGTAGTTGTAATGCAGATCACCAGTTCCCAGTCCCCGCCCAGGCAAGGATCTCCAGGCATTATTGCATGTGCATTAGCATTTATTGGTCGGTGCTGTCGAGGAGGAAAGTGGACTAGAGGGAAGAAGGAGTAAATCACTGGAATTGAACGAGGTCTATGGATCGGACTTTCTTCAACCTTGTAACGATGATTATGTTGTGTGCTATGTTCTCCTCCTCCTCCCTCTTGATATACCCGTAATTCTCAAGTGCCCACTTCCTCTTTTGGTAGTCTCCCGGTTCTTCAACCTGCCGAACCTTCTAGTACCCTCTCCTCTAGCCTTCCTTTACCAGGTCATGTGCAATGCCAAGGTCCTCCCCAGGTTTGCGACAGTGCCTCATGAGAAGTCAAATCGCTCACGAGAACTAGTGATAGTAATATGGCTATATATTTTTAGCTCAACTACTTCCCGGACAGCAATTTGCTCGACACACTTGACCAACTGCGACCTCATGATCACTTGCCTGACATTCTATACAGACTATACTTGCTTGACACACTTGCTCGAGTGCTGCTTGTTCTCATGCCTAGACTACTAGTTTCCGCCTCCGCCTTGCTTGGCCGTAGGCAACATTAAAATCTTCGGAAAGTGTTAAATGAACATTGAAGTAAGGTATTAGTGGTCCATAAATAGTTCAAACAGTGCACTTAGTTCGAGGAGAGATATAAACTCAGAAACGAAAAGCATACAAGACATGGGACTTCCTACTTGAAGTCCACTCAAGTAACTCTACATCATATAAGTAATAAAAGCAAAAGAAACATCTACATTTAGTGAGAAATAGCGCCCAGGTGTCCACTTAGGAGCTTCTCAATGGCCTCATGTCCATGTTCAGCTGCCAATGCCAACGGCGTCCGACCTCTATTGTCCTTTGAGTTGACGTCCACCTCATCTCGCCCAACAAGCAGTTGCACAATGGCCTCATGGCCACGTTTAGCTGCCCATGACAACGGGTCTGACCATCATTATCCTTTGAGTTGACATCCACATCTTTACACTCAAGGAAAAGCTTCACAATGGCCTCACGTCCGCGTTTAGCCGCCCATAACAATGGGGTCTGACCATCATTATCCTTTGAGTTGACATTCACATCTTTGCGCTCAAGAAGCAGCTTCGCAATGGCCTCATGTCCCCATTCAGCTGCCCATGACAATGGTGTTTGACCATTACAGTCCTGTGAGTCTGCATCCACATCCTTGCGCTCAAGAAGCAGCTTCGCAATACCCTCACATCCACTACTGGCTGCCATTACCAGCGGTGTCATGCTCGTCATCCTGCCAGTGCCCTTTGGGTTGACATCTACGTCCTTTTGCTCAACAAGCAGTCGCACAATCTCCTCATGTCTATTAGTAACTGCCAGTGACAATGCGTTCAGGCCACGTTCGTCCTTGGAATTGACAACCACATCTTTGCACTCAATAAGCAGCTTCACAATGTCTGCATGTCCACGTTGGGCTGCCCATAACAATGCCGTCTTGCCAAAGGATGTATCCTTTGAGTTCACATCCACATCCTCACGCTTGATGAGGAGTTGCACGATGTCCCCATATCCACGTTCAGCTGCCCAATGCAATGGCATCATTCTGAGTTCAGGTACATGTGAGTTGACATCTGCATCCTCTCGCTCAACAAGCAGCTTCACAACACTCTCATGTCCATTTGTAACTGCCAATACCAATGGTGTGTTGCCCCTATCATCCTTTGACGTGACGTCTATATCCTTGTGTGCAAGAAGCAGCTTCACAATGGCCTCATGTCCAAGTTCAGCAGCTGCTGCCAATGGTGTCATACCGAGATTGTCTTTTGAGTTGACATCCACTCTATCATGCTCAACAAGCAGTCGTACAATGGCCTCACGTCCTGACTTAACTGCCTGTGCCAACGGCGTGCTACCCTGATAATCCTTTGGGTTGACATCCACCTTCTCATACTTACTGGAAAGAAGCACTCGTACAACTTCTTCATTTCCCTCCATAGCCGCAAATGACAATGGCGTCCTATCAAGAGAATCCTTTGAGTTGGCATCTACACTCTTGCACTCAACAAGCAGCTGCACAACAGCTGCATATCCTGTGAGAGCTGCATTTGCCAATGCTGTCCAGTCGCTATTATCCTTCTCGTCAGCATTCACATTCTCGCACTCAATAAACAGCTTCACAACGGCCTCATGTCCATAATGAGCTGCCCATGACCAAGGTGTCCGCTTCTGTCTCTTGTCTTTTGCAAGGATATCAACATGCTTGCACTCAATAAGCATCTTCACAACAGCCTCATGCCCTTCTATAGCTGCCCACATCAGTGGTGTACGGCCATCTTGGTCTCTTGAGTTCCAGTCCTGAGGCTCATTAATCAAAGCCGTCATGTATACCTCCAATCCGAAGAAAGCAGCTACATGTATGCCTAACAATCGCTTTGTCAATTCACCACTATAATGATTTTTACGCCTCAAATATATATGGTGCAACACCTGAAAAGCAGAATGGGGCTCCTCCCTCCCCATCGTAGCAACTTCAAAGCGAGCTCTCTAACCGAAGTATTGCACTGCTCCTGTCGTGCATAGTGACCCCAATAGCCTGCTGCATATTCCAAGAAGGAAAAGTCTTGCATTTGTTGCTTCAGCACATCAATTGTGGTACAAGGGTGAGCTAGCTGATCAAAGTTAAGGTACGTCAAACAGGTCTCTGCCGCAGTACTGTATCTGGTAGGGAAATATGTGCTGGCATGTTCCTTGAAATATTCCTCCACTGAATAGTGCACAAACCGAACAGTCATTGTCTCCTTATCCAAATGAACCAGTCCAATGCAGCATTCTAGCAATACTTTCTTTGAAGGAATATTCTCTTCATCCAATGTGGTATCACCTGGCTCCACTGCAAGTGCATGGTTGAGCTCTTCTAACTTTAGTGGTCGGTAGGCAAGATGCAGCCACATCAGTATTCGCATGCCCAGTTCAGCACTAGCCCGCGACTTAATTCTTTCAACCATGCATGCGAGAGCCTCAGGAAGGCCTGCCGGTAACTCTTGCAGTGCCCTCCTCCTCCTGCTTATTGTCTTGTGGCCAAGGATCATGCTGATATGTAAAACAGGAAGCAGAAACATTCCTTGAGATTTTTCTATAATTGCAGTCGAAATATGAGCTTTCAGCTGTTCAGTCATGGCATCTGGGTCTGTATCCTCTGCAATAGCATGATTGATATAAGCTCGGATATCATCTGCATTAGCCACGATTTCAATTGAATGTTGCTGTTCAGTACCAAGACCTAGATATGTGTTGACCGCTGACTGTATATGAGGTCTCCCGGTGAGGAATATCCATGTAGTATTGAATTCACTTCGAAGCACTTCAAGGAGACTTTTTTGCATCTTTAGGTCTAACTCATCTAGAGCATCTATGCAAACAAAGCTGCGGTCAAACTTAGGTAAAGTAATCTTGAGTATTTTGAAAATGTGCTCAAGCTCTACTTTCTTGTCCTGGTGTTGAATAGATTCCAGTATGCCTATAACCCCATCTGGTACTCGTGGTAGAGCTGTTAGAAACTGCTTAAGAAGGCTGCCGAGGATATTGACTACTGTCTGGCTTTCTTGGTCTCGATAGTCGCAATATAGAAAAGCAATGCCTATATTTTGTCGAAGATATTGAGATATAAGATCATCAATCACCATGGAACTACATAGATGTAAAGCATAATTAGTGTTACGTCCTTATTTTATTATGTATGCAATACCTTATCATTGTCTTCCCAGCACCTGGTGCACCATAACAGCACAGAATGCGGTTATTTGCATCCTGTACTGTGCTGTCACGCCACTGACAGAAACTGTTGTGTTGCAGTAGCCAGGTGCCTGTGCCTCAACCCGAGAAGACCGCACATCCTGATGTCGCTTTGGAGACTCTAGTGGGGATAGTATCTGTAGCAATTTGTGGATCCTGCGAAATTCAGTATTGTTAATGAGCTCATCTAGCTTGGTTAAAGGTGCTACTGTTGATTGAACATGACTGAGAAGATTTTGCATCTGCATAAGCATCTCAGATTGGTCCATGATCCTTTTCATTGTAGCCATGTCTGCACACTCTTGAACACATTTTTCCTTTTCAGTGATATCATCAATGAATGGCTGGAACTCAATAGCAAAGGGCTGCAATATGAGTGCTAGCTTTGTTGCCTTAGTGGCCGAAGGGTCAAAATACTGGCGAGCCTTAACTGAGAAAACTAGAACAGCAGCGTAAAATTCTGGCAAAGCGGAATCTAGCATTTGTTGAAGATGCTGTGTTGTTGTAGAACTGGCAGTGGAAGACAAAACAGTTTTGGATATTTCCATGTATACACTGGCATAAAAATCGCACAGCGCTACCTTCTCTACAATTGTAGTAATAACCTGTTCAAGGCTCTCTGTGATCTCCATATAATTTAAAGCAACCTACCAGTGGTCAATCAGCTGCGAAAAAAAAAATACTATTGCAAGAAAACAAACCTGCAACATTCCTCTCATCCCTGCCCAAACCAAGGCTGTGACTTCCGGACTATGCTGTATTGCTGTATCCACAGTTTTTGCATACTTGTCAAAGATTTTGAGAATTTCTTGCAAACGTGCCACAGATTTGCCATTCTGCTGATGATCGATAGTAGCCTGCAAGTCATGTATTGTCAACTGAACAATCTCGCTTGCTGGTTGAAATGTATGCTGGGTGAGGTTCAGAGGTGGTAATTCCTTTTCTGATAACTTAATCTGAGCTATCTCAAGCGATCTTTGCCACAATGATGGAATGATGGTTGGAGCTGCAGCTCCGGCACTTGGGCCACCCCGTAGAGTATTGGAAGTGTTGATGCTGGCGGAAGTGTTGATGCTGGCGGAAGTGTTGATGCTGGCGGAAGTGTTGATACTGCCGGAAGTGTTGATGCTGGCGGAAGTGTTGATGCTGGCAGAAGTGATGATGCTGGCGGAAGTGTTGATGCTGGCGGAAGTGTTGATGCTGGCGGAAGTGTTGATACTGCCGGAAGTGTTGATGCTGGCGGAAGTGTTGATGCTGGCGGAAGTGTTGATACTGCCGGAAATGTTGATGCTGGCGGAAGTGTTGATACTGCCGGAAGTGTTGATGCTGGCGGAAGTGTTGATGCTGGCAGAAGTGATGATGCTGGCGGAAGTGTTGATGCTGCAGGAAGTGTTGATGCTGCAGTAGGTATGGCAGGTGAAACTACCACAGGAGTGGAAGAGTTCGAGCTTTTGGAAAGCCATCGAAGCCGGGATTTTGATCTCGTCACCTGTTGATTGTTCGAGGTGCTCGGTGACAAGGTCTGTTGCACTGTCGAACCTGACTTCTGTAACTTGAAGGGCTGGCGCCAATTAAAATCCTTGCGAAAGATTGATATTTTCTTTCGCCCGCTCATGCTGAATGTTTATCCTTTTGTTATTGTCATTAAAGGAGATGCTTACAGTGATGAATATTATATATTATTGAGATCAAGTTTGATTCCCATGGGGCTGTGATGTACTATTCCCCCAGCCTCCCTTCAACTGCAATTGTTGTGTCACAAATTGCTTAGCCGCAGATTGTACCTATATTGGCCGACTTCGCAATTTATATTGGGAGACCAATGTTATGATACAGGGTGGATGCAGGGATCGAGCGGGATGCAGATCAGTACGCTATCAGCCAGCTCATGCCGATGCCGAATATCCTGATTTCAGCTTTGTATTCTACGCTGCAAAGTGGAATGAAGAGCAAGCATGGAGGCCGAGCTAGGTTGACTGGATGGCGAAGCATATTGTAAGACATGCAGGATAATTGCAAGCGGAATAGAGCTCTCGTGACAGCAGCATATGTACCGGAGAATATGCAGCGGGGTGCCATATTGTCATAATTGTGATGGATTCCTAGAATTAATCCATTTTTATCTCCACCACAATCATGGAAGCAGTAAGCCTTGCCGGGTTGGCTGCACAACTGGCAAAAAGTCAGCCATGAGTGGTCCAACGCTTTTCTCAAGAATGAAGGAAATCGGCTACTGTCGCTTACCTATTAGTGACCGAGCACCTATTAGTGACTGATCTCTTGGCACTCCTCCTCGTACAACTTCTACATGCAATATCTTCGGCGTCAGGCATGCTAGCAGCATGCGGTAAATTGCAGAATATACAGCAGGTGCACCTGAATATTTGGAGGTTATTTGATGGCCACACTATATATACATCTTTTGTAATTCAATGATATGCAGAGAAAATATAGCATTCTACCCCCCCTTGCATAGTGAAGGATAGCATACACTAAATATTATATAACTATCCTCAACTACAGCTCTTTGCACTCTCAAGTGACTATAGAAGAAGGGTAGCTCACCTAAATGATGGTAGGATAAGTCGCTGTGGATTTCTGTAGCCTCAAAAGCAGTTACCAAAATATCTGAAAGTGCCGGAAGTGCTAAACGCGCCAGTATGTCCTGCTGCACACATAATATACTCCACTGCAACTAATATACCACTCTAAAAGCAGTATTTCTATGCTCTTGATATAATCAATAGTGTTTTATATAACTAAAGTAGTAGATATATGATGAACTAATTCTTTGATTGCTATATTCTATCAGCAAGCACAAATTTATACCAATTGCTGCTACTTCAATATCAGAGTACCATTACTCTCTATAGACCTTGTCCTGAGTGCTCTACATATGCTAGTCCTCTGCGTAGCTCATATAGCACTCATTTATGTGACTGCGATGCCAGCGCCGGCACTCTCACCAGCACCGTCGCTAGTACTGTCAGCTCATATATCACTTGCATATGTGCATCCACTGACTGCTCACCGTATGGTTGTGGTGAACCTATAACAAGACACTAACCACCCTGACAGAAGTTCTTGCAGCTAATTATACCTATGAGGTCATTATATATCCAGACACAATTCCACTTATTATATTACTATAAGAAATACTAAATTTTTGTTAGTATTACTCCCTATATCATTTTATATAGATGTATATGGCAGTAATACTATTATTCTTACCTCCTCTATCAACTATGGTATATGCTATCAATGTTAATATAGTAAGAAGTTCATTTCATCAACTAATTTTGTCAGTTAGGTATATGCTATTATAGCCATCAGGGTACTTCTATATCAGCTAATTCTGCAGCTATATACTATCGTTGGTATAGATACCTATCAGGTCTACCAATCCTATTATCCTACTAGAGGCTGTCGCACTCATAAGAGTATTTTTCCTAGCAATTAATACTATCAGTCCTGAAATATACTATACTATTCTTGAGGATGTTTTCCTAGTAGCCAACACTCCCAATTATATTACATACTATCGTAATCATAAGAGTAGTCTTATAACAATTAATCCTGTTATTTTTAGTATATGTAGTTGCTTGTTGCAAGTAATAGAAGAGCATATTGGAAGTTTTGGCACTTCCGGCATTTTCGGCCATTTCAGTGACTGCTTTGAGGCTACCGAAATTCAGAGCAGCCTTATCCTATTACCATTTAAGTTAGCTATCTTCTTCTATAGCCACTTGAGAGTGTGAAGAGCTATAGTTGAGGAGAGTCATATAATATTTAGTGTATACTATCCTTCGCTATGCAAGGGGGGGGTAGAATGCTATACTTGCTCTGCATATCACTGAATTACAAAAGATGTATATATAGTGTGGCCATCAAATAACCTCCAAATATTCAGGTGCACCTGCTGTATATTCTGCAATTTACCTCATGTTGCTAGCATGCTTGACGCCGAAGATATAAAAACATGTAGAAGTTGTACGAGGAGGAGTGCCAAGAGATCGGTCACTAATAGGTGCTCGGTCGCTAATAGGTAAGCGACAGTACATACCTTACTGTATTAGTATTCTATGGGCCGCCGCGACATGCGCTCGAGATGAGCACTCCCCTCCCCTAGCCCCCCGGTTCACTGTGTATATTGAAATATTGTATCAATAATGGTCCACAGCAACCGGGGGGGCGCCTCGGACGCATGCCACTCCGGCCCAGGGATAGAGGATAAGCCCTAGAGGTTTGGACATTACGTAGTGTATGATAACAGGGGTCTCTATCGCTCCCCCCCCCACCCCAGGCTTTTCTACGCCCTATACGAGTAATAAATAACTAGAGAATGCCCGCTCGCTACGCTCGCAATGGGGCAGAGCGTGCGGCGGGGGCTGAGGCAGAGCTTGCGACCGGGGTTAGGGGCTCTGGTGCTGTCACGGAGTACCCTCACGACCGCGAGGATCTTTCAGAGTGAGTTTTAAACATCCGCTTGCACACATACTCCCTGAGGGACCCCACTCGCTTCGCTCGGGGGTCCATACAACTGCTAGGGGCGTGGCGTACCTAGGGAAGTGACGCGCCTAGGGGGTGACGCACCTAGGGGGTGATGCGCCCTGGAGGGTGACATCAAGAGGAGAAAAACTGATAGAGGTGTATACTTAACACCGAAGGATAGCACTGTGTTATCAAGACCCGCACCTTTAAAATTGGTCTCTAAGTACTACAGTCTAACCTTGCTATACCGGATGGCCTCTGATTCGGACAACCGTTTCCCATACAAATTGCCCTTGCTATACCGGACGCCCTAACACTACCGGGCCGGACAAAAACCTCCAGACAACTACTCCTCTGTCTCGATACAAATAATAGTTGCTATACCGGACTCACTTATACTAATACATCTTAGACCACCCCACTTTACCACTTAGGCTGGTTGTTTACCACTCTGCTGCCGTCAATGCTAACTACCACTACTGCTGCCGTTACTGCTGCCATCACTGCTGTCACCGCCGCTGCTGCTATCACTTGCTACCAATACTGCACCACTGGTGCCACTACTGCTGCTGCCACTGCTGTCACCATTGCTGCTACCACCACTGTCGCTGCTGCTGCTGGGAGGCTGGAACATTCTTGTAGAGTTTGCTGCTTCTTTAGTGTGAATTGATGGGCTTTTAGAGAAACAGTCAGTGTAGCATGTTTTGGCTCTAATCAATGCTTGCATATTTGATGCTCCCCAAGAGCTTGTAAGGCTCGACCTCTTCTAGGTGGTGAGAGCGATACATGTTGAATAGACTTTGATTGAGTTAATGTTTGCCGCACTTGTTTACTTCCTACTCCAGTAATTTCTATACATATTTTTACCACCCCTTTTTTACATTTGCCAAGCATTTTATTCTATACCGGAACCTTGCTATAGCGGACAAAAGTGCCAGATTTTCACTCGTCTGCTATAGCAAGGTTAGACTGTATCCTTCCTATCTGGATATTCGCATTCCTCCACTGCAGTTATATTTACAACAACTGTATCTGTCAACTTTATCTAATCAACTACTCTAACTATAGCTAAAATCCCACCACTACGCTCACTATCTCTTCTGAACCTCCAACTTTCCCAACCCATCAACTGCACCTTGCTGAATCACTTGCTGAATCGCCCGCTGAATGGCCTGCTGAATCACTTGTTGAATTGGCTTCTGAATCTCCTGAATCCGCTGCTGAATTCCCCGGTAAAGTGCCTGCTGAATCCCTACCAAATCGCTTGCCGAATCGCTTGTAGAACTACACGCTGAACTTGTTTGTTGAACTTTCTAACCCATCTGCTAAACTGCTAGTTAGCTCACACAATGAATTGCTTGCTGAACCCTTCACTGAATTGTATAGTGCACTTTCACTTACCTACTAAGCCATCCACCATAGCATTCCTCAAGTAGCAAATTTAGTGTAGAGTCCAACTTGAGAACCTATAATTTTTTTCAGTATTAATAAAGCCAGCGAAATAGCAGTTCCTCTTAACTTACATTGTTCAAGTTGCGGAGTTGAGAAGGGCGAGGGGGTAAGTTTAAGATAGCTTTATCCTCAGTTCAGGAGAATATCATAGTAGTCAAGCTATCTTTATTTCGATTCGTATGTGGGCAAAGACTTACTCAAGTTGACACAGATTTTGCACAGTTTTATTAAAAGTGCTGATCAGAAGCCACTTGTAGAGGTCATAGCTACAAAGTATAGAAATCTATTGGCCCGATAAGAGAGGAGGCCCAAGCTATTCTCGAAAACTTTTATCTCAGTACTATATAGATGTGCATATCACACTGGTTGCGAGACATTGCAGCTCACACGTAATGAATGCTACGCATCGTACAAAATATACCCCGAGGCACGAATGGTCCCCCACCACAACGAAACTGAGTGTTATCCAACGTGATACAATCGAACGTGTATTCGCATTTCCATTCTACAGTACACATCTTCTA
This sequence comes from Kalaharituber pfeilii, assembly GCA_015179045.1. Taxonomy (NCBI): domain Eukaryota; kingdom Fungi; phylum Ascomycota; class Pezizomycetes; order Pezizales; family Pezizaceae; genus Kalaharituber; species Kalaharituber pfeilii. The sequence continues at coordinate 1,512,455 of WHUZ01000005.1, forward strand.
TAAATACCGTATAGTGCTGTTTAAAAAAAAAAAAGATTTTGAAAATAAAGAAATGCAAAATAAAAACAGATAGGCTGCCCTTGTTCCACTAGAGTGTAATCTTATGGAACCAGATCATTACGGTTCTTCTTTAGATGGAGATGTTGGACAAAGTCGGGAATCGAACCGGGGCCCTCAATTCTTATACCTCTCCATAGCGTTTGTTGTTACCTCCATCAGTAGAGATAACAGCATTTCCACTTCACCTAACTATAGGTTAGTTCGGAGGGTAAACTTCTCATCTTATACCTACTGCCTCCCGTACCGCCGCTTCGGACAACAGTCGATTTCGGGTACCTGTGCGACCTCCGCCACTCAACAGCCTCTTCCACAGGCTCTTCCATTACCCCTCTCATCTACCCCTACACCCCCCCCCCCCCGTCTCCACAGCCTCTCCCATCACCACCTATCGTACCGCACCTTCTACTACCTACTAGTATACCAACTCCACCTCCAATGCAAGTTAAGTGATATACCTACTTCTATCTTCCTCACCATTCAGACTACCCCACCATCACCGCATTCACTATGCCCTCCAATCTATGTTCTTCTTCCAACAGATTGCATATTTTCCGCTCCTGCAATATTGTTCAAGCGACTGAATAATATCGATGTAGCCAAAATATTAATGAACTTCCCACTCGGGTGCTGCGTATGGAACTGAAAAGATAGATGTATTGAGCTGAGCAGAATTATGCTGCTGAATAGATAGTCTGGCATTTGTATTTGCGACGTCTGAGTATGAAGTGCGACAGTTAAGGGACATTACCAAATCAGGAAGACAACAGTCGGCCCCAGCTGGTCGGTAGTCGTAATGCAGATCACCAGTTCCCAGTTCCCGCCCAGGCAAGGATCTCCAGGCATTATTGCATGTGCATAGCATTTATTGGTCGGTGCCTCATGAGAAGTCAAATCGCTCACGAGAACTAGTGATAGTAATATGGCTATATATTTTTAGCTCAACTACTTCCCGGACAGCAATTTGCTCGACACACTTGACCAACTGCGACCTCATGATCACTTGCCTGACATTCTATACTTGCCTGACACACTTGCTCGAGTGCTGCTTTCTCATGCCTAGACTACTATTTTCCGCCTCCGCCTTGCTTGGCCGTAGGCAACATTAAAATCCTTCGGATAGTGTTAAATGAACATTGAAGTAAGGTATTAGTGGTCCATAAATAGTTCAAACAGTGCACTTAGTTCGAGGAGAATATAAACTCAGAAACGAAAAGCATACAAGACATGGAACTTCCTACTTGAAGTCCACTCAAGTAACTCTACATCATATAAGTAATAAAAGCAAAAGAAACATCTACATTTTAGTGAGAAATAGCGCCCAGGTGTCCACTTAGGAGCTTCTCAATGGCCTCATGTCCATGTTCAGCTGCCAATTGCAACGGCGTTCCGACCTCTATTGTCCTTTGAGTTGACATCCACATCATCTCGCCCAACAAGCAGTTGCACAATGCCTCATGGCCACGTTTAGCTGCCCATGACAACGGGGTCTGACCATTCATTATCCTTTGAGTTGACATCCACATCTTTACACTCAAGGAAAAAGCTTCACAATGGCCTCACGTCCGCGTTTTAGCCGCCCATAACAATGGGGTCTGACCATCATTATCCTTTGAGTTGACATTCACATCTTTGCGCTCAAGAAGCAGCTTCGCAATGCCTCATGTCCCCATTCAGCTGCCCATGACAATGGTGTTTGACCATTACAGTCCTGTGAGTCTGCATCCACATCCTTGCGCTCAAGAAGCAGCTTCGCAATACCCTCACATCCACTACTGGCTGCCATTACCAGCGGTGTCATGCTCGTCATCCTGCCAGTGCCCTTTGGGGTTGACATCTACGTCCTTTTGCTCAACAAGCAGTCGCACAATCTCCTCATGTCTATTAGTAACTGCCAGTGACAATGCGTTCAGGCCACGTTCGTCCTTGGAATTGACAACCACATCTTTGCACTCAATAAGCAGCTTCACAATGTCTGCATGTCCACGTTGGGCTGCCCATAACAATGCCGTCTTGCCAAAGGATGTATCCTTTGAGTTCACATCCACATCCTCACGCTTGATGAGGAGTTGCACGATGTCCCCATATCCACGTTCAGCTGCCCAATGCAATGGCATCATTCTGAGTTCAGGTACATGTGAGTTGACATCTGCATCCTCTCGCTCAACAAGCAGCTTCACAACACTCTCATGTCCATTTGTAACTGCCAATACCAATGGTGTGTTGCCCCTATCATCCTTTGACGTGACGTCTATATCCTTGTGTGCAAGAAGCAGCTTCACAATGGCCTCATGTCCAAGTTCAGCAGCTGCTGCCAATGGTGTCATACCGAGATTGTCTTTTGAGTTTGACATCCACTCTATCATGCTCAACAAGCAGTCGTACAATGGCCTCACGTCCTGACTTAACTGCCTGTGCCAACGGCGTGCTACCCTGATAATCCTTTGGGTTGACATCCACCTTCTCATACTTACTGGAAAGAAGCACTCGTACAACTTCTTCATTTCCCTCCATAGCCGCAAATGACAATGGCGTCCTATCAAGAGAATCCTTTGAGTTGGCATCTACACTCTTGCACTCAACAAGCAGCTGCACAACAAGCTGCATATCCTGTGAGAGCTGCATTTGCCAATGCTGTCCAGTCGCTATTATCCTTCTCGTCAGCATTCACATTCTCGCACTCAATAAACAGCTTCACAACGGCCTCATGTCCATAATGAGCTGCCCATGACCAAGGTGTCCGCTTCTGTCTCTTGTCTTTTGCAAGGATATCAACATGCTTGCACTCAATAAGCATCTTCACAACAGCCTCATGCCCTTCTATAGCTGCCCACATCAGTGGTGTACGGCCATCTTGGTCTCTTGAGTTTCCAGTCCTGAGGCTCATTAATCAAAGCCGTCATGTATACCTCCAATCCGAAGAAAGCAGCTACATGTATGCCTAACAATCGCTTTGTCAATTCACCACTATAATGATTTTTACGCCTCAAATATATATGGTGCAACACCTGAAAAGCAGAATGGGGCTCCTCCCTCCCCATCGTAGCAACTTCAAAGCGAGCTCTCTAACCGAAGTATTGCACTGCTCCTGTCGTGCATAGTGACCCCAATAGCCTGCTGCATATTCCAAGAAGGAAAAGTCTTGCATTTGTTGCTTCAGCACATCAATTGTGGTACAAGGGTGAGCTAGCTGATCAAAGTTAAGGTACGTCAAACAGGTCTCTGCCGCAGTACTGTATCTGGTAGGGAAATATGTGCTGGCATGTTCCTTGAAATATTCCTCCACTGAATAGTGCACAAACCGAACAGTCATTGTCTCCTTATCCAAATGAACCAGTCCAATGCAGCATTCTAGCAATACTTTCTTTGAAGGAATATTCTCTTCATCCAATGTGGTATCACCTGGCTCCACTGCAAGTGCATGGTTGAGCTCTTCTAACTTTAGTGGTCGGTAGGCAAGATGCAGCCACATCAGTATTCGCATGCCCAGTTCAGCACTAGCCCGCGACTTAATTCTTTCAACCATGCATGCGAGAGCCTCAGGAAGGCCTGCCGGTAACTCTTGCAGTGCCCTCCTCCTCCTGCTTATTGTCTTGTGGCCAAGGATCATGCTGATATGTAAAACAGGAAGCAGAAACATTCCTTGAGATTTTTCTATAATTGCAGTCGAAATATGAGCTTTCAGCTGTTCAGTCATGGCATCTGGGTCTGTATCCTCTGCAATAGCATGATTGATATAAGCTCGGATATCATCTGCATTAGCCACGATTTCAATTGAATGTTGCTGTTCAGTACCAAGACCTAGATATGTGTTGACCGCTGACTGTATATGAGGTCTCCCGGTGAGGAATATCCATGTAGTATTGAATTCACTTCGAAGCACTTCAAGGAGACTTTTTTGCATCTTTAGGTCTAACTCATCTAGAGCATCTATGCAAACAAAGCTGCGGTCAAACTTAGGTAAAGTAATCTTGAGTATTTTGAAAATGTGCTCAAGCTCTACTTTCTTGTCCTGGTGTTGAATAGATTCCAGTATGCCTATAACCCCATCTGGTACTCGTGGTAGAGCTGTTAGAAACTGCTTAAGAAGGCTGCCGAGGATATTGACTACTGTCTGGCTTTCTTGGTCTCGATAGTCGCAATATAGAAAAGCAATGCCTATATTTTGTCGAAGATATTGAGATATAAGATCATCAATCACCATGGAACTACATAGATGTAAAGCATAATTAGTGTTACGTCCTTATTTTATTATGTATGCAATACCTTATCATTGTCTTCCCAGCACCTGGTGCACCATAACAGCACAGAATGCGGTTATTTGCATCCTGTACTGTGCTGTCACGCCACTGACAGAAACTGTTGTGTTGCAGTAGCCAGGTGCCTGTGCCCTCAACCCGAGAAGACCGCACATCCTGATGTCGCTTTGGAGACTCTAGTGGGGATAGTATCTGTAGCAATTTGTGGATCCTGCGAAATTCAGTATTGTTAATGAGCTCATCTAGCTTGGTTAAAGGTGCTACTGTTGATTGAACATGACTGAGAAGATTTTGCATCTGCATAAGCATCTCAGATTGGTCCATGATCCTTTTCATTGTAGCCATGTCTGCACACTCTTGAACACATTTTTCCTTTTCAGTGATATCATCAATGAATGGCTGGAACTCAATAGCAAAGGGCTGCAATATGAGTGCTAGCTTTGTTGCCTTAGTGGCCGAAGGGTCAAAATACTGGCGAGCCTTAACTGAGAAAACTAGAACAGCAGCGTAAAATTCTGGCAAAGCGGAATCTAGCATTTGTTGAAGATGCTGTGTTGTTGTAGAACTGGCAGTGGAAGACAAAACAGTTTTGGATATTTCCATGTATACACTGGCATAAAAATCGCACAGCGCTACCTTCTCTACAATTGTAGTAATAACCTGTTCAAGGCTCTCTGTGATCTCCATATAATTTAAAGCAACCTACCAGTGGTCAATCAGCTGCGAAAAAAAAAATACTATTGCAAGAAAACAAACCTGCAACATTCCTCTCATCCCTGCCCAAACCAAGGCTGTGACTTCCGGACTATGCTGTATTGCTGTATCCACAGTTTTTGCATACTTGTCAAAGATTTTGAGAATTTCTTGCAAACGTGCCACAGATTTGCCATTCTGCTGATGATCGATAGTAGCCTGCAAGTCATGTATTGTCAACTGAACAATCTCGCTTGCTGGTTGAAATGTATGCTGGGTGAGGTTCAGAGGTGGTAATTCCTTTTCTGATAACTTAATCTGAGCTATCTCAAGCGATCTTTGCCACAATGATGGAATGATGGTTGGAGCTGCAGCTCCGGCACTTGGGCCACCCCCGTAGAGTATTGGAAGTGTTGATGCTGGCGGAAGTGTTGATGCTGGCGGAAGTGTTGATGCTGGCGGAAGTGTTTGATACTGCCGGAAGTGTTGATGCTGGCGGAAGTGTTGATGCTGGCAGAAGTGATGATGCTGGCGGAAGTGTTGATGCTGGCGGAAGTGTTGATGCTGGCGGAAGTGTTGATACTGCCGGAAGTGTTGATGCTGGCGGAAGTGTTGATGCTGGCGGAAGTGTTGATACTGCCGGAAATGTTGATGCTGGCGGAAGTGTTGATACTGCCGGAAGTGTTGATGCTGGCGGAAGTGTTGATGCTGGCAGAAGTGATGATGCTGGCGGAAGTGTTGATGCTGCAGGAAGTGTTGATGCTGCAGTAGGTATGGCAGGTGAAACTACCACAGGAGTGGAAGAGTTCGAGCTTTTGGAAAGCCATCGAAGCCGGGATTTTGATCTCGTCACCTGTTGATTGTTCGAGGTGCTCGGTGACAAGGTCTGTTGCACTGTCGAACCTGACTTCTGTAACTTGAAGGGCTGGCGCCAATTAAAATCCTTGCGAAAGATTGATATTTTCTTTCGCCCGCTCATGCTGAATGTTTATCCTTTTGTTATTGTCATTAAAGGAGATGCTTACAGTGATGAATATTATATATTATTGAGATCAAGTTTGATTCCCATGGGGCTGTGATGTACTATTCCCCCAGCCTCCCTTCAACTGCAATTGTTGTGTCACAAATTGCTTAGCCGCAGATTGTACCTATATTGGCCGACTTCGCAATTTATATTGGGAGACCAATGTTATGATACAGGGTGGATGCAGGGATCGAGCGGGATGCAGATCAGTACGCTATCAGCCAGCTCATGCCGATGCCGAATATCCTGATTTCAGCTTTGTATTCTACGCTGCAAAGTGGAATGAAGAGCAAGCATGGAGGCCGAGCTAGGTTGACTGGATGGCGAAGCATATTGTAAGACATGCAGGATAATTGCAAGCGGAATAGAGCTCTCGTGACAGCAGCATATGTACCGGAGAATATGCAGCGGGGTGCCATATTGTCATAATTGTGATGGATTCCTAGAATTAATCCATTTTTATCTCCACCACAATCATGGAAGCAGTAAGCCTTGCCGGGTTGGCTGCACAACTGGCAAAAAGTCAGCCATGAGTGGTCCAACGCTTTTCTCAAGAAATGAAGGAAATCGGCTACTGTCGCTTACCTATTAGTGACCGAGCACCTATTAGTGACTGATCTCTTGGCACTCCTCCTCGTACAACTTCTACATGCAATATCTTCGGCGTCAGGCATGCTAGCAGCATGCGGTAAATTGCAGAATATACAGCAGGTGCACCTGAATATTTGGAGGTTATTTGATGGCCACACTATATATACATCTTTTTGTAATTCAATGATATGCAGAGAAAATATAGCATTCTACCCCCCCCTTGCATAGTGAAGGATAGCATACACTAAATATTATATAACTATCCTCAACTACAGCTCTTTGCACTCTCAAGTGACTATAGAAGAAGGGTAGCTCACCTAAATGATGGTAGGATAAGTCGCTGTGGATTTCTGTAGCCTCAAAAGCAGTTACCAAAATATCTGAAAGTGCCGGAAGTGCTAAACGCGCCAGTATGTCCTGCTGCACACATAATATACTCCACTGCAACTAATATACCACTCTAAAAGCAGTATTTCTATGCTCTTGATATAATCAATAGTGTTTTATATAACTAAAGTAGTAGATATATGATGAACTAATTCTTTGATTGCTATATTCTATCAGCAAGCACAAATTTATACCAATTGCTGCTACTTCAATATCAGAGTACCATTACTCTCTATAGACCTTGTCCTGAGTGCTCTACATATGCTAGTCCTCTGCGTAGCTCATATAGCACTCATTTATGTGACTGCGATGCCAGCGCCGGCACTCTCACCAGCACCGTCGCTAGTACTGTCAGCTCATATATCACTTGCATATGTGCATCCACTGACTGCTCACCGTATGGTTGTGGTGAACCTATAACAAGACACTAACCACCCTGACAGAAGTTCTTGCAGCTAATTATACCTATGAGGTCATTATATATCCAGACACAATTCCACTTATTATATTACTATAAGAAATACTAAATTTTTGTTAGTATTACTCCCTATATCATTTTATATAGATGTATATGGCAGTAATACTATTATTCTTACCTCCTCTATCAACTATGGTATATGCTATCAATGTTAATATAGTAAGAAGTTCATTTCATCAACTAATTTTGTCAGTTAGGTATATGCTATTATAGCCATCAGGGTACTTCTATATCAGCTAATTCTGCAGCTATATACTATCGTTGGTATAGATACCTATCAGGTCTACCAATCCTATTATCCTACTAGAGGCTGTCGCACTCATAAGAGTATTTTTCCTAGCAATTAATACTATCAGTCCTGAAATATACTATACTATTCTTGAGGATGTTTTCCTAGTAGCCAACACTCCAATTATATTACATACTATCGTAATCATAAGAGTAGTCTTATAACAATTAATCCTGTTATTTTTAGTATATGTAGTTGCTTGTTGCAAGTAATAGAAGAGCATATTGGAAGTTTTGGCACTTCCGGCATTTTCGGCCATTTCAGTGACTGCTTTGAGGCTACCGAAATTCAGAGCAGCCTTATCCTATTACCATTTAAGTTAGCTATCTTCTTCTATAGCCACTTGAGAGTGTGAAGAGCTATAGTTGAGGAGAGTCATATAATATTTAGTGTATACTATCCTTCGCTATGCAAGGGGGGGGTAGAATGCTATACTTGCTCTGCATATCACTGAATTACAAAAGATGTATATATAGTGTGGCCATCAAATAACCTCCAAATATTCAGGTGCACCTGCTGTATATTCTGCAATTTACCTCATGTTGCTAGCATGCTTGACGCCGAAGATATAAAAACATGTAGAAGTTGTACGAGGAGGAGTGCCAAGAGATCGGTCACTAATAGGTGCTCGGTCGCTAATAGGTAAGCGACAGTACATACCTTACTGTATTAGTATTCTATGGGCCGCCGCGACATGCGCTCGAGATGAGCACTCCCCTCCCCTAGCCCCCCGGTTCACTGTGTATATTGAAATATTGTATCAATAATGGTCCACAGCAACCGGGGGGGCGCCTCGGACGCATGCCACTCCGGCCCAGGGATAGAGGATAAGCCCTAGAGGTTTGGACATTACGTAGTGTATGATAACAGGGGTCTCTATCGCTCCCCCCCCCACCCCAGGCTTTTCTACGCCCTATACGAGTAATAAATAACTAGAGAATGCCCGCTCGCTACGCTCGCAATGGGGGCAGAGCGTGCGGCGGGGGCTGAGGCAGAGCTTGCGACCGGGGTTAGGGGCTCTGGTGCTGTCACGGAGTACCCTCACGACCGCGAGGATCTTTCAGAGTGAGTTTTAAACATCCGCTTGCACACATACTCCCTGAGGGACCCCACTCGCTTCGCTCGGGGGTCCATACAACTGCTAGGGGCGTGGCGTACCTAGGGAAGTGACGCGCCTAGGGGGTGACGCACCTAGGGGGGTGATGCGCCCTGGAGGGGTGACATCAAGAGGAGAAAAACTGATAGAGGTGTATACTTAACACCGAAGGATAGCACTGTGTTATCAAGACCCGCACCTTTAAAATTGGTCTCTAAGTACTACAGTCTAACCTTGCTATACCGGATGGCCTCTGATTCGGACAACCGTTTCCCATACAAAATTGCCCTTGCTATACCGGACGCCCTAACACTACCGGGCCGGACAAAAACCTCCAGACAACTACTCCTCTGTCTCGATACAAATAATAGTTGCTATACCGGACTCACTTATACTAATACATCTTAGACCACCCCACTTTACCACTTAGGCTGGTTGTTTACCACTCTGCTGCCGTCAATGCTAACTACCACTACTGCTGCCGTTACTGCTGCCATCACTGCTGTCACCGCCGCTGCTGCTATCACTTGCTACCAATACTGCCACCACTGGTGCCACTACTGCTGCTGCCACTGCTGTCACCATTGCTGCTACCACCACTGTCGCTGCTGCTGCTGGGAGGCTGGAACATTCTTGTAGAGTTTGCTGCTTCTTTAGTGTGAATTGATGGGCTTTTAGAGAAACAGTCAGTGTAGCATGTTTTGGCTCTAATCAATGCTTGCATATTTGATGCTCCCCAAGAGCTTGTAAGGCTCGACCTCTTCTAGGTGGTGAGAGCGATACATGTTGAATAGACTTTGATTGAGTTAATGTTTGCCGCACTTGTTTACTTCCTACTCCAGTAATTTCTATACATATTTTTACCACCCCTTTTTTACATTTGCCAAGCATTTTATTCTATACCGGAACCTTGCTATAGCGGACAAAAGTGCCAGATTTTCACTCGTCTGCTATAGCAAGGTTAGACTGTATCCTTCCTATCTGGATATTCGCATTCCTCCACTGCAGTTATATTTACAACAACTGTATCTGTCAACTTTATCTAATCAACTACTCTAACTATAGCTAAAATCCCACCACTACGCTCACTATCTCTTCTGAACCTCCAACTTTCCCAACCCATCAACTGCACCTTGCTGAATCACTTGCTGAATCGCCCGCTGAATGGCCTGCTGAATCACTTGTTGAATTGGCTTCTGAATCTCCTGAATCCGCTGCTGAATTCCCCGGTAAAGTGCCTGCTGAATCCCCTACCAAATCGCTTGCCGAATCGCTTGTAGAACTACACGCTGAACTTGTTTGTTGAACTTTCTAACCCATCTGCTAAACTGCTAGTTAGCTCACACAATGAATTGCTTGCTGAACCCTTCACTGAATTGTATAGTGCACTTTCACTTACCTACTAAGCCATCCACCATAGCATTCCTCAAGTAGCAAATTTAGTGTAGAGTCCAACTTGAGAACCTATAATTTTTTCAGTATTAATAAAGCCAGCGAAATAGCAGTTCCTCTTAACTTACATTGTCAAGTTGCGGAGTTGAGAAGGGGCGAGGGGGTAAGTTTAAGATAGCTTTATCCTCAGTTCAGGAGAATATCATAGTAGTCAAGCTATCTTTATTTCGATTCGTATGTGGGCAAGACTTACTCAAGTTGACACAGATTTTGCACAGTTTTATTAAAAGTGCTGATCAGAAGCCACTTGTAGAGGTCATAGCTACAAAGTATAGAAATCTATTGGCCCGATAAGAGAGGAGGCCCAAGCTATTCTCGAAAACTTTTATCTCAGTACTATATAGATGTGCATATCACACTGGTTGCGAGACATTGCAGCTCACACGTAATGAATGCTACGCATCGTACAAAATATACCCCGAGGCACGAATGGTCCCCCACCACAACGAAACTGAGTGTTATCCAACGTGATACAATCGAACGTGTATTCGCATTTCCATTCTACAGTACACATCTTCTATAAATACCGTATAGTGCTGTTTAAAAAAAAAAAGATTTTGAAAATAAAGAAATGGCAAAATAAAAACAGATAGGCTGCCCTTGTTCCACTAGAGTGTAATCTTATGGAACCAGATCATTACGGTTCTTCTTTAGATGGAGATGTTGGACAAAGTCGGGAATCGAACCGGGGCCCTCAATTCTTATACCTCTCCATAGCGTTTGTTGTTACCTCCATCAGTAGAGATAACAGCATTTCCACTTCACCTAACTATAGGTTAGTTCGGAGGGTAAACTTCTCATCTTATACCTACTGCCTCCCGTACCGCCGCTTCGGACAACAGTCGATTTCGGGTACCTGTGCGACCTCCGCCACTCAACAGCCTCTTCCACAGGCTCTTCCATTACCCCTCTCATCTACCCCTACACCCCCCCCCCCCCGTCTCCACAGCCTCTCCCATCACCACCTATCGTACCGCACCTTCTACTACCTACTAGTATACCAACTCCACCTCCAATGCAAGTTAAGTGATATACCTACTTCTATCTTCCTCACCATTCAGACTACCCCACCATCACCGCATTCACTATGCCCTCCAATCTATGTTCTTCTTCCAACAGAGCTTGCATATTTTCCGCTCCTGCAATATTGTTCAAGCGACTGAATAATATCGATGTAGCCAAAATATTAATGAACTTCCCCACTCGTGGGTGCTGCGTATGGAACTGAAAAGATAGATGTATTGAGCTGAGCAGAATTATGCTGCTGAATAGATAGTCTGGCATTTGTATTTGCGACGTCTGAGTATGAAGTGCGACAGTTAAGGGACATTACCAAATCAGGAAGACAACAGTCGGCCCCAGCTGGTCGGTAGTCGTAATGCAGATCACCAGTTCCCAGTTCCCGCCCAGGCAAGGATCTCCAGGCATTATTGCATGTGCATTAGCATTTATTGGTCGGTGCCTCATGAGAAGTCAAATCGCTCACGAGAACTAGTGATAGTAATATGGCTATATATTTTTAGCTCAACTACTTCCCGGACAGCAATTTGCTCGACACACTTGACCAACTGCGACCTCATGATCACTTGCCTGACATTCTATACTTGCCTGACACACTTGCTCGAGTGCTGCTTGTTCTCATGCCTAGACTACTATTTTCCGCCTCCGCCTTGCTTGGCCGTAGGCAACATTAAAATCCTCGGATAGTGTTAAATGAACATTGAAGTAAGGTATTAGTGGTCCATAAATAGTTCAAACAGTGCACTTAGTTCGAGGAGAGATATAAACTCAGAAACGAAAAGCATACAAGACATGGAACTTCCTACTTGAAGTCCACTCAAGTAACTCTACATCATATAAGTAATAAAAGCAAAAGAAACATCTACATTTAGTGAGAAATAGCGCCCAGGTGTCCACTTAGGAGCTTCTCAATGGCCTCATGTCCATGTTCAGCTGCCAATGCCAACGGCGTCCGACCTCTATTGTCCTTTGAGTTGACATCCACATCATCTCGCCCAACAATCAGTTGCACAATGGCCTCATGGCCACGTTTAGCTGCCCATGACAACGGGGTCTGACCATCATTATCCTTTGAGTTGACATCCACATCTTTACACTCAAGGAAAAGCTTCACAATGGCCTCACGTCCGCGTTTAGCCGCCCATAACAATGGGGTCTGACCATCATTATCCTTTGAGTTGACATTCACATCTTTGCGCTCAAGAAGCAGCTTCGCAATGGCCTCATGTCCCCATTCAGCTGCCCATGACAATGGTGTTTGACCATTACAGTCCTGTGAGTCTGCATCCACATCCTTGCGCTCAAGAAGCAGCTTCGCAATACCCTCACATCCACTACTGGCTGCCATTACCAGCGGTGTCATGCTCGTCATCCTGCCAGTGCCCTTTGGGTTGACATCTACGTCCTTTTGCTCAACAAGCAGTCGCACAATCTCCTCATGTCTATTAGTAACTGCCAGTGACAATGCGTTCAGGCCACGTTCGTCCTTGGAATTGACAACCACATCTTTGCACTCAATAAGCAGCTTCACAATGTCTGCATGTCCACGTTGGGCTGCCCATAACAATGCCGTCTTGCCAAAGGATGTATCCTTTGAGTTCACATCCACATCCTCACGCTTGATGAGGAGTTGCACGATGTCCCCATATCCACGTTCAGCTGCCCAATGCAATGGCATCATTCTGAGTTCAGGTACATGTGAGTTGACATCTGCATCCTCTCGCTCAACAAGCAGCTTCACAACACTCTCATGTCCATTTGTAACTGCCAATACCAATGGTGTGTTGCCCCTATCATCCTTTGACGTGACGTCTATATCCTTGTGTGCAAGAAGCAGCTTCACAATGGCCTCATGTCCAAGTTCAGCAGCTGCTGCCAATGGTGTCATACCGAGATTGTCTTTTGAGTTGACATCCACTCTATCATGCTCAACAAGCAGTCGTACAATGGCCTCACGTCCTGACTTAACTGCCTGTGCCAACGGCGTGATACCCCGATAATCCTTTGGGTTGACATCCACCTTCTCATACTCACTGGAAAGAAGCAGTCGTACAACTTCTTCATTTCCATTCATAGCCGCAAATGACAATGGCGTCCTATTGAGAGAATCCTTTGAGTTGGCATCTACACTCTTGCACTCAACAAGCAGCTGCACAACAGCTGCATGTCCTGTGCGAGCTGCATTTGCCAATGGTGTCCAGTCGCTATTATCCTTCTCGTCAGCATTCACATTCTCGCACTCAATAAACAGCTTCACAATGGCCTCATGTCCATATCTAGCTGCCCATGACCAAGGTGTTCGGCTAAATCTCTCGTCCTTTGCATGGATATCAACATGCTTGCACTCAATAAGCATCTTCACAACAGCCTCATGCCCTTCTATAGCTGCCCACATCAGTGGTGTACGGCCATCTTGGTCTCTTGAGTTCCAGTCTTGAGGCTCATCAACCAAAGCCGTCATGTATACCTCCAATCCGAAGAAAGAAGCTACATGTATGCCTAACAATCGCTTTGTCAATTCACGACTATAATGATTTTTACGCCTCAAATATATATTGTGCAACACCTGAAAAGCAGAATGGGGCTCCTCCCTCCCCCATCGTAGCAACTTCAAAGCAAGCTCTCTAACCGAAGTATTGCACTGCTCCTGTCGTGCATAGTGCCCCCAATAGCCTGCTGCATATTCCAAGAAGGGGAAGTCTTGCATTTGTTGCTTCAACACATCAATCGTGGTACAAGGGTGAGCTAGCTGATCAAAGTTAAGGTACGTCAAACAGGTCTCTGCCACAGTACTGTATCTGGTAGGGAAATATGTGCTGGCATGTTCCTTGAAATATTCCTCCACCGAATAGTGCACAAACCGAACAGTCATTGTCTCCTTATCCAAATGAACCAGTCCAATGCAGCATTCTAGCAATACTTTCTTTGAAGGAATATTCTCTTCATCCAATGTGGTATCACCTGGCTCCACTGCAAGTGCATGGTTGAGCTCTTCTAACTTTAGTGGTCGGTAGGCAAGATGCAGCCACATCAGTATTCGCATGCCCAGTTCAGCACTAGCCCGCGACTTAATTCTTTCAACCATGCATGCGAGAGCCTCAGGAAGGCCTGCCGGTAACTCTTGCAGTGCCCTCCTCCTCCTGCTTATTGTCTTGTGGCCAAGGATCATGCTGATATGTAAAACAGGAAGCAGGAACATTCCTTGAGATTTTTCTATAATTGCAGTCGAAATATGAGCTTTCAGCTGTTCAGTCATGGCATCTGGGTCTGTATCCTCTGCAATAGCATGATTGATATAAGCTCGGATATCATCTGCATTAGCCACGATTTCAATTGAATGTTGCTGTTCAGTACCAAGACCTAGATATGTGTTGACCGCTGGCTGTATATGAGGTCTCCCGGTGAGGAATATCCAGGTAGTATTGAATTCACTTCGAAGCACTTCAAGGAGACTTTTTTGCATCCTGAGGTCTAACTCATCTAGAGCATCTATGCAAACAAAGCTGCGGTCAAACTTAGGTAAAGTAATCTTGAGTATTTTGAAAATGTGCTCAAGCTCTACTTTCTTGTCCTGGCGTTGAATAGATTCCAGTATGCCTATAACCCCATCTGGTACTCGTGGTAGAGCTGTTAGAAACTGCTTAAGAAGGCTGCCGAGGATATTGACTACTGTCTGGCTTTCTTGGTCTCGATAGTCGCAATATAGAAAAGCAATGCCTATATTTTGTCGAAGATATTGGGATATAAGATCATCAATCACCATGGAACTACATAGATGTAAAGCATAATTAGTGTTACGTCCTTATTTTATTATGGATACAATACCTTATCATTGTCTTCCCAGCACCTGGTGCACCATAACAGCACAAAATGCGGTTATTTGCATCTTGTACTGTGCTGTCACGCCACTGACGGAAACTGTTGTGTTGCAGTAGCCAGGTGCCTGTGCCCTCAACCCGAGTAGACCGCACATCCTGATGTCGCTTTGGAGACTCTAGTGGGGATAGTATCTGTAGCAATTTGTGGATCCTGCGAAGTTCAGTATTGTTAATGAGCTCATCGAGCTTGGTTAACGGTGCTACTGTTGATCGAACATGACTGAGAAGATTTTGTATCTGCATAAGCATCTCAGATTGGTCCATGATCCTTTTCATTGTAGCCATGTCTGCACACTCTTGAACACATTTTTCCTTTTCAGTGATATCATCAATGAATGGCTGGAACGCAATAGCAAAGGGCTGCAATGTGAGTGCTAGCTTTGTTGCCTTAGTGGCCGAAGGGTCAAAATACTGGCGAGCCTTAACTGAGAAAACTAGAACAGCAGCGTAAAATTCTGGCAAAACGGAATCTAGCATTTGTTGAAGATGCTGTGTTGTTGTAGAACTGGCAGTGGAAGACAAAACAGTTTTGGATATTTCCATATATATACTGGCATAAAAATCGCACAGCGCTATCTTCTCTACAATTGTAGTAATAACCTGTTCAAGGCTCTCTGTGATCTCCATATAATTTAAAGCAACCTACCAGTGATCAATCAGCTGCGCCCAAAAAAAAAAATACTATTGCAAGAAAACAAACCTGCAACATTCCTCTCATCCCTGCCCAAACCAAGGCTGTGACTTCCGGACTATGCTGTATTGCTGTATCCACAGTTTTTGCATACTTGTCAAAGATTTTGAGAATTTCTTGCAAACGTGCCACAGATTTGCCATTCTGCTGATGATTAATAGTAGTCTGCAAGTCATCTATTGTCAACTGAACAATCTCGCTTGCTGGTTGACATGTATGCTGGATGAGGTTCAGAGGTGGTAATTCCTTTTCTGATAACTTAATCTGAGCTATCTCAAGCGATCTTTGCCACAATGATGGAATGATGGTTGGAGCTGCAGCTCCGGCACTTGGGCCACCCCCGGAGAGTATTGGAAGTGTTGATGCTGGCGGAAGTGATGATGCTGGCGGAAGTGTTGATGCTGGCGGAAGTGTTGATGCTGGTGGAAGTGATGATGCTGGCGGAAGTGTTGATGCTGCAGGAAGTGATGATGCTGCAGTAGGTATGGCAGGTGAAACTACCACAGGAGTGGAAGAGTTCGAACTTTTGGAAAGCCATCGAAGCCAGGATTTTGATCTCGTCGCCTGTTGATTGTTCGAGGTGCTCGGCGACAAGGTCTGTTGCACTGTCGAACCTGACTTCTGTAACTTAAAGGGCTGGCGCCAATTAAAATCCTTGCGAGAAATTGATATTTTCTTTCGCCCGCTCATGCTGAATATTTATCCTTTTGTTATTGTCATTAAAGGAGAGGCTTACAGTGATGAATATTATATATTACTGAGATCAAGTTTGATTCCTATAGGGCTGCGATGTGCTATTCCCCCAGCCTCCCTTCAACTGCAATTGTTGTGTCACAAATTGCTTAGCCGCAGACTGTACCGACTTCGCAATTTATATTGGGATATTGGGCCAATGTTATGATAAGCGATAGAAAACCTAGGTACAGGGTGGATGCAGGGATCGAGCGGGATGCAGATCAGTACGCTATCAGCCAGCTCATGCCGATGCCGCAATTATCCTGATTTCAGCTCTGTATTCTACGCTGCAAAGTGGAATTAAGAGCAAGCATGGAGGCCGAGCTAGGTTGACTGGATGGCGAAGCATATTGTAAGACATGTAGGATGATTGCAAGCAGAATAGAGCTCTCGTGACAGCAGCATATGTACTGGAGAATGTGCAGCGGGGGGTACCATATTGTCATGATTGTGATGGATTCCTAGAATTAATCCGTTTTTATCTCCATCACAATCATGGAGGCAGTAAGCCTTGCCGGCAGACTTGATGGCAGACTTGCCGGATTGGCTGCACAACTGGCAAAAGTCCTCCACGAGTGGTGCAACGCTTTTCTCAGGAATGAAGGAAATCGGCTATATGCATGATTTTGTGTTACACAATCTCTGGACATGAGGGTTTCGCTCAAGCAGTGGGAGCAAGCCTGGGGCTTGATGAGGCCTCCAACCAGCAAAACAAACATCTTGATCCTAAAGACGAGTGGTATAAATATGCAGTAACTGGTCTAGTGAGAATTGCTATTGTATTTGCAAAGGTTGCTGAATTGCAAGCATGATGTCAAAGTGAACCAGAGAAGGATGGCAAGCGTGGAAAATGTGACAGTTTTAGGGTTGGGCATCTGCTTTCCAAAGTTCGGATTAAACCTCGCCTCCACAGCTAGCGACTTCAATCGCTTCTCGACCTTATCTCAATTCTGGTAACCTTCGTCCTTTAGAAAAACCAAAGATGCTCACCAGTAATCAACTCCTTCCACGGATTGACGAAGAAATTGCTTGCCTCAGTGGAGTTGCTCATATGAGCAGCAATCTGTGCCTACATATTGCAGGCTGCCTTGGGTAATCAGGACAAAACCAAGTGTACCGCGCCAGTAGGCCAGCTAATAAATATATATATTGAGGGCCTCTTCAATCCTAATGCAACCGTCCCTACGATGTCCTAGACTAAATTACTATTTTTATCCTTCGACACCACCTTCAGCCTTCCCGATGTTCGACGGAATTCTAATTCGGTTGGGAGAGAATCCAACCAGACTAGGAGGGAATACCTTCTTGAGCAGCTAAATCAAGATAGAGGGGGCGGTGTAACTACAATGGATATCACCTAGGTAGTGCTTTATGGTATGGGGTATGGGGAATACACAGCATGCATTGGAATATGTTCACCGTATTCTGGAGATTACTCATCAGTGTTATGGATCACCGAAGGGACTATGGAAATTAGTTTCACTCATGATATGCAGCAACTTATCAAAAATCATGTCGATGAATCAGGCTACACATATACTGGCTGACTACTAGGCATTGCTGGCAAACTTGATCCTGCAGGAATATTTACTGCAAGTGAAGAACTATATGTTACCAATGCTGTAAATGAATGGTTAAAGCAAGAACAACACCTGACGTCTACTTGTGCTTGACAATCTTGACGATCTAGAACCTTGGGATATCAACATTAACTATATCCGATCTCAGCCAATAGGGCCATGATTATTAGCAGCGGAAGATATGATAATGTACAGGGAAGAAGGTGGTTAAAGGTGCAGCAAATGCAGAATATTGAAGCAGAAATGTTACTCTTTGAAGTGCAAAGCAAAATTTTGATAAACTTATTGCGGGAGGTGAGTGGAACTCTGTCCAACAGGCTTCCGTGTGTAGCTACTAAAGCACAATACCGGTATATAGAGCGTGAGCACAATAAAGATGCTGCTGCAACAATCGTGCAGAAACTTGGATATATGCCGCTTGCTATTGACCAGGCTGGAGCACATATCTATGTTCAGGAGTATTTGTTTAGATGATAGCTTACAAATTATCCGGCCAATGCTACTCACCTTTTGAGTAAGAAATGGAAAGTTGGAACACATGATAGATCTGTCTGTACTGCATGGGGTCTGTCATTCAAGGCAATGCGGAACCAAATTCCCGAAGGTGCCAAGTTGATGCAATTATGTGGGATTCTTGACAGCAATGACATTTGTGAGGAGCTGATGCAGCGAGGAATGAAATTACCAATAGATATGTATAACTATCTTTCTAGTCTGAATAAAGCAATAGTAGTGGTGTATATGATAGTTTTAATTGCACCTTGTTCCAGATACAAACTTGGGAGATTCAATCCACATAGTGTTCTCATATTTAATGGCAAAGTGGAAGGAGAGGGATGATAGTTTTAGCATCCACTAACTAGTTCATATGTGGACCAGAAGGAAACTGGAGGCTAAAACAAAAAGACATCGCAAGAAAGCCATCGAGGGCATCACTTATCGTTGCATCTGCAATTGCTATTCTTATGAGTAGAACGCGTGAGGTGGAGGACTGAGTTTTTGAGCAGCGAATTCTACCACATATATTTGCTGTAAAAAGGCTGATAAAGACCTTGGCAATGGAAAACAAGGAGATATTGTGAGGCAATAGACCATCTGAATAGTGTCTATATGTAACATGGTTATTTCAGAAAAGCCGAAGATTCTGTGTAACATTGTATTTGCTGGAAATGAGAGGTTACTGAGTGGGGATCACCCAAGCACTCTTGGTACAGTCAGAACATGGCAGAGGTATTTTCGATGTCAAGAGAAATATAACAAGACACTGGGTGCATACCACTCAGACACCCTTCTAAATATCAGTACCATAGTCAGTTTAATTAAATTAATTGGACAGTCCTACAAAGCACGGAAGTTACAGGAGCGAGCACCTGGCATTTAAGATGCTTGATACAACGAGGAGCATGATAAACTTTCCCGGAAATTTACGTTACCCTCATTCTGCACTTCTGGAATTACGGGTTACGAGATCGGTGCAGTTGGATACGACCACACACGAGACTAAATTACCTGTCACCTAGTCTCGTAACCAGCCTGTCACCCTCCCTTGAGCTAATCTCCCAAAATTGAAGATTAGTGCTTTTCTCCTCTATTTTTTTTTTTTCTTTTTAAGGTTTTATTCTTTATTTTCCTATTACTGATTTATGTGTTCGGTATCTATACTCAGATATTTGTTACATACATATATATAGGCCCCCAATCTCCCTTTATTATTGCACACCAAAAGAAAAAAGGGAAATATGCAAGATAATAATCTAACTCGCCCCGCGGTATCTAGTTTTAGGGGGGAAAAAAGAAAAAAAAAAGAGTAGATGAATGCCATGCCGTGCCGATGCCATACAAAATGCCTGCCCATTGATGGTATATCCGTTATACAGGTACACAAATATATACATATACCTACCTAACCCTACCCACATATATACATCCCTCCATCCATTCCCCTGTATCCTAGTCACCTGCCCGCCACCAACCCTCGACCCCCCTCGCTCACACCCCCTCACCACCCTCAAGAAACCTCCCACACGCCTCCTTTAACCTCCCAACCTCCCTGTTCGCGACCGCAAACACCCCCCTATACATATCTAAACTATCTCTCACGACCTCTTCCCTACTCAACCTCCCATCACAAATGCCTCTCATCTTGACTTCCATCTCCTTTCTCAAAAACGGTTTGGTAAGCGAAGGTGTTCCAAGAGGCATCTGCATCGCGTCATATCCCGTCACGAGCGCGATCCCCAGGGTAGACGGGACAAATTCCTGGATTCCGCCTCCTAAGGTTCGGGAAGTGGCCAAGAAGCCGCCACGGCCGCCTCTATTGCGCCCGCGACCACGCCCGCGTCCGCCGCCTCGCGCCGATGCCTCGTTTTCATCCGGATGGGCTACATAGTCGTCCCCGTCCCCTACGTGCTCGTCACTGCCAGCTCCCCTCACCTTTGGCCTCGCAAAAACGTACTCCCTCTCCACAATCTTCGCAATATGCTCCGCCATCGTCGCGTCCGTACCTATACCATTCACATCCATCAACCCAATCAGCTCCGGTTCCGTCAGAAATCCCGGCGGACTTGTCTTGCCCTCCGTAATCCCCACCTCCTTCGGCACTATTTCCTCCCCAAGCACAAACTGCGGCAGCTCAGTCCCGCCCCACTTCTCGTATACGTATATATCCAAATAATTCCGTTTCACGACCACCAACCCCGACGCCGAGAACCACTCTGGCGGGTTCGCACCAGGAAGACCCCAGGAGATCTCGACTGTTGTCGACTGCCCCACTGCATCGTCACTACAGCATGCCAGAAACCTGCGGACAACGAAATCATACACCTTCCTTTCGTTCGCATTGGCAAGCGCAGTTGGCATCACACACGCAACCGGGTGAATAGGTGGATGCGCCTGGTCATTGTTTTTGCCCTTCCGAGGCTGCCGGAAGTTTCCGTCTATCAGACCCTGCGCGTAAGCGCCCCAGGTGGGATGCTGAGTATGTTTGGAGATCAGGTTGCGCAGGTTGATGCCGTCGTCGAAAGAGTCAGTTTCAGTGCGGGGGTACGAGATGAAACCGGAGGTGTAGAGTTTTTCAGCAATCTGGGGGACTTGCGCGGGACGTGGTTATTAGACTGGGATCTTTTGCGCGGCGGTGTGCTAGTTGGGGATAATAGAGGAAGGAGGTGTGAGAGAATGAACTTACTGTCATGACTGTCTGTGAAGAGAGGCCTAAGAACCGTGAGCCTTGCTTCTGTAGTTCGACTGTAGTGAGAGGTAGAGGTTTCCTGTCAATGACCACATAAATTAGTATTCTGTGCAAATGAGGATGACATCGCCCCCACTCACCACTTCTTAGTTGGCTTCGTTACCAAATTCTCTACTTTAACCTTTTTCCCGCCATTCAAACACCTCTCAAACAGTACTGTCACCACACCCCTATCGAATAACCTTCCTCTCCTCCATGCAAACGTCACATCCACCCCCCCTTTCTCCAACACGACCTTCATCCCCCAGAATTTTTCCGGCACGAACCGCGCCACTAGCATATACCTATCCACTACAAACCCCAGCGTTGGAAACTGGCAGCTTCCATAACTCAGGACCTTCTTTTCCAGTCCTTCAACACTCTGTAAAGAAAGAGTTTGGAACCTTGTAAACGCCGCGCCGATGCGCAAGTCAAGCTCGATACGTGCGGCCACAGCCGCGGCCTGTAGCTCGTCGATTTCAACTGGAGTCAGCGCCGCCTGGATGACGTGTGCACGCTCGATGTTGTTGAAGCGAGCGCGTTTGATGACGAGATGAGGGTTCGCTGCCAGGGCGAGATCACGGATCTCTGTGCCGATGTATTCGCCTTCGCGATCACAGTCAGTCCAGATGAAGAGGTGCGTCGAGCGGCGGGATTCTTGTTGGATGTTTCTGGCGATGGATTTCTTGTCCTGCATGTTGTGTCCAAAACGCCCACTTGTTAGCCAATTACTGTTTCCCCAAATCCACAGGTTGTCCATAAATACAGCAAAACCTAAACAAACACATACATACATCGTCCACAAACGTGACCGTTTTACTGTCAAACAGCACCGACGGCTGACAACTGTTCCACTTCCTCAGATGTGGCTCAAAGTCGTGAACCACAGTATGACCAATCACAGAGCTCATCGTTGCATGACACTCCCCACCCAACGACGCTGGAAAGCGGAAGGTGAAGTCGTAGTTCTTCACATACTTGTTCTGCGTGTTACGGATAGTGATGTGGTTTCCGCTTAGGTGATTGGCTACGGCTTTAGCGATGGAGGGCTTTTCGGCGACGCAAAAGACACGGGGCATTGATTCTGCAGTGGTTTTCTTTGGAGGTCTCAACGATACCTTCGAGGTGGCCTCCTTTGTCGTCTTCGAAGTGGTTTTTTTCGTGGACTTGGCTGTGGTTTCAGTGGTAGCGGCAGCCTTCTTCTTCCTGGCTGGCGAATACTGTCGACGGGCATACAGAGCGACCAACAGAACGCTGGGGGCTACTGCTATCCGGAGGCAATGGTGCAGATGCAGGAGGAGGAACATGGTAGTGAAAACCGAGACATTGGCCCACCGTTGCTACGCCGGTGGGGGGGCGGGTGTACTCCGTGCCAGGCGACGTGTGTGTGCCTCTGCGCGAGCGTGTCGCGTGTTGGGCGTGTCGGTGCACGTGCTTTCATTGTGCGCGGGGTACGGAGTAAGATAAGATTGATGAGATAGGGCCGATGAGATAAGATTGATAGGATTACACTGACAAGATAAGCGTGGCGCACTGATATCATACATACTAGTACCTCCACTTACGTCGCTTGGCTTACCGCCCCACAGTTCACAACTGCCGTCCAGCACCTACAGCTTCTAGTGTCTAACCGCCAACGAAAAAATGTCCACCAAATCCTACACCTCCCGCGCGCAAACTCACTCTACGGCTGTAGGTCGCAAACTCCTCTCCATCATCGCAGAGAAGAAAACGAACCTGTGTCTGTCCATTGACGTTGCTGATCCCGAGGAAGTTCTTTCCATCGTTGAAAGTGCGCAATTTCGTTCATTCTTTAATTTCCCCCTCCCCCTCGCAGGCCCGAGCTAATTGGCGCGGCCTGTGCCCCGATGACAGTCCTCGCCCCAAAACTCTGCATGGTAAAGACCCATATCGACACAATCTCATTCGACCTCAGTATCCCGAACGTCATCGGCTCCTTCACCGGCAAGCTCTCACAGCTCGCAACCAAGCACAACTTTTTGATCTTCGAGGACCGCAAGTTCGCCGACATTGGAAACACCGTCAAGGCCCAGTACACGCATGGCGTGTACAACATCGTTTCCTGGGCGCATATTACTAATGCGCATACGTTGCCGGGGGAGGGCATCATCAAAGGCCTGGCGGAGGGCGCGGGTGAATGGACCTCAGCGCACCCAGGCAACGAGAGAGGCCTCGTGTTGCTCGAGGAGATGAGCTCGGCGGGGAATTTGTTCAACGAGGGCGGGTATAGGCAGAAGACAATCGAGATGGCGAGGAGGAATCGGGAGTTTGTGGTGGGGTTTATTGCGATGGGGGCAGTGGGCGAAATCAAGGCGGGGGAGGAGGACAACTTTATTGCGATGACTCCGGGGGTAAATATTGAGGTATTAGGAGATGCGTTGGGACAACAGTATAAGACGCCTGAGGTGATGGTCGGGGAAAAAGGCAGTGATGTGATTATTGTGGGGAGGGGAATATATAAGAAGAAAGAAGGTATGGTGGAGAGGGCGGAGGAATATAGGAGGAGGGGCTGGGAAGCATATGAGAGGAGGTTGAGGGGGGAAGTAGAGCAGAGGTAGAGGTGGAGGAAAGGGTGTGAGGGGGGCGGAGCCGTTTTGGTTTTTGTTCTGGGTCTTTGTTTTTGTTTGCGAGGGAGGCGCCATAGTTTTTGGTTGTTTGTGTTCGATATTGGTACTAGAGCCTCTTACAGTCCCTTAGATCCGATACTGGATATTAGATGCTAGAGCCTCTTCATCCAACTACATCAAAACGCTGTTAACACACATTCAGTCCAGTGGCACATCCGGCACGGAACGGGAAGCTTAGGGATCTGAGTTACCACTAATGTATATGTCAAAAAACATTGTGTGCTGGCAGAGGAGTCCAGCAAACCAGTAAAGCGAACACATGGGAACTATGATTGCTCTTCTTTTTTCTCTTTCTCTCGTATGAACTATTGGATATAAGGCCAATATATACACCAAGTCCTCTAAACCTAGTTCAGCCTCTTCTCCACCGCTTCCCTCAACTTTGAAATCACATCGCAGGGGTCCTCTGCTCCAAATACTGCAGTGCCTGCCACAATCACGTTTGCACCCGCTTCAGCAGCCGCGTCGATAGTTCGCAAGTTCACACCACCATCTACTTCGATATCTAGTAGAGGGTGATGTTTGCGCAAATATCTAACTTTATCCATGCACTCTACTTTGAACTCCTGACCACCATAGCCGGGCTCAACCTGAAGACATAAGTTACTTCTGTGATATGAACTATAATCATAAACGGGAAACTCACAGCCATTATTAGAACCATCTTCTCGATAGTTCAGATGGTTAGTAACATCAGGGGACAATGGGATAGTAAAAGGACTTACATCAGGTTTTTCATCCCCTATTTCTTCAGCTTTTAGCAATGATTCTATATCCGTGACGTCGGTATCAGGGTTAATTGCGACTCCAGCTCTAAGACCGTACGAGTGAATCTCCTTGATCAATCCCTTGGCCGTTGTTACTGCTGCCTCATAGTGAAAACAGTATAAGTCACAACCTGCTTTCGCAAAATCTTTCAGCCAGCGTTGTGGCTAATATAGCTTAAAGTTAGCAGAGGATTTCATCTAGTAGAAGTAAACTGATAGCTGCTGTTAGTTTTCGGATGCAAAGTAGTAACTGAAGCATACATTCGCAACCATCATGTGGCAGTCAAAAACGCCCTTACTCCAATCTGGCGCCCTGTCCACCGCATCACGGATGCAAGTTACCACTGGTGCACCGATAGTGATATTATCTACGAAATGGCCATCCATAACGTCGATATGGAGCCAATCAGCACCTTCGTCTTGCACTATTCGGCGGCATTCATGGCGGAGATTGCCAAAGTCTGAAGCAAGGATGGATGGGGCAATGATGGCGCGGCGGGGAGGCATTGTGGGTATCAAGTCAGCGGGGTATTTTCCGAGCTCGTTGTGGGATACAATGGAGAATTGAGTTATCAGGAAAGAGGATTGCGGGGGAATCCTCTGCCAAGACTCTATGCGGCAGGCTACAACGCAATGCTGGGCCTTGTGAAGAGCTGGGGTGGAGGAGGGAGGGGGCAGCGGGGGTGAGGTATGCACCTGTAGCATTCCCCGGATCCTACAAAGTTCGGTGTTAATGAACTCATTTAGCTTGGTTAATGGTGCTCATGTTGATTGACTGAGAAGATTTTGTATCTGCATAAGCATCTCAGAGTGGTCCATGATCCTTTTCATTGTAGCCATGTCTGCACACTCCTGAACACATTTTCCCTTTTTAGTGATATTATCAATGAATGGCTGGAACTCAATAGCAACTAATTTTGTCACCCTAGTGGTCGAAGGGTTAAAATACTGGTGAGCCTTCATTGAAAAAAACAAGAACAGCAGCATAAAGCTCTAGTAAAGCAGAATCTAGCATTTGTTGAAAATGCTGTGTTGTCATGGAACTTGCAGTAGAAGACAAAATATCTTGGAAGGTATTACCATATATATACTGGCATAAAGATCGCATAGTGCCACTTTCTCTACAATTGTAGAAGTAACGTGTTCAAGGCTCTCTGTGACCTCCATATAATTTGAAGCAACCTACCAGTGGTCAATCAGCTGCTTTTGCAAAAAAAAAAAAAAAAAAAAAAAAAAATTAATATTTCAAGAAAACAAACCTGCAGCATTCCCTTCATCCCTGCCCAAACCAAGGCTGTGGCCTCCGGACTATGCTGTATTGCTGTATCCACAATTCGTACATATTTGTCAGAGATTTTGAGAATTTCTTGCGACCGCTTCACTGCTGCAGATTTATTGTCAACTGAACAAATCTCACTTGCTGGTTGACATGTGTGCTGGCTGAGGTTGAGAGGTGGTGTGGACATACAGAGAGTATACAGTGATACTACGTCTGCGTGTACGAAAGGGACGGATCTAGACTCGGTGGCTATCAACAGTTAAATGGTGGCTGAGTGGAAGAAAGCAATCGATTTGTATCGTAAAACACAGACAGGCGATAGCATAGCAATGAACAAAACGTCATGCAAACAAGGAAATAAAGAAGAAGCTACCCCGTGACCATCTACGTAGCTACACTCGTACGTCTGTATCACAAGCCGATGACTAAGCCAAGAAATGACTAAGCCCCGCCGACAATTTATCTCATTATCCCACAGTGGTAATCCCTTTTCTGATAATATAATCTGAGCTATCTCAAGCGATCTTTGCCACAGCAATAGGGAGTTGGTTGGAGCTGCAGCTCAGGAACTTGGACCACCTCCGAAGAATGAAAGTGCTGGAGGTATTGATGCTGCAGTAAGTACGGTAGGTGAAGCCGCTGTTGGGGTGGAAGAGTTCGAGCTTTTAGAAAGCCATCGAAGTCGGGATCTTGATCTGGTCGCTGATTGATTGTTCGAGGTGTTCGGGGCCGGAACAAGTTCTGTTGCACCGCCGAACTTGAATTCTGTGACTAAAAAAGCTGCCTGCAATCATAATCCTTGTGAAAGATTGATATCTTCTTTTGTCCACTCATGCTCAATGTTTATGTTTTTGTTATGAATTGTCATTAAAGTAGCTGCTTACAGTGACAAATATTGTATATTACCGAGATTAAGCTGGATTTCCATGGGGCTGCGATGTGTTATTCCCCGGCCCCAGCCTCCCTTCAGCTGCAATTGTTGTGTGTCAAAAATTACTTAGCCACAGACTGTACCTATACTGGCCGACTCACAATCCATATCATATTGGGATATTGGGCCATGTTAGCGACAGAAAACCTAGGTACAGGGTGTAGGGGTGCGGGATTCTGATCACAGTGCACTACCAGCTAGCTCATGTTGATGCTGAAATTACCCTGATTTTACTTCTGAATTCTGCACTGCAAAGGAGAGTGAAGAACAAGCATGGGCAGGCCGAGCTAAATTGATAGATATGACAGGAAGCTTTGGATAGCGAAGCATATTGCAGGCAGATTTTACAAGCAGAATGGAGCTCTTGTTAACAGCAACATATCAGAGACTGTGCAGCGCGGGTGCCATGTTGGGATGGTCGCGATTGTAGTAGGTGACATGTGTATATAGGACAACATGACAGCAATACTAGGTGAGGCTATCTGCGGTATTTCAATACCTGGTCACAGTGCGAATTAAAAGCATACAATTATATTGATGTAAATCGACAAAGTATATCAATTCGATTCTCGGAGTCGTCTACAACTACAGGATTAGTCCTAATCTGTGGACGTCCAACTAAAAGAGGAAGAGGTTCAAAGACAAAAAGAAAAGAAGAAGAAGAGGAAACATGAAGAGGTATTGAGCCACCTACCCAAAGCCTATGGATCATCTCTCTAGTCCCTCCTGTTCTACCCCGGTGGCTACCTACCGCCAGTCCCAGTCGATTTTCTTGACCAGATATGTTGAAAAAATCCCATATGCACACAAATTCCTCAGATTCACAAAATAGCCCGTGTGTGTGCCCAGTGAAGAACCCTCCAATCAGCCTAATCCTTTGTGATACCAACCGGTTGCTTGTTTTAATAGGAACAGTAGCTCTTGCTTAGTCTGGTTAGCTCTTGCTTTGGAATTCACAGTCCAACTCGGTCAGTCTTAACTCTGTCCACCAATGAAAAAGACATGGTCTATCTGGATCTCCCATGTAAGAACCAATCTCCCAAACTTGAGCATGCTTTAGACAAGAGACTGATACCTTACACTCACAAGTTCAATCCCTTGAATAACCACCGGTGGCTTGTCTTTTAAGTTGACACGCAGCTTAGCCAGGCTCCTTCCACCAACCGTGTTATAGACCTGGTCCATCTGCCCTCGTGTACTGTATCTACCGCCCCATATGCCCACAGAATTTTTGCACAACGCTGCCAGCAAGTACGACCCACATGGAGTTTTTTGTTGTGAGGTAGCACAACCCTCCCTGTGGAATTCAGGCCAGCTCAGCCAGGCATTCCTCTGCATCTATATTTATAGGCCTGGTCCGTCTGCAAGTTTACGCCATGTACCGACCAGTTGATAACAAAAAAGATACCACTAGTACTAACCTTCGATGGATATAGAAAACTGATAAACTGTCAGACAAAACGAACAAAGATATACAGCGAAAAGCATAAAGATCACAAAATTTTTGCGGATTGATACATGTAATATTGTAGTTCAGTTTTCTTGGAGGGGTGGAATTGTGCTGCGCGTTGGGAGGTTTATGTAGTGATAATTCATTTAGCATACCTGGTGCCAGAGGCCACTTAACCTTGATGGATAAAGATCAAACCTTTATAACAAAGAAGAGCAATATGTAGCAAGTTGGTAGATATTGTTCAACAAACTGAGGTGACAGGGTTGAGAATTGTAGGTTGTGTATATGTCCGGGATAAATGAATTATGTTTCAAATGGGAACGTTAAAGTCGGTATGGAGTTGGGACCTAAAAGGAAGGCGGCGTGGGGGGGTTGAGGTTGGTATTGCGGATACAGTCGAGATACATTGCTAGTTGACAATGCAGCTGGAGACGAGGCTAACAATGCAGAGTACCGGTAGTTATAAGGTTAAGTCTTTGACATATGGACAGTAGGCGTTCATCAAAACCAAAAAAGGAACGAACGGAAGAAGCAATTTTCAGAAACAACAGCACACTCAATCCATCGGGATACTAGGGTCTCTCCCAAGTTCGAATTCTCCACACATAGCTTTGTATTCAACTGCACTACCTCACCACCAGCAGCACCATGGCCACCGAACTGAATTCCCCACTGGCAACCCCCGCCCCCCCGGACCCCGCTACCGCACCCGCATCCCTACCTCCCGACTCTACCTATATCGACTACGAGACCTTCCTCTCCCCGACTTTCAACCCCTACTCTTTTGCCAACGCCCTCATCCTGCACACAAACACCCGCGATGACCCCACGCTGGACCTCTCCACCCCACTCTCCCGCGTGCTGTTCGATCTGCAAGAAATCGACTCACACATCCACAACCTGACGACTCAGCATGCCGAAACACTCTTGCTGCATGCGGGTGAAAGTAGGGCCGTGAGCGTAGCGTTCATGGATGGGGTTGAGGGCCAGCTCAAGACAGTGATGGGTGCGTACAGGAGGCTAGAGAAAGAGGTGCTGACCCGGAGCGAGACGGCGGGGGAGCTGGTGAGGGTCGTGGAAAGGCTGCATGCTGCGGGGGCGCTGCTGAGGTGCGTAGTCAGGGTGGTGGGGGCAGGCAGGAGGCTCGAGGGGGTGGTCGGGGAGTGGTTTGCGAGCAGGGCGGGGGGGGCGGAGGGTGATTGGAAGTCGCTGCTGCGGATGGGGTTTGCGGTTGCGGAGGTCAAGGCAGGGGTCAAGGCGGGGGGGGTGGAGATGGAGAAGGTGGGGATCGTCCAGACATTGGTGAGCTCACTGGCAGTGCCGGCGGAGCAGTACTTGAAGACGACGGCTGGGGGGACAGTGAGTGGGTTCGTGTTGCCGTCGGTGGGGCCGTGGGGGGCGGGGGCAGGAGGAGCGGGGACAGGAGGGGGGACTACGGCAATGGCAGCGGCAGCGGTTGGAGGAGGAACATTGAGTACAGCGTTTACATTTCAGAAGGCGCTGGAGCAGGCTCTAGTGAAGGTTGCTTGTGCTTTACAGGTGCTGTATCTTCTATCTTCTCCATCGTCTCCTTTATCCACCGCAAGTAAAACTACAACAGCGAAATCAACAGCAACCGCCCCCAACGACCCAGCTCAGAACAACCTTCTCCTGACGGCCCTTACCGCCCACCTGACTCAGTCCTCGACTGCCAGTCTAGCGGCCCTCTCCCGTGTCTTTTCGCAGCTTACTCCCGTGGCCCCGGCTCCGCCGGCCTTGGACCGGTCGCTTGCCGAGATTGTAGGGAAGCTGCGGGGGATTGTAGCACTTGAGGAAGCGCTGCGGCATATTCCGCTTGCTCCGCTTACCTCACCATCCGGTGCCGGAATCAGTGCCGGTGACACTGAGCAGGGTGCCGGAGACTTGAAGCTGAGTGGGGAGGAGGAAGACGAAGAGGAAGAAGAGGAAACGCTCCTGAGCTTTGTGCTTGCCCAGCTGGACACACCAACGTTGCCGATGCTGTTTTTGAGAAACCTGGCAACAGGACTGGAGACATTGGTGAGGAACGTGCTTGCACGGGGTGGGGTGTCCGCCAGGGGCCTCCGTGCAGGCAAGGAGAAAGTGAGGGAAGGGCTAAGCGTGGTGGTGGAGAGGGGGCTAGGGTCCATGGAGGACGGGTATGCAGGAGTGCTGGCAGGAGCGGTGGGCTTTGCGGCGAAGGAGGTGGCGGGCGTTGTGGGGGGTGCAGGAGCCGGTGTGATTGGGCTGGGGGGGGGAGTTGGACTTGGTAGTGTGGCGCAGGGGAAAGGGGGGAGGAAGAGGAAGGATGGGGAGAGGGAAGTCGGGATTGGAGTTGTGGTTGGGGCGGTGGAGAGGGGGTTTGCAGGCGGAGGGGGAAGGTAGGGAGGAGGGAGGTAGGGAGATGGGTGGGAGGGTGGGCGGAAGGTAAGGGAAGGAAGGAGAGATGAAGATGGCGGTGGTGGAGGAGGAGTGATGGTGGTTAGGACTCCTATATGTATATATATACCCACATTCAGTCGGATTCTAACTCGGGGGTAAAAAAGAAATTAGCTATAGAGCTTTTACGAAACAGAATGGATGGCTTTCTTTTCGTCCCCATTATGTGTATGTATAAGTAGTGTCGCACACAGTATAATTTTAAATTTGAGATAGATGTAATCACGAATAACATACCATTAACTCGCAGTAATATGTTGCCCATTCAGCACTAGGCCAAATTTTAGAAGAATGTCATCAATTTATTGGCAAAGGCCTCTGCGGGATGAAACAGATGTTGGTGTTGCAAGGGAAGAGCAAAACAATCCTCACGGGCTTAATTCAGCTTGTTCTGAACTTCAAGTGAAATTCGACAAATGGAGATGGATGTGTGTAGAACAATGTGGGGATGATTATGCACTCACTACTCATGACTGATACTGGCTATGAATAATTCAGCAAAGTTGGAATGGGGTGCCTGCTTCAAATATTCTCTGGTTGTTAACATAATCTTAGGACAACGCAAAATGGATAAAAGACTCTAGAGTAGGGAAGGCAAAAAGGTGTGATTATAGATTAGGGATGTTGCTTCAATATATTACTTAAAAGATAAAAGAGATCAAATAAGTAGAAAGACAATTTCAACACTTGAAGCTCGGAATCGCAACATTTCTGTCGGAGGATTTGGGTGCGTGGTCTTCTACTAGCCAGTAAAATATGTATTCGGACAGGGGTACCAATGCACATTATGCGCTATGTCCGAATACATATTTTACTAGCTAGTACTACACATCAGTGCGCTATGACAAAATTAGATAGCAAGTAGATATTCGCTTGGAACAGAAATATGCAACAGCAATAATTGCATCATCATGTAGCTGTACACAGTCTAGACCAGCACACACTATAGGCATATAGATTAATACATAGAGTGGGGACTATTATATCAATAGTATATTTTCACTTATGCAGGTATATATTATTACTGCACTAACTGTTGTAGAGTACAACTAATGTATAGATACTCGCTAAAGGTACAAATACAAAGACATATATTGTATAACAGCTGGTGGCACTGGCTAATGGTTTTGGGCAGCTGAAAATTATAGTTACAGTGTAGCATACCTAACATAGGCAGGCCACTGACTCTACGGTCGTGGTGACCCCATGACATGGCCAAACACAACCAAACTAGCTACGCTTCCTCGGAATAGGCAATGGAGTATATATCAAGGTGAATAAGATCTCAGATAGGATTATTGAGCTTGTTCTCGTGCGCAGACTCTCTTGGTATGCTTAATTAATTCCTATGTCTAGTAGCTAGGAGTTACTGTATTTCATAAGATACAGAGGTGATGCAACTGTAGATGCTATAGGAGTAGTATTCTCACTTTTTCTCCTTCAAATTCAGAATCAGCACAGTCAATATGGTCTATAATTACTTCATCATACATATTACGAGATATATTCTGTGAGATATGCCTGACATTTGGGTATCGAGGAGGGTGCAAGCGCCAAGGTGCCCAGCGTTACCTGTGTATATCCTTACCCATACTAGCCGAAAAAAAGTATTTAGACAGGGGATCAATGCATATTATGCATTATGCAGTATAAGGTATAAACTAGCATATTCTCGTATGCTTGGTTGTGGATGGATGTCCATGAGACCAGTCCAAATTGCAAATTTCACGATAGTGTCTAAATTTTATTATGTCAAATTTTATTATGTCAGAAGCTGACATAATGAATTTGGGTCTTTATATCATGAACATAATAGGTCTTAATATTCTAAGACTACTTTTAGAGGTAGAGCTTTTCTAAGACTATCCTTGTTTCGAGGGTGTAAAGAACGGGTCAGGGCCGGGGTCGAGATACATGGTAGGCAGCGCGTGCCAGGGAGGCAGCGGGTGCCAGGGAGGCAGCGGAGTTCACGGCGGGTAGAGACAGTCGGCGCTATATGATGTAGAGAGATGTATGCAGAATTACGTACAGCCTGAGTGTGGATACAAGTTGTTACGTGAGGAGCAGAGAGGGACGTGGGGATGAGCCTCCTTTATGGAGAGCCCAGGAATCTTGGCAGAAGAACATTCTAGATACAGGAGAATCAAACGAGCCCAGAAACTTGGCAGAAGAACAAACTAGCGCGGGAGAAACTTCGAGCTAATGCAGGAGAACATTCTGGACGAATCATGGATGCAAGAGAATATGCAGGAACATACGGGCAGCGACCGGGATGCAAGCGGCTGCTGTGCGTAAGGACTCAGGGCGGGCGGCGAGGGTCGGAGCTTTCAGGTACTGCTACGCGGCGGCTCGGCAGGAGTTCGGGCTGTGGCAGGGTCTCGGGCCTCGGGTCTCGCGTGTCACGTGCGGGAGGAGTATTTCGGCCGTGGTCGAGGTTGGTTCGTTACAGAGGGCTATTCTCACTACTATTATATTTTGGGTAACAATCAATATTAATCTATATACATATGTGGTATCATACTACATAATTATTCTCACCAGCAGCATTACTGGCAGCCTCTGGAACACCCTTCCAAACACTCTCCGGAACAGCCTCTATAACAGCCTCCCTGGCCTCTGGGGGCCTCTTCACTGCCTCTTACTCTCTAGACCACTTTCTCTTCCAGACCTCACAACTGTTCCAAATATGTTCCACCGTCTCTTCTTCCTCCTTACACCACCTATACTCTGTCCTGCCTATCTTGTACCCTAGGCTGTAAGACCTTTCCTTCCCAATAGGCCTGCCATCATAGTAGCCCGCCCTCCTAACCTCTGCAGTAGTTTGTACTTCAAACTTAGCCTGTCTCTCTCTCGCCCTGAGGGTCTTCGCCTCCATTTGTATACCAGCCTCTGTGATGACCTCATCCTGGTAAGGTAGGAGGGCGCCCACCTTGGCCGCCCTATCCACTCTCTTATTACCCTCCAGCTCTTGTGTCTCTTAACTCAAATCACGGCTCTATCCATCTTTATTTTAATTTGTCATACCTATTGTACTTTATTTTATCTCCTTTGTATTTATCTCACCATAGCCTGTAAGGCAGCATGCGAGCAATGATATAAAAGAAAAAAAACCTGTAACAGCCTCTGAAACAGCCTCTGAAACAGCCTCTCGAACAGCCTCCGGAAAAGCTTGTCGAATGCTACCAGGCTACTTTAAGTACCATTGATTAACCTGAGTTAAGTAGTCTGGTTGCACTACCCCTCGTAGAGGATCCAACTGCACCGATCTCGTGACCCGTAATTTCAGAAGTGCAGAATGAGGGTAACATAAATTTCCCGGAAAGTTTGTCATGCTCCTCATTGTATCAAGCATCTTAAATGCCAGGTGCTCGCTCCTGTAACTTCCGCGCTTTGTAGGACTGTCCAATTAATTCAAATCAAACTGACTATGGTACTAATAATCAGAAGGGTGTCTGAGTGGTATGCACCCAGTGTCTTGTTATATTTCTCTTGACATCGAAAATACGTCTGCCATGTTAACGTTCTGATTGTACCAAGAGTACTTGGTTGGTCCCCACTCGGTAACCACTCATTTCCAGCAAATACAACGTTACATATAGACACTATTCAGATGGTCTATTGCCTCATAATATCTCCTTGTTTTTCATTGCCAGGGCCGCTATCAGCCTTCTTACAGCAAATATATGTGGTAGAATTCGCTGCTCAAAAACTCAGTCCTCCACCTCACGCGTTCTATTCATAAGAATAGCAATTGCAGATGCAACGATAAGAAATGCCTCGATGGCTTTCTAGCGATGGCTTTGGTTTCAGCCTCCAGTTTCCTTCTGGTCCACATATGAACTAGTTAGTGGATGCTAAAACTATCACCCCTCTCCTTCCACTTTGCCATTGAGTATGAGAACACTATGTGGATTGAATCTCCCAAGTTTGTATCTGGAACAAGGTGCAATTAAAACTATCATATACACCACTACTATTGCTTTATTCAGACTAGAAAGATAGTTATACATATCTATTGGTAATTTCATTCCTCGCTGCATCAGCTCCTCACAAATGTCATTGCTGTCAAGAATCCCACATAATTGCATCAACTTGGCACCTTCGGGAATTTGGTTCCGCATTGCCTTGAATGACAGACCCCATGCAGTACAGACAGATCTATCATGTGTTCCAACTTTCCATTTCTTACTCAAAAGGTGAGTAGCATTGGCCGGATAATTTGTAAGCTATCATCTAAACAAATACTCCTGAACATAGATATGTGCTCCAGCCTGGTCAATAGCAAGCGGCATATATCCAAGTTTCTGCACGATTGTTGTAGCAGCATTTTTATTGTGCTCACGCTCTATATATTGTGCTTTAGTCTACACACGGAAGCCTGTTGGGCAGAGTTTCACTCACCTCCCGCAGTAAGTTTATCAGAATTTTGCTTTGCACTTTCAAAAAGTAACATTTCTGCTTCAATATTCTGCTTTTGCTGCACCTCTAACCACCTTCTTCCTTGTATATTATCACATCTTCCGCTGCTAATAATCATGGCCCTATGGGCTGAGATCGGATATAGTTAATGTTGATATCCCAAGGTTCTAGATCGCCAAGATTGTCAAGCACAAGTAGACGTCAGGTGTTGTCCTTGCTTTAACCATTCATTCACAGCATTGGTAACATATAGTTCTTCACTTGCAGTAAATATTCCTGCAGGATCAAGTTTGCCAGCAATGCCTAGTAGTCAGCCAGCATATGTGTAGCCTGATTCATCGACATGATTTTTGATAAGTTGCTGCATATCATGAGTGAAACTAATTTCCATAGTCCCTTCGGTAGCTGCATTGATCCATAACACTAATAAGTAATCTCCAGAATACGGTGAACATATTCCAATGCAAGCTGTGTATTCCCCATACCCCATACCATAAAGCACTACCTAGGTGATATCCATTGTAGTTACACCGCCCCCCCTCTATCTTGATTTAGCTGCTCAAGAAGGTATTCCCTCCCAACCGAAAGTAATCTAGTCTGGGACATCCTAGGGACGGTTGCATTAGGATTGAAGAGGCCCTCAATATATATATATTTATTAGCTGGCCTACTGGCGCGGTACACTTGGTTTTGTCCTGATTACCCAAGGCAGCTTGCAATATGTAGGCACAGATTGCTGCTCATATGAGAAACTCCGCTGAGGCAAGCAATTTCTTCGTCAATCCCTGGAAGGAGTTGATTATTGGTGAGCATCTTTGGTTTTTCTAAAGGACGAAGGTCACCAGAATTGAGATAAGGTCGAGAAGCGATTGAAGTCGCTAGCTGTGGATGTTTAAACCGAAACTTGGAAAGCAGATGCCCAACCCTAAAACTGTCACATTTTCCACGCTTGCCATCCTTCTCTGGTTCACTTTGCAATTCAGCAACCTTTGCAAATACAGCAGCTATTCTCACTAGACCAGCTACTGCATATTTATACCACTCGTCTTTAGGATCAAGATGTTTGTTTTGCTGGTTGAAGTCTCATCAAGCCCCAGGCTTGCTCCCACTGCGTGAGTCGGAACCCTTATGTCCAGAGATTGCGTAACACAGAATCGTGCGTATAGCCGATTTCCTTCATTCCTGAGAAAAGCGTTGGACCACTCGTGGCTGACTTTTGCCAGTTGTGCAGCCAATCCGGCAAGTCTGCCGGCAAGGCTTACTGCTTCCATGATTGTGATGGAGATAAAAACGGATTAATTCTAGGAATCCATCACAATCATGACAATATGGCACCCCCGCTGCACATTCTCCGGTACATATGCTGCTGTCACGAGAGCTCTATTCTGCTTGCAATTATCCTGCATGTCTTACAATATGCTTCGCCATCCAGTCAACCTAGCTCGGCCTCCATGCTTGCTCTTCATTCCACTTTGCAGCGTAGAATACAGAGCTGCAATCAGGATACTTTCGGCAGCTGGTTGATAGCGTATTGATCATGCTGGTTGATAGCGTATTGATCTGCATCCCGCTCGATCCCTGCATCCACCCTGTACCTAGCATAGGTTTTCTATCGCTTATCATAACATTGGCCCAATCGGCCAATATAGGTACAGTCAGCGGCTAAGCAATTTGTGACTCAACAATTGCAGCTGAAGGGAGGCTGGGGGAATAGCACATCGCAGCCCTATGGGAATCAAACTTGATCTCAGTAATATATAATATTCATCACTGTAAGCATCTCCTTTAATGACAATAACAAAAGGATAAACATTCAGCATGAGCGGGCGAAAGAAAATATCAATCTTTCGCAAGGATTTTAATTGGCGCCAGCCCTTTAAGTTACAGAAGTCAGGTTCGACAGTGCAACAGACTTTGTCGCCGAGCACCTCGAACAATCAACAGGCGACGAGATCAAAATCCCGGCTTCGATGGCTTTCCAAAAGTTCGAACTCTTCCACTCCTGTGGTAGTTTCACCTGCCATACCTACTGCAGCATCAACACTTCCTGCAGCATTAACACTTCCGCCAGCATCATCACTTCCGCCAGCATCATCACTTCCGCCAGCATCATCACTTCCGCCAGCATCATCACTTCCACCAGCATCATCACTTCCGCCAGCATCATCACTTCCACCAGCACCATCACTTCCGCCAGCATCAACACTTCCGCCAGCATCATCACTTCCGCCAACATCAACACTTCCAATACTCTCCGGGGGTGGCCCAAGTGCCGGAGCTGTAGCTCCAACCATCATTCCATCATTGTGGCAAAGATCGCTTGAGATAGCTCAGATTAAGTTATCAGAAAAGGAGTTACCACCTCTGATTCTCACCCAGCATACATGTCAACCAGCAAGCGAGATTGTTCAGTTGACAATAGATGACTTGCAGACTACTATTAATCATCAGCAGAATGGCAAATCTGTGGCACGTTTGCAAGAAATTCTCAAAATCTTTGACAAGTATGCAAAAACTGTGGATACAGCAATACAGCATAGTCCGGAAGTCACAGCCTTGGTTTGGGCAGGGATGAGAGGAATGTTGCAGGTTTGTTTTCTTGCAATAGTATTTTTTTTTTTTTTGGCGCAGCTGATTGACCACTGGTAGGTTGCTTTAAATTATATGGAGATTACAGAGAGCCTTGAACAGGTTATTACTACAATTGTAGAGAAGATAGCGCTGTGCGATTTTTATGCCAGTGTATATATGGAAATATCCAAAACTGTTTTGTCTTCCACTGCCAGTTCTACAGCAACACAGCATCTTCAACAAATGCTAGATTCCGTTTTGCCAGAATTTTACGCTGCTGTTCTAGTTTTCTCAGTTAAGGCTCGCCAGTATTTTGACCCTTCGGCCACTAAGGCAACAAAGCTAGCACTCATATTGCAGCCCTTTGCTATTGAGTTCCAGCCATTCATTGATGATATCACTGAAAAGGAAAAATGTGTTCAAGAGTGTGCAGACATGGCTACAATGAAAAGGATCATGGGCCAATCTGAGATGCTTATGCAGATACAAAATCTTCTCAGTCATGTTCAATCAACAGTAGCACCGTTAACCAAGCTCGATGAGCTCATTAACAATACTGAACTTCGCAGGATCCACAAATTGCTACAGATACTATCCCCACTAGAGTCTCCAAAGCGACATCAGGATGTGCGGTCTACTCGGGTTGAGGGCACAGGCACCTGGCTACTGCAACACAACTGTTTCTGTCAGTGGCGTGACAGCACAGTACAAGATGCAAATAACCGCATTTTGTGCTGTTATGGTGCACCAGGTGCTGGGAAGACAATGATAAGGTATTGCATCCATAAAAAATAAGGGCGTAACACTAATTATGCTTTACATCTATGTAGTTCCATTGTGATTGATGATCTTATATCCCAATATCTTCGACAAAATATAGGCATTGCTTTTCTATATTGCGACTATCGAGACCAAGAAAGCCAGACAGTAGTCAATATCCTCGGCAGCCTTCTTAAGCAGTTTTTAACAGCTCTACCACGAGTACCAGATGTAGTGATAGGCATACTGGAATCTATCCAACACCAGGACAAGAAAATAGAGCTTGAGCACATTTTCAAAATACTCAAGATTACTTTACCTAAGTTTGACCGCAGCTTTGTTTGCATAGATGCTCTAGATGAGTTAGACCTCAAGATGCAAAAAAGTCTCCTTGAAGTGC
Organism: Kalaharituber pfeilii; assembly: GCA_015179045.1. Classification (NCBI taxonomy): domain Eukaryota; kingdom Fungi; phylum Ascomycota; class Pezizomycetes; order Pezizales; family Pezizaceae; genus Kalaharituber; species Kalaharituber pfeilii. Next base: position 1,551,574 of record WHUZ01000005.1, read on the forward strand.
TTCGAAGTGAATTCAATACTACCTGGATATTCCTCACCGGGAGACCTCATATACAGCCAGCGGTCAACACATATCTAGGTCTTGGTACTGAACAGCAACATTCAATTGAAATCGTGGCTAATGCAGATGATATCCGAGCTTATATCAATCATGCTATTGCAGAGGATACAGACCCGGATGCCATGACTGAACCGCTGAAAGCTCATATTTCGACTGCAATTATAGAAAAATCTCAAGGAATGTTCCTGCTTCCTGTTTTACATATCAGCATGATCCTTGGCCACAAGACAATAAGCAGGAGGAGGAGGGCATTGCAAGAGTTACCAGCAGGCCTTCCTGAGGCTCTCGCATGCATGGTTGAAAGAATTAAGTCGCGGGCTAGTGCTGAACTGGGCATGCGAATACTGATGTGGCTGCATCTTGCCTACCGACCACTAAAGTTAGAAGAGCTCAACCATGCACTTGCAGTGGAGCCAGGTGATACCACATTGGATGAAGAGAATATTCCTTCAAAGAAAGTATTGCTAGAATGCTGCATTGGACTGGTTCATTTGGATAAGGAGACAATGACTGTTCGGTTTGTGCACTATTCAGTGGAGGAATATTTCAAGGAACATGCCAGCACATACTTCCCTACCAGATACGGTACTGCGGCAGAGACCTGTTTGACGTACCTTAACTTTGATCAGCTAGCTCACCCTTGTACGACGATTGATGTGCTGAAGCAACAAATGCAAGACTTTCCCTTCTTGGAATATGCAGCAGGCTATTGGGGTCACTATGCACGACAGGAGCAGTGCAATACTTCGGTTGGAGAGCTTGCTTTGAAGTTGCTACGATGGGGGAGGGAGGAGCCCCATTCTGCTTTACAGGTGTTGCACCATATATATTTGAGGCGTAAAAATCATTATAGTGGTGCATTGACAAAGCGATTGTTAGGCATACATGTAGCTTCTTTCTTCGGACTGGAGGTATACATGACGCCTTTGATTAATGAGCCTCAGGACTGGAACTCAAGAGACCAAGATGGCCGTACACCACTGATATGGGCAGCTATAGAAGGGCATGAGGCTGTTGTGAAGATGCTTATTGAGTGCAAGCATGTTGATATCTTTGCAAAAGACAAGAGATTTAAGCGGACACCTTGGTCATGGGCAGCTAGTTATGGGCATGAGGCCGTTGTGAAGCTGTTTATTGAGTGCGAGAATGTGAATGCTGACGAGAAGGATAATAGCAACTGGACACCATTGGCAAATGCAGCTCTCGCAGGACATGCAGCTGTTGTGCAGCTGCTTGTTGAGTGCAAGAGTGTAGATGCCAACTCAAAGGATCGTCTTGATAGGACGCCATTGTCATTTGCGGCTATGAATGGAAATGAAGAAGTTGTACGAGTGCTTCTTTCCAGTAAGTATGAGAAGGTGGATGTCAACCCAAAGGATTGTAAGGGTAAGACGCCGTTGGTACAGGCAGTTCTGTCGGGACGTGAGGCCGTTGTACGACTGCTTGTTGAGCATGAAAGAGTGGATGTCAACTCAAAAAACAATCTTGGTATGACACCATTGGCAGCAGCAGCTGAACTTGGACATGAGGCCATTGTGAAGCTGCTTCTTGCACACAAGGATATAGACGTCACGTCAAAGGATGATAGGGGCAACACACCATTGGTATTGGCAGTTACAAATGGACATGAGAGTGTTGTGAAGCTGCTTGTTGAGCGAGAGGATGCAGATGTCAACTCACATGTACCTGAACTCGAAATGATGCCATTGCATTGGGCAGCTGAACGTGGATATGGGGACATTGTGCAACTCCTCATCAAGCGTGAGGATGTGGATGTGAACTTAAAGGATACATCCTTTGGCAAGACGGCATTGTTATGGGCAGCCCAACGTGGACATGCAGCCATTGTGAAGCTGCTTATTGAGTGCAAAGATGTGGATGTCAATTCCAAGGACGAACGTGGCCTGAACGCATTGTCACTGGCAGTTACTAATAGACATGAGGAGATTGTGCGACTGCTTGTTGAGCAAAAGGACGTAGATGTCAACCCAAAGGGCACTGGCAGGATGACGAGCATGACACCGCTGGTAATGGCAGCCAGTAGTGGATGTGAGGGTATTGCGAAGCTGCTTCTTGAGCGCAAGGATGTGGATGCAGACTCACAGGACTGTAATGGTCAAACACCATTGTCATGGGCAGCTGAATGGGGACATGAGGCCATTGCGAAGCTGCTTCTTGAGCGCAAAGATGTGAATGTCAACTCAAAGGATAATGATGGTCAGACCCCATTGTTATGGGCGGCTAAACGCGGACGTGAGGCCATTGTGAAGCTTTTCCTTGAGTGTAAAGATGTGGATGTCAACTCAAAGGATAATGATGGTCAGACCCCGTTGTCATGGGCAGCTAAACGTGGCCATGAAGCCATTGTGCAACTGCTTGTTGGGCGAGATGAGGTGGACGTCAACTCAAAGGACAATAGAGGTCGGACGCCGTTGGCATTGGCAGCTGAACATGGACATGAGGCCATTGAGAAGCTCCTAAGTGGACACCTGGGCGCTATTTCTCACTAAATGTAGATGTTTCTTTTGCTTTTAATACTTATATGATATAGAGTTACTTGAGTGGACTTCAAGTAGGAAGTCCCATGTCTTGTATGCTTTTCGTTTCTGAGTTTATATCTCTCCTCGAACTAAGTGCACTGTTCGAACTATTTATGGACCACTAATACCTTACTTCAATGTTCATTTAACACTATCCGAGGATTTTAATGTTGCCTACGGCCAAGCAAGGCGGAGGCGGAAAATAGTAGTCTAGGCATGAGAACAAGCAGCACTCGAGCAAGTGTGTCGAGCAAGTATAGAAGTGATCATGAGGTCGCAGTTGGTCAAGTGTGTCGAGCAAATTGCTGTCCGGGAAGTAGTTGAGCTAAAAATATATAGCCATATTACTATCACTAGTTCTCGTGAGCGATTTGACTTCTCATGAGGCACCGACCAATAAATGCTAATGCACATGCAATAATGCCTGGAGATCCTTGCCTGGGCGGGAACTGGGAACTGGTGATCTGCATTACGACTACCGACCAGCTGGGGCCGACTGTTGTCTTCCTGATTTGGTAATGTCCCTTAACTGTCGCACTTCCTACTCAGACGTCGCAAATACAAATGCCAGACTATCTATTCAACAGCATAATCCTGCTCAGCTCAATACATCTATCTTTTCAGTTCCATACGCAGCACTCACGAGTGGGGAAGTTCATTAATATTTTGGCTACATCGATATTATTCAGTCGCTTGAACAATATTGCAGGAGCGGAAAATATGCAGGCTCTGTTGGAAGAGCCTAGTTTGGAGGATAGTGAATGCGGTGTTGGTGGGGTAGTCTGAATGGTGAGGAAGATAGAAGTAGGTATATCACTTAATTTGTATTGGAGGTCGCACAGGTTGTCGAAATCGACTGTTGTCCGCGGCGGCGGTACGGGAGACAGTAGGTATAAGATGAGAAGTTTACCCTCCGAACTAACCTATAGTTAGGTGAAGTGGAAATGCTGTTATCTCTAGTGATGGAGGTAACAACAAACGGTATGGAGAGGTATAAAAATTGAGGGCCCCGGTTCGATTCCCGGCTGGGGAAGAGTTTGTCCAACATCTCCAACTAAAGATGGACCGTAATGATCTGGTTCCATAAGATTACACTTTAGTGGAACAAGGGCAGCCTATATTTGTTTATTTTGCCATTTTTTTTTATTTTTAAATTTCTTTTTTTCAAACGGTACTATACAGTATTCATAGAAGATGTGTACTGTAGAATGGAAAAGCGAATACACGTTCGATCGTATCACGTTGGATAACACTCAGTTTCGTTGTGGTGGGGTGCCTCGGGGTAGATTTTGTACGATGCGTAGCATTCATTACGTGTGAGCTGCAATATCTCGCAACCAGTGTGATATGCACATTATTTATTACTCGTATATATGTAGGGCGTGGAAAAGCCTGGGGTGGGGGGGGAGTGATAGGGACCCCTGTTATCATACACTACGTAATGTCCAAATCTCTGGGGCTTATCCTCTATCCCTGGGCCGGAGTGACATGCGTCCGAGGCGCCCCCCCGGTTGCTGTGGACCATTATTGATACAATATTTCAATATACACAGTGAACCGGGGGGCTAGGGGAGGGGGGTGCTCATCTCGAGCGCATGTCGCGGCGGCCCATGGAATACTAATACAGTAAGGTATGTACTGTCGCTTACCTATTAGTGACCGAGCACCTATTAGTGACCGATCTCTTGGCACTCCTCCTCGTACAACTTCTACATGCAATATCTTCGGCGTCAAGCATGCTAGCAACATGAGGTAAATTGCAGAATATACAGCAGGTGCACCTGAATATTTGGAGGTTATTTCATGGCCACACTATATATACATCTTTTGTAATTCAGTGATATGCAGAGCAAGTATAGCATTCTACCCCCCCTTGCATAGCGAAGGATAGTATACACTAAATATTATATGACTCTCCTCAACTATAGCTCTTCACACTCTCAAGTGGCTATAGAAGAAGATAGCTAACTTAAATGGTAATAGGATAAGGCTGCTCTGAATTTCGGTAGCCTCAAAGCAGTCACTGAAATGGCCGAAAATGCCGGAAGTGCCAAAACTTCCAATATACTCTTCTATTACTTGCAACAAGCAACTACATATACTAAAAATAACAGGATTAATAGTTATAAGACTACTCTTATGATTACGATAGTATGTAATATAATTGGGAGTGTTGGCTACTAGGAAAACATCCTCAAGAATAGTATAGTATATTTCAGGACTGATAGTATTAATTGCTAGGAAAAATACTCTTATGAGTGCGACAGCCTCTAGTAGGATAATAGGATTGGTAGACCTGATAGGTATCTATACCAACGATAGTATATAGCTGCAGAATTCGCTGATATAGAAGTACCCTGATGGCTATAATAGCATATACCTAACTGACAAAATTAGTTGATGAAATGAACTTCTTACTATATCAACATTGATAGCATATACCATAGTTGATAGAGGAGGTAAGAATAATAGTATTACTGCCATATACATCTATATAGAATGATATAGGGAGTAATACTAACAAAAATTTAGTATTTCTTATAGTAATATAATAAGTGGAATTGTGTCTGGATATATAATGACCTCATAGGTATAATTAGCTGCAAGAACTTCTGTCAGGGTGGTTAGTGTCTTGTTATAGGTTCACCACAACCATACGGTGAGCAGTCAGTGGATGCACATATGCAAGTGATATATGAGCTGACAGTACTAGCGACGGTGCTGGTGAGAGTGCCGGCGCTGGCATCGCAGTCACATAAATGAGTGCTATATGAGCTACGCAGAGGACTAGCATATGTAGAGCACTCAGGACAAGGTCTATAGAGAGTAATGGTACTCTGATATTGAAGTAGCAGCAATTGGTATAAATTTGTGCTTGCTGATAGAATATAGCAATCAAAGAATTAGTTCATCATATATCTACTACTTTAGTTATATAAAACACTATTGATTATATCAAGAGCATAGAAATGCTGCTTTTAGAGTGGTATATTAGTTGCAGTGGAGTATATTATGTGTGCAGCAGGACATACTGGCGCGTTTAACACTTCCGGCACTTTCAGATATTTTGGTAACTGCTTTTGAGGCTACAGAAATCCACAGCGACTTATCCTACCATCATTTAGGTGAGCTGCCCTTCTTCTATAGTCACTTGAGAGTGCAAAGAGCTGTAGTTGAGGATAGGTATATAGTATTTAGTGTATGCTATCCTTCACTATGCAAAGGGGGGGTAAGAATGCTATACTTGCTCTGCATATCATTGAATTACAAAAGATGTATATATAGTGTGGCCATCAAATAACCTCCAAATATTCAGGTGCACCTGCTGTATATTCTGCAATTTACCTCATGCTGCTAGCATGCCTGACGCCGAAGATATTGCATGTAGAAGTTGTACGAGGAGGAGTGCCAAGAGATCGGTCACTAATAGGTGCTCGGTCACTAATAGGTGCTCGGTCACTAATAGGTAAGCGACAGTAGCCGATTTCCTTCATTCTTGAGAAAAGCGTTGGACCACTCATGGCTGACTTTTTGCAAATTTGCCAGTTGTGCAGCCAACCCGGCAAGGCTTACTGCTTCCATGATTGTGGTGGAGATAAAAGTGGATTAATTCTAGGAATCCATCACAATCATGACAATATGGCACCCCGCTGCACATTCTCCGGTACATATGCTGCTGTCACGAGAGCTCTATTCTGCTTGCAATTATCCTGCATGTCTTACAATATGCTTCGCCATCCAGTCAACCTAGCTCGGCCTCCATGCTTGCTCTTCATTCCACTTTGCAGCGTAGAATGCAGAGCTGAAATCAGGATATTCGGCATCCAGGATATTCGGCATCGGCATGAGCTGGCTGATAGCGTACTGATCTGCATCCCGCTCGATCCCTGCATCCACCCTGTATCATAACATTGGTCTCCCAATATAAATTGCGAAGTCGGCCAATATAGGTACAATCTGCGGCTAAGCAATTTGTGACACAACAATTGCAGGGGGAATAGCACATCGCAGCCCCATGGGAATCAAACTTGATCTCAATAATACATAATATTCATCACTGTAAGCATCTCCTTTAATGACAATAACAAAAGGATAAACATTCAGCATGAGCGGGCGAAAGAAAATATCAATCTTTCGCAAGGATTTTAATTGGCGCCAGCCCTTCAAGTTACAGAAGTCAGGTTCGACAGTGCAACAGACCTTGTCGCCGAGCACCTCGAACAATCAACAGGCGACGAGATCAAAATCCCGGCTTCGATGGCTTTCCAAAAGCTCGAACTCTTCCACTCCTGTGGTAGTTTCACCTGCCATACCTACTGCAGCATCAACACTTCCTGCAGCATCAACACTTCCGCCAGCATCAACACTTCTGCCAGCATCAACACTTCCGCCAGCATCAACACTTCCGGCAGTATCAACACTTCCGCCAGCATCAACACTTCCGGCAGTATCAACACTTCCGCCAGCATCAACACTTCCGCCAGCATCAACACTTCCAATACTCTCCGGGGGTGGCCCAAGTGCCGGAGCTGCAGCTCCAACCATCATTCCATCATTGTGGCAAAGATCGCTTGAGATAGCTCAGATTAAGTTATCAGAAAAGGAATTACCACCTCTGAACCTCACCCAGCATACATTTCAACCAGCAAGCGAGATTGTTCAGTTGACAATAGATGACTTGCAGGCTACTATCGATCATCAGCAGAATGGCAAATCTGTGGCACGTTTGCAAGAAATTCTCAAAATTTTTGACAAGTATGCAAAAACTGTGGATACAGCAATACAGCATAGTCCGGAAGTCACAGCCTTGGTTTGGGCAGGGATGAGAGGAATGTTGCAGGTTTGTTTTCTTGCAATAGTATTTTTTTTTTCGCAGCTGATTGACCACTGATAGGTTGCTTTAAATTATATGGAGATTACAGAGAGCCTTGAACAGGTTATTACTACAATTGTGGAGAAGGTAGCGCTGTGCGATTTTTATGCCAGTGTATATATGGAAATATCCAAAACTGTTTTGTCTTCCACTGCCAGTTCTACAGCAACACAGCATCTTCAACAAATGCTAGATTCCGTTTTGCCAGAATTTTACGCTGCTGTTCTAGTTTTCTCAGTTAAGGCTCGCCAGTATTTTGACCCTTCGGCCACTAAGGCAACAAAGCTAGCACTCATATTGCAGCCCTTTGCTATTGAGTTCCAGCCATTCATTGATGATATCACTGAAAAGGAAAAATGTGTTCAAGAGTGTGCAGACATGGCTACAATGAAAAGGATCATGGGCCAATCTGAGATGCTTATGCAGATACAAAATCTTCTCAGTCATGTTCAATCAACAGTAGCACCGTTAACCAAGCTCGATGAGCTCATTAACAATACTGAACTTCGCAGGATCCACAAATTGCTACAGATACTATCCCCACTAGAGTCTCCAAAGCGACATCAGGATGTGCGGTCTACTCGGGTTGAGGGCACAGGCACCTGGCTACTGCAACACAACTGTTTCTGTCAGTGGCGTGACAGCACAGTACAAGATGCAAATAACCGCATTTTGTGCTGTTATGGTGCACCAGGTGCTGGGAAGACAATGATAAGGTATTGCATACATAATAAAATAAGGACGTAACACTAATTATGCTTTACATCTATGTAGTTCCATTGTGATTGATGATCTTATATCCCAATATCTTCGACACAATATAGGCATTGCTTTTCTATATTGCGACTATCGAGACCAAGAAAGCCAGACAGTAGTCAATATCCTCGGCAGCCTTCTTAAGCAGTTTCTAACAGCTCTACCACGAGTACCAGATGGGGTTATAGGCATACTGGAATCTATTCAACGCCAGGACAAGAAAGTAGAGCTTGAGCACATTTTCAAAATACTCAAGATTACTTTACCTAAGTTTGACCGCAGCTTTGTTTGCATAGATGCTCTAGATGAGTTAGACCTCAAGATGCAAAAAAGTCTCCTTGAAGTGCTTCGAAGTGAATTCAATACTACCTGGATATTCCTCACCGGGAGACCTCATATACAGCCAGCGGTCAACACATATCTAGGTCTTGGTACTGAACAGCAACATTCAATTGAAATCGTGGCTAATGCAGATGATATCCGAGCTTATATCAATCATGCCATTGCAGAGGATACAGACCCGGATGCCATGACTGAACAGCTGAAAGCTCATATTTTGAGTGCAGTGATAGAAAAATCTCAAGGGATGTTCCTGCTTCCTGTTTTACATATCAGCATGATCCTTGGCCACAAGACAATAAGCAGGAGGAGGAGGGCACTGCAAGAGTTACCGGCAGGCCTTCCTGAGGCTCTCGCATGCATGGTTGAAAGAATTAAGTCGCGGGCTAGTGCTGAACTGGGCATGCGAATACTGATGTGGCTGCATCTTGCCTACCGACCACTAAAGTTAGAAGAGCTCAACCATGCACTTGCAGTGGAGCCAGGTGATGCCACATTGGATGAAGAGAATATTCCTTCAAAGAAAGTATTGCTAGAATGCTGCATTGGACTGGTTCATTTGGATAAGGAGACAATGACTGTTCGGTTTGTGCACTATTCAGTGGAGGAATATTTCAAGGAACATGCCAGCACATACTTCCCTACCAGATACAGTACTGTGGCAGAGACCTGTTTGACGTACCTTAACTTTGATCAGCTAGCTCACCCTTGTACCACGATTGATGTGTTGAAGCAACAAATGCAAGACTTTCCCTTCTTGGAATATGCAGCAGGCTATTGGGGTCACTATGCACGACAGGAGCAGTGCAATACTTCGGTTGGAGAGCTTGCTTTGAAGTTGCTACGATGGGGGAGGGAGGAGCCCCATTCTGCTTTCCAGGTGTTGCACCATATATATTTGAGGCGTGAAAATCATTATAGTAGTGCATTGACAAAGCGATTGTTAGGCATACACGTAGCTTCTTTCTTCGGATTGGAGGTATACATGACGGCTTTGATTAATGAGCCTCAGGACTGGAATTCAAGAGACCAAGATGGCCGTACACCACTGATATGGGCAGCTATAGAAGGGCATGAGGCTGTTGTGAAGATGCTTATTGAGTGCAAGCATGTTGATATCTTTGCAAAAGACAAGAGATACAAGCGGACACCTTGGTCATGGGCAGCTGGTTATGGACATGAGGCCATTGTGAAGCTGTTTATTGAGTGCGAGAATGTGAATGCTGACGAGAAGGATAATAGCAACTGGACAGCATTGGCAAATGCAGCTCTCGAAGGACATGCAGCTGTTGTGCAGCTGCTTGTTGAGTGCGAGAGTGTAGATGCCAACTCAAAGGATCCTCTTGATAGGACGCCATTGTCATTTGCGGCTATGAATGGAAATGAAGAAGTTGTACGAGTGCTTCTTTCCAGTAAGTATGAGAAGGTGGATGTCAACCCAAAGGATTGTAAGGGTAAGACGCCGTTGGCACAGGCAGTTCTGTCAAGACGTGAGGCCGTTGTACGACTGCTTGTTGAGCATGAAAGAGTGGATGTCAACTCAAAAAACAATCTTGGTATGACACCATTGGCAGCAGCAGCTGAACTTGGACATGAGGCCATTGTGAAGCTGCTTCTTGCACACAAGGATATAGACGTCACGTCAAAGGATGATAGGGGCAACACACCATTGGTATTGGCAGTTACAAATGGACATGAGAGTGTTGTGAAGCTGCTTGTTGAGCGAGAGGATGCAGATGTCAACTCACATGTACCTGAACTCAGAATGATGCCATTGCATTGGGCGGCTGAACGTGGATATGGGGACATTGTGCAACTCCTCATTAAGCGTGAGGATGTGGATGTGAACTTAAAGGATACATCCTTTGGCAAGACGGCATTGTTATGGGCAGCCCAACGTGGACATGCAGCCATTGTGAAGCTGCTTATTGAGTGCAAAGATGTGGTTGTCAATTCCAAGGACGAACGTGGCCTGAACGCATTGTCACTGGCAGTTGGCGATAGACATGAGGAGGTTGTGCGACTGCTTGTTGAGCAAAAGGACGTAGATGTCAACCCAAAGGGCACTAGCAGGCTGACGAGCATGACACCGCTGGTATTGGCAGCCAGTAGTGGATGTGAGGGTATTGCGAAGCTGCTTCTTGAGCGCAAGGATGTGGATGCAGACTCACAGGACTATATTGGTAAAACACCATTGTCATGGGCGGCTGGATCGGGACATGAGGCCATTGCGAAGCTGCTTCTCGAGCGCAAAGATGTGAATGTCAACTCAAAGGATATTGATGGTCAGACCCCGTTGTTATATGCGGCTAAACGCGGATGTGAGGCCGTTGTGAAGCTTTTCCTTGAGTGTAAAGATGTGGATGTCAACTCAAAGGATAATGGTGGTCAGACCCCGTTGTCATGGGCAGCCAAACGTGGCCATGAGGCCATTGTGCAACTGCTTGTTGGGCAAGATGATGTGGATGTGAACTCAAAGGATAATGATGGTCAGACCCCGTTGTCATGGGCAGCTAAACGTGGCCATGAGGCCATTGTGCAACTGCTTGTTGGGCGAGATGAGGTGGACGTCAGCTCAAAGGACAATAGAGGTCGGACGCCGTTGGCATTGGCAGCTGAACATGGACATGAGGCCATTGAGAAGCTCCTAAGTGGACACCTGGGCGCTATTTCTCACTAAATGTAGATGTTTCTTTTGCTTTTATTACTTATATGATGTAGAGTTACTTGAGTGGACTTCAAGTAGGAAGTCCCATGTCTTGTATGCTTTTCGTTTCTGAGTTTATATCTCTCCTCGAAACTAAGTGCACTGTTCGAACTATTTATGGACCACTAATACCTTACTTCAATGTTCATTTAACACTATCCGAGGATTTTAATGTTGCCTACGGCCAAGCAAGGCGGAGGCGGAAAATAGTAGTCTAGGCATGAGAACAAGCAGCACTCGAGCAAGTGTGTCGAGCAAGTATAGAAGTGATCATGAGGTCGCAGTTGGTCAAGTGTGTCGAGCAAATTGCTGTCCGGGAAGTAGTTGAGCTAAAAATATATAGCCATATTACTATCACTAGTTCTCGTGAGCGATTTGACTTCTCATGAGGCACCGACCAATAAATGCTAATGCACATGCAATAATGCCTGGAGATCCTTGCCTGGGCGGGAACTGGGAACTGGTGATCTGCATTACGACTACCGACCAGCTGGGGCCGACTGTTGTCTTCCTGATTTGGTAATGTCCCTTAACTGTACGAGGGGTAGTGCAACCAGACTATGAGTTAAGCATTGCTATCACACAGAGGAGGTGTAATGCAGGCCTGTAACTGGCAACTGGTTAGCTGCACATAGCTAGCCAGTTACTGTGAGCTTGCCATATAATACTCTGATATAGAGTTTGGGCACAAGAACACCTGCGCAATTAGCTTGGCTAGCAAAGTTAATCCAATAACACAGGTTATCTAATAATATGACAGGATGTGGTATGAGACTAGACAGGATGTAATATGATAGCGTTGACTGTATATCCTTGGGCCTGAATTCATACCTAGTCAACCCGAACTCCTTAATATGCTGACTTATGACATTTTCATGGCAGATTCATGATCCTCCCAATTCAATGGTGTCCATGCATAGCTCAATATTCAAGTAGCGAATTTGATTATCTCTAACCCAGCCTAAGGCTGCCCTTCTCCCAGGCCGCATGACAAAAACCTCTTACCCTTATTTAAGACGATACCTCTTCGGGCTTAATTATCTAACACATAAATCTCATTGCCTACCCTTGCCGTACCTTCATGATCACTATGTCAGGATTCTCCGCCTGCTGACACCCCCATTTATTCATAGCTAAATTCACTACCGAAACAAGTAACCCAACACTAAGAATTATCGCCATCAACTTAAAAAATAAACATTAAACAAGTATCCACACAGAAAAAAAAATAAATAAATAAATAAACCTCTGTAAAACCACTACTACATACCTCAAACCCCAATGCTACCACTACCCATCATACACCTACTCAACAACTAAATCTTGACTCTTCTTACCTGCATTGTAAAATACGGTGTACATGCAATCAGCCAATACAGAATTATTGTCCATCCATCTCTTCTTATCTCTACCTATTTTTCTAAATAGTACTAACATCTCTTTGCTAAACTGAGATGAATTACCATCGTACTTTAACATTTGCCAACTCTTCCCTGTGGTTACAAAACCATATACTTCTCCACTTCCATTAATACTACGCATATCCTTCATTGCAAGAGCACACTGTTTGAGGGCCTGTCCCAGAGAAAACTGATTCACCTTCACTATGAGCATAATATCTTCACTTTCCAATTCAATCAAATCTACTATAATGAATCCCTCCCGTCTCCTGTCTGATTGTCTTGAGAGACAAGCTCTTTCTCGGTTCTTAATTGCACACCTCGATGCCCAGTCTTATGTATGAAATATTTGAGAATTAGACTTATAATAGCATATATGAGATGATTGATATTTGATTCCTTGAAGTCAGGGTCCACTTCTGTGGGAGATCCTTCAAAGGGTTTTAGTACTCAATAACAAGGACTTGAACACAAGAATACCTTCAATGAGTAGATAACGCACTATCTCCTTATATACCTCTTTAACCAAATCCAAGTTGAATGCAGCCTCAGAATCCATTTTACTGGCACTGGCCAACATTTCATCAACTGGAATTTCTTCAAGTGATTGGAGTCTAAAACCGATTTTACTCTGGGCTTCATCCATGGTCGTTCCACTTCAATTTTTGATTCTTGCTTTGCTGCATGTATTACTGTCGCCCATGGCTTCTCTGATTCTTCAGTTATTTAACCTTCGAGCCTCCGTATCGAGAGCATCCCAAATGGAGAGTGAGCGAAGTGGCACCAAAGTAAAGTGAAGTGAAGAGGACTAAGAGAAAAGACTACCTAGGTAATTAACTGTATTCTACTGCATTAGCTCGTAATCTGTAGTTTAACTTTACATGCCGAAAATAATAGTCTGGGCACGAGAACACCAGTTCCGTCAGGTAATCGTACAAAGAAAAAAGATAGAAAGTAAAAACAAGTTACCCCAATTCCAGCTCCCAATTGACCGCCACTAGAATTTCTAACTGCAAGAGATCATTGCTAGAACTAGAGCATCACAGTTCATCTGTCTTAGATGTCATACAACCCTCTTCCCCAGTCGAGAATCGAACCGGAGCCCTCAATTCTGTACCTCTCCATGGCACCTGTTTTTGCCTCCATCACTAGAGATAACAGCATTCCACTTCATGAACCAAGGTGCAGGTCAGTTCACAAAAGGTTAAAAAAAACAAAAATTAAACTGGTCATCCCCCGCTCCCCACTCCAGCAGCCGCAACACCATCGTATCCCCCAGAAATATCATAGCCGCGCCTCTAGCAGCCATATCTAACCCCCCAGCCTACAGCAGCCGCGATGGACACATTCAACAGCCTTTTTCTTAGCAGTCTAGTGGTACAACTATATTGGCAGAAACCACACGGTTACCAATTTTAAGATGGAACTTTAGACGAAATTCAATGAAAATGTGGAAGCTACAAGTTTACCATCCTCCTGCAACTTCAAGAGGTCATGTATCATACAATGAAAGGTATCAATAGAGTTTAAGGTCCATTACATGATTAGATCAAAGAGGTCGAAGAATGTAGGAGGAATAAATAGGATCTGAACTCTGTCAAAACTCAAAAGTAAAGAACAAAACAAGCAGGTAACTCATAGATCCCAATTCTCAAGCAGTTATATAACTGAAGAGTGCATTAAGATCTTTTCTGTGGGTTCTTGGATGCTGATTTTCATTATTTCCTTTGTCACTTCTGCTATTCCCTCACATGAACGAGGGTGTTTTTTTTGAACTTTTTTCCCCCTAAATCATCCCTGACAATCTGATCCAAAGGTGTCTCTGTCTTTTTTCTTTTCTTGCTGTTGCCTATCTATTAGCTCCACAAGATCCCCTTCTTCCTACCGGAGTTTCTTTCCTCTAGTAAGTTAGTTCCACAAGTAAGTTACTAAACCGTCACCAACTATCCCATTCCGGGGAGGTCGAGAGAATGGCAACAAGTAGTCTGACCCCCAGGTAACAAGAGGCTTACAATAAGTTTTTTTGAATTGAAAAGAATCGGCAAGGAATCGACACAATGCAGACTGTTAGTGGATTGTATTAGAAAATCCTTCTGTCAATCGCAAATCTCTATGGCTTAGGGATAGTTTAGTAAAGTAGCTTGCAATTGTTTAATTCAGGGTAACATGTAGCAAATCTATCCCAGCACAATATTTTTACTGCAGCATACGAAGTTAGCCGTGGCAACTGTAGCAACCAGAAGGAATTAGCAACACAGTTGCCAACATCTCGCATGTATTCGAGAACAATCTTTCTAGTCATGTTCAGTGCTAGTCTGAGTACCCATCATATATGAATGAATATTGGGACCGAATAAGGGTACCTGATATGGCATAAATCTGCAATCATCCTTGAGCCTCATATATGGACTTGCCTGTCAGTCTGGTTTCTTTGTGTAGGTGCTGTAGATTGAAGTATGTCATGTGAAATTAAATTACTGTTACTATTGTAGAAATAAAGGATGGCTTTTACCTAGTCATTGCCATAAATACGCTAGGCTTGGTTAGGCAGTCAAAATATTGCAATTGATATTTTGGGCAGGTGAAAGGCTTGGCGTGTATTTCGAAGACTTCCTGACGATACCATGTCTTGCATGTCGCTGCATATGTAATTAGTTCAAGCTGATACGCATCATTGTTTACCAAGGGGTTTACTTTTACTGTATTATTCTTCTTGGACAGCATGCAGAGGGGCCTAGAATGTTTACCATTACCAGATATGCCTGCCTAGAGCAAAAATATGTAGATACTCATTGTATGAGTGTAGCAGAAGTATGATAAAACTCAGGAATGAGGAACGGAAATGCTGTGCATGCATTGATGCATGAGCATGACTGCTGCAAAGTAGTTGGCATAAAGTAAGAAGTGAGTTGGGTGGCTCCGGATGTGTACATAAACATACATGCTCCGCAGCAAGTATGTGTATGTGAACTGGCCTTCCATGGGATAACTGAGGAATAAAATAATGTGGCAAGATACTTTGAAAAGTGTACCTAAGCAAATTTATAGCTACATTGTAATCCCAACAGGTGCGGGGTTCTATGTTTGCTGCGACCAGGTACATTAAGAGATGTAGTGCGATTGTATAAATCCTTACGTAAGGCTTCTGTAAACATTGTATCAAGACAATGATCATATAAGGCTCACATGATTGTAATAACGCCTGTGTAACTAAGCTATATTCTCAATAGAGTTACCTTATATATACCCTGTCTCATACTAATATCTCCTTGCTACCGAAAGTGCTCAAAGAGAGGAACGTCGGTTAAGGTGAAACGGAGAACCGTATTTACAGAACTCCCACACGCAAAGGAATTCTAGGTACTCAATTGTTACAGTGCTTCTGCCATAACTCGAGACCTGGCCCTCCCTAAGTTTCCGCTGCTTCGCGAGAGGGTCAAAGACAGAACGAAAAAGACAAGAAAAAAAAAAAAAAAAAGTCATTGCTGCAAAAAGTGGGCATTAATTAAGGGAATCAAGTCAGATATTCATTTTCATATTCGCTCGGATATTGGGGGTGCAACGTCTGGATACGAGACCCCTATATCCTCCGGATTTGGACCGTACATTAGCACAGCAAGTTCTCCTAACGTCAAATTTTTCGTATGGTGAACTTGTGAACATGAAATTACCAGGTCGGATTTCTACATTTTCATATGCGCTATATCTGATCAGATACAGTACTTCTAATCTTAGTATAGTGCCTTTCTGTTTACAGACCATTCAGCACATCACATGATTTGCAGTCATGCTTCTGTTATCTTCACATGACTCTTGACAAGACAGTAGGTGACCTACGGGAAAGGAGTTTTCTCTAGGTCTATCATTCATGGCGCTGTCAAGAGTAGGATCCTCAGCTCCAATTCAGTTGTTCATCCTCCATAGCAGCTTTAAATAATCAACAAGCTCGATTGGCGGGAGGAGAGCAGGCTGGAGGCATTAGAGTAACTGTACTGTACATTATTCGGATGTACTAGGGGGTGAAGGGACCTTGGAAATGTGCTCTCATGGAAATATTTGAATTCATATGAAAAATTAAAAACGAGTTGCTCCGGTTTCGACTCCCAATTGACCATCACTAGAACCGGAGTATCACAGGCGATCTTATTGACTAAGGTGCCGGACAACTCTCTTCCCCAGCTCGGGACAAGGATTCGAACTGGAGCCTGGATTCTACACCTCTCCATGACATTAACATTGGGTGCCTTCCCCTAAGGGTTTATGTGAAATTCAAACCCCGGCTTTGAAATAAAACCGGAGTCCGTATCCCTGTTTTATTGTTTGGTAGAGCATTCGAAACAATTTTTTGAAAGAGGGGTACCTCTCCCCCCACCTCTTTCAAAATACTCACTTGAATAAACAATAAACAATAAATTACAAAAACAGTTAGTTAGAGGACACTACTGCTGAAGTAGCATAGTTTTTAAAAACGATACCATATAGAGGATATTTAAATTCACATTTGCATCATTTGCACCTAGTCCTGCTTGCATATGTAATATCCAGTAATGCATTCTTATCCTCCAGCAGAAAATTTTTACTGAGAGTTCAGCCTCCTACTCTTTCGCTGTTTAGATACATTGGTACTTGACTGCTGTTTCTTAAGACGTAGTCCTCTCTCTTGGAGCTTGAGAGCTCATGCTGTCTTTTGTAGTGGATTGACAGCTTGTTCACTGGCTTATTTAAGGTGTAAATATCTGCATAACAAAAAGTTTTCTAGATTTATTATTTTACTCACGTCCAAGTGCTTAGAGAAACTACCCCCTGCTTGCGGTGGAAATGTACCCTGGTAAAATTTGGTTTGAATTTCACATAAATCCTTAGGGGAAGGCACCCATTATTTTACTCACATTCAAGTGCTTAGAGAAACTACCCCCTGCTTGCGGTGGAAATGTACCCTGGTAAAATTTGGTTTAAATTTCACATAAATCCTTAGTGATTACCTCTGCCACCACAGACAACCTCATATCCGTACCACTTCGACCAAGCCACAGGTCAGTTCAAAAAATGGACAACTCCACAGCCTCCTTGTGTTACGGGTTCACCTCAACCATAGGGCGGGCGGTCGGTGGAGCCATGCACGCGCGCATACAATATGCGCATTTGTGACGCATACGACGCATGCGATATGAGGCAGTCGCGAAATGAGTCCCAACCCGGCATGCACCGACACACGTTTTACACCAAAACTGACTGTGCGCGACAACATATATCTCAACCACCACAATAGAATTTTGTATGACTTTTTAGGGGAAATAAATAAAGGGTTATTGCTCACTATTAATACCTCTATTTACACTGAAAAGACATTGTGGTCGATTAACGGCACCATGAGGTTTTTTTATTGATGTCTTCGCATGCATATATGGAATTCCAGTACAAAGTGCACTGGAGGGTAGAATGCATTCAACGCTCACCATAATGGCTATAGAAAGAATTGTGGCTAGAGAGTCTCACCAATAGGCCTCTTGATAATTAGTGCTGAATGTTGTTTAATGCCTACCTAGTTCATACATCAAATTGCGGTAGTTTTCCCTTACAATTATTGCATACAATTTCTATAAGAAAATGAATTTTGTGAATAACTCCACCACTTCTTCAGAGGTTTTCTTGGTGCGCTTCTCACATCTTTGAATAAGATAAAATACTTGATTTTCAAGTGTCCTACTGCTTTTATCAAATCTAATTCAGGTCTATTAAGTAGAATTCAATGCTAAGTGATATCACAGCAAAAACAATATATGCCAATCCTATGCCAATTTATGGTACAAATTTCATGAATTTCAAAACAATATATCTACAGAAGTTAAGGTGTAGATTATGAAGAATAGTCCTTAATTCTAACTGTTCTACAAGTTGCATACAAATTTCTATTCTGGTGGTTGAGATACATGTTGTCGCACGTGGTCAGTTTTGGTGTAAAACGTGCGCGAGACGTGGCGTTGTGGTGAATTACAGTATGAGCTTCGCAGAGAACTAGCGAGCATCGACGGTAATTCCCTGCGTTTACCAGATCCGTTACCCCTTGCCCACCGCCTCCCCCACCTCCGACAGCCCCTTGGACAGCCCCTTGGACAGCCGATTTTATAAATAGACCGCATACTCGGCGTTGCTATGATATTCAGTGGGCCTCAACTTATGCCTAGTATTGAATCCCCCATTGATATTAATAATGATCAACCTCCCACCCTCACTCCCCCCCCCTTATTCCCACACATCGAATGACGAACCTGAATGCACAGGAGCTTCAAGTAACCCAGACTCTTTAGATTCTATTCACCAATGGAAAATTGAGACCAAAAGCAATAACTATGCTCAAGTAACTATCTAAGGCACAAGACACTGTGAAAGAAAGTTAGTCTCAATTTTTTCTAGAAGAAACTCAGGAACAGATACAAGGCATGGAAACTAATATATCCTGATCCTAATTGGACTTGGGTAATGATAGAGGTAATTAGGAAACCAACTTACATTGAGTCAGAAATAGCTCTGTACCGTTCCCTTAGTAGCTTTAAAACGGCCTCACGTCCACAATAATCTGCTGAGCCGGCATCCACATCCTCGCGTTCGATAAATAGATCCACAGCCTCATGTTCCTCCATAGCTGCCCATATTAATGACATGTGATCATCTTCGTCTCTTAAGTTCCAGTCCCCAGGCCCATTCACCAAAGAAGTCATGTATGGCTCCATCCCGAAGCACGCGGCCGCATATATTCCCATGAGTCAGGTTAGAAATTTAAATTCGCCTTCAATCCATGTATATTCGTCCTGTAGATATCTGCAGTACAACTCTTCCAAAGAGCAATGCGATTCCTTGTTCCTGTGTCCTAGGAACTTCAAACCAAGCTCTTTAACAGAAGGATCGCACTGCTCCTGTCGTGCATAGTGAGCCCAATGAGATGCTGCATATTCTAAGAAAGGAAAGTCTCTCATTTGTTGCTTCACAACATCAATTGTGGTACAAGGGGAAGCAAGTTCGTCAAAGTTAAGGTACGTCAAACAGGTCTCTGCTGCCATGGTGTATTTGCCAGGGAAGAAATGATTGCCATGCTGCCTGAAATATTCCTCCAATGAATAGTGCATGAACTGAACTGTCATTGTATCCTCATCCAAGATGACCATCCCAATGCAGGATTCTAGCAATGCTTTCGTTGAAGGAATATTCTCTTTATCCAATGTGGTGTCACCTCGCTTTACTGCAAGTGCATGGCTAAGCTCCTCTAGCTTTAGTGGTCGGTAGGCCAGATGCAGCCACATTAGTACTCGCATGCCCAGTTCAGCACTCGGCAACGACCGGATTCTATTAATCATGCATTCAAAAGAAATATAAAGGGCCACTGGCAGTTCGTTGAGTGCCTCCCTCCTCTTTCTTATCGTCTGCCGGTCAAGTATCACGCTGATATGAAAAGCAGGAAGCAGAAACATCCCTTGATGTTCATTTATAATTTCACTCAGAATATCAGCTTTCAGCCCTTGATCCATAGCATCTTGATTTGCATCCTTGCTAAGTGCAAGATCAACGTATGCTCTGACATCATCTGTATTGGCTGTAACCGTAATTGCATGATGCTGTTGAGTATTGAGGCCTAGATATGTGTTGACCGCTAGCTGGATGTGAGATCTCCCAGTAAGGAATATCCGAGTAGTACCGAATTCACGGCGAAGCACTTCAAGAAGGTCTTTTTGAATCTTGGGCCCTAGCTCGTCTACAGCATCTATACAGATAAAGCTGCGGTCAAACAGGGGAAGAGTTATCTCGAGCATTTTAGAGATATCCTTAATCTCCACTCTCTTGCGCTGCTGTTGGATAGATTCTAGCAACCTTGTCACTGAATCTGGCACCCATGATATGGCAATTAGAAATTGGTGAAGAAAGCTGCCTAGGATATTCACTACTGTTTGGCGTGCTTGATCTTGGTAGTCGCAATAGAGATAAGCAATGCCTACAGTATCTCGTTTAGGAAAATGAGATATAAGATTATCAATGACAATGGAACTACATAGATTTAAAGCACCATTAGTGTTATCTCATTTTATCTGTTTAAATAAGGATACCAGCTACCTTATCATCGTTTTCCCAGCACCAGGGATTCCATAACAGCACAGAATACGGTTATTTGCATCTTGTATGGTACTGTCACGCCACTGATTGAAACGAGTATGTTGCAGTAGCCAGGTTCCGGTGCCATCAATCCGACTAGACCGCACATCCTGATGTCGCTTCGGGGACTCTAGTGGAGATAGCATCTGTAGTAGTTCTCGCAGCTTCTGCAGTTGAGTGATGTCAACGAGTTGGTTCAATTTGGTTAATGGCGCCACTTTCAATTCAATGTCATTAAGAAGACCTTGTATCTGCTCAAGTGTGCTAGAGTGCTCCATGATCCTTTGCATAGTAGCCATATCTGCACATTCTCGAACACGTTTTTCCTGTTCAGTGACATCATCGATGAATGGCTGAAACTCAAGAGCAAAGGGCTTGAACATGTATCCCAGTTTGGTTTTCTTAGTGGCCAAAGGGCCAAAAAATTGGTACGCCTTCACTGAGAAAACAAGAACAGCAGCGTAAAGCTCTGGTAAAGCGGAATCCAGTGTTTTTTGAAGTTGCTGCGTTGTTGCGGTGGACGACAAAATAATTTTGGATGATATTTCTGCATATACACTGGCATAAAAATCGCATAGTGCCACCTTCTCAACAATCATAGCGGTAACCTGTTCAAGGCTCTCCGTGATCTCCATATAATTTAAAGCAACCTACTAGTGGTCAATCAGCTGGTTACAAAAAATAATATTCTAACATTACGAACCTGCAACATTCCTCGCAACCCTGCCCAAACCAAGGCTGTGATCTCCGGACTATGCTGTATTGCTGTATCCACAATCTGTGTATACTTGTCAAAGATTTTTAGGATTTCTTGCAACCGCCGCACTGCTGCAGATCTGCCATTCTGCTGACCATTAATAGTGGTTTGCAAGTCAACTATGGTCAACTGAACAATCTCGCTTGCTGGTTGACTTGTATGCTGGCTGAGGTTGAGAGGTGGTAATCCTTTTTCTGACAGCTTTATCTGAGCTATCTCAAGCGATCTTTCCCACAGTGATGGGGAGTTTGTGGGGGCCGCAGCTCCCGCACTTGGACCACCTCCGGACGGTGCATGTGCTGGAGATGTTGAGGCTGCAGTAAGTGTGGGAGGTGACGCCGCCGTTGGAGAAGTCGCCGTTGGAGGAGAAGCCGCCGTTGAAGGAGAAGCCGCCGTTGGAGGAGAAGCCGCCGTTGAAGGAGAAGCCGCCGTTGAAGGAGAAGCCGCCGTTGGAGGAGAAGCCGCCGTTGAAGGAGAAGCCGCCGTTGAAGGAGAAGCCGCCGTTGGAGGAGAAGCCGCCGTTGGAGGAGAAGCCGCCGTTGCCGCCGTTGGAGGAGAAGCCGCTGTTGGAGAAGAGTTCGGGCTTTTAGAAAGCCATCGAAGAGGGGATCGTGATCTCGTCGCCGGTTGACTGTTCAGGGTGCTCGGTTGACTGTTCGGGGTGCTCGGGGACAAGGTCTGTTGCGATGTCGAGCTCGATTTCTGCGACCCAGAAGGCCGGCGCCAATGCAAATTCTTGTGGAAGAGTGATATCTTGCTCTTTTGTCCACTCATGCTGAACATTTTTGCTCTTGCTTGAATTTGTTGTCAGAGGAGTTCCCGGACGAAGTACATATTATATTTCATGAAGATCCCCATGGGGCTGTGTATTGTTAGGCCTACAGCCTCCTGAAGCCGCAATTGTGGTCTCGCCATAATGCGCGCATAGCCACAGTCTGTACTTGCCTATTGGGTGATAGCAATTCGTAGACAATGTCAAACATACAGGGGTGCAGGGCCGCAGGGATGAAGTGGTGAAGCAGATATCTTATGTTGACAATGGCAGTGGGATGCTGATCAGCATGTTGGCGCCCGAAGCTACCCTCTGCATTCGGAGTGAACGGCAGCAAATGATACAAGCCTCACACGAGCTGCACCACACGGCTGCAGGACTAGCACGATCGCCAGCTATGGCCTGAATAGAAGGGTACAAGGATAAGCCGGGGGCAGCTGCAACGTGGAAATGGCAGAATTTATAATTATTAATAAAAAGAAAGGAGAATTAAAACAAAACAGGCCACCCGTTTCCAACTATCTGACCGTTTTTTACTACTCGTATACCGTCATGGGGGCTGTGGCGAAATCACTACAGTTGAAATAAAGATCCAACATAGGATCATTGTGGAACCGGGGCATTACAGTCTATCTTCTAGAAAGATGCTGAACAACCTCTTCCCCAGCTCGGGTCAAACCGGGGTCCTCAATTCTATATCTCTCCATGGCCTCTTGTTGTAACCTCCAACTCTGGAAGCAACAGGCAAACCACATCAAGCTATAGGTTAGTTTGGATAATAGCCAACTGCCCCTCCTCTTAAATTTGCCGCCTCTTCCACACCCTCGGCCATCGAATGTGAATTTAATTACTACTGCAAGTATATCTCCGAGGCCGGTCACTGTCTTTCCTCGTGGTGATCGTTTAGTGCGCCATATGCCTCTTTCGCTATTCGTAAGGGTCCGATTATTTTCAAAATCGTTGCTTCACAATAAGTAAGGCGAGGTTACTGGCCCTCTTCCAGTCTATTGGTCTGATAATTTCAACCTCTGTTCCGTCTTCCTCCTTGACCCATCCATTCTCTTTGGCAGTTCCACTCACGATGCCCCCTATTGAGTAACTCTCACTGGTCGTCTGAATTTACAGGAATAGTTCCATGGAGTGTGTCCACTATGCGTAATTCTCCTCTCCCTGAGTTTATGACCCACATCCTCTATAGACGCTACCGGTAATTGTAACAATGTTGAATTCATGCACGCACAATTTCTTCCTCACTATGGTGAAACTCAGTGCTGGAAAGGTAGCTCAGGTTCTTCATGTGTTTGCGGATGTGGTTCCAGTGCCTCGGGGACCGGCATGTCGTTGGTTTTTGACTGGTTGTGCTACGGAGCGTACTACTGTAGGTCTTCGGGATGACGAATCTTGGCTTGTCCAGGAAGATGGTGACCAGGGTCCGCGAAGGGCAGTGACATGTGAATTAAAGTGTTTCTTGGGTTATTCCTGATTACGATGGCGTCTCCTTCAACTAGAGAAACTGGTACGCTTCCAGGGTTGCTTCAATGTTAAGAGGAGTCTCGATTCAACTGGAGGGATGTAGAGATCGGGACGCTGCACACACCCCATAGCTTGATCATGCCTTCCGTACATTTGCTTTCTTGGAAAATTAAGGGTTTTGTGGATTTAGGTCGTAGATCTTTAGAGGGAGGGAACTTCTTCTTCTCCTTCTCGTCTCTTCAGATAGAGGCATCTCAAGATCATATAAGGGTTGCTCTATGCACCTGCTCGCTTGCCGTACTGATCGATTGAAGTCGTACACTGCTTCAAAATGTAAGAATGATTCACAAAAAAGAATATATTTTGCTATCTGCGATCAATCTCTCGTAGTGTTCTAGCTCTCCTCAGATACATGATACTGAATTCAACTTTCTCTTACAGCCATCCTCTTTGTGAATTTTCGTTTTGGCTTTATCCAAATTCCTAATTACTACCCTTTTGGGCAGTCCTTAATTTGTCGTCCAGTTGCGGACGTAGCTAGCTTGGCGCCGAGCATCTGTCTCAACACAAATCTGAGAAAAGATCAGAGTCGAGTGTATGATATTTCAAAGAAAGAATTAAAAAACAAAATTATCTTTGGCAGTATTTGGGGCCTGGTCTCATTTGGACAGTTGCGAATTACGGTCTCATTCCGTTGTGGCTGACTGGGCACCGAGCATTCCTACAAAAGCAATGTCAGTTGTGTTGGTGTGTTGGTGTTAGGCCTCGGAAATCTAGCACCAGCATATCAATGGGGCTCCGTGAACGCTTTTCACTTATGCATGAAACTTGTGGGACAGTATCTATTTTTAAGTTCTCGCAACACCGCCAAGCCTGGGCTCGATAACCCCCCACCCAACCCTAGCTGCAACCCCACTACAGCTTATTCCAACCTCATCTTGACGCACCCGTTCGCCAGCGATGAGCTCCGCGCAACCAAAATACCACCACCAGCCCTACGCGCCCTCCCCGTACAGCTACACGCCGAACCCGTCGCTATCGTCGCAGGTCTCGCTTGATGAGGAAATCAAGTTATCGACAACGGTGCAGCAGAGGGAACTGAATGAGTCACTGGCGGAGATTTTCTCGATAATTGTGACATTGGATTTTGTGGAGAAGGCATACGTGAAGGATACAATTACACAGGAGGAGTGAGTGGGCCCTGTTCTCGCTGTGGAGGAGGCTTGCGGCGGAGTGAGAATTGTGGTGGGGTTATTCCGGGAGGGGAGGATGCAAGAGGGAGAGAAGGATAGGCATGGGATCATAGGATGAGCGACAGGAAGCTGACGGCTGGGGAAGAATAGATATACGATTACATGCTCCAGGCTCTTAGGTCAATACAAGACCATCCTCAAGAACCCGGCTGTCGCATCTGCATTTGTGGACTTGGATACCTTCAAGCGGGAATATAAAGTTGATCCCTCCTCGCCTTCAGCTGCTATCCTTCCACCCCCTTCCATCCTACTAACTATTCACAACCGTAAGATTGGATACCCCACCGCCACCGAACGCCTGAAGATCGGTGTTCCCGCGACGTTCGAACAACCTGTGCACAATTCCTCTACTTCCGCTGCGCCCATCACCAGCGCAAAAGCTGCCGCCGAAGCGACGCAGCATTTTATCACCTTTATGGATGCGTTGCGCCTCAATTACAATGCGAAGGATCAACTGCACCCCTTACTGAGCGATGTGATTACCGCAGTGAATAATGTGACGACGAAGGACTTTGAGGGGAGGGGGCGGATTGTGAAATGGTTGATTGAGTTGAATAGGATGGGGGCGGGGGATGAGATTAATGAGGGGCAGAGGAGGCAGGTGAGTTCTCTACCAGGGAGGGAATGAGAGAGTGGGTAGGGTGATTGGGGATTGCGGCTAATATGTATGTGTGGTGAGGTTAGATGTTGTTTGATATTGAGAATGCGTATCATGAGTTTTATAAGACGTTGGGCTAGAGGGGTGGGTTGATGTAGGGAGATACAGGGTTATCTGGCGGGAGTAGTAGGCAGGATCGTTACCGTATGACTGAGGAAAGCAGGTCATAAGATTTATCGTATTTAGTATGGGCGTTCTAGAGGCGTTCTTGATTCTTCAAGCATGTCTTGAATTATTTAAATTCATATGTTTTACCATTCTAGCATTATCATGACTAGCATAGCTAGGCGAAAGTGCAAGGAAGGATCAGTTAATCCTGCCCATCTACCAAACCTCCCTATGATCTCTAGAGGCGAGTGAAATCTACCATCGTCATACAAGATTTTGTATAGGCAATTGCCGAAGCTTGAAGGCGAGTGCGACGGAAAAACAGGGATGTACCTCGAGTGCCACTCTATACATCTCAGGAGGAATTTCGGATCTCCATCCAGTTGCACCTTGCGTGCATTCCAGTCGGCGCGTGAACGTGCAGCAGCGGGCCGTTGTGCTAAGCAGTGTCACGAGAACAGGTATTCAGATTAGAAAAATCTGGTCATCTCCATACATAATTTTATCTGGTATTTTCATGTTGTACTCGCTGGTTCGGAAAGTATTGGAACGCTGCATAATAATATGCGCTATTCGCCTTTTAATCTCACATCTCGGAGGTCCATTTAAAGGTAAAATGGGCGACTGGGCAGTATGGAATGAGCTTAAATTGGATCAAAAACTTCGTGAATTATATAAAGAGAAGGAAAGGCTTTATGTCTTTGGTGATCCAGCATATGGCAATGCATATGTATAATGGGTGCCTATAAAGCTAAGCCAAATCGTCCACTACATCCAGTCTATCAAGCAATGAATGCTCATATGTCATCACTACGAATATCAGTCGAACATGGCTTCGCAAAAATTGGTTCTCTTTGGCAATTTGCTACACATTCCCGAAATATGCGAATTGGTTTATCCCCTATTGGTAGTTACTATATGATTGCTGTTCTATTAACTAACATACATACTTGTCTTTATGGAAGTCAAACATCACAAAAATTCAATCTTTCACCCCCGACTCTTGATATGTACCTAGCTCAAAACTAGATAGGAAATCTTGAAAGAAGTTCCTTTAGCATATTTTTAATTTCTGTAGTTTCTTCCGCCTGCTTTTTAATTTCTTCTGCCTGTGTCTTTAACTGCTGTTCCAAACCCTTCAACTGTTCCTCTCTCTCTGGTAGAACCTCTCGAGACATCTCCTTTCCCAAACTCTCTATTGCCTTAGCAAGCTTTTCTCCTGCAGAATCCATAGACTTTGCTAGAGCTTTATTACTAGCTTCAGCTTTAACGTTAATTCGACGTCGTTTATAGGTACTTTGGACTTCTTTTTTGACTTTCTTATCATCTGATTCCGAATTGGTATCCATATCGAGATCGATTACTTCTCGTTTTTGACTCAGCACTCGTAAAAGGTTGTCTTGATGGATAGTTGATTCTTTTGCTTCTTGGTCAAGCTGTGACTGTGACTTTTTGAGATCATCTGCCCGCTTTTCGAGGTCTTGTATATGTTCTTTCCATGCTCTCAAAGCTTGCTTGAGATTCTGAACAGTCCCCGATTCTTTTGCTTCTTTCTCTTCTTCAATTTCAAACTGAAGAAGCATATTTTTCATTGTAGCTTGTGGATCTCGAAGTTCTTTTCCAATTTCATCCTTCAAGAGAATTTTAATTTTCTCCCAAAACTTTCCCTTTTGTCCAGGCTGATGCTCCGCTTGGTTCTGGATACATAAACGGGCCAAATGAAGCTTTTCTTGCTCATTTAATCGAGTCCGTAAAGCTTCGGTGGATGCTGAAGATCGGCTCGATGGAGTAGCTGTTCGTGGTCGCCCACGTGGACGGTTCGGAGGAATAGGAGTCTCGGATGATTGAGAAGGGTCTTGAGAAGCCATGCTAGAGTTTTCAAGTGATAAAACAATTCTGGTGTTGAGAATAAAATTTTCTCGGATGGGGAAGTTAACCAGCAAAGTTCGGTTATTTAATCGAACTTTGCCTGCTACACCAGCCACAAACAATTCGTCGCTACAGCAACCGTGATTAATAATTACCCGAATTGCTTTAGCCGGACGTTGCAAAATCCGCCTAACGTGGAACCGGTTTATTTTTGCGGAAAAAATCCGGTCGGATTTTTGCGACAACTGCATATATGTGATGCATTTTGTGGGCCTTGATGCAATATTCAGGGCCTGGTGTGCATAAATTCTGGTGGATTTTTGGACCCAAAACCAGTTTCCGATTTGACAAAAAATCCGATTTTCACTAGAGGGTACTCAGACTACAGACCGGATAAACTGGTTTGTCCGCCGGATTCCATTTTATATGAGGACAGTCTAATCTGAATACCGCTAATGAGTTTATACCTACAAAAACCAGATAGAATTTTGTATAGAGATGGCCGGATTTTCCGGACTAGATAGAATTTTGAAATCCAGAAAATTTGGCCAGATTTTTCTAATCTGAATACTGCTATTAGCGGTATTCAGATTAGACTGTCCTCATATAAAATGGAATCCGGCGGACAAACCAGTTTATCCAGTCTGTAGTCTGAGAACCCTCTTGTGAAAATCGGATTTTTTGTCAAATCGGAAACTGGTTTTGGGTCCAAAAATCCACCAGAATTTATGCACACCAGGTCCTGAATATTGCATCAAGGCCTGCAAAATGCATCACATATATGCAGTTGTCACAAAAGTCCGACCAGATTTTTTCTGCAAAAAAACGCGAAAATAAACCGGTTTAACTGGTTTATAACATGAAAATATCAGATAAAATTTTGTATGGAGATGACCGGATTTTCCGGACTTGATAAAATTCTGAAATCCGGAAAATCTGGCCAGATTTTTCTAATCTGAATACCGCTATTGTTTGATTGTCTGTGTTCTGTATTTCACCACCTTGCGACGTACTAGTACACCACGGTCCAATAGCATATCTCTCAACCACCAGAATAGGTTTTTTATTTGCACCTTGTAGAGGGTTAAATAGAAGCATATTCTTCATATTCCACACCTTGGTTTCCTCAGAAACATTGTTTTAAAGGAAATATGACTCCACAAACTTCGCATCTTGTCGCGGCATATATTTTCGCTGCAATATTGCTGGTATTGAATTTTACTTATCACACCAGAAATAAAATTGATTGTTCTTGTACCCGGACTCTAGGCGCAAGAAGAGTCTGGGCTACTAGTAGTCTCGTGCTACCTCCAGTGCACTTTGTATGGGAATTCCATACAAATGCATGCCAAGACATCAATGAAAAAACTCATGGTGCCATTAATTGACCACAATGTCTTTTCAGTGCAAATAGAGGTATTAGCGGTATTCAGATTAGACTGTCCTCATATAAAATGGAATCCGGCGGACAAACCAGTTTATCCGGTCTGTAGTCTGAGTACCCTCTTGTGAAAATCGGATTTTTTGTCAAATCGGAAACTGGTTTTGGGTCCAAAAATCCACCAGAATTTATGCACACCAAGTCCTGAATATTGCATCAAGGCCTACAAAATGCATCATATAGATGCAGTTGTCGCAAAAATCTGACCAGATATTTTCTGCAAAAAATGCGAAAATAAACCGGTTTAACTGGTTTATAACATGAAAATACCAGATAAAATTTTGTATGGAGATGACTGGATTTTCTGGACTTGATAAAATTCTGAAATCCGGAAAATCTGGCCAGATTTTTCTAATCTGAATACCGCTATTAAAGGTGAAGAATAACCCTTTATTTACAATGCGCATACAAAATTCTATTCTGGTGGTTGAGATATATGTTGTCGCGCATGCTCAGTTTTGGTGTAAAACGTGCGTCGGGACGTGGTGCACGTCGCTTTGTGGTGAAAGACAGTATGTAACTAATCTCGTCATAGCCCATAAGGCGGCATACGAGTAATGATATTAAAGAAAAAAAATAAAATAAATTAAAAGACTATGCAATCGGTCTGCACCCCATAAAGTAGAAGCAAGAAATACATACAAAGTACGCATTTAATGCAGTAGTCTCATGCCCAGACTAGCAATGCAGCGTTACTGGCCCACATTGTTAACAATCTTGGCAAACTCGAGATTTCCCCAGAGGCAACGGCTGATTAAGTTACTCCACACTAGTTACGCGGCTGAGTGTGAGTAGCTTAATCAGACACTAAGCAAAATTTCCCTGGTTGCCCGGCGCCAAGCAGATCTGGTATGAGATACGGAGTACAACTGATGCCAAGACAGCGCCTGATCAACCTATTGAGCTTCAATACCAGAAATCTCAAATTCCCAGTTACGTTAATCATGGCTAGCTATAGCGAGGCCACAAGCTCTGCAAAATCGTCTTTAGCCTCGGCACAAAGCGATGTCACGGCTTATGTACAAGTTCTCAGCGATGCCCGTGACAAGCTCGCGGCCTACAAGGCTAGCACAGGAAACGGCAATGGCGATCATACATATAAGCTTCTTCACACGTTTCTAGAATGTCTCCCAACTGAAGGTGCCAGAATCATTGCTAGGGACATTGTTGAATGTACTACTAGTGGAGGAGTAGAAACCTTACGTGATTTCGCCCAGCACCTATTGACAGCTATACTAAAACCTAGTAAGTTCGAGTAATGATTCAAAGATCTGAACGATTGGTATCAAGAGATTGACCCAAACTC
This sequence comes from Kalaharituber pfeilii, assembly GCA_015179045.1. Classification (NCBI taxonomy): domain Eukaryota; kingdom Fungi; phylum Ascomycota; class Pezizomycetes; order Pezizales; family Pezizaceae; genus Kalaharituber; species Kalaharituber pfeilii. Next base: position 1,582,028 of record WHUZ01000005.1, read on the forward strand.
AATAGTGAAAGCACACGTAATGACCCCTCTTGCTACTCCTTCTCCCGCCTGGGTGCCGACTCAGACGTCGGATTCCTCTCCTCAAAGATGGAGAGTGTTGGTAGACACGACTAGGCATGGCTAAAAGCGGCGTGTCTTCGCCGTGATGGCAACAAATGTGTTTTAATTGGAGCTTATGATTTGGCGCAAAGCGTTAAATTACCAGAAGGCACGCTCGATGAGACGGTGATAACAGAAGCAACGGAAGCAGCACATATCATCCCTTTTGCAATGGGGAACTTCATCTCCAGCGAGGTTAGTCATAGCTTGCTGCAATGTTGTTAGTACTTCAACTAAATGGTACCAGATGCATCAGTCAGCAATTATCTGGGATGCCTTATACCGATGCTTCCCCAGTATTCGTGCAAGAATGGACTTCTCTACAGCCAAAATCAATGAGCCATATAATGCTGTCACATTGTGTAGTCGACTTCACACCTTGTTTGGACGCTTTGCACTCACTTTGGAACCAACTGTACTCCTTTACATTTTCCTTACTCAAACCTTTATCCATCTTTCTGACCTCATTAGAGCATCGAAAGCGTTTATCGCGTCAAGAGATACCGCGGTTTCCCGTCTCTTTGGAACACATTTATACCCCAAGATGCTGTAATAACGCTGACGACTTCTGACCCGGGTGTCGCGCTTCCGAGCCGCTATCTTCTCGAATTACACTCGTCCGTCGCGAAAATATTGCACCTGAGTGGGATGGGTGAATACATAGAACGTATCATGCGAGAGCAAGAAGAGCTTCGCTGTCTCAGTGGAGATGGGAGCACCAAAATTCAGAGGCTTCTGATGGCGTTATAGGATCATTTTACGAGCTGTGTTCCCCACAGGCCAAAAATCGACTGTGGCCTACTTTTCATCCTAGCTATTGCACCTGATAATCTTAGGGAGTATCTACGGATATCGGGAACGAAGCTTGAACCAGGTAGTCTGGTTCGACACTGACTAGCTAGAGATAAAGATATATATACCTAGAAAAAGCAGCCTTTGACTATTACGCATACGTTGCTGCATATAATTCTCTTCGGGCAGTCAACTCAGCAATGCGAGACTACAGCGATGCCATCTTACCCAAGATTGCTTGGAACTGTTATCTTTTAACTACAAGTACTGAATGTGTAGTCACCGCCAAAGTAGCTTTCGTGGCCTCCTTCTCTAATCTCGTTGCATCTGCCTCATCTGCCGGCATTGGTAATACCACCCCTAGACGCTCCCGCAACCCATGCACCTAGTTGGACTGCTCAATTTCATCAAATAAATCGGCCATGTTTCTGATAGTTTCAAGGGTGTAAGGGTTGTCAGCACCTAATGCGTTTTCTTCTCCAGCCATTACTCGCTCATACAATTCCAGTTGCTTGTTATATTGCCCTTGATCGTGATATACTCTTGCATATTGTACACCGTAATAAGGGTGTTTAGGCGATCTACTCCTAGTGCCTTTGCAATGTTCTCGTTGACAAAATACTACCTCCATATTGTTAACCGTACCAAGGGTGTCTGGGTGGTCACCCTCCTCTTCAGCCGATGCTCGCTCATACAGCTCCAGTGTTGACCATTACAAGAGTGTCTAGATAGTCTGCACACAATGCCTTTTCATATTTCGCCAATGCTCCCTCATGAAGCTCCAATGCCTTACTATGTTTTCTTTCATCCTGAAATATCATTGCTATATCAAAATTGTGTTTGGGTGGTCTTTGCCAAGAAACCTCTCATTTCCAGCCAACAAATCTCTTGGACCTAACCATATTGCAACACTATGCAGATAGCGTACTGTTTCCAATGCCTCCTTCTTGCAACGTTAGGGTCTTTATCCGCCTTTCTACAGCAAAAAATATGCGGTAGAATCCCCCGCTTAAAAACCCAGCCCCCACCTCACGTGTTCTGCCCACAGAAATAGCAATTGTGGATGCAATGATAAGCAAAGCCTCAATGGCTTTCTTGTTATGTCTTTCAGGCTCCGTCTCCTGTATCCATTGAGTCCACATATGCTGAAGTTGATGAATGCTAAAACTATCATTCCTATCCCTTTCTGCTTCATCATCGAGCATGAAAGAAGTGTCTGGATTGAATCTCCCAAGCTTGTGTCTGTAGTAAACTGTATTGCCTTATTGGAAATTAGTTATACATACCACTGGTTGATAATCTCAGTCTTTAATGCAGCAACTCCTCACAGATATCATTATTGTCAAGATATCCACATAATAACAATAACTCTGCAGTTTTGAGATTTTGGTTCTAGATTGCCTTAAATGACAGGCCCCATGCATCAGGGACAGATGTATCACGTTTTGTGCAGCAGAGTCTGCAGCGTTGGATTCTGTAGTACTAGAGTGTTACAGGCATTTTGGAGAAGAAAGGTGGTTTCTACGCAAGCCTCAACACCTATAGAGTTCAATTCAGAGCCAGTTGGGTTGGAATTGGAGCTACCAGCGTTGGTGTTGGAGGCTGACGAGAATGAAGCAGTCAACTGATAAAAAAGTAAAATTCGGATTGTGTTGGGAACCATGACTAGCTAGGGCATATAGGCCGTGCCCTGGCAGTCCGAGAGATCGGTGACAATGTCCGGAGGGACATGCAATGACCGATCGGACATGATCGCTGATCCCGTTGGAGTTGACTTACACGGTCGAATGTCCGTGGGGGCCATGATTTGAGCCTGAGCATACGAGGTGAGGCTGTGTGCCCTCCATACTTGGCAGACCGAACACTTAGCTATTGTGGTTCATGGTTTTGTATGCAACTTCGTGTTATGTATTTTCTATATATGTATGGCACTGGAAGCCTCGTCATGTATTAGCAAGATTATCAAGGAATTCAGTCGTATCGCATCCTGCGTTATCCCTCTATTTTCTACGGATTGTATATGTGAAGGAAAGTATATCGCTATGTTGTAAATCTCGATCCTTCACTAACCTCATAGTACAATATAGTTCTGGCAGTACTGTTGCCACTATTCCATACGCGGGTACACGCGGGTTAGAGTGTTGCAGAGAGTAGGTATTTGCTTGTGGGCAGTGGAGGAGTTATTTTGCAGAGTATAGAGGTCATACAAGTGTAGATGCTATAGACATAGCATTTTCGCTTTTCTTTCAAATTCAGATTCAGCGCAGTCAATATAGTTTTTAGTTAATTCATCACACATATCAGAGATATATTCTGTGAGGTGTTGATTGTTAAAAAGTGGTGGTGTACGTGCCAAGGTGCCTGCTCGTTACCACTCTTACTTCAATGGGACTGGTAGTACCAATAGCAGCGCGAATTCAAAATTTAAAAATATAGCCGGAGTCTGCAAAATATCGCCCAAGTCTCGGGATTACAAATCCCCTATGTAACACTCGCGGTAAAGTAGTGAATTACAAGTCCGTCAGGCCAAAAAGGCAATAAGATAGCGATGTTCTATGCGACTCATATATAGCTGTGCCGGGTCATTCGTAACAGTGATTCAGTCACCACTGGCCCGGTCTACTCAATGGAACGCTGGTTCGTGACCACATACTAGAACAATGCATGCATTGACCCTTTTGTACTACGCACAAAACTACCACCAAAATGTTGGTATGTTGGTGGCTGTTAAAATACTAGAAGATTCGAAATTGTCTAAATTATCTGTTTATTCTTTTGTTTAACTACTCAAGTATTTAAACTTGACATTTTTCCATGCCGATGGTATTTTGAATGTATTCTACATATATCATGTTCTGTTCTGTGCACTTCTCTATAGTATACAACGCCAAGCCTATCTTATTTACCTAAACTGGTAACTACTTTTCAGCCTCATTCCTCAATAATCTTTAGCTATGGAGCCCTTTACACCTGAAATTCGTCATCAATTTGAGCTATATATTCAATCTCGTACCATACCAACAGATATTGAATTGGACCTCAGAAGTTAAGAGAAATTCGAATCTTTATTTATCTATCAGAAAATGGATTACCCCCTTTCAAACTCAGCAAGCACGTACATATTGCCATAGCCCCACGGGCGGCAAGCGATCAATGATATTAAAAAAAAAAAAAGGAAAAAAAAAAAAAAGGAAAAAAGGCAAACACGTGCACGCATGTCAACCGGCAAGTGAGGTTGTTCAGCTGGTCATAAATGACTTCCAAAGCACTATTGATGGTCAAAACAACAAATCCGCGGTAGTGCAGAGGTGCAAGAAATCTTGAAAATCTTTGACAAATATGCACGGGTTGTGGATACAGCAATACAGCACAGCCCGGAGGTCACAGCCCTTGTTTGTGCAGGTGTGAGAGGAATATTGCAGGTTCGTTATGTTGGAATATCATCCTTTTATACAGCAGCTGATTGACCATTGGTAGGTTGCTTTAAATTATATGGAGGTCACAGAGAGTCTCGAGCAAGTTACCGCCACCATCATTGAAAAGGTGGCAGTATGCGATTTCTATGCCAGTGTATACACGGAATCTTCGAAAATTACTTTGTCGTCTGATGCTACAATGCAACATCTGCAAAAAAAGCTTGATTCCGCATTGCCAGAACTTTATGCTGCTGTTCTGGTTTTTCAGTGAAGGCACACCAGTATTTTGACCCTTTGGCCACTATGAGGATAAAGTAGCATATATGTTGAAGCCCTTTGCTATTGAGTTTCAGCCATTCATTGATGATATCTTTGAGAAGAAAAAGCGTGTTCGAGAGTGTGCAGATATGGCTACTATGAAAAGGATGATGGAGTACTGTGGAACTCTTGGACAGATACAAAATCTTAGTCGCATTCAATCAGCAGTGACACCATTAACTAGGCTAAATGTTTTTATTGAAAGCACTGAACTTTGTAGGATCCGAAAGCTACTACGGATGCTTTCCACACCTCAGCCTCCAAAGCGACATCAGGATGTACGGTCTAGTCGAGCTGATGGCACAGGTGCCTGGCTTCTACAACATGAGCATTTCCATCAATGGTGTAACATCATCACAGAAGATTCAAATGACCATATTTTATTCTATTATGGCACTCCTGCTACTGGGAAGACAATGAGAAGGCATCTCTGTCTCCACAAAATGGATATTGAATGTAACACTAATGCTACTTTGTATCTCTATAGTTCCATTGTAATTGATCATCTGACAGCTCACTTTCCTCAACGAGATACTATGGGCAGTGCTTATCTATATAGTGACTATCGAGATCAAGCAGCCAAACAGTACTTAATATTCTGGGCAGCCTCCTTCAGCAATATCTAATTGCGCTATCGCGAGTTCCAGGTGCAGTGATAAGCATACTTGAATCTACCCAGCAGCGGCACAAGAGAGTGGAGATTGAGGACATTTCTGAAATGCTCTCAATTACTTTACCTAAGTTTGACCGCAGCTTTGTCTGCATAGATGCTCTAGATGAGCTAGAGCCTAAAGTTCACAAAGGCCTCCTTGAAGTGCTTCGTACCGAATTCAGTACTACTAGAATTTTCCTTACAGGGAGATCCCATATCCAGCTAGCGGTCAACACATATCTAGGCCTCAATGCCCAACAGCAACATCCAATTAGCATTACAGCTGATCCAAGTGATATTAGAGCATACATTGGTCATGCAATTGCATAGGATACCAGCCCTGATGCTATGAATGAACAGCTGAAAGATGAGATCCTGAGTATGATTGTAGAAAAATCTCAAGGGATATTCCAACTTCCTGTTTCATATATCAGTATGATACTTGGCCATAGGACGATAAGCAGGTGGTGAAAGGCACTGCAAGAGCTGCCAGCAGGCCTTCTTGAGGCTCTTGCACCCATGATTGATAGAATCAAGTTGCAACCTAGTGCTGAACTGGGCATGCGAGCACTAATGTGGCTACATCTTGACTACCGATAGATGAGCTCAGCCATGCACTTGCAGTGGAGCGAGGTCATACCACCTTGGATAAAAAGAATATTCCTTAGCATTGCTTGAATGCTATCTTGGCTTAGTCATCTTGGATGAGGAGGCAATGACTGTTCAGTTTTTTTTTTTTTTTTTTTTTTTTTTTTTCACGTAACCCCGCTTGCAGCTGTTCGCCATGGCAGGGTCCCTGGACTATGGCCCGGAGACAGGCACCTGTGCAACTACCTACAAAATCATCCCCTTACAAAGCATACAACGATGACTCTTCGGTTCGTACACTATTCAGTAGAGGAATATCTCAAGAAAAATGCCAGCATATGCTTCCCTAGCAGATACGGCACTACAGCAGAGTCCTGTTTGACATACCTTTACTTTAACGAACTAGCTCGTCCTTGCACCGAGATTACTGTGTTGCAACAAATGCGAGACTATCCCTTCCTAAAATATGCAGCATGTTATTGGGGCCACTATGCACGATATGAGCAGCACAATAATTCAGTTAGACATTTTGCCTTGAGGTTACTACAGCACACAGGCAAGGAGCCCCATTGTGCTTTACAATTGTTGCATCATGAATATTTACTGGATAAATATTATTGGATCAGTAATTTCACAACAAAATTCATAGGGATACATGCTGCTGCTTGCTTTGGATTGGAGCTATACATGACCTCTTTAATGGGTGGACCTGAGGATTGGAATTTAAGAGATGAAGATGGTCACACATCGCTGTCATGGGCAGCTATCGATGGATGTGAGGTCATTATGTGACTGCTTGTTGAGCCAGAAGATGTGGATGCTGATTCAAAGGACAATAATGGCCAGACGCCATTGCGATGAGCAGCTACAAATGGACATGAGGGTGTTGTATGGCTGCTTGTTGAGCGAGAGGATGTGGATGCTGATTCAAAGAACTATAATGGCCAGACGCCATTGTCATGGGCAACTATGGAAGGACATGAGGCCGTTGTGAAGCTCCTATCGAACGCTAGGATGTAGATGTCAAATGTACCTTTTTGATGGTTCTTGAGTTTCTGTGCTTGTGTCTTGGGTAGTTACCTTGAGTGTATTTTCTGTATTTTTGCCTCGATTTATCCCATTGGAGGAGAGGACCTAAGGGATTCCGGGCAACTGAATGCTCCTATGCATATTGGATTCGTCATGGGATTTGCGGGAAGAGAGAGTCTGGGCACGAGAACAAATCAATGGGGTGATTTAAATATAATTAGTTCCGAGTTGCCATTGCTACGTTCGTACACTGCAGGAAGGTAAATGTAGCGGGATGGGATGTATTGCTGCTACCCTCAAGCTAAAGCTTCCAACCTACTCCATTTAAACCATGCCAACTATAGAGAGTTACAACGGAGAGAAGGGTTTTTTCATACGCTCTGTAATAACTAACCAATTCCATTACAAACATTCGGATTTAATATAATACATATCCTCCTCCTTAATCCAACTCCCGGTTCAACTCCCCTTTCCGCCCTCAAATCCCGTTAAATTATCACATTCTCATCCTCCACCCACAAGAACTACTTGTGCGCGTTTGCTATTATCGACGAATAGAAGTACAGTAGCACTATTGCAATTGGTGCTGGGTCTACATCTGTTTTTTACATCGGCACTCACATGATGGAAGTGTTCACGATGAAGTTCGTCATCTGTCATCATAACTGGCAATATCAAGTTCAATAAGCCATTGTGCTCTTGTCCACCTCCGCCTCTCCTATCTCCACCTATCACATCTCCCACCTCCTGAAATGATTTTTATTTTTCTTTGGACAGTTCCTCTGGTTGCCTCTCGCCTCCTTTTCCCACATAACACAGATTATTCCTTGGTGGATTGACTACTCCCATATGTTTTTACGACTTTTTCTATTGTCTTCGTTTTATCAGAGACATTAGTTTATTTTTTTATTTTTTTTCATTTCCTTATACCTTATATCAAATGTATCTTTATTGTGAGTATCAGGGGCGTTTTGCCTTCATTCTGTGCTGGGCAGGTTTCTGGCTAGTCTTGAAGATTGTTCAAGCACGTTGGTGTGCAATCCTACTTAGTGATTTTCTTCTTACATGAGGTTCTAGATAGGCTATGTCTATGAATGTGGTTAGTGGAGGAAACCTGACTCACTTGAGTTGAAATTCTGAAGCAAGAGGCGCTATCTCTTGAAAAACAATAAAAAGGTGGATACATGGGGGTAATAGATATTGGTGACTTTAGGTATCTGGAGGAGAGTCTGGGCACGAGGACAATCTGGAGGCTCAGTGCGGAGAGTGAACTGGTGCCAAAAAATTTTTTTTTGGTTCTATAAACGTTCTAAATTTTGTGCGCAATCATTATTTCCTTGTTGAGCCATGGCAGACCTATTTGCACTATGTAGAAAATGAGTGGCGAATGAAACAGGTAGGCTCAACTCTCTATTATTGGCTGTAAAACGCAGAACAACTGGGAGGAATGAATCATGTTTTAAAGGGAGGATAATAGAAAGATAGTAAAAGAAGAGCTCGAGATGAAGTGGTAACGGTGGGTTGGGACCATGATCTTCTGTAGAAGCGATGGTCACTCCTTAACTAGATCTGAATATTAAAACTCCCGTAAAATTTGTTCTAGTTGATGCAGGGTCTCGAGTATGCAAGCCAAAACGTAAGCTATGCTGTGCATACCTTGTGCCTCATGCGATATCGAGCCTACTATGGCATACATGTATGGTTCCATTGCATCCGCCGATGCAGGCACGCATATGCCAAGTTCTTTTTGCTGTTAATTGCATTTCACATCGACTATGCAGCGGTTTTCGCAGCATATGCATACGTGAAATAAGTTCGATCGTATTTAGTGTGTGAAAAACGGGTAAATTGACCTCGTTAGCAACATCTAGCCAGCGGGGAGATATTGAATTACAACAGGCATGTTAACAATGGCATAGTTTGGGATGCTGAGCAAAACGCGGCCTGCTGCCAGCCGGGGTATGATGCTGGATGTTTACCCCGAATTCTTCTCCATGCGAAGAGTGAAGAATAGCATGGGCAAACGAGCTTTTTAGGTGTAATAACAAGAGGATCCTCTCAATAGCTATAACATATGGCTCGAGAGCTACAGCATACGGCAGAACTGATTGGAAAAAGACCTTTTTTTTTTTAAAAAAAAATTATCAGTACTTGTATATCGCCTTGGGGGCTATGCCGATGAAAGTACATATCAGTGGACAATCTGATGGCGAAGAATATAGGCAGCCTTAACCTTACAAGCCAAAGGAGCACCGCGACAGCAGCATACCGCAGGCTGTACAGAGCAGGATCCATATTGGCATGATCATGATCGCAGTAAGAGGTATATAATCCACCATAGATATCAATACAGGATGACGCCGTCTGTTGAGACCCTAACTTGGTAATGCCCCCAAGGATAAAATTAAATATCAGGTGAAGTAAGTGGTCTACCCATAAAATCTACAAACTAACATCGTGGCTTGTTCTAATACAAATCGTTTAATGTTTATGAATTATCCTCAAGCTGTGGACAAAAAATAGGAAGTGGCCCAAAAGGAACCAGACATGGAAAGATAGTAAGCCTAGTTTGTGAATTATTCCTCCTGGCCCCGGTGGCCACCTACTGCCAGTCTCAATCGAACCGGATAATCGACCGGGTAATTTCGAACGATACCGCCATGTGCCCAGGTTGGCAAATGAAACCGCGTACCAGGCAATGCCTCATGCTACCCACTGGTTACTTGTTTTCAACGGCGAACATTACCTCTTGCTTTTGAATTCGTAGCCCAATTCAGTCAGGCTTCCCCCGCCGACCGTATCACAGGCCTGGTCCGTGTAGAGCCATCTGATGCTGGTTTCTAGAGCGGAACACCCCCACTTGCTTTGGAATCAACAACTCCAACAAAGTCAGTCTTTCCTTCACTGACCATATTATAGACCATCCGTCGTAACACCCACTGGTAGCTTGGTTTTTTTTTAGAAAGATCAGCTCCTCTGTCGCGGGATTTACTCGTTTTTATCAGGCGGTAGCACCGCCTGCATGGTTGAACAAGCGTCCGCCCAGCACCCAAACCACCGGAGTATATATTCAAAAATAAAAAAGTAATAATAAGAAATTTGGAAAAAAAAAAAAAAAAAAAAAAAAAAGGAAGAAGCTATAAGCTGCTGGTAGTGGCGAGAAAGTAGCCTTGTCCCGAGCGAATTCAAGTACGCAGAAAGCTATGAGGTAAGTACTCGCTGGTTCAAAAAGTATTGGAACGCTGCATAAATTGTACGCACTATTCGCCTTTTCGAATAGTGCATATTTTTTATGTAGCGTTCCAATACTTTCCGAACTAGCGAGTAGATTGGTATGTGTTAAGAATTAAGGAGCACATCATTCCGTCATTAAGATTCACTTCACTGTTATGACAGTTCATTGTCATATCTACTTCACTATTGTCACTGCCATTGTCATGGCAGTTCACTGTCGTACCTGCTTCACCATGACAATTTATTGACATATGCATGATTATGGCTTGTCGCCTTGATATGAAGAAAAAACAGGTTTTTGTTCAAGCTGAGAATTTCTCGTCTTTCACAGGAAGTCATCTATATATGTCATTTCTGCTCCTGTGTCTAATAGAGTAAGTGATGTGCTGAACTCAATAGGACAAAAGAGGTTATGAGCCCAGTCCTTCAGGCCATAATCTGTTTCTTACACTGCATCTACTCTTTCACACTTCGTACTCTTACAATTTACCTCTCACAAACTCGTAATTTACCTTCTACGAACTCACATTTTGCACTCTGCCTCTGCTCTTTGACGCAACTCGCACTCTACTCTTTGACATAACTCACACTCTGCTCCTTGATGTAACTCATATTTCGCACTCTGCTACAATTCATACTTCACACTGCAATCTGCCTTACGCTACCTCATGCTATTCATATTTTCGAATCCTGCTTACAAGCTTCCTTCGACCTCTTGATTAAAATGTCCAATGAATCCACTAAAGGAACTCTTGGATTCTCAACTAAGAAGAATCTATTCATCTCTGCTCATGGATCTACACCGAAACTGAATACTGAAAATTATTCTATATGGAGTCGTAATATGAGGTTTATACTGACTGGGATGTTGTGCTGGGACTTAGTAACTGGTAAGGAGCTCAAACCGATCAGATCAAATTAGACAACTTCAGCAGTACAGCAGAGGCATCCATCACCACTACTGGCTACAATAGAACTTCAGACTTCAAAAACTATACGAGAATCAGCATAGCAGCCCAGTGATAATGAAGATGAAACCTTTCAGTCAAAACTAGATGATTATGACAGAAGGTCAAAGAAAGCTCTGGTAGCGATTCTGGGATCATTATCTACACCTATTCAAGCATACGTCTCAGATATTATGGACCCAGCAAAATTGTGGACAGTTATTAAAATACAAATGAATGTGGTTAAAAATGAAACTGGATTGACATATATTCGTGAACAGTTTTATCAAGAAAAACTTAGAGAAAACAAACTACTCGAATCATACATTGCCAGAATTATGGTATACTGAGATCAACTCATAGATATGCCACAATTTTTGTTTGACGACAATGTCATTACAAAGCTGTTTGCTGGACTACCTTCCTCATATAATCTCATTCGTGAAATTATCCTTAACTTGCCAGGAAGGACTATTGATTCAGTAATAAACACTTTACACCGGCATCACAGAATTGATTTTAATTCAACAATCCCTACTACCGCAGTTACTGCTACTGAATCAACTCCTACAGTAGCTACCATTCGGTGAGGTGAACAAGGAGGAGGATATCACTCTGATCGGCGTGGATTGCATTATCCGAGATCGAATAAGCATATGCATCATCCAGGATCGAATCAATATATAGGTCCTATCACCGAATGGGAAACACCCAACTCTACCAAAGATCTCCAATGTTTCTTAGGATTCGCGAACTTCTATTGAAGGTTCATTCACCAGTACTCAGCAATTTGCCAACCCTTCTTCAACCTTCTGAAGAAAGGAACCGAGTTCAAATGGAATGAAGAATGCAACTGAGTATTCGAAAAGCTGAAGGAAGCCTTTACCTCTGCTCCAGTCTTAAGGCACTTCGAACCCGAACTAGAGACAATCCTAGAAACTGATGCCTCGGACCACACTACATCTGGTATCCTGTTGCAAAGATTCCTCGGCCAAAATGGCAAACTAATCCTCCACCCCATCACATTCATGAGCAAAAAGATATCCCCTGCCAAAAGTAACTATGGCATCGGAGACAAAGAGCTACTGGCAATAGTCCAAGCAGTCAATGAATGGCACATATAGCTGCATGCCCTACCACAGCCATTCACAATCATTACCGACCATCACAACCTAGAGACATTCAAATCAAAGTCCCTGCTAAACCGCCGCCAAGCACGATGGGCTGGGGAACTGGCTTAATATGACTTCAAGATCATATTCCGATATGGGGAAAAGAATGGGAAAGCTGACGCACTGACAAGACGATCTGGAGATCTCCCTAAAGAGGGGGCAAGTAGCTACGAAGCCGAGATTCGGACCCTGACCCAAACTGACCCTCTAGCTCAAGACATACGAAAGGCACTAGGAAAGTAAGAAAAACGACACTCCAAGGTCCCACTGGGAGAATGTGACTTCAAGAAGGGCATTCTGTACATCTACGGACTGATATACGTCCCTGACGACCTCGAACTGCAAACTAAGATTATCCGCATCTGCCACGACCACCCCACAGCAGGACACCTAGGACAAGCCTCAACATACAAGATCCTATCACGCAACTATTACTGGCCCAGCATGCGCAAAACCATAGCTCGCTATATCCAAAACTACGATACCTGTACTCACATCAAACCTACATCAAACCTATTCACCATGTTGATTACTAACACTCAGATTATATATCCGACTACCACGTCCAAGAACCCCCCCACGTACTGCATCAACAAATACCATAATTCGGATTCGCTCCACCAGCCAAAAGAGACAGCAAGAAAATTCGAAGGAAAACAGTGCGCTTTTCGCCGCTATTGGTATTACGGACCAATTGAGCTTTGACGTCACCTGCGACGACCATTTACAACTCCAATTCCCACGGATACTCGGAAGTTTATTGTTTTTCGTTTAGAGTGGGAGAAAAATTCAATTTACCCAAGAAGCAACGTGGTGAGTCGGCTGCGGAGAAATGTCACTAGAATACTGATTTCAATGCAAGCTTTGCCTTTTTCCAGCAGGTCAAACAGCATCTCGACATCGGAATCGGCAGCGGGAAGGCCTACGGTCTATCTCGCCTTGACACATACTTCCCCACAACCTCATCCCCATTCCCCACCCGCTATAACGGCATTTCCTCCCAGCGCTCACCCTACAAATACACCATGGCCCCTTTCCTCCCACCCGAACTCATCTCAGAAATCCTTAGCTCGACCCCTCCCCTCCCCCGCAGTACCCTGCTCGCTGTCTGCAACACCAACAAGTTCCTCCGCAGCCTTGCGCTCCCGCATCTCTACCATACCATCTCCTTCACCTGGTCTGACCCGCGGCTCGACCACTTCCACCGTCCGCTGAATTATCTTCTCCGTTCTCTTGTCAACTGTCCCTCTCTAGCCAGGTACATACGTCATCTCGAGCTAGTGCGATGGAACCTAGAGGATCCAGGCGCTGGGATCACAGCGGGAGAGTCCAAGATATTCATCAAGTCCGAGGTCAAAAGATTGCGGAGGATGCTAGTGAAGGAGGGATTAGATGCCGAGTGGTGGATTGAGAAACTGAGAAAGGGGTCACTGGACGCGAGCGCCGCGGTGATATTGCTTCTTGTGGCGATTTCGAATAGGGAGGGTGCACAAGCCGGCGGTGGTCTTCGCGAGCTCAGGTTGACGCTGGACCATGTGACGCTGAGCAATGGGGGTGGGCGGACGCAGCCTGAATGTATGTGGAAGATGCTGTCGCATCTTCTTGAGCCTTCCCAGGGATCCTGCTCCCTAAGTTTATCGGACATCCAAGTGCACGGCCAAGCATTCCCGTTCCTGAAGAAGGCCGTGATAAAGGCAACCCGGTACCCGAACCCAATGCGATTGCAGGTTTATGACTGCGACCTGAAAGATTTTGCAGTCCCATTCCTTTTCCATTCTGGCCTAGAAGACCTAGAACTGTCGGCCTTAGATAAAGGCCCTCTCATTTGGGACGAGGCACTCTACACTATCCCAAACTCAGAAACCGTTAAGCATTTATCACTTACCAATGCGCACCTTCCAACCCTGAATTCATTGCTAGCCTGCACACCAAACCTATCCACACTCTGTTACACTCACCTCCGAAACATCATTATCCCCGAGCACCGGTGGGTTGATTACTTCGTTCTCGGCTCCGCACTCAGCCACGTCAAGGATACCTTGACAACGCTTACCCTCCGCACTTTCATGTTCGGCTCATTGGACCTAAGCACGATGATACTAGGGACTGAATGTGGCTTCAGGGGCGATGCTCGGGCTCTCTCGCTGTCGGGATTCACCAAGCTGCGGGACCTGACCACCAACTTGAGTCTTTTGCTGGGCCTCAATAATGAGAGCGGAATGAGTTTATCCCAGGCGCTCCCGGAGGGGCTAGAGGTTCTGAGACTTGTTGACGAGCTCCAGCCACTGGATGGGTGTTGGTGGGAGGTAGAGCAGGTTGCGAACATCGTGGGGCAGTACATGCGGGAGAGGGGCAAGGGGACGTTCGGTGGCAAGGGCAGGCTTGAGAAGGTGGTGTTTGTATCGGACTGGGAGATGTGGCAGGACCCAGATGTTCCGGCATGGTACGGCATGGACCCGTCAAAGGACATCGCGAGGGTGGCAAATGAGACGGGAGTGGTTGTGCAGTATGCATGGACATACGTGCACAATAACTGGTATTTTTCGTTTGTTGAGAAGGATGATCATGACTGGATGACACAGACAGGGACCAGTGGGTTGTGATGTATTGTTCTAGAAGCAGGAACGTGAGAACAGCCTGTTTGTCACAATACGTTATGAATTGGTCATGAAAAGGTAGAATATGGAAAGTGGATATTTCCGTTAGGCCGTGAAAACTGGAACTTTTGGGGCGATGAAGCAGAAGGCGTTTTTAATTGACTCTGTGTATCCCGTATGCTCCTGCAGTTCAGCCCTCAGACCCTCAGGTGAATGTGGTTACTCTACATGTGTGTCTTCAGGCCCGGTTCTGTCATGGTCTACCCGAAGGAGGATATTGCCGTGTTGATCAACCCGAAAGTATGCTAGTGACGATTCTGCCTGGTTAATCGATTGCTACGGCACGGTAAAGACAATGAGGTACAGGTCGGGCACGTTCGGAGGTGTAATACAACGACTGACGGCATGGTCACTAGCAGCGCATAGCAAACACCAGATGAATCCAGACAGCAGTGTTTCCAATGGGCCAGGCCAGGGTATGGCCTGGGCCGGCCTGGACCGTGAAAATCTAGGCCTGGGCCTGGCCTGATCTTTCAGGCCGGCCATGATAGCCGTCGCTTCTCAGAACTTCATGCGACGCTGACTAAGTCTGGTCACGAGACTACCCAAACTGGATCCAGAACCCCAGCGCATGAAATTTAGAACTCCACATGATGTAGGAACCTCACTTCATCGTCATCGTTCACTATGGATACCCAACTTGAACGCCAATGCAAACGCGAGATTATTGCTCTTGGATTAGTGATAATGGGGTATTTTCAAGCAATACTCCTAAGTGTGAAGTTTGAACTTGAACGGCATCGCAATGTGTCTACTGTAACTTCTCGTTACCGGCCTCCAATACCATATGAGCAGTATTTATAGACACTATTATCAAGTGGTTGGAGTGATATTGAATGTATCGAATATCTCCGATTCACACAAGCTGAGATAGCAGAACTGATTGTACACTTGGGACTTGAGAATTTTGTTTGATAAGCATCTAAAATCCAGATATGTTGCGACTGGAGAAAAGGCTCTATGCATGTTGCTATATCGTCTAGCATCACCTACACGGTACAAAGATATGATGCAGGTAAGCCCCCTGTGACAGCTGTGCCATTGCTCATAAAGACTCAAAGCAGATTCATATAGATTTTTGGATGCTCTCGAAGTTATATATCTACAGTTATCAATAGCTTAGTTAGCTACCTTTTTGAACGATATCATGGCAAACTCCTTTGAGACTCAGAGCGGTTGACGGTTGCACAACTTCGGCGCTATGAGGCAGCTATTGAATTAGGAACTCGGGGGATAGCGGCTCAAGGTATACATGGGATCTGGGGATTTATTGATGGGACTGTTCGACTAATAGCACGTCCATCTATAGATCAGCGGGATTATTATTCAGGGCATAAAGGATACTATGGTATTAAGTACCAGGCTATTGTGACACCAGATGGGCTCATTAGTAGCCTATATGGACCTTCTCCGGGACCTGATGGTGACTGGAAGTTGTGGAAAGAGAGTGGCATTGAGGCAAAACTCCGAGAACTTTTTGCAGATTCACCTGAGATGTTACACCTCTATAGTGATCCTGCATATACATTAAGTTATGGTATCATGAGCCCCTACAAGGGACACCTTTCGGCGGATCAAACAGCATTTAATACACAAATGTCAAGTGCTCGAATTACAGTTGAATGGGGTTTGGTCGTATACTCAGTCAATTCAGCTATGGAGAAAAAAGATCACAACAAATCGGCCTATCCCCAGTAGGATCATACTACGCAGTTACTGTCCTACTCACTAACTGTCAAACATGCCTCCGCCAAAAAAACCAGATCAGTGAGCGATTTAAAAATGTTGTATACCCCCCTCCACTATGTACATATCTTGCGTGATGGGACTCCCTACAACTTCACTTGCTCTGTTGATCTCTTCGCATCTCAGTTAGTATCTTTGAGATTTCTGACTATATGGCTTTCATCTGATTTATTTCTTGCTTGAGGAATGCCAATCGAGCGTCGGAGGGGGTTAGAGGATTCGGAATAGCAGCTGGAGGATTCAGAACAGGAGCTGAACGATTCGGAAGAGGAGCCGGAGAAGGCGGAAGAGGAACTGGAGAAGGCGGAAGAGGAGCTGAAGGATTTGGAGGTAATACAGTTGTTTTTGGGACTGATGTAATACTCGCGCGAAATAGGTCGAGTGTTTCTTTCATCATTGATTGAACTGAGTCAAAAAAAGGCGGTTGTCTTAACAGATTCTGATTCATCTGCCTCCATTTGCTGCCCTCGTGCCCAACCTTGACCAATTCTCCGTCTCTTATCTCTCTTTACTGCGGTAGATGATGTTGCCTGAAATGACTCCGTAAGATCCATAACTTGGCGTACAACTTCCTGATAAGTATGCTTCTGTGAGAGAGGCTTTGACAGATTGTCTCTCCTAATAGAAGCTATTTCTTTCTCCAATTTCACCTGTGCCTTATTTCCAAGCTTTCGTTGCTTCACCTCTGTACGGCGTTCAACTAGCTCAATCCAGGCATCAATTGCCTGATCGAGATCTGTAGATGCAGGAATAGCGACGCCAGATAGTGATTCTCGAGCCGTAAGTTCTGCCTTTCGCTCTATTATAAAGCTGTTGACCTTTTTTTTGATTGCATCCTCCGAGGGAGGCGGGGATGAGCCTCTTTTATAGAGAGCTCAGGAGCTTAACGGAAGCAGAAGAACATTTTAACTGCATGAAAACCTTCCAACAGAATAGTCAAGAACATACGGGGCAGCAATCGGGATGCGAGCGGCTGCTGTGCGTAAGGAGAGGACCGAGGCTGGCGGTTCGGGTTGGTGCGTCAGGAATTCCCCACCCCGGGGCGGGAGTTCGAGTACTTATTCTTCTTCTTCTTGTTCTTGCCATTACCAGATTTCTTGCCAGACGATTTAGCGACCATCGCATTACCCGTAGGGTTTTCGGTGGCTGAGTTTTGGAGGGCGGCGCGAACATCAGCGTAAGTGAGTTGTGACCGAGAAGTGAGAGTATCCTTGAGAGTAGGGGACGGGGATTGGTTCATCACAGTAGCCTCCCTTCTAAAGGGAGAGCTCCAGCGATCCTCAGGGTCGGGGATAATTACTGGGTCTTCATAGGTGCCATCATTTTGGTAGAGATCACAGTCGGGTTTAGCGAGGTAGGAGTTATGAAAACGCCGGATCAACAAGGGGGTGTTAGCACACAACTCGGCAGGTTCCCAGGTGGGATGGTCGTACATAACCGATCCAGCGGACAAGGTATTCTAGTTTGGACCTTCTGTTGTTCCGACATCGCACTGTTGAATTTTGTGATATCGCAATTTTGAAACAATTTTGGCTGAATATACCACATTAACTTAATAAAAAGAATGGCTGCCTAACGGTATTTAACTTTTCCGGTTTTTGCGTGACGTACTAAGATTGTTTTCTTTTTTGCCTCCACAGTTGGTAATGGTGTTAACTTTCCAAAAATTAAGATTTGTAGGATCGCAAGTTAAACAACAGGATCCTGATAGTTAGACTCCTCCTTTACTCGCTTCACATGGCTGGCAAAAGCAGGATAATGGTCGCCGCTGTCCGCTTTCGAGAGAAATTCCTCATGAAGAATATCTAATCCAAGAGTGATAAATTCTGGCAACTCAGTAAAAGGAAATGGGACTCCTAGTGAATGCACTGTTGGACTTTCTAGAATGTCATCACTGCTGCCCTCATTTTCTTCAATACCAAATTCTTCCATTGGAAATCCTGTTTCATCAACTCTATGCCATGCTCCACCGTTAGACGTGGGAGGAGATTTTCTCTTGGATCTGGAACCTTCCTAGTCTTTTATAGTCAAGCTTTCCAGAGGACTGCGTGGTACGTAGGTTTCGTTGGAGCAGCCAGACCTCATCGCCGACATCATACCTTGGTACGGGTAGGCAATGCCAGTCAGAGTTTTCGACCTGTATCGCTTGTGCCCACTTGATCTCGGTTTGCAGATACTCCTCGAAGGCCCATAGGCAATCAGCATATTCTCGAAGGATTGGAAGGCTGGGTAGTTTAGCGTTGGGCTTAGGGAGCAGAGTATAGCGTGGGTGGTAACCGTAGTTGGCGAAAAATGGTAGAGGACAGGGCATTGTTATATGCGAATTCAGCCAGGGTGAGAAGTTCAGACCAGTTGTCTTGCTGGTAGTTGCAGTATCCCCGCAGGTATTATTCGAGGATTGCATTGACTCGTTCTGTCTGCCTGTCGGTCTTGGGGTGAAAAGCTGGTCGAGAGTTTTTGTTGTATTCCAAGAAGCTTGCAGAGGGTTCTAGAGAATTCGGAGGTGAACTGGGTTCCCCTATCGGAGACAATGGATTCTGGCAATCCATGCAATCTGAAGATGTGGTCGAAGAAGAGTTGGGCCGTATCCTTAGAGTTAACGTCAGACCGGGTAGGGATGTAATGGGCCATTTTCGTGAGGTGGTCTACCATGACAAGGATGGCATCTTTCCCAGTAATCCGGTGATGAAGTCCATGGATAGAGAGTTTCATCTTCATTAGGGTATTTCCAGGGGTTTTGAGAGGAGAGTCCTCACAGTCCGACCGTTCCCAAACCCTAGGAACTCGAGCCCTGACCCGAACCCTGCCCGTTCATTACATAATTATAATTATACTTGCAGGTGCAGCTATTTCATGGAAAAGCCAAAGGTAATCTACTGTAGCCCTTTCGTTGACTGAAGCAGAATATATGGCAGTGACAGAGGCATGCAAGGAATCAATTTTGTTACAACGTCTGATAAAAGAACTTCAGCTTCCTAAATTCAATGTCAACTTCAGCAAAGTCATTAATGTTGACAACAGCAGTGCATTCAGGCCTCGCATACAATCCTACATTGCATCGCAGAACTAAGCATATTAATATATGCTATCATTTTATCCACGAATGTGTGGCAGAAAATAAGGTTATAATATGAATAGGATTGCGGGAAAAGAAAATTCAGCAGATGTTTTTACAAAAGCTCTCCATTTTGCTTTATTTGAGAAATTTATACGGTCTAAATTTGTTTGTATAGCATATTTTCTGAAATCATTGAATTTTCTGGGATATTGTTCATATACTGAAAATTTGAAAAAGTTTCAGTGTGAGGGAGTGTTAAGAATTAAGCTTCACTATGCAGCACATCATTCTATCATTAAGATCCACTTCACTGTTACGACAGTTTATTGTCATATCTACTTCACTATTGTCACTGTCATTGTTACGACAATTTACTGTCATACCTACTTCACCATGACAATTTATAGCTTGCCGTCATGATGTGAAGAAAAAACAGGTTTTTTTTTCAAGCTGAGAATTTCTCGTCTTTCATAGGAAGTCGTCTATATATGTCGCTTCTGCTCCTGTATCTAATACAATAAGCAATGTGCCGAACCAATAGGACAAACGAGTATGTACATGTTTAATGGTATCACGTGACTTGACTTTAAGGTCCTAGCGCTTTGGGACAAAAGACACGATACGGGTAAATTCTACAAGCCAAAATCAAATGAAATAAACATTGATATTACGCTCCGCACGCGGTAAGATACAAACAGCAAGCATGAATATAAAGATACATATGAAGAGGAAATAAAGCAGCTTTCGGGGTTGACAACAGACTAGGATACAGTGAAAACAAATGTTGGGTATAGCCCCTCCTCCTCCCTTCCTCCTTCCCCTCCTTCTCCCCTCCCCTTAGAAGTAACAAATCCCAGGGCGCGAAGCAGGCTGTTCTCATATCGTAGCGCCATAAAATAACACGTAATCTAACCATTACTTACTACCTGCTAACTCTAATTTACAAAAGAAAGAAAGTAATAAAGTGAAATAAAAAAGAGAAGGAACCAAGCTCACAGCTTAAACACCTCCCCCTCTACCCATCATACTCCATATCCTTCTTCGCATCCCCGACCAAGAACTGGTACCTCCACACCATCGGCGCGACCATCGCCGCATGCCACAGCGCATGCACATCCAGCGCGTCCGCTATCGGTGGGAAATCCAGCAGGCCCAGACTCATAGCCATGGCGACCCACATACCGATCAACTCTGATATCGCGGCCCACAGCTGCTGCAGGCGCCGGTAGTGCTGCATGGAGAAGTACATCCAGAGCAGATTCGTCACAGCGCCGACAGCGACGTTGGCAGCCATGTTATAGGTGTAGGACCACTGGACAAAGGCGAGGTAGTAGATATGCGCTGCGTAGCCCGCGAAGCAAGTCAATGCTCACAGTCTCAGCGGAAGCGGTACTGAAGCAACCCATCGCCTTTGACTAGAACTTCCCCTTCACTCCCGGTGCCTGTACAGCTTTCAGACCCTCACCGGCTCCAGAACCATCCCGTACGTAACGTCCGCTTCAGCCGCGAACTAGTCCATTCTTTCCATAGTAGAAGCTGCCAGATTAGTTGATATACTCACAGGTGCTCAGATGCTTGCTGTGGGAATGCCCAACGTGGGGAAATCGCTTCTTAATGCACTGCGTCGGGTCTGTGTGTGGAGGGGGGGAAGGGAAGGCAGCCATGACCGGTACTCATCCGAAATCACGAGAATAATGGCGACGTCAGTAAAAATTAGCGAAGATCCACTGATCTATCTGATATACTCTCCAGGTAAGCAATTATGCCCTCATCCTTCACAGCGGATGTTAATGCAGTAATACGCAGGTGTATTTGTGCCGTACATTCCGAATCCGGAAACCATGTTGAAACTTGCATTGGTCGGCTATGTGAAGGGTACCGTTATGCCGCCTGTTTTGCTTGCCGAGTATCTGTTGAACCTTCACGACCCCAGTGTCTATTCCAAGTAGCCCGACTTGACTAATGATATATTGGACTTCTTGACTGCAATCACCAAGACAGGTCGTTTGATGAAGGGAGGAGAGCCAGAACTGGAGGGTTCGGCTTGCTTGGAAGGTTCATGTTGGATAATGCGGCTGAAGGGGCGTATCAGCAATGGATTGAAGCGGCAGGGAAGGGCTGTAACGGAGAAGCACAGCAGGAGAGGTTAGAAGCAAAGAAAGCCAAACGAGGCAGCGGCAGCGAATGTGAAAGAAGGTTGATTCTAAATACCAGGCAAAGACTAGTGACATACTTATAAATACTATTGTACAATTTTATGTCTGTGAAGGCTCAATTGCATTATTTCCGATTAGAAGTGAGGCACGTGTTCCGAAGCTACGGCTGCCAAGGCTGCCTGCAGCGCCAGCCCGCGTGCTCTACATATGCGGTACCTTGTCTTGTGCACCCGCTGCGCATGCAGACTGCATCCTTGCTGAGGCAGAATACCCTGGCCATTCCTCCCAATAAGTTCGCCAGCGGCGTGAACTGCTCCGTTACCAACGACTCGATGATGCTCTCCTTCTGCTATTGCTACCATAGGCCTTGTAACGGTTGGCATTAGGGTCCAGCCCCCAAGCCGGTACGGTACAGCTCCTTCACCCGGACAAGCATCTAGCAATTTGAGACCCCCTCGCCTGCACCCGGAGTTCCGTCATTCACCAGTCGGCTGAATTTCAACCATCCCGGACTCGGCTCCCATAGAACAACCGCATTGCTTCCTCTCTCCGCAGGTTTCCCAAGCATGTCTTCCGCCGTATTCTCAACTCCTCCTCGCCCGCCTCCCGGCAGTGCGGGCAGCACTCCTATGGGTCTACCGGCATCTCCATTCCATTCCGGTTCACCGTACGGATATCGTCTAATCCATCCATCGACACGGAATAGTGCCGATACCGCAATGGGCCGTCGGAGAAAGCGGATATTTGAGAGCGTCTTCCCACCATCGCCGGCTGCAGCAGCGGGCACACCGACGCCGCTTGCTACACCTATTGGGAGCTTCGTAGATACCACGGCTGCGGGGTCACAAGGTAGCGCTGGCAATGCTGGGTCTGCAGGGGTAAGAGACCAGAACTGGGATTTGACATGGCACATTGTCACGAGTTTTTTACGATTCCCTGAAGAGATTACAGCCACGAGCAGAGCCGGCAGCGGACAGTGGAAGGCACATCGAGATGCGTATATTGCTCATAAGGAAGAGGAGTTAAAGCGGTCAAAAGGGATTGAGGATGCTATTAGCGCGTTACTAAGTCTAGAGAGTGAGAGGCAAGATGTGGCAGTCGGAGTCCCGTCTGGTGGTGAGCATGGGGAGGTACCGAGCTTGATAGAGTGGTATACGTGGGAGGTTAAGAGGCATTATTTGGCGTTTGTGAAGCCAGATGTGGTGCAGGCGTTATTCGAAAGGGATGGGGTTGATGTTTGTGGACATAATGCACAAGTGGAGTTAGAGATACAGGAGAAGAGGCGGGAGAGGTTAATTGGTATTCTGGAGAGATTAAGGAACGCATGGGAAATCTATGTCGGTGTAGCAAGGAAATGGGTATTCCCCAAGCATGCAGCAGTTCCAGTTACTACCCCTAGGACTAGGAAAACTCCGGGAAGGAAACAGGCTTTATTTGCATACACACCTACAACTCAACGCAAAGCGAAAATAGCAGAAATCACAGAGCCACAAGAGGTTGAAGACAGTGATGATGATGATGACTTCAATGACGATTACGACGATGATGACCCAAGGCTAGTTAAGTTTATTAGAGCGCTGAATGCGATTGTGTCTTACTCGCTGCCCGATCCGCAGTGGAGTGAGCTAGTGTATGACGTGTTTCTGGAGTGGTGCGGGGTGATATTAAACTCGCCACCAGGGATGGCGGATGACGAGGGAGAACAGGATGAAAGGGAAGCTGGCGAGCGACAAGGGAGTATGCAAGAATCTAAGCAGAAAGATGAGGAGGATGAGAACAGACTTGGTGTGCCTCGTGGGACTTTACGACATCAATCATACACACCATCTCCGTCTCCGACGCCTCGCACTGGGATTGCGAGAACGAAGAAGCAGATCATGGCGCAGGCAGAGTTGCTATCTGCTTGGTCACATCTACAGACACTGAATCTTGGTGGCGGTGGACGTCGTGGAGAGAGGGTCTTCGCGGAAGTGATAAGCGTGCTGGTGACGAGATACATCGAGGGAATGTATGCAGGCCACTGGGCTGCGGAAGACGAGGAAGGCAACGCACGAGATGTGACCGCGGAAATTGGGACGTGGGTTGAACGGGAGGTTGGGAGTCTAGTGCGACTGGTGTTAGTTGGAGAAGGGGAGATGTCAAAGGGGCGCAAAGGGCACGGGAAAAAGGGAAATGCGAGGAAGGGTAAGAAAGGGAGGAATAATAAGAAAAAGAAGGCAAATGAGAGGGTCTTGAGTCCCCGTGCTAGCTTCAGGGCAAGTGAGTTAGGTATTGGTGGAGGTAGTGTGAGGTTGAGAGGGGGTCCGAGGATGAGTATTGATGGAGTGTTAATGGGAAGTTTGACGGGGACGCCGTCTGTGTCGAGGCGGAGTGGTCTATCTGCCATTGTGCCTGGGGAGGGAGGAATGGAGGTTGAAGGGGAGGAAGACAGCACACCACCGGGTGAGGAAGTCGAGGATGATATTGAGGATGTGGTGTTGCGGAAAGAGGATATTGAGGGGTGGAAGAAGATGGCTTTGGGGAGGTTGGGAAGATTGAGGGTGCGTGAGTTGTTCGAGATTGTGATTGATTGGCCGGATAGTTTAGGTGGAGTGATGGACTTAAGGGTAAGTCATTCCTCCCTCCTCGTTTTTTGAATTTCATTTATTGACATCGAGATATAATATAGGCATACATCACTACGCCCCAAACCCGCATGCATCTCTCCACAACCTTCACGACAGCTATCAACACCCGAATCCTCCACCCCGCCGCCTCCACCACCAACATCCTCCGTGTCTACATCTCGCTTATCCGTGCCTTCGCCGTCCTTGACCCCCGCGGTGTCCTCCTCGACCGTGTGACCCGCGGCATTCGCCGCTACCTGCGCGAGCGTGAAGATACCGTTCGTGTTATAGTCAAGGGGCTCATGGGCGGCAACACGCCTGTTGCCGGCAAGCGCGAAGACGAGGAGCAAGCGTCTGGCACAGGTCAACTTCTGAATCCCAATAATCGGGTTGAGGAAGACGATCTTTCGGACTTGGCAGAGGAGCTTATGAAAGGAAATGTTGCAGGTGGGGCAGCTGGAGGGGCGGCTGCGGCTGCTGCCGCGGTCGCTGGAGGTGGGGCGGACGATCTGGATTTTGATGACATGTCATGGGTTCCTGATCCCATTGATGCCGGGCCCGAGTACCGTCGCATCAAAGGGACCGACGTCGTCGGTTCGCTCATATCACTGTACGAAAGCAAGGAGGTGTTTGTCAAGGAGTTCCAGAACGTGCTCGCGGAGCGGTTACTAGAATGCCGCGACTATGACTGGATTGATGAAGGTGTGAAGAACTATGAGCCCGAGATTCAGACACTCGAATTGTTACGGATACGCTTCGGGGAGGCAGCACTGCAGGCGTGCGATGTGATGTTGAGGGATATTCAGGTTGGGGCAAGGACAGATGCGAACGTCCGGGCGGATGAGGGTTTTGTGAAGGCTCCGGCTACGAAGCCGACGCCGAAGAAGAGGGGCCGCAAAGCCGCGGCTGAGAAGGTGGAGAAGGTGGAGAAGGCGGAGGAGGAACCGGAGTTCCACGCGAAGATTCTGAGTCATTTGTTTTGGCCGACGGAGATGAAGGATGAGATTGTTGCCGGAGCTGGTAGTTCGGCTGCTGCGGATTGGGGTGCGGGTGGTACGTGGGGTGGCGGAGGAGGGGAGAAAAACCCTCTGTATAAGTTGCCGAAAAACATCAGCGATCTACAGAGGAGATATGAGAAGGGGTACGAGAAGTTGAACGGGAAGAGGAAGTTGGAATGGAGGGATGCGCTGGGGTATGCACACGTGGAGTTGGAGCTTGAGGATAGAATTGTAGTGGTGGAGGACGCCAAGACATGGTGTGTTGCTGTCATTGAGGCATTTGGCGAGGATGGGAGTGGGGATGGGGACAAAAGTCAGGGCAAGAGAGTGAGAAAGTCGGTTCGGGAGTTGAAGAAGGAGTTGGAGATGGATGAAGGGCTGGTAAGGAGGGCGTTGCAGTTTTGGTGCGCGAAGGGCGTGTTAAAGGAGATCAAGAGCCATGCTGGGCAGGGAGGACAGGGGAGCGAGACATATATGGTTGTCGAGAGGGTGGAGGAATTTGATGATGATGCCGAGGCTGGGAGCGGGGGCGTGGAGATGGAAGGGCAACAGGAGGCCTCCGATACAAAAGCCGGTGGTGTTGAAGGTGGGGATGGTGATGGCGCTGGTGATGGTGGTAGTGGTAGTGGTGGTGGAGAGGACCCTGACCCTCCGCTTTCTGCCGAGAAACAAGTATACGCGCAATTCATTGTTGGCATGCTCACGAATGCGCCCGGTCCGATGGTGCTGGATAGGATTATGATGATGCTGGGGATGCTAGTGCCGGGTGGGGTCAGATGTGGTAGGGAGGAGATGGGGGAGTTGTTGGAGAGGCTGGGGAGGGAGGGGCGAGTGGAGAGGGTCAGCGGTGGGGGTGGGGGGGGAGAGGAAGGGTGGAGGGTGAAGAAGTGATGATGATTAATTTATGTAATGGACTTTGACGGTGCGCAAGGAGGAGTTCGATGGTTAGAGGTTGTAATAGGAGGGTGGGATGTGTATTATAGTAATCCTTGATTTTTCCAATGAGAAGAGGGAATTGACTTAATCCAGACTGTATTTTTTTTTCTTTTTTTGGTTTTATAATTATGCCATTACTCGTATACCCCCTATGGGCTACGAAGAGGATACATACAAACGGGAATAAAGCCAAAGTGTAAATCGGATGGCACACCACAAAAATCAATATTTGAATGCAGACTGTATGAAAAAAAAAAAACTGTTCTGTCCTGTCTAGAGCTTAGAAATGGTTTAAGTTGCAATAAGTTGGAAGTTTTATAGTTGAGGATAACACGTACCTGTACGTACGCATCCCATTCCATCCCACTCCTATCGTCCTCACTACATATTTATTTTTACCCTAGCATACGATAGCCCTGGCTGCCCGGAAGTAACTCTATTTCAATCGCCTATTATCTCCCACGATTCAAAGCTCATATGCCAGGAGCTTGCAGTGACTGACCGGGACACGATAAATACTATATATTTAAAACCGAGGCCCAAAATAACTAAATAAAAAATAAAAAGTACATAAAAATAAATAAAAAGAGAAAAGAGAAAATAAAAGATCCATGAATGTGCTCAAGATAACTATGTAAGAAAATACAGGCGGACCTGGGAGAAAGTTAGTTTTTGATTGTAGAGGAAAAATTCAGGAATGACAAAAAGGTACATGGATGAAAAATAGCTTGGGGGCCCGCTGGGGTAATGATAGAGGGTTATCATACATTCAGTGAGGAGCAGCGTTATACCGTTCATTTAGTAGCTTTACAATGGCGGAGTGTTCATATTCAGCTGCCCATGACAACGGCGTCCAGCCATGATTATCGTTTGGGTCAGAATCCACATTGTCCCGTCAGCTATTCAATCAATAGCATCAGGGTTCATGGCCTTTCCAATTGCGTGATTAGCATATGCTCTCACACCATCTGCGTTGGCCATAACTTCAAATCACTTGTTCCTGTTGAGTATCGGGGCCTAGATAATTTCTTGACATCAAGCTGTATATGAGGTTTCCCAGTCAAGAATGTCTGAGTAGTGCTGAATTCAGTGCGAAGCACTTTAGGAAGGACTCTTCGAATCTTAGGAGGCTCTACTTCGTCTAGAGCATCTATGCAGACGAATCTTCGGTCAAACCTGGATAAGGTAATCCTAAACATATTAAAAATATCCAGAATCACCACTCCTTTGTGATGCTGTTGGATAGATTCTAGTATGTACACGGCAGCATGCTATAGCGGATGAGTGAAATCTGATGCGTAGGTGATGAACTTGGTTCTTCTTTTGCTGATGAAGTTGCCTTATCGGTCAACCCATCGGTCAGGGCATGTATCGCATTCTGAGTCAGAATCTCGGATGCTGAAGAACCACACTATGTATATGATAAAAAATAGTTGGATGCCAAAAGTTTGTCACCGCAAGGCCAAAACAGATACGGTAAGTACGTAATTCTTACCCTTCTGGGCAAGGGTTCTGAGGGTGGTGCGGTGGTCTGGTTGGCGGTGAGGTGCCGCTCTTTTTGTACATGAAGAATTAATTGTTCTTTAACCCCAATGTCCCGCAACTCCTCCAGACTCTCGGCCCATAATTAAACCCCACTGCAGATCTAAACTATTTCTCAACTCATAGTGGACTCCAAGTGCGGACACCTACAAAAAACATATTCTAAATCCGATATACCTGCCATTGACTGCACTTTCATTAATTCACTTACTTCCGCAAATGGATCCCTTTACCCTTTCAACTGGGGTTGCTGGTTTCCTTGCTTTATGCATAGCAATTGAGCTTGCGAAGATCCTTACAGATTACACAAGCCAGGTCAAGTCTGCCCCACCGGATGCTCAAGGCTTACTCACTGAGATTAATGCACTGAATGACACCCTCAAGCACCTAATTACCTTTCTGAGGGAGGATTATGTCCTTGGGAATATTCATAAAACCTCTAGTACCTATCGAACTTGTCCTATGACAATGGGTATGCATACATACAGTGTACTTAATCTCGATCCCATTGAAGCAAAAGTTTGACAACACTGCTCTAGGGCCCGCTCATCATCCGGTCAGCCCGGGAGTGAGTGTGGGGGATTGACTCCCACATAGCCACCATGTCGGTATGCATAACAAATGGCCATTCACAGTGCGCAAGAAAAAGCTTTACAATTAAATTCCCCAAATCCGGTCCAAAAGGTGTATAACTAACATGATCTAGCTGAGGACGCATGCATACCTTTGAAATGTGTTCAATTAACCTATCGAATCATCAACGTTGAACTAAAGTTAATACATGTCTGCGTAAAGACATATATACCGATGTATAGGTCTTCTTTATCAATAATAAAAAAAAGATGCTCTGATAGATCATAACTTATTATGATTCTGTTAGACAAAGAATATAACAAGTCAACAATAAATAACAAGATATAATGCAAATATGCCTCCCATCACTCTCTCCTTTTTCCCCCACCTTCTTAGACACACATACAGAATCAAGCAAAAAATATCCTTCGAGTAGGACTGACCTGAATATCCATCAAGACGCCAAATGCAATATAGGGATCGGAACGATCGGAAATAGAAAAAATAGAGAAAATAATAGAGAACTAAATGACCAAAAATGCTCCAAAACTGAGAAATGACAAGACGGTGTAGGGGCAAGAACAGAGCTATATGTGAGCTCCCTCCCTCAACATTCAAACAATACAGGGATTCTTAGTCGGAATTATTGTTTTGCAAATGAGGATGACATCCCGCCGGTCCTCGCCTCCGCCAGTGCAGTCCCATAAGGTACTTTCCCCTTCTCTCGAATCTTGTCAACCTCCCTCTGGTATGCCTCCTCGTAGAGGTTCTCATCTGTTCCTGTTGGTGACTCGCTTACGACACATCCATCCTCGTTGTCACCGTTCCCTCCAACCCCGATCGACAAGAAAGGTACAGGCGCTTTCAATGGCGAAAGAGATTGCCCCTGCTTATGCTCCTTGTCGCCACCGTCCGATCCCTCCCCATCTTCGAGCGCAACAGCTGAATCCATCCTCTTCGGCGGCGCAACCACAACTAGTATCGTATCCCTGCTCTGATCCACCACCGGTTCCGGATGCACCCCTTCTGCTGACAAGTGTTGCCCTGGAGGTCCCCTCTGCTCCCCATCCAAACTCTTCGACCTTTTCAATGGATGTTCCGCAAGGGGTGGGACTGCCTCACTCCGTCCCGCGGATGGATACATCTTTCTTTGCGCCCTTTTCTTTGCCGTAAGGCGCTTTAGTTTATTTAGTGCTTTTACCTGCCATGTTTTCGCGAATACGTTAGCCATTTTGGTAACCTGGGCATGGAGATAAATTGCAGAGCGACGTACGATAGTCATGACATGACGGATGCTTTTGGTTATGGCATGGTTGACTTCTTCTTCAGTTGGGATTAGGATCTCAGTCGTGTTTTCTTCGTAAGATAGGAGCATATCGGTGCCATGCCGAGTCACCCAAGGGTGCACCTGTGAGGATACACAAACGCGGTGAATATGATGTGAATTGAATGGCAAGCCAAGAGCATATTACTTACTCTCAGCTGACACATTTTTATTCTGGTCTTAGGATTCTTGTCCAGGAGACAAAGAATAAGATCTTTGAGATCTGGGTTGTTAGTTGGAATCTCAGGTCTGAGGTGAGATGGTTAGAGCGATCATGACATAAAAGCCTGGGTAAAAAGGTATTGAAGATACATACGTATCATTCTTGATAGCGTTATACAACTCCAAGACCCCAGAATGGTTGAAAGGTAAACAACCAAAGCAAAGGCAGTACAGGGTAGCACCCATAGACCATATATCCGCTGCCTCACCACTGACATCTCCGTGCCCCACTTTGCATAATTCTGGCGGGATAAAAGCAGGGCTTCCCGCAGATTTGGCCGTAAACATTTCAGTTCCTTTTTTAAACATCTCACTGACGCCAAAGTCGACAATTTTCAGGCAGTCATCTTCTGTAAGCAGCAGATTGTCTGGTTTGATGTCTCTATGGATGATACCCTGAGAGTGCACTGTACTGGGGGTTAGTAGCTGGGCTGGGATTTATGCGAAGGATTAGGAACCGACAATACTCAATCCCCAAAATCATATCTCGAAACCACAATCGGCATTGCTCTTCCGGGTATGGATCTGCTTTCTCTCCCAACCCCATCTTCATCACAACACCCTTCGAACACATTTCCATTACCATATAGAGCGAATCTCCATCTGGGTCATCCAGGACCTCGTACAACTTGATGATATTCTCATGATCCAGCTTCTTCATGATCGCAATTTCCTCCCGAATAAGGTACAGGGGCTTGCCATTTGACTCGTCCTCGTGAACCTGTGATGCGGAACGCCGATGGGTGACCAGAGGGTAGGTTAGGCGGCTACGTGCCATGTGGGGCCGGCGGAGGATGTTAGATTGGGATCGTTTTCGGAGACGGGATTTAGAGAATTCCTTGATTGCCTGGGGTGGAGCTAAAGCTTAGAATCATAATCCTAGGTGCCGGGGAGGGTGAGGTACATATGTTTGTCCTGTTTGGTCCACGGCGAGGTGGACGGCACCGAATGAACCACGGCCAATTTCCTGCTTGATTGTGTACCTGCATTCGATATATTAGCATTCCCCACTGAGCCAAGTAGGCCGACTTCGTAGAAAGAATGGGCAACGCAGGATGCAACATACTGATTAAGCCGCATTCCCTGTCCTGAATCTTCATCGCCGTACTGGACACACGCATCCAATGTCTCTTTCACCTCCCTTGGTCCCAAAGATTGCGTTCGCGTGTGATGGCGTAGAGGTGAGTGGTAGCCATCGGGGATGGTTGACCTAGGACTGGTTTCGCCGCAAGAGGGCATTGTGGCCGGGAACGTCTTGCTTCGGACACCCGCGGAATGCAGGTGCGGTGGGGTAGTGCCGTCCATCGTGGTGAGGAGTGGGGGGGTGAGAGCTCAAGAAAGCTGTAAGCGGTGGTCGAGCCCCTGGGGGGGGGGGGGAATATATAATCGGGTGGGATGATGGAGGGGATGAGGAGATGGAGGGGAGGAGATGGAGGGGATGAGGGGATGAGGGGATGGGTGCGGTTGTGAACTCGTCCTGCGCACATGCTGCTGCCCCGCGTGTTGGGGGCTGATAGGCGGCACGGGCCGTGAGCTCTGTGCCGCAGCGTAGGCGAGCGCCAAGCCCTTCGCACGCCAGGGTTCCTGCTTTGGGGATCATGCGGTATGATGCGATTTCCTAATCAAGTAATTGTTGCTCGGACGGAACCAGAGGGCCAGAATGTTCCATCCCAAGTACTACCATCTCTTAAAACTCTGAACAAGGCAAAGCGACCATTCCACCCATTCTACAACAAGCTGCCCCAATGCCTATCCTCACCAATGCAGCAGCGTAGCCCACCCCTGTGAAGTCATATTACCTATGAGCAATGCATAAGAGCTCATATAGGCTAAAAAAAGATATAAAGAGAAGCAAGAAAGAAAGACAACCTTAAGGCAAGACAAATATGGAAATCCGGGCAATCATCTTAAATCCCCTACTGGAGATATGTATGGGCTCCGCACCCAAGACATGTATGCCTCCTGTTCTCAAGAACAAAGTCGATAAACATTCGAGACAAAGAATTGCCCCTTGAAGTTCACGAAACAGGATTTAATCACCTTGCCAAGGCATGACTTCTGATGCCCTAAACACACGAGTACTCTACATAAAACGTATATCATCTGCTGGATTGGACGCCTGTACAGGCACATCCTCTTTAGTGCTATCCAAACTCCCCTTCAATGCCATTTGTCCGTGAAATCATCCAACTCAGTATTACCCTCATCACCAATGTCGACCCCACTCTTCCAACCATTCTCCTTGTCCTTCACAGAATCGCTGGGACCGGGCCTATGCTTAAAAGATCCCCCTGTGACCTACCCAGCTTCATGGTGATAGGATTATTGTAACCTCCATCACTTTAATTGAGATTCTTTTTCCCAGGACGACTCGGAGTGTGCACGGAAACTAGGAATTGAACACTCAGGGCCTTAATATTATATCCCCGTTCATACTGTGGACCTCCCATGAACCAGAAACTGCTGCCGTATATTGATACTCTGATGAGAACCTGCGTTCTTTGCCCGATGCTCATAGACTCCACCCCCCGGAACTGGTCGCCCTGGTAACTTCATTCATACCTTTCTCTCGGCGTAGAGAGATGTTTAGCAACATCCCCGTAAGTTTTCCCCGTATTGTATTAGTAAACTTAGCGGGAATCTCTGCAAATGAGAGGTTTAGCACCCACTCCCCGATAATATCTCCGTTCATATCCCCGTACCAACAACGCAACAAATCCAGCTGCCATACCATGCAAATGCACCTACGGCATTTCGCAGCTGCACGGGCAGCAGGTGCAGCTTGTACTACTCTCTTCCAAGTACTTTCTACAGTCGCAGTGGCTAATAATACAAGGCAGGGGAAACAATTTGGGCGAGCTAAGAGTTTGAGGCCAGCATCGCCAGTACCCCAAGTTGAATTTGCACTGGATACTTGGGCTGATGATCAATGCATAGAGTACTTTCGGTTACACAAAAGATTCGAGAGATTCTACCATATCTCCGATTGGATAGGACTAGATACCCGAGCAGGTGCAAGCCCTCTCCGGAAACCGCATTTTGTCTACTTCTTTAGCGATTATCTTCACCTCATCGATACAAAGAGAATTTACATTTATTTGGAAGAGGAAAGACCTGGCAATCCAGTATCTTCAACAGCATTATTGAATATCTAGCTGGACATATCAACAACTCTCAACCTATGCTGAAAATATACAGCGGACTAGAGGAGTTGATAGTGTATGGGGGTTTATTAATGGCACACTGAAGGTGATATGCCGACCAGTAGCAAATCAGGAGTTCTGGTATTCAGGATATAAAAGAAGACATTCATTAAAGTTTCAAGCTATTATGACACCTGATGGAATTATCTCACATTTTGCAGGCCCATTTAAGGGCAAACCAGGAGACTATGCAGCATGGCAAGATTCAGGTGTCTGTGAGATTTTACGAGATCTATATTCCTTGTGTCAAAATAGAGGAACGAGGAAGCAACTGTACCTCTATGGAGACCCTGCTTATGCAATAGGATATGGTGTTATGGGGGGGGTACAAAGCATTACCAGGTCAAGAGCTGCCACCGGTACTAAGCTTTCAATGCTCATATATCCTCTCTACGAATAAGTGTGGAGCATAGCTTTAGAAAAGTCAATTCATTATGGAAGTTTTTGGACTACACCAGGGGCTAAAAAATTGGACTTTCACCAATTGGACGTTACTATGTTGTAGCTATCCTTCTAACCAATATACATACATGCTTAAGAGGCAATCAAGTTCAAGAAAGATTTAATTGTGATCTCCCCAACACTCAACACCTATTTAAGACTCTAGATTGGAGTGGGCAACCGTGACATTATCAGACCCGGATGATGGAGGTGAGAAGTTTGACTGAAGAATTCCTAAAATTACTCGGATATCTTTTCTTTGCTCATCAAGCTGATTTTCCAATTTCTCAATTCGCTTCTCTATAGTGGATTCAGATGTAGAGGTACCACTAGCAGTTGTACTTAATTTGTCTGCGAGATACCGGATTGAGTTAGACATTTCTTTTCCCACCTTCTTAATTTCTTTTCTCATCCGTTTTGATTCTTTAAACTCTTTTTCAATCTGCTTGTTTTTAGTCTGACACAGATCTCGAAGCCTTTTGATAGCTCTTTTATCATCCTTGTCTCCTTCTTTAACTGGCTTGGAGTCAGAGCTATCAGAGGAAATAGAAATTGGACGTTTGTGTTGAAGCGGCAGTAGGAGGTTTTGGCGATGTATTTTTGCTTCCTTTACTTCTCGTGCTGCGGCTGTTTCGTTTTCAGCTTTTTGTCGTTTTTGTACTTGTTCAATTACTGCCTCATGCTCTTGCCATCGTCGCAGAGATTGCTTCAAGTCTGTATCTTGTTGTACTGTGCTAGACTCTTTTCCTTCTCGTCGATCATCAATCTCAATTTGCTCCACCATTCTTGTTATTGCTTGCTGGGGATCTTTAAGTTCTTTTCCAGTTCTATCTAATGAAAGAAGCTTGACGTTTTGCCAAAACTTCGTTTTAATTTGGAGGATGTTCGTCTTGATATTTCAAGCACAAGCACACGAGGATTAGCCGGTCCTCCTCAGTGAGGCGGGTTCGACTGGTCGAACTAGAGGGATTTGGGGTTGCTGAGGTGGACTCAGCTTGTGGAGTCCCTTCTTCTAGTCTTTCTGAGCTTGGGACCCCTATTCGAGAGGTGTCAGATGCTGAAGGGGTTGCTCTTGGACGTCTTGGAGGAATGGTGATTGTGTAAATAAAGGTTACGGGGAAAATGGTGCCGCTAGTATCTATGAAGGTAGATTAAGACGGAAATTTGGAGGGTAGTTTTTCACGATAGGTATTGATCCTATACACAGTTTGAAGGCAATCTGACTTGATTAAACGATTGCGGGCATTGCTCAAAGATGTGCAGTTTTCTCCGTAAAGAAGGGGATTTTTTCAAAGTTCTCCGAGGTTCATGTCAATGGAGCCACCGTTGTCACGGCAACGATGTGGCACGGCACTATGGGGGAAGTTTGCTAATGCGTTCCTGCCATACTGTATTTAGTACTACCCGCTTACTCTCCATGATCTCCTCCTCAATGGTCCGTAGTTCCGTCTCGTCCTCTTCAATCGCCTCCTTATCCTCCAAGGCCACGTTGTAAGCACTAACCAGCTGCTCAACTCTATGCACCTGATAGACAACCTCTCCAAGGCATACATAGCTATGCCACAGGTGTTGAGCTGCACTAGCCGAATGTACTCAATAGTCACATATTCCTCACCGTAATCGAAGCTCCATCCTCCTCCAACGGGAACAATCTCCCGCTTGCCAACGAAATCGTTCAACATTTCCTCAGCCTGACATTCACTTCTCTCATAACTGCCTTCAACACCCCAAAAGTTCCCATGCCTAGTTTGTTCCCCCCATCACAAATTTCGAGCTTTCCCAAACCTCTATTTCATCAACTGTAGCCGTACTCACTCCGCTCCCACCGCCCACTACCCTAGGTCGAGGCCACAGATCTGAATATGCACCTTAGGTACTTCCGTTCATGTTTACTGGCCCCCGAAATATCATGGTGTGACCATGGTAGCAGTGTTCGCATCGGTTACAAGTAACTTGTCGGGTTATCTGTTCGATTTTCCGTGTTGAATTTAGTCTCGGCATCGCTATTTGCCACAGTGTTTAAACCCGACTTGGGTAAATTAAATTTGATTATCACGTTGCTGACGCAGTTGCCAGCGCGGGGAATAGTAAGCACCTCTGTATTACGTCATCTGGCGTCAACGACCCCTCGTTCTACGTTCCCACGCTCCTTAACACTCTATTCGCAATGTTGTTGCTACGTCCAAAAAATCTCTGTACTTCAACAATGCCGCTATTCATAATTTAATTGGCATACTAGAAGCAAACTTAATTAGGAGAACAAGAAATTGAGGAGCGCGGTTGGAGCTCCTCAGTAAGTATTGCCAATCGATTCGCCAAACGTCATTTGTTAACTGGTTAACTTCATAAGCACAGCAGACGAGGACACTATTGAGCCAATTTGTTACTTCATCACTATTTCATAATTTTATAATGACCATAGAGGGATTTTCGATACAAGTACCGACCATTACCGGTTTCGTCGGGAACCTTGGTTCTTGTCAAATATAGTATTCCGATACCCAACCTCAATGATCCCAACGTCATCATTGCCCAAGCTCCCCATCTTCGTGGTTTCCAACTCGCTCAATTACAGAGACAAACCGAGGTGCAGATAATGGGTATGGTATATAGGATCGAAAGTCGAATTGGAGGAAGGTGCTCAAGGTACTAGAAAACCTGACTTCCTCGTTTTCGAGTATGATCAATCGACCGTTAGTTGAGAGACAACAGCCTCACCGATTCTGGGTTGTACGGACATACGATAGTCGAGTGCAAAAGAGGCGAGGGATATAGTCTTCATCGTGCGCTCGATCAGTTAACCGAACAAATCGCAAGGCTCTGCATCCACGTACACGGTCGCATTTAAGTATCCTACGAAGATTGTCAGAAAGCGTTCGAGGCTATAAAGCAGTCCTTTGCTGCAGCGGTGGTGCTAAGGCACTTTGACCCCGAATTACCTGCTGTAGTAGAAACCGACGCATCTGATTTCACCATCGGCGCGTGCCTTTCTCAGTACGATTCAGAAGCAAAAGCCCTTCGTTCTATTGCTTTCTACAGTCGTAAGCTTGTTCCCGCGGAAATAAACTACGAATTCCATGACAAGGAGTTACTAGCCATTGTTGCTGCCTTTGCGCGAATGGAGAGTATATTTAGAGGGAGCTAAGCATAAAATCTAGATCTACTCAGACCATCAAAATCTTCAATCATTTACTACTAGGAAGGTCTTAAATTGAAGACAAGCACGTTGGTCCGAGATGCTAGCTTCCTTCGAATTTTGTCATTATACATTCCCCAAGGGCAAAGAATTCTCGAGAAAAGGGGTCGCACCTCATTTTCAACTGTGCCACCTCTATTGTGGAGATTTAGGGCCATGTACATGTACCGGACTTTGAAATTCCGACGAACCGCCGCTGTTCACCGTTATTTCGAAGCATGATAGCTATCGCTATCATCTCCTAGGACCTCACCTACAAATTCTCTTTTGGTAAAGGACTTTTGGAAAACACAAGAACGTGCTGAAACAAATCATCCGTTGCCCGGGGGCTTATACAAGTGAAAAGGAAAATACGGAATTAGATAATTACCCCGCCACTTCATATGTTATCCATCAAAACGCTCATACGATTGGTAAATCGTCTTGTTTATTCCCATATGTGATTCATTTCTTTTTAGGGATAAGTCATATATGAGTCACGCCACAGCAGCCACGGCGCTCTCTTTTCAAGCGAGACATCCATGACTCTTGATACCTTCCTGATGTTATTCTTTCCTATCTAGTTATGGTTCTATAGTCGTGTTATGCTACGCTACTTCACGTATATAAATCTGTTCGAACATTTTGCGACTCTTTATTGGACTTCCCCAATAACGAGTACCCCCCCCTTCGGTATTCTCTTATTGTTACCCTGAACTCGCACGCGGCATATACATTTTTCAGGTTATGAGCCCGGCTTGACGCCGCATTTCGAAACCACCTCTCATATACCTTCCCTCTGCGCTTTCAGCGGTCCCTAGTCCCGCCCTCTTTACTACCCTTTTGCTCTTCCATCTTGGATCTCTCGTACACTGACTACCTCTTCGACAAAATTGTTAACCGCGGTTCCTCGTCCTCCTCCTCTGCATCCACCACTACCGAAAAGGAGTGGCAAATGCCTGCCTTCAAAACCGAAAAAGCACCAAAGCTAGTCGTCGGCAATTATACCAATTGGTCAAACCAAGTCCGAGTCTCCTCCGTGCCGCTCGGGTTGAAGAGATTGCAACAGGAAAGAAACCGCGCCCATCTGGACCTGGTATTCCACAAGATAACTGGGACCTCAAATCGGACTATACCAATGTCTCACTTGTCCACTGCTTAGAAGAACAAGATGCTCATTTAGTTAACAATGCAGATGATGCACCTACTGCATGGAGAGCAATTGAGGATACATATGATCGTAGAAATATCACTTCCGACTTCGTCTCACTCTTTCAGTTACTTAATCTCAGGAAGGGTGATTCGACTACTATGATTGCACACATTCAAGAGTTTGAACTTCGGTGGAACTCATTTGGGCTTTGTGTTAATTCTGCCGATACTGATGATAAGAAGTATAAGCAAGGATATAAGGTTGGTTGGAGTGACGATGAACATAAAGCTCACATGCTCCTTAACTCTCTTCCTCCTAGCTACAACACTCTTAGGGATACTCTCACTTCTAGCTCACAGCTTACATACGCTGATGTTCGCGCCGCCCTCCAAGACTCTGCCACCGAAAACCCTACGGGGAATGCAATGGTTGCTAAATCGTCTGCTAAGAAATCTGGAGATGCCTCACCAAGGCCAGATTTAAGTTTTAGCATGGCAAATTACAAATTCTTTGAACAAGTCGTTATCGAGTACAGAAGACAAGAAAGTTACTCGATCGATTCAGTTAACCCGGACTTCTTAGCCGCAAATAGAAAAACAATGCAATAGAATCGAACGGTCCGCTCAATCCAGTCAACAGAATAATTCTTCCACAATGAATCCGAGTCAGTTGTTTCGTAATCCTAGTGGGATTCAAAATTTGGTTTTTCGCCTATTACGGCCCCGATTACAACCCTAATCATATCGAATATCATGAGTGGTGTTTTGGTGACGACTCTACCTCAATAGTACAGCGGTTTCCTTTCTTTCAATTTATACCTATGCCTCTCCGAGGCGCGTGAATTGCAAAGTCAAAGAATCAATCAATCAATTCTCCACTACCCTATGCCCCGATCCCTTATTACAAGCTGCCGCCATAACACCCGCTCCCAAACACCTACAATGCTCGCAGGCTCATCCTCCACAGACCAGCGCGTGACAGAGACCCCACCAACGGGCGCAACCTCAACGTTCAGCACTACCACAGAAGATAGAATTGTCCAACGAGTCCTCGAAGGCCTTCTGGCAAGACAGTCTCTACCTACCACATCGCCGAGCACACTAATTCCAAATTCTCCGGAGAGAAGCAGACAGCAGACCACCTGGCTTTCAGGTGTGAGGGGGTAGTATACCCAGAAGGGTGGGGAGAGTGGGAGGATTTCGAGAAGAGAAGGTGGGTGGAGCAGCAGGAGAACTGGGAGGAGGTGGGCATCCTAGAGCAACTGTTTCACTCGTTTAAAGCGTGAAGGGGAAGGGAGCATCTTCTGTTTTGTCGTAATTGTCAGGAATGCTTTGTGCGGGCGGAGGGGGGGGGGACGAAAGCTTCGCTTGTAGAGAAGGTGGCGGATGAGGTAGATAGACATGCTTGCCTCCGAGCATCAAGGGGTCTAGACCCAGTGGCCCTGCCATGGCGAACAGCCGCAAGCGGGGTTACGTCATATATATATTAAAGCAAAAAAAAAAAAAAAAAAAAAAAAAAAAAGTGCGCCTCAGCAGCCGAGGACCTCAGGGGGCTGGAGAAAAGATTCGGTCTAGACAGATGGGAGAAAGAGGTGAAGGTGGACCTCAAGGCATGGGCCAGGAGCATGGCGGAGAGATACTGGGCGCGGAGGCAGCACAGCGGATGGAAGAGCTATGGGACCGGATGGAGAACGCCTGGGCTGCCAGGCTCAACGAACGGACAGAAAAGCTATGGCACCGAATGGAAAATGTCTGGGTCGCCAGGCTCAATGTGGCCGTCGAGGCAACAGCGGGACGGGCAGAGCACCTGGAAGAGGGCATGAGTACAGCTATCAGCAAGCTGCGCGAGGAGTTCGCCAAACGAGGGATGTCACCAGCATACCAGCCATACACAACAGGCCTTGCACCGAGGTTCCAGACTACAGGATTGAACGGAGCACCATTCCTAGACAACGCCCTGGTATACGAAAACCGGGACCCGCCCACCTTTTATGGGCCCGGGGACGACCTCCATACCCAGAAAACCCCCTTACCCACGCGATCCGAGACCCACTACCACCACCAGAGGAAAAGAGACCCCCGCCCTAGAGAATATTGAGAGGATGGAAGGAATGGAACATTCGAATGTGGGAGTAGCTGACAGTTCCTCGTGACTACTTCCTCTCCAACAGAAACAAAAAAAATGGATACAGAATCTCAACAAGATGCCGGCTCACCCTTTGATTGGCCAGAGACTCCGCCTCGCAGGGAAGATGGACATGAGGAAGAAGGCGGCACCTTAGAAAAGTCAAATAGTATTGAGGAAGAAGATGAAACATCAATGGAGGAAAGGAAGGTGTCTTGGAGAAGTGCCGAATGGAAGCCATGGGAAGATCGAGCATTGGCATAAGAGATAATGGCTGCAGATGTGCTTGTCGCCAGGAAAGGAAAGAGTATAGAGAAGTGGGAGGAAGTAGCCAGAGCGTTGAAAAAAATTAGTTCAACTCCTATGGGAAAGTCTTGCAAATCAAGATTCAATAAGTTATTAGCAGAGCTTCAGGTATACCACCAGCAAACCAAAATGCAGTACCATCCGCAGTTATAGACGAGAACAGAATTGTACAGCGGGTACTACAGGGCCTCCTGGCTGGGCAGCCACAACGGGTACCTCCAACTCCAGCAGGATCAGTGGTACTGTAGATGACTGGCTTACTAACCACGACGTACTTACTAACCACTGAAAATCGGCATGGTTCCGGTTCACTTTTCGTACAATTATCTACATAAATACCACTCTATACCCATGCAAATACCTATGCTTCTTAATTTCCTGCAACTATATCCACACTGCGTTTATTTTTCGGCCTCTTCGCTGTTTTTCTGCTTGGCTTACCGCTGGTTAACTCTGTGTTGGTGATAGGTGCGGATGCGGACCCAGGTTTCTCGGCACCATCGATGCGAGGGGGTATTTTCAACACAAACACAAGGGAGCGAAGCTCAGAAGGCTTAGAAGATGAAGCTGGTAGCTATTAAAATTAGTAGAGATTTATTAATTAAAGAGATGTGGAAAAATACTTCTGAGTTCCTAGTGGTTGTTTCACCTGAATCCGGCACATCAACCACTGGAGAGTTATCTAAAGAAATACCTGCTAGCCGGAGCCGGAGGAGTTCTGCACCTGTGATTGCCCTTGCAGTGGTAATAACCTTTCGTCCCTTATTGTTTTTTTTCCTTTGATCGCCTATCCAATGCTATCTCCAAGTCACGAGTACGTTCCTTGTCCAGAATACTATGAGTGAGAGACTGCTCAGCCGCAGAGCTGAGCTTTTGGATTAGAAGTAGTATTTCTGGTGCTGCTGGGTTTTCTTTATGAAGATGAAGAGCATAAAGAGTGGTTTGTTGGACTGCGCGAGAATTGGATGGGGTAGGAGGTATAGTCTTCCGGGGATTAGAAAGCATAAATTTTGGGCTATGGACTGTCACAGCTCTGAGTGGGTTACTCCTGTTTGTAGGTTGCGGAAGCTTGCTTAAGACTACTCGATAGTTGATTGGCCATATACCACTGCTGGCAAATGCTGACTTGATATTTTTGGGAGTATAAGTAAGTTGACGAGCTTCTCGAAGAATGCTATATAGTGTCAGCTATTGATTCTAATTTAAATCAACCTTGAGGCTAGTCTAACATACAGTAGAAAGTTTCTCTTGCTAATAGCTTCACGTCCAGTTCGCATAGCCTGTTCTACACCACGAGCGTAATAATGCTGAAGGGGTCCAAAAAGTCCAACGTCTAATGGCTGCAAGAGATGTGTGGTATGAGGTGGGAGGCAAAATACAATAATATCATGCTGTATACAATAATGCAGAAAGTTCCAACTAAAGTGAGAGTTGTGACCATCAACGATAAGAAGTCGATATTGACGTGGAAGTGTTCGGAAAGAGGTGTGCGGTTCAAAACATAACCGAAGATAGTCTGCACTCAGGATTTGATTCGTCCACCCTTTATCTGAATATGCGAAAACAGTATCCGAATCTTTTTCATTCAGATACTCATACCATGCATCTTGATGTGATTTTCCCTTATAAATAATCATGGGTGGTAGTAAAAATCCATCTGCAGCAACCGTTTCTAGTAATGTAATAATCTCACGATTTCCGTCTTTCATCATAGGTGGACTTTTCCTCCCTCGCCTACAAATAACCTTCACTCGGGGTGACTTTCCCATCAATAAGCCCTTTTCATCCAGATTATAGATATATTGTGGTGAAAGTTGGTAATCATCAATGACTTTCTGTAGCTTTCGAAGGGCATCCTTAATAACTATAGGATAGGAGGATAAAATCCGTTGTTTTTTGACTTGAGAACTGAACTTAGTAGTCAATTCGGGATTTCGGTCTAGAAATCGTGAAATCCAATGTTTTCCCGGATTTTTGTCACATTCTCGAGCTCGAAGAATTGTTCGTGCCATTTCTCGTACCATATCTACCCGAAGCGGTAATCCCTGATTATCTAACCATATACACCACTCCTTAATTACTTTCTCCTCTGCTGGTGTTAATAGCTGTATATCCTCATTCGCTTGTCTTCGACTTTTTGTACCACCATTGATTCTTGCTCTTAATGTTGGATATGGTATCCCATAGTTATCTGCAGCAGCTCTAATACTCTCTTCCTGTCCTAGGCGGTAGGCTTGTATTGCTTTTGCAATACTACATTCTCGCTGATCATCTTTCTGAAATTGTTTGATTCTACCCATGATTGACTGCTGGTGATAGAGAAGTCCGAGTTTTGCCAGAATTCTATATTATTCTTCATCTACGGTTTCTAATGCACTGGTTAACCCCTCTCATGATCTCTCAGAAAAAGCAATTTTTGGTTGGTTCGTTAGCATGTCTTGGTTCGTTAGTGCGTCACCTACAGTACCAACCCTGGAGGTATTGCAAAATGAGGGTAACGACCCCCGCACCCTTCCCCTTCACACAGAATACCCAGCAGTAGACCCGGCCATCTGGTGGGATATACTAGAGGGCCGTTTCAAGGCGGAGAACCTCTTGAAAATCAATGCCTCCTTTTACCCCCTCACCGCGGCAAAGAAGCGGAAACAAGAAACCCTGACGTTTTTTTTTTTTTTTTTTATCACGTGACCCCGCATGCAGCTATTCGCCATGGCAGGGCAAACCCTGACGTTGGGACCATACAAAGTCCCAACAACTACCCGCGATGTGGAAATCGAAGAATACCGCTCGATCCATACACTCATGCTAGTCTCGTAACCAGACGCTGACTAAGCGGACTTTCATGCATGGGTGTTGCTCCGGTTACGAGACTACACTCATGCAGCCTTTCGAGGTATATTGTCAGGCCCTGGTCCAATTCGCCCCGCAGGGCGTCAAGCTCCCCCTGAGCACAGCTCTGGCTTTCTATTGGCACCGCCTCTATGACCTCTATCATTTGCACACATGGGAAAGCCTTCGAGTCTTCCACGTGGCGTTCTACCAGAAAAGGATCCTTCTTAATGTCTACGACCCTCAAGGCTGGCGGGAACAAGATCCCACACTACAACACCTGTTAATGAGACATTTACCGCGGATTTCGATGGAACACCTACCGGCAAGCGAGGCAAAACACCAAAAACCATGGGGAACACCAGCACCGTCACGGGGGCCAAACCCCACCCCATGCCTTCGTTTCAATCAGGGTGCATGCAGAAGCCCGACCTGTCGATACGCGCACATCTGCATCTCATGTGCCAAACCCCACCCAAATTGCCAACAAACTACGCCGGCTATGGGAGCAGATGTAGCGTCATTAGCAGATCGCATTCAAGCATCTGTTGTTCTGTCAATCAACTGATCCGTCTGGCCTTGAACCTATGACACCTTCGAACCCTTGATACCTCTGTACCCTTGACACCTTTTGAACTCTGGAACCTTCTGGAATGCTCCTCTTCTGGAACGCTCTTCTTGAACCTTGTTACCCTGAACCGACCTGAACCTCCGAATTCGCTAGAACGTAAAAGATTGGGTATATTGAGATGGACAGATCCAATGCGATACCAGTCAATGAAATTATCGCAGAATGGGGGGTTCAATGGCGCAGTACCTTGGCCACAAAAGAGCTGTGTCCTGAGTATTGGACCTGGTACCTTTTATTGCAGATGGCAAAAGTAGCCAAGGCATTCTCTTTGGAAGAAGCAGTTGGACTACT
The DNA here is from genome assembly GCA_015179045.1 of Kalaharituber pfeilii. Lineage (NCBI taxonomy): Eukaryota > Fungi > Ascomycota > Pezizomycetes > Pezizales > Pezizaceae > Kalaharituber > Kalaharituber pfeilii. The sequence continues at coordinate 1,626,246 of WHUZ01000005.1, forward strand.
CCAGACAGCAAGAGATTTTAGGTTGACGCTCCCCTATGGTACGCATGTCAGACATCTTCTTGTGGAAGATTGTGAGGCTGTTCCCCTTCAGAGAATACCCAGCAGTAGACCCGGGCGTCAAGCTCCGCATGAGCGCCGCTCTGGCTTTCTATAGGCACCGCCTCTATGACCTCTATCATTTGCACACATGGGAAAGCATTCGAGTCTTCCACGTGGCGTTCCATCAGAAAAGGATCCTTCTTGATGTCTACGACCCTCAAGGCTGGCGGGAACAAGATCCCACACTACAACACCTGTTAATGAGACGCTTGTTGAAACGTTGCACCATTGAGTAGTTCGTTTCATTCGTTTCATCTATCGCGCCCCTGTTGCTTCCCGGCGCTTATATTAGTTTGTATTACACTACTTCCTTTGTATGTCTACATTAGTGCCTATTTCTCGTAACTCTCGCTCAATAGACTAGATGATACTTGCAATAACGACGAGCCCTCCCTTCAGGTGTTCTCCTATTGCTTCGCTGAACCCGCACACGGTATACACATTTTTTCAACGCTTACCGCAGATTTCGACGGAACACCTACCGGCGAGCGAGGCAAAATGCCAAAAACCATGGGGAATACCAGCACCGTCACAGGGGCCAAACCCCATCCCATGCCTTCGTTTCAATCAGGGTACATGCAGAAGCCCGAACTGTCGATACGCGCACATCTGCATCTCATGCGCAAAACCCCACTCAAATTGCTAATAAACTACGCTGGCTACGGGGAAAATGTAGCGTTATTAGCAGATTGCATTCAAGGCTTGAGGTAGCAATTAGAGGGAGGATCACAAGAGGTAGAAATTGAATCAAAATACTGTCCTAGCTCTGAATCCTTCATATATTTTCCATATCACATGACATCCCGCAGTGACCATCCCGCAAAAGTTGATCCAGGCCCACTTCAGGCCGAAGGTTGGGCCCACTGGCTGAAAAACCACCCAGACCGCTATTATATTGATACGCTCATAAATAATCCAATATGGGGCCAAGATAGGCTAAGCCGGGCCAGCCCAGCAGATCCTAAGCAAAAACCTCCCATCCGCAAATGACGCCCCGCAAGTTCTCACGAAAGACCTCCAGGAGCAGATTACCCATGGACGGGTTAGCCAGGTCGCAGCACTACCAAAAACATTTATTTCCTCCCCCCTAGGCCTTGTCCTAGAAGCTGACGGAGGCTGGCAGAGAATACACCACCTATCACACCGACATGGCAACTCAGTCAACGACCACATACCACCTACGTGGGGCACCCTCGTATATGTTAAATTCAACGAGGCACTCGTGGCAGTTGCAAAGAGAGGGAAGGGAGCCATTCTGGTCAAACGAGATCTAGCCAATACATTCCGTCATATCCCAGTGTCCCGGAGGACTGGTGGCTACTAGGCTTCTCCTGGGAAGGAAGCTAGTAGTATGACAAGTACTTACCATTCGGCCGCCAGACCTCGCCCTTCATTTTCGATCTATTTGCAAAAAGGCTGTGATGGATCCTGGAAAACGAGAAAGGCTGGGAGGACATACTTCAGTACTTAGACGACTTCCTAAAGGTGCTGGATCCACATGCGGATGCAAGTCAGTATGAGCAAGATTTTGCACAAATCTGCCGGGATCTCGGGTCCAAAATCAAGGACTTCAAAAGCCTATGGGCAACAGTAGCCGAATTCCTAGGAATTCTAATAGACACAGATGCCATACAGGCACACCTGCCGTCAGATAAACATACGAAGGCACTCCTACTTCTGAGGCTCTATCTAAAACGCCGGTCACTAACCCTACTCGAACTTCAATCATTAACAGGTTTCCTATCGTTTGCGGCTAAAGTGGTACCTATGGGCCGTACCTTCCTGAGACGCCTGTACAATGCACTTTCGTCCTACTCCACACCTACTCGAAGGTGCCACATCACCGCCGACATGTGAGCAGATCTGCAGTGGTGGCTAAATTTCCTCTCATCTTGGGATGAGTGTCACAAGTGGACTCTATCCTAGCAACTACCCCTGCCACATTGTATGCAACTTTGCGCGCTTCTGAAGACTTACCCTTGATACCGAGTACATATATGAACTTCCCAGCGGAGGACCCAGTGCATAGAGTAGGGGGATTAGGTGCAGCGCGCCCCACGCTCATAGCACCACGGTGCTCTCTTTACAAGCCATGCATCCATGACTCTTGATACCCTCCTGATATGTTACTCTTTCCTATCTAGTTACAGTTCTATAACCATGTAATGCTACACTACTTCATGTATATAATGCGTTCATCTTGCGACTGGACTTCTCCAATGATGACGAGTACTCCCTTCGGTGTTCTCTTTTCGTTACCCTGAGCTCGCATCCCACGGTATACACATTTTATCAGAACAATTATTTAGGCTTCGGAGATTTGTCCACGGGTTGGGATTTGAGACCCTCCTCCCAATACGCAAGCTACGGGGGGTTTGCGAAGCACGGCTTGAGGGAGGCGGATTAAGGCTAACCGAATTCGAATCGACAACAAACTTGTAGAAAGGATTATATTTTCTTTCAAATCATGCATATTCATAAGTTGAAACCTGTAACCTAAATGGTTAAAAGCTAAGGCCCCCTTGATATCTGCGTCTCTTTTTTTTTTTTTTTTTTTTTTCACCCTTCTTACGGTATATCTCGCAATTATTTTTCAACTGCTTCTAAGTACTTTAGCAGCCGGCGTAGCACGGAAGCCAGAATGTAGAGCGGAATACCATAAAGGGAACAGGCTTCGATTATAAGAGAATCGTATCCTCCTCCATCTCATCGCTCATCAATTGCCTCCTTTCCCCCACGACCCCTTTAGGGAACCAACCTCCCCTAGTTAGTCGGGTGGGCGTTATCTAATTCTGAAACCTGTCGAAACTTGTGGGGTTGCGAAACAAACTCACTTGGCCCCGTTGCGAACATGGTAGTAGTCTGGCTTGATTAATTTTGGTGAAGCTTGTTGAGAGAAGATCCAATGACTCCGAATCCACCCTTACAGCAGTAGCTTGTTTGTTTCCAGAAGTTACTTACTCGGTTTATTTTTTTTTTTCCTTTTTTTTTTTTTTTCCCGGGTAATTAAGCCTATTGGCTTTGCGCATGTATCTCTAGCTAGAAATCACAAGTAATAAGTTAGAGGTTGTACGCCGACGTTGAATCTTCGGTACTGGTATGCGTTCTCGTGCCCAGACTCTCATTTGTATGCACTAAGAGCTACCCTGATATTTTCCTATCCGCTTCTGCCAACAGGCGTAATAACACCGTTAAGTTGGGCCATGTACACACTTACTCTGTTGGGGAATATCCTCTTGAGTTTCTCATGCACCAGCCGACCTTTTCCTTCGCCTAAATGCTATACAGAACTCTTGTACTAATCGTCTGAGCCGACTCAGAAAATCATTGTACGGAGGTCCTTGTTCGAATTCATTTTGTTGACATATGCCAATATTGCTTCAGAGATAACGACTTCTACTATCCAGCTGATTTTGCTCCCCTTCAGCTAGTTACGAGACTACCCCTTCAGGCCCCGGGTTCTAAAATACACCAGCGTGCGGAATATACGTTTCCACTTCTTCTAGAGTCTGAAGGGGTCACCATGTGCATCCCTAGATTCTCTTAATTATCCTTGAGTTCTCGATCCAATAGCCCACCATGTCGTCCTTGTATAACGCCGCAATAATGCCTCTGCATTCCTCAGAACCCCTCTTCTTCCATGTCCCACACGGCCACTGTCACTGTCCATACTCTTTCAGCTTTAACATCCTCTTATTGGCAGACTTCTGCCAGTCTAGCCTGCCCTCTCAAACTCTGTGATTGCTATTTGCCCTCTTATAGCCCCATTCCTTCTACGCCGGCACCATCTTCTTGTACGATGATGTAACTACAAATTTCTTTATATCCCCTTACCATTTTCCGTCCCTCGCTTTCTGCTTTTATCTCCGTTGCCCAGCTCCTATAATGAAATACACATTAGACATTTCAAGATTCACAGGAGCTATAAATGTAGAGCAAGGACAGTAAAGCTATAACGGTGCACTAAGGGAAAAATGTAAAGAGGAGCATGACAGCAGAGGTATCGGTTCTATATGCGGTTATCTGCTGGAGCTTCAAAATCGTCATCATTACCTTCTTCCTCGGTCTTGATCTGGGAAAGTCAACTCATTATAGCAGTTTTTTGACTACTCGAGAGCTGCAAAATCGGACTTTCACCAGTTGGATGTTACTATATTGTAGCTATCCTTCTAACCAATATACTACATGCTTAAGAGGCAATTAAGTTCAAGAAAGATTCAATTGTGATCATCCATCTCTCCCACATCTAAGACTCTAAGATGAGCAAAAAGAGTCAGTAGGGGGATGAACAAAGCTTGACTCGGTCACGGAAGTTGCAGCAGCAGTTGAGGATATGACTGAGGCGATCTTTTTTTCTTCTGAAAATATCATTACTCATGTGCCGCCCTATGGGCTATGACGAGACTGCTGGTCCTCGTTGATCTTTTCAATGCTTGCCACCACTTTGTCTCTTCTGGTGAAAATGAAGACTGATTTATATCGTCTCCTACTACCGCTGTCCACCGGTCCTTGCCATCTGTTCCTTCACATCCTTCAACACCTGTCGATGTAGGTCCTCTGCCCCCAAGCCCAACAGAGCATCAGATTCTCAATCATCTTAGCTCCTAATCTGTTGCATCGGTAAGGGATGATATCTCGGGCAGTGCTAAATGCACGCCCTCGTAGCCCCGCTTGCGGCTGTTAGGGCCCCTGGGTCTAGACCCCTTGATGCTCGGAGGCAAGCATGTCTACCTAAAAAAATAAAAATTATTTTTTATTTTTTATTAGACCTTCTTATTTATATAATAAATAAGAAAGGAAATCATCCACCACCTACTCGACATACGAGACTTGCACCCCCTTCCCGTTCTCCTGCTGCTCCACCCACTTCCTGCTTCCTCTTCTCGAAGTCCACCCAGTCTCCCCATCCTTCCGGATATGCAACCTCCTCACACCTGAAAGCCAGGTGGTCCACCGTCTGTCTCTCCCCACATCCGCATACCGCCCCCTCTGCTGCCTTTCCAATCTTCATATCCCCAATCCTTCGTCATCCCCTTCCCCGTCCCCGTCCGCAGCCTTGTGAAGGTGGTGGCCGCCCCTCTGCCCCACCTCATCACCGCTCCGCCCCTAAACCCAGGCTCTCTTCTTTCCGCTGCCCGCAGTTGCTTCCACTTCTGCCGCAGCCCACCACCGATCTACCAATCCGCCCCGCTGCCTTCTTTGCTTCCGCGTCCGCCGCTTCGTTCCCCTCTATGCCGATCTGGGCTTTCACCCACATTGCTTTGTTTCCCCCCCTCTCTTCTTCCTCTCCGCAATCTGATCTAACACCCCTTCAGGTTGGCAGTTCTCACCTTACCCCTGATGCCCGCCTTCTTCACCGCCGCAATTGCGGCTTGTGAAGCCATAGAACCTGCTGGAAGACCCAGAATCCACCAGCGACAGGTATCGCCGAGCTTATTCCCGATATTCCTGACGCTTCTACCCGCTTCCAGTCATTTCCTTGGCCATCCATGTACTTCCTGTCGTTTCCTTTGTTTTCCATGTACTTCCAGTCGGTTTGCCATGTACTTCGTTGTTTGTTTGCTCGTTTGATTGTTTGCTTGGATTTGCCACCAAGAGTTTTCTATAAAGAGGCCCTTTGCCCTCCTCCCTCTTGCTTCTCCATGCAACAACTTGTATCCTACCCAAGTTGTGTATTTAGCTTTTCAATACATCTACCTCTCGATATCACATAGCTCCGACTGCCTCTGCCTCTGCCTCTGCCTCTACTGTGCGATCTACAGAGCGCAGGCAGGCAGGAGGCGGCAGGCGACGGTTCAGCAGTTTGCGGCGGTAAGGTGGTTCAACGGTTTACAGCGGTACGGCAGTTCAGCGGATCGGCACAGCAGGTAACTACTCTACTTAGTAGAAACTAAATACAAGAGGTTGCATAAACACACAGCCATGAAGACCACTTATATACACTTTTGAGACTGCAATACGCACTCAGGTCACATCCTTTTTACCCATATATTGTACCGACATCCCGAAATGCTTGTCAGAGGTCACCTTTTAGCGTGAAGCTATTTACCTGGCTCGCTATACAATATCCCGTTACAGGAAATGGCTTTCCGGTGTCCGATAGGGTGTGCAAATGGGTTGGGTAACCCGTAACCCAACCCGCCTGACCCGCTCCAGTGGGTGGGTTCCGCCTCTGCCGAGGACCCGTCGGGTGGGTTCGCCATTTGAGAACCCGCTCGCGGAGTTCCGTGAAACCCGCAAAAACCCGCAATGAGTATAAGCAGCCATATATATGCGCTGGAATGGAAGTATCAGCAGCCATATATGCGTGCCAGAATAGAAGTGTAAGCAGCCATATATATAGCGCTAGAATGGAAGTATTAGCAGCCATATATGCGCGCCGCAATGGCAGTATAAGCAGCCATATATGCGCACTAGAATAGAAGTGTAAGCAGGTATATATACGCACTGGAATGGAAGTATCAGCAGCCATATATGCGACCCCAGTTGTTGCGATAGATGTCACTTACGACTAATCCCTGGGATTGACTATGTGGAAACTATAGGACCCATCATGCTACCGCTACTAAACGTTTCCGACGTGTATACTACTCCTCCGAGAAAAACGCCCACATCTAAAGTATAACAAGAAGCTATGAAATCTGCACTACATCAATTTCACAAACATCTGTCCTCAGTATATAGTTTTGGTACAAATTCTTTTAGTAATGAATTTGTATTTCTGAGTGATGATGATATTAACCGTATATCAAGGTGTTGTACAGATGTGTTTGACTTTGCTTCTTTACAAAAAGTACTCACAGGAAAGCGGAAAATTCTTTATTCACCTTTAGGGATGCATATTGATGCTCTACTAACCCTACTCAAACATGTTCTAGCAAATATCACTGTGGCCGCAAAGCCTACTCGAGGACCGTGGGTAGGAGTCTTAGAGGTTGCGGAAACCTCAAAGCAGTTTCCGCAACCCCCGGAAACCACAAAGCAGTTTCCGCAGCTACCGGAAACCTCAGTGCAGTTTCTGCAACCACCAATGCAGTCCGAAACCTCAAAGCAGTTTCTGCAAGCCCCGGAAACTACAAAGCAGTTTCCGCAACCACCGGAAACCTCAAAGCAGTTTCCGCAACCCCCAGAAATGCAATCCCCGCTTCCGCAACCTCCGAAAGCCCAAATGCAGCTTGGAGAACTCCAACAGAATAATACTCCAAATAAAACACAACCATCTGAATTCTCAATCACTATATTGGAAAATAATGAAACCCTAATTCCTGCCATAGCCCCTAATACTGCACCAAAAAAATTAGGGTGCCCCCGTGGGGGCGCTCGGCCATTTGTACCTCCCATATACGCAATCTAGATGAGAAACTCCGGTTTATTGAGCAGGCTAGGTTGGCTCATAGTATCAGCGAGACATGAACTTTGCCAATGCCTGCTGGTATGAAGCCTTGAGAGGAGATAGCTATGGACTTTGTTAGAGAACTACCTGAATCCAAGAGCTTTAATGCTGTTTTAGTTGTCACAGACCGGTTCACCAAAAAAGTAATACTATACACCCCTTAGCCATAATACCTAGTACCTTCCAGCGCTCACTGGAGCCTAGCTCCTTATGCCTGTAACAAGTTTAAATAACATTGGTGTAGTGTTTTGAAAATGTTCGGTGATATCCTTCATGTTGAATTTCTCTGCAATCTCAGGAGTTAACTTTGAGGGTGGGGGGCATATCTTTGGTGAATTCAGTAGGGTTCTAATGTCCTTTTCGAGAATTAGGCAGAACTAATTGAATAGAATCTCAGTCATTTGAGTACCACAGTCCTGAAGTACATCAATATTTCCTTGCATCAATCACTTTCCTACATATGACTTCTCCAGAATTTGTTCTGCGATATGTATACCTCCACCGGCAACTCGAGTCCTAGGAACCTAACTACCTTGCATTTGATCTTAGGAACCAGTGAATCTAATAGTACTTGAATAAATGATGTAAGAGTTGTTACAGAGGTGGTAAACGCAGAGAGTTACTATCCGCCAGGCCAAAAAGACACTTGACCAGCAATACTCGCTAGTCCTCATATAGCACATTTTGGGACTGCGACGCCGGCGTCCGGCTGTCGCATATCGCCTACGTCGCATATGCGCGCATCCATTGACCACCCGCCCTATGGTTGCGGTGAATCTATAACATATAGAGAATAAGTAAACTTCACTATATAGCTAAAGCCATAGCAGTTTAGCAGTGGCAGTCTATGGCAGTTTAGCAGCTTTTAGTAGTTAGGTAGATTATAATGGTAGTAGACTATAGCTTTCCAGTGAACTATACTTATACCTTCCAATGGAGTATGGCTTTTTAGTAGACTATGATAGCAGCAAACTATGGCAGCCCATACCTCTATAGAAGCAATAAAAATATAATCACCCCAAAATAGTGTGCGCAAATGGGTGAGTTGGGGCGGGTTTTGCCCCCCTACGACCTGCCCGCAACCCGCCCCGCCCCATCGGCCTCTTTGGCCAACCCGCCCACGGGGCCTCGCGGGGCCCTGTATTGGTCCCAAGCCACATATATCGGCCACATATAATGTAGTCACGGCGACTATATATGGCAAGCATATATGGCTGCTAATACTGCCATTGCGGCAAGCATATACAGCTGCTGACACTGCCGTCGTGGCGGGCATATATGGCTGTTGATACTGCTATTGCGGCAAGCATATCTGGCTGCTGAAACTGCCGTTGTGGTGGGCATATATGGCTGTTGCCATTGCGGCAAGCATATCTGGCTGCTGATACTGCCGTCGTGGCGGGCATATATGGCTGTTGATACTGCCATTGCGGCAAGCATATATGGCTGCTAATACTGCCATTGCGGCGAGCATATACAGCTGCTGACACTGCCATTGTGGCGGGCATATATGGCTGCTTATACTCATCACGGGTTTTTGCGGGTTTCGTAGGGCCCCGCGGGCGGGTTCTCCGACCCATTTGTGCACCCTACCCCAAAATCTAGAAATGGACAGGTGAACTCTAATAGGGATATGTAATTAGTGAAAGAGCTATATGGGCTATTTCTCTTTTATAGATCTTTAGAGACTTACTTGTTGCAAGCTCTTTTTCAGAGTCTAATATAATACCAGTAAACAAAAATTGATCTTATTGCTGCAGTACAATTAGTTAGAAACAAAGTAGAGAGTAGATTAGACAGAGATAGAGTAGAATTAGAGATGAGTGGATTTAGAGTATCAAATTGGGTCTGGTGTTGATGAGTTTAGAGATATGTAAACATGCAGTTTTGGTTGTGTAGATTATAATACTAATAATATGTAACCGGAACAAGCTATCGGAATTTGCATAGCGCAACCGGGTCAAGATCTCTCAGATGCTCCTGGTGGAGTCCAACCATTTTCCTGAAACTCCACTTAGGCAGTGTCTGCTTATAAGACTATATGATATTAGAATTACAATCTAATTTTACAAATATAAGATTGGTAGTTTTGGGATACTAGGTTGGCATAGAAACATAGCGGCATTCATGTACTTAGGTGGAATCTAGTCTCGCGGGCGGAACTAACACATGCTGCGACATGGCCCTTGGCGGCGTAATATATTCCAGACCCTTTTCTGAGGCGAGTGCGTATATAAATGTGCCGGGCCATTCGTAACAACGTTCCAGTGGCCACTGGCCCGGGCCACTCACCACTGGCCCGGACTACTCAACGGAACGCTGGTTCGTGATCACACACTAGTACAACGCATTGACCTTTTTGTTCTGCGCACAGAACTACAACAGAATGTTGGTATGTTGGTGGCTGTTAAAATACTAGAAGGTTCGGAATTGTAATTGTCTAAATCATTTGTTTATTTTTTTGTTTATTTAATCAAGTATTTAAACTTGATATTTTTCCATGCTGTCGGTATTTTGAATGTATTCTACATATATCGCATTCTGTTCCATACACTTCTCTAGTATACAACGCCAAGCCTATCTTATTTACCTAAACTGGTAATTAGTTTTCAACCTCATTCCTTAACAATCTTTACCTATGGAGCCTTTTACACCCGAAATTCGCCATCAATTCGAGCTATATATTCAATCTCGGGATCATACAAATAGATATCGAATGGAACCTCAGAAGTTACGTGAAATTCGAATTTTCTGTCGTGATCCAGAACGGCTCATGTCTTCAGCAGCTGAGAATAATGTTAAAATTCTTGCCAAGGTAAGTATAACCTATAATGAGATATTTTAATAAGATATTAACAAATTAGAAATTTTTTTATTAATGAGGATGGCGTTCTAATGCGCAAAGCGGATCCTCCCCAAAACGAATACCATCGTGAGGCTATTATAGAAGATCGAGCATTTAACATTATTCAAGATATTCATTGCAATCTTAAAGCTGTTTTTCCTGTCGCCGGAGGGGGTCATTCATCACGCTGTATTTTTTTTTGCCCTGTCGCCGGAGGAGTCCTTGATGAAGCTGATTTTTCCTGCCGCTGGAGGGGTCCTTGATAAAGCTGTTTTTTCCTGTCGCTGGGGGTCCTTGATGAAGCTGTTTATCCTGTCGCCGGAGGGGCCCTTGCTGCTGCTGTTTTTTTGTTTGTTTTTCACCGGAGACGGTCCTTGATGAAGCTGTTTTTTCCTGTCACTGGAGGGGTCCTTGATGAAGCTGTTTTTTCCTGTAGCCGGAGGGGTCCTTGCTGCTGCTGGTTTTTTTTTTTTCGCCGGAGACGGTCCTTGATGAAGCTGTTTTTCCTGTCGCTGGAGGGGTCCTTGGTAGAGCTGTTTTTTTCAAACAGTGGATGTGTGGACACGCGAGTGTGTGTGTGTGAGTTTGAGAGGGTGAATTGTAGGTAGAATGAGAAAATTCAAATTCTGAGTGGCCCGGGCCAGTCACGAACCAGCGTTCCATTGAGTAGTCCGGGCTAGTGGCCACTGGAACGTTTGTTACGAATGGCCCGGCACATATATACCATACGAGCTTACTAAGCAGAATAGGGTCTGGTTCGCGAGACTAGCCCAAATCTTATAGTGCTAGCACAACCATAAGCCATTTCGTAATGTTCTCTGTACTAAATTGAATATTATCATCATTACATATGGTATTCATACACTTTGCTATGCAATCCATAGACAAGTATTTGGCTGCTAATATATTTTTTTTTTTATTTTTTTATTTCAATACTTGCGTGCTTTATGGCGGGGTTGGCTGCTAATAGCCGACAAGTCCACAGTTGCCGGCTACCTATAGGCAGCTAACCAGTTGCTGGTTACAGCCCACGGTTCGAGATCCTTCTCTCTACCTACATTGTACTCTGCTGAATTACTACAGTCTGTCACTACAGAACCACCTGCCCTCATGTAAGGAATACAGCGATAGCACATGAGCTATAGGATAATCCGAATTGTTCTTGGGTACATAGGCACACAATGCGAGAAGAATGTAGAGAGAGTGGCTATATCATTACTATTTAGTTAACCAGTGCAGAACTTGTTACAGGAGAATGAACAGATATTATAGACGATGTGAATAAGTATTGAACGATCAGGTCCTGAATGATCAGGTAATAACGACATGCATACATACTTATACATGTAGTATAATAATGAGAGAGAAGACCACTAAGATGCTACTCAACATATGCTAATATTAATCCATTAGGACAATTCTTATGTTAGTACGCATCTAGTCACTTCATCCTGAGTCGTACTGAGGTCACTGCTGTATCGATTCATCATTCAGCTGCTGCTATCGTTGCCTATATTCGGCCATCAGCCTCATTCGGTAACCCGCTTCCACTTACTAGTTATTTAACCTCCGAATATAATAAGGTCATAGAGTACCTACTTGCCAAGGGGCTGGTATTGCACAGTCTCTGGTTCGGGGTACTGGAAATAAGTACTCAGTGATAGGACTCAAGTGGTATTGAGGCTTCTATTGGAGTAGTTGTGGTAACTACCATTTTCGGTACTATACTAATCTAGCACCTTGGTATGAGACTACTATCGTGGGGCCTCCACACCCACTTTTGAGAACCTCCTGACACTTCGAGATTTCATTCAGCACTTCTTCTCAATAAACCTTCTTTACATAAACCTTTCTATGTGAAGACTTCATAGGAAGCGAGAAGTCTTTTTTTTTTTTTTTTTTTTTTTTTTTTTTTCAAATCACGGAACCCCGCTTGCAGTGCTAGGCTATGGCAGAGTCCCTGGGCAAGCCGTCGAAGCCCAGAGACAGGCTTAATAAAGAAAGTTCTACATACACCTCCTCATTTCCACCCCCCCCTCCGAGAAGTCGATTCCCTCCATATAGCTAATTTCTCGATACTTTCTTACAGCTTTAGCTAATCCCTTTCCCTTCAACCTGATGTTTTTCACTACTAGAAAGATGAAGCAGTTGTTCTTCACATAGCTATCTCTCTATACTTTCTCATAGCCAACTTATTCTTTAGATCTAGGATTTTCAAGTCCCAACACAATGAAATAGTTTCACAGAGTTTGTTTCAAGAGCTAGTAGGTCTTCTTCCTCCCTTCTCTCTAATGGTATGTTAGCTTAACAGATCTTGATTTCTGCCTGGAGATTCCAATCATTTTGAAATGTATCTTCATCAATGTTCTTAAGAATATACTACTAATAAAATTACAGACCTCTATTCTGAGCCTATTACAACTCTCTGTTTTGAGCCTATTACAGGCCTACGTTCTGAGCCTATTGTAGCCCTCTATTCTAAACCTATTACAGCCTGCGTTCTGAGCCTATCCTCCTACATTTTGAGCCTATTACAGCCCTCCATTCTGAGCCTATTACAGCCCTCTGTTCTAAGCCTATCCCCCTTTGTTCTGAGCCTATTGCAGCCCTCCGTTCTGAGCCTACTGTTTTAAATAAGGTAGCCAATATCATTGAGCAAATTTGAGTAAGTTTTGGCTCCGCAATGATATTCTATATAATGGCTAATAATTATCTAATTCTATATAACTTTTAGATCCTTTCTATCTCATGCTAGCAAAAAGACTTTGACACGTAAGTACATCATCACTGTAGTGAAAGATTCTAACTAACTAATTCTACTGCATAGTATATATAAGAGTACAGTTCTCTGCTTTACACTAGAATCCATCGCCTCCTCATCAGCCCATTTATCTCTCTATCGCCTTCTCTCAACTGTCCATTAGTGCAACTATTCTTCTGCAACTTCTACAGTCATGTATGAATGAGAGGCTAGATTAACATCGTTCCAACAAAGTGCACCCTTTGCTTGCTTAAAAAGTTATACCTCATTATCTGTATGCAGTCTATATCTTAGTACATGAATACAATTAAATATCCAATACAACGTACCTACAATGCATGATTTGCAATATCCGACATATGCATTATATGTCTCTCCCAATATATGTATTGAACCTGAGCCGCATTCTTCCTAGTACATACTTTTCTACAAATGCATTCTTTGCTGTATGCACTCTTGCTCAAACGCATTCTTCTGTGTATGTACTGTTCTTTAGATATACTGTCATTTTGCTGTACTTGAAATTCCATGAAGTTCAGACTAACTATATTGTTGCTAATGAGTAATGTACTTAAAGCGAGAAGGACACCATATGTATATGAAAGTGGAGAATGTAAAATGAATGATACAACCTAAGGTACATCCAGAATAGATACCAAAGTTATGCATGTACATATTTTGACCATTACAGGATTCAAATGGAATTGTTGGGATTATAGAATCAGCCTATACTAATTCATGAAATACGTACTCACAAGATACATTATTCTTGTCAAGAAATTATTGTACCAATACGTGGATTAAATCGTGAAAGTCAATTAATACCCGGTTAGTGTAATAACCATAAGTTATCACAACCAGATCAAAACTATAGCAATAACACCGCACTTTTTGGTACAGTACTCATTGATCTTTCAGCAGGTTTCAACTCATAAAGTTCTCTACAATGAAAGCTCCACGATGTCTGTATAGGCTCCTCAGCTATCGGTAGGAGGCTCTGCGGCATGGCGCGGACGCCAGGATGGTGCTGGGGCGCTGCGTGGGGCACGAGCACCTGAAGCTCAGACAATCATGACGGGTCAGGCCAAAGGCGACTATGCATATAGCATAGGCTCTCCACGTATGGTGCTTGTGGGTCGTTTCTCGTATAATACCCAGAGGCGCACTGGGTGCGGGTTTCTTACCCCACCGCACAGCCTCCACAGGTAGGGCTTGTTCATTTTTAATTATTCTGCAGAGCAGCTGGCCCAATCTAGTGCGCCATAGCCCTCCCCGCACAAAGCTTGTACAACCTTGGAGAGGAAATCTGCAAGCTCATGGGCAGTGGTTTAACGTTTCCCTCACATATTCCATCCAAGAGTTTGCTGTCGCGATATCCGTTTACAGCCTCCAAGCGTACGGTGAAAATCTCAAGTATCCAATTTCAAGTGGTAGTAGAAAGCTTCAGACTAGCCACCGACCTGCTTGAGCTCGCGATAAGAGCTGCTTTCAATTCTGACAGATCAGGTAACAAACTCTGATTTCTCCTCAACCATTGCGAGGCTGACCATCATGTGTAACTTTTTAGCTTGTTTAACCTCCTCTACAACATGGAATTAGCAGCCTCTGCTGCCGGACTGGCTGGACTTGCCGGACTGACGCTACAACTGGCCCAAGTCGCTCGAGATTGTGCCAACATTTATTCTGAAGTGAAAGAAGTTGGCTACACACATGGCTCCATATTGCACAACCTCCAGACAGAAGGGCTTCGGCTGAAGCGGTGGGAGCAAGCTTGGGGACTGGACACCGGCAACACCTCCAGCAAGCAACTCCAACTTCTTGATCCTAATGATGAGCGTTATAGATATGCAGCAGCTGGCCTAGCGAGGATTATTTATGTGTTTACCAAGATCATGGAGTTACAATCAAAATATCAAATCGAACCTAAAACAAACACCAGGAAAAGTATACGTGATAGCATTAGGATCAGCAATCCATTCTCTAGGTCTCGTTCCAAATCTCGGAATCCAGCAAATGCTAGTCAGGCTACAAGCCCTAGTCCTCAGCCTTCGATGCCTACTCTGAGCCATAGTGACCTCTCTCTTTTGAAAAACCCAAAGACCCTCACCAGCATGCAATTGCTTCCAGGCCTACAAGAAGAGATTGCCTCTCTGAGTAATGCTGCACAGAAAGTACAGCAGTCTCTGTCTATCTATCACAAGCTGCGTTGGGCTGGCATGGACAAGGCAAATTGTAATGAACTGGTAGGCCAGCTGAAGGAGTACATAGACGGCCTCTTCAATGTACTACCACCTGATCCCACTCCCATCCGTATGCCCAAGACACCGCTTAGTTTGTCTTTCAATATTCCATTCAACATTTCTAATGTTCGGCGGAATCCTGATTTTGTTGGAAGAGAATGCCTTCTTGAGCAGCTAGCAGATGAGATAGATGAAGGCAAGGCTGCAATGGATATTACTGAAGTAGTGCTTTATGGTATGGGGGGTATGGGGAAGACACAGGTTACATTGGAGTATGTTTATCGCCATCACAAAGACTACTCCTCGGTGTTTTGGATCAATGCATCTAGCGAGCAGACAACAAAAACTAGTTTTATTCAAATTATGGAGCAGTTGATTGAGTATCATGCCACACTCTTCGATGAGCCGGATTACAAACATATTGGCAGTCTCCTTGGTATGGCAGGCAAGCTCGGCTCGGTGGGACTTTTTAGCACAGAAAAAACCAGAAGAAGAGCAACATGTTATTACAGCTGTGAAGAAATGGTTAACTGCCAAACAGAACAACAAATGGCTACTTGTGTTCGACAATCTGGATGACCTGGAATCTTTCGACATAAATGATTACATCCCATCATGTGACTTTGGGACTATTATTATTACTAGCAGGAGACGTGGGAGTACACAGGGCCGAAGGGGCTTAGAGGTACATCAAATGCAGAATAATGAAGCGGAAAAGTTGCTTTTGACCAGTGCAAGATTAGATTTGGGAAGGCTCACTCCTGAGGGTAAGTGAATATTATCCTTAAACATAGCTCACTAATTAATTCAAGTATAGAGTGCAAATTTGAGGAAGCAGCAGCAGCAGCAATTGTTGAAAACCTTGGATACCTTCCCCTTGCTATAGCTCAAGCTGGAGCATATATCAACATTCAGCAATGTTTATTCAGTTATTATCTCAGAGAGTATGAGATAAATGCCAATCGCCTTTTGAGCAGGAAATGGAAAGTAGGAAAGGATGATAGATCTGTCTTTGCTACATGGGAGTTGTCATTTAATGCAATCAAGAACCAAAATCCGAAAGCTACAGAGCTGTTATCATTATGTGCGTTTCTTGACAATAATGACATATGCGAGGAGTTTTTGAGGCGAGGAATGAAATTAGCAATAAATGGTAGACAATCATTTTTTCCTACTTGACTAATATTATTACAAAATGTAAAATTTGTACTTATATATCGCTATAGATACAAGCCTAGCAGACTCAATCCACCTGCTGATCTCATACTCGATCGCTAAGCGAACTGAGAAATATGATAGTTTCAATATCCACCCGCTAGTTCACCTTTGTATTCGATGGAAACTGGAGATGGAGCCTGAGGAATATCAAAAAAAAGCTATTGAAGCTTTTTTTATGGTCACATCTGGAATTGCTATCCCCAAAGGTAGAAATCGTGAGGTCAACGACTGGATCTTTGAGCGGCGAAACTTGCCACACCTTTTTGCTGTAGAAAGGCAAATGAAGTATTTACCATTGGAAGAGGAGGAGTCACTAGCAGCCTTGGATACCCTCTATGGGGTTTACAAAGACCACGGTCATTATGGAAAGGCAGAAGAAATATGTAAGACTGTATTGGCTGTGATAGAGAAGTCACTAGGCACAAACCATTTGATGGCCATGAACCACGTTTACAATATGGCACTAGTATATGCCAAGCAAGGGAAATATAGCCAGGCACTGGAACTCTATCAGCGAGCATTGACAGGGTATGAAAAGGTACTGGGTGCTGACCATCTAAGCACCGTTGATACTGTCCACAACATTGCGGTGGTATATTGCAATCAAGGGAAATATAGCCAGGCACTGGAGCTATATCAGCGAGCATTAGCAGGACGTGAAAAGGCACTGGGTGCTGACCATCCAAGCACCCTTGATACTGTCAACAACATGGCACTAGTATATAACAAGCAAGGGAAATATAGCCAGGCACTGGAGCTATATCAGCGAGCATTAGCAGGATGTGAAAAGGCACTGGGTACTGACCATCCAAGCACCCTTGATACTGTCAACAATATAGCATTAATATATAACAATCAAGGGAAATATAGCCAGGCACTGGAGCTATATCAGCGAGCATTAGCAGGAAATGAAAAGGCACTGGGCACTGATCATCCAAACACCCTTAATACTGTCAACAACATAGCATTGATATATTACAATCAAGGGAAATATAGCCAGGCACTGGAGCTATATCAGCGAGCATTAGCAGGAAAAGAAAATGCACTGGGTGCTGACCATCCAAGCACCCTTAATACTGTCAACAATATAGCATTGATATATTACAATCAAGGGAAATATAGCCAGGCACTGGAGCTATATCAGCAAGCATTAGCAGGAAGTGAAAAGGCACTGGGCACCGACCATCCAAGCACCCTTATTACTGTCAACAATATAGCATCGATATATTACAATCAAGGGGAATATATCCAGGCACTGGAGCTATATCAGCGAGCATTAGCAGGGTATGAAAAGGCACTGGGCACCGACCATCCAAGCACCCTTGATACTGTCAACAATATAGCTTTGATATATTACAATCAAGGGAAATATAGCCAGGCACTGGAGCTATATCAGCGAGCATTAGCAGGAAAAGAAAAGGCACTGGGTGCTGACCATCCAAGAACCCTTAGTACTGCCCACGACATGGCAACATTATATGAAGATCAAAGAGAATATAGCCAGGCACTGGAGCTATTTCAGCGGGCATTAGCAGGACGTGAAAAGGCTCTGGGTGCCGATCATCCATATACTGTTTTGAGTATGGAGGGTGTGGAGAGATGTCAGGCTGCTCTGAAGTAACGAAATAGAGTATCAGATAATCACTATGGATTAGGAAAGATTTTCTACGGGTTTTTGTTATAGTGCTATTATATATTTGTTTTTCAGATCGTTTATTCATTTATTCAAGTATTCATGCTTTCATTCTGCATAGTTGTTCCGCTTCTCATGATTCATGTATACGCGAATATCCCAGTATGATTATTTACAATTCACTGGAGAGAGTACTCGCTCTGGTTTTTCTCACTTGCCAGATGGCCGAGGTTGGTGGGGGAAGGGAAAATCGCCGAGGGGGAGGGGGGTCATACGGTTTTTCGATCATAGAGGATGTAGTATCATTTTTTTTTTCACATTCAGGTGGACCTTTTCTTCATTTATACCTACAGAGCCTGGCTCGGTTATAGCTGTGCGTAATAGAGATGCGGGGAGCTAAATAGGTAGATGAGAAGTATACAGTAGCAAAGTAAGCGGCGCCGACTATATACAATCTGTACATGCACACGTGGGTATTCAGTAATCCATATGTAGTGTATGCAGAAGAAGGGAACATGAATAGTCTGGCACATATAGGCTGAAGTACATAGTGCCTTGATATAAGGGGGTGCAAAGGCGCGCAAAGGGGCTCAAAAAGAATTGGAGGAACAAGACATGGGACGACGGCATATAGAATAGAAGTCCTGCTGTCATAAGGAGAGAGGACAGTAGTAGACTCAAGGGGTGTAATATTGCTGTATATAGGGAAGATTAGCAGGTTCAGGGTAACGGCACTGGGCACAGTTTACTGGCATACATCCCCTCACTCCTCTCTCTCCTCTCTCTCCCCATGCATTCATGCAATATAATAATTCCGTTCTTTCAATCCCTTTTCATCCCCCCCACACATCTACCCTACCATAGCCCTTGCGCAGTAACTGTTCACAAAACCTGAACGTAATGCTCGAAACAAAGAAAGGCTTTTCTGGATACCACAACACTCGGCTCGGCGGTATCTTGAGAGTCGTATGTCGGTAATGTTATCTAGTTGCATGTTTCCGGCTTGTATCATAACTCAATGTTGTTGGATATTGCATATTGAGCTTGTTTGCTTTGGGAAACGAGGGTACGCAATACGATGTGAAATTTTATATTAAAAGAAAAAAAATTCAAAACGATAGGCCTTGGGTTCAGGTACAACGGTTCTATAGAACAGTCAGTATTGCTACCCCCTCCTCCAACAGCATCCATATTCCAGCTGCTCGGGCCCCGGAATGCCAGGACATTAACAGGTCTTTTGAAGATTTTAACGCAGGCTATGTAAAGTCCGGTCACTAGGCCGCATAGGGTTTTTTTTTAGCAAGGTCTGTACGTGGATTTCTTTGCCCCGTCCTAGATGAAAGGCCTCAATGCATAAGGTGCGAAAGGGAGCCGGAAACTAGGGTACTGTACTTAATAATGGAGACAAGGCAGATCAGATTATCATCTTTTCTATTTATTATTCTTTAATTTTTTTTTTTTTTTTCTCCCCCTCGTTGTGCGTTTCCTTATCCCAGTACACGGATTGCGGTTAACCATCAGAAATAAAACAAAATTTTTTCTTTCTTCATTTCTCACATAATTATTTCTTACCATAATATATAACAGCCGTATTGATGTTACATACTTACATAACAGTTTTATTTGCATTTATATAGAGTTGGGAAAGAGGAGAAGTTATAACACCTCAATTTACTCATCAATTCCTCAACATTTCACATGTACACCACAACCAATTTCTCTTCCCTCTCATTTCCATTGTTCCCCCCCCCCCCAATATCAAACACATCGATTTTTTTTTTTTTTTTTTTTTTTTTTTTTTTTTTTTTTTTTTTTTCCCACATACTCAACTTATTTTTTTCATAATCAAATCAAAACGCAGTTACAAAAAAAAGAAAAATAAATAAAAACGAGCGAACTTGACAGTCCTGGAGGCTAAAGGGGCCAAGATAAGATGAAAACGGAGGCGAGCTTGAGTGAAGCCAAGAACTCATGGGTAGCTCAGTCAAGATGTAGTTACATTGACGAGGATGGCGAGAAAATGCGCAGAAACGGTCACAGGAGAGGTTAGAGAAGTCTACTGGGATGCTGAAACTAGTTGACGTTGGAGAAAGGAGAGTGGTGATGAATAGGTGGTTGGGATCGGGGGGCATGACGGAGGTTTTGTGGGACGGTCCTTAAGCCTCAATCGCGAAATTAAGTTTGGCAGACGTTTCAGGAACGCTAAACTTTGCTGGGCAGGCATCGTCATGCAGTTGACGTGCAACAAGACTAGCAGTTGAAGAAATTTACGAGCCCTCTACTTAGTAGCTATGGAGATCGTAACTATTACTTCAGTAACCTGATGGGAGATCAGGCCAGTGCACAGATTGCAACCTATAGTAATATCATCAAGGTGCGCCCTGAGCAGAGAGTTTCAATTTTCACTGTTAATTGCTTATTATCGAGACATATACTAATGGGCCATGAATGCAAGCTCCAACTCGTAAATCGACTGCCGAAAATGGGACCACAGTAGTCCAAGTAGCCTGTGAACGTACGTAGAGCACACGTTACGTGTAATTTACATGTCTTTGGTAAAGCATGGCTTGATGGAAGAGAGGATCTCTGGTCCCCGGCGGCAGCAACAGAGTATCAATGTCAAAATCATCCCAGCCTTATTATCGACTCATCGCCTGCATCAGTTTGGAATGGAAACAGCGTACAAGAAAGCATCCTCTCTACTGGTTAACGAGCAACTAGGCGAGGTTGCGAGACTATTCGAGACCACGTTCATACAAGTAGTAAGAAAAAGCACCTGGCTTGCTGTCGTACAGGACAAAATCCCCAGCTCGCTCCACTTGTACCCCTCGGAAAACAGCCGCCGTCGCATTTCAATAGGTGATTTTTACGAAGCATTCGCAATATCCCCACTACATCGATAAAAGCGCCGGCATAGCGGTTGCTCAGGCTTTCTTGAGACTACACCTGTGTCAAGCAAACACTATTGTGCAACAGCAGAGTTTTTAGCATCCTGACGCCACTAGTATGGTGTCTTCAGCAGCCACCTGGGTATCATGAGAGTCCTGGGCGTCAAGGGCTTCCTGGACATCACCCGTCCTCCTCGTCCACTCCTTTCCAAGTTCCCGGCCGTTTGGGGATATCTACTGCCCCATTAGCGCCCGGCGCCTCCTCACGCACCAGATAATTCCCCGCGGAATTTCCAATCTCCGAGGCCCATATTCCTCGACCCCCAAGAGTCTGCTGCCGCCCCTAACTACAATTTTCTTCCAGCGCCCCAGATATCCTTTTCAGAGATATCTCACGTCTTACCGTAATGCCGAGGTGCTTTCTCAGTTGTCGACAGAACCGGACATTTCCCCACGATTGGCAGGCCATATATCTCCAGCAATCTGTTTACTTCCACAGATATCGTATCTGTCAATATGAATCCGTAGGGTGAACGTATAAACGTAGTAGGAAGTGACAGAACGTCAATGTATATCAAAGATGAAGAAAAGGTGGGTGATGCCCAGCTCATAGACATACCATGGCATTGAATCTAGCTTACCTAAACAAGCAGGTTGGGTCAACTCCCTGAAGCCTAATCGGCTCTAGCTTGAACCGGAATCTCAACAATTGCAACTCCATTGACACAGCTACGTACCTGGGAGTGCTAGTGGCGCTCCCCAAATCTCCCATTAACATTACAGTGAAACACTCAATACACCAGAAAAATCTAACAAAGCGCATGCACTTTATCTCCAAGGACTTTACACTTATCAGAAGTTATAGCCTCGAGTCCGTCAACTGCAATGGCAGTGGAACCAGACCAAGTCTAAATCTCTTGAGGAAGGTTTAGGGAGTAGCTAGCTCACCAATAATTTCATAATTCATCCATGCGAACTCCAGTTAAAATATGATCTCATACCCAGAAACCCATTAGTGATAGGTATACCCCAAAGGAAAAAAACACTCACTGTCAATTAAGAAACACAGAGCATCCAGAAAAGTGTTTAGTGAACTATATCCGGTTTCGGAGTCCCTGGAAGTAGCCCATGATTTGTATAGTATAATAAGGCATGCTCCAAAAGCGAGTACCGCAAATCGGTTTGAGAGAGATCGCAGCAATACTTTTCGAAATTGTAGCTGAGCAAGGCGAGAAACGAAAAGAAAGCACTGGAAATACCCAGGACATAAACTCGTCGAGAGCCTCATGGAGATGCAGGAAATATGTTTGTGCATTGTTTCTTCAGGAGTCTGCGAGGTCACTTCTGCTAACCTTCGTGAGGTAAGAATATGATATGTTGCAAGTATGATAGGCACAAATAGATCTTCTTTGCTTGCAGCCATCCTAGTAGGCAAATGATATCATCACTTTTTCCCCTTTCTTCAGGTCCCTCTCGCCATTTGCACTGAATACACCTTTGAAACACTCGACTAGTGATGACAATTCCTTTTTATGATCTTCTAAAGCAGTCTTGGGCATTTTTACTCGATTTGGTAGAAATTGTTGACCCGTTTACCCTGCTCACAAGTTCTTCAGTCAAGTTCTTATCTTGTGTGCACTCGTACCTAGAGTGAAGAAGAAGAATCAGAAGGTGAGCTACGTCCAGCTAATATGCGTATCGTCGAACTTACGTTGCCTAAAGAGGAACATTGGAAGACTAGCTAGGGTGGGCAAGTCCCATGATCACCGCCCATACAGAATCATACAAATTTACAGTGAACTATTACTCCCTTTAATCTGTAAACTAACTGCCTCCTCTCAACTCCATCTAGTATCCAAACGCTTCCTGCTATAAAATCATATTTTATCGTAATTGACATACAATGCTACCCTATACTATACTATACTACACCATACCACATCACACCACACCCTATCATACCATACCAGCTTATTTATGTTCTAACGGATACACCAATGGATATGATTGGCCAATGGGTCGGCCTAATTCACCAACAGTTAACCGATACAACAGCATCATCATCAGCGGAAAAAAAGTACTGTCGCCAGGTTCGTCACGTACACTGCATTCGAAAGGGTGCCAAGGTGTACTTGAGGTGACCCTCATCATTACCCATACGGCGACTGGGGCGTAAGTCAAATACAATACTCATTGATCTTTCAGCAGGTTTCAACTCATAAAGTTCTCTACAATGAAAGCTCTGTATAGGCTCCTCAGCTATCGGTAGGAGGCTCTGCGGCATGGCGCGGACGCCAGGATGGTGCTGGGGCGCTGCGTGGGGCACGAGCACCTGAAGCTCAGTCAATCATGACGGGTCAGGCCAAAGGCGACTATGCATATAGCATAGGCTCTCCACGTATGGTGCTTGTGGGCCGTTTCTCGTATAATACCCAGAGGCGCACTGGGTGTTGCCACTTGCGGGTGTCTTGCCCCACCGCACAGCCTCCACAGGTAGGGCTTGTTCATTTTTTTATTATTCTGCAGGGCAGCTGGCCCAATCTAGTGCGCCATAGCCCTCCCCGCACGAAGCTTGTACAACCTTGGAGAGGAAATCTGCAAGCTCATGGGCAGTGGTTTAAACGTTTCCCTCACATATTCCATCCAAGAGTTTGCTGTCGCGATATCCGTTTACAGCCCCCAAGCGTACGGTGAAAATCTCAAGTATCCAATTTCAAGTGGTAGTAGAAAGCTTCAGACTAGCCACCGACCTGCTTGAGCTCGCGGTAAGAGCTGCTTTCAATTCTGACAGATCAAGTAACAAACTCTGATTTCTCCTCAACCATTGCGAGGCTGATCATCAGGTGTAACTTTTTAGCTTGTTTAACCTCCTCCACAACATGGAATTAGCAGCTTCTGCTGCCGGCCTGGCTGGACTTGCCGGACTGACGCTACAACTGGCCCAAGTCGCTCGAGATTGTGCCAACATTTATTCTGAAGTGAAAGAAGTTGGCTACACACATGGCTCTATACTGCACAACCTCCAGACAGAAGGGCTTCGGCTGAAGCGGTGGGAGCAAGCTTGGGGACTGGACACTGGCAACACCTCCAGCAAGCAACTCCAACTTCTTGATCCTAATGATGAGCGTTATAGATATGCAGCAGCTGGCCTAGCGAGGATTATTTATGTGTTTACCAAGATCATGGAGTTACAATCAAAATATCAAATCGAACCTAAAACAAACAACAGGAAAAGTATACGTGATAACATTAGGATCAGCAATCCATTCTCTAGGTCTCGTTCCAAATCTCCGAATCCAGCAAATGCTAGTCAGGCTACAAGCCCTAGTCCCCAGCCTTCGATGCCTACTCTGAGCCATAGTGACCTCTCTCTTTTGAAAAACCCAAAGACCCTCACCAGCATGCAATTGCTTCCAGGCCTACAAGAAGAGATTGCCTCTCTGAGTAATGCTGCACAGAAAGTACAGCAGTCTCTGTCTATCTATCACAAGCTGCGTTGGGCTGGCATGGACAAGGCAAATTGTAATGAACTGGTAGGCCAGCTGAAGGAGTACATAGACGGCCTCTTCAATGTACTACCACCTAATCCCACTCCCATCAGCATGCCCAAGACACCGCTTAGTTTATCTTTCAATATTCCATTCAACATTTCTAATGTTCGGCGGAATCCTGATTTTGTTGGAAGAGAATGCCTTCTTGAGCAGCTAGCAGATGAGATAGATGAAGGCAAGGCTGCAATGGATATTACTCAAGTAGTGCTTTATGGTATGGGGGGTATGGGGAAGACACAGATTGCATTGGAGTATGTTTATCGCCATCACAAAGACTACTCCTCGGTGTTTTGGATCAATGCATCTAGCGAGCAGACAACAAAAACTAGTTTTATTCAAATTATGGAGCAGTTAATTGAATATCATGCCACACTCTTCGATGAGCCGGATTACAAACGTATTGGCAGTCTCCTTGGTATGGCAGGCAAGCTCGGCTCGGTGGGACTTTTTAGCACAGAAAAACCAGAAGAAGAGCAACATGTTATTAAAGCTGTGAAGAAATGGTTAACTGCCAAACAGAACAACAAATGGCTACTTGTGTTCGACAATCTGGATGACCTGGAATCTTTCGACATAAATGATTACATTCCATCATGTGACTTTGGGACTATTATTATTACTAGCAGGAGACGTGGGAGTACACAGGGCCGAAGGGGCTTAGAGGTACATCAAATGCAGAATAATGAAGCGGAAAAGTTGCTTTTGACCAGTGCAAGACTAGATTTGGGAAGGCTCACTCCTGAGGGTACGTGAATATTATCCTTAAACATAGCTCACTAATTAATTCAAGTCTAGAGTGCAAATTTGAGGAAGCAGCAGCAGCAGCAATTGTTGAAAACCTTGGATACCTTCCCCTTGCTATAGCTCAAGCTGGAGCATATATCAACATTCAGCAATGTTTATTCAGTTATTATCTCAGAGAGTATGAGATAAATGCCAATCGCCTTTTGAGCAGGAAATGGAAAATAGGAAAGGATGATAGATCTGTCTTTGCTACATGGGAGTTGTCATTTAATGCAATCAAGAACCAAAATCCGAAAGCTACAGAGCTGTTATCATTATGTGCGTTTCTTGACAATGACATATGCGAGGAGTTTTTGAGGCGAGGAATGAAATTAGCAATAAATGGTAGACAATCATTTTTTTCCTACTTGACTAATATTATTACAAAATGTAAAATTTGTACTTATATATCGCTACAGATACCAGCCTAGCAGACTCAATCCACCTGCTATTCTCATACTCGATCGCTAAGCGAACTGAGAAATATGATAGTTTCAATATCCACCCGCTAGTTCACCTTTGTATTCTATGGAAACTAGAGATGGAGCCTGACGAATATCAAAAAAAAGCTATTGAAGCTTTTTTTATGGTTACATCTGGAATTGCTGTTCCTAAAGGCAGAAAACGTGAGGTCAACGACTGGATCTTTGAGCGGCGAAACTTGCCACATCTTTTTGCTGTAGAAAGGCAAATGAAGTATTTACCATTGGAAGAGGAGGAGTTACTAGCAGCCTTGGATACTCTCTATGAGGTTTACATAGACCACGGTCATTATGGAAAGGCAGAAGAAATATGTAAGACTGTATTGGCTGTGACAGAGAAGTCACTAGGCACAAACCATTTGATGACCATGAACCACGTTTCCAATATGGCAAGAGTATATGGTGACCAAGGGAAATATAGCCAGGCACTGGAGCTATATCAGCGAGTATTAGCAGGATGTGAAAAGGCACTGGGTACTGACCATCCAAACACCGTTGGTACTGTCAACAATATGGCGATGATATATTACAATCAAGGGAAATATAGCCAGGCACTGGAGCTATATCAGCGAGCATTAGCAGGACGTGAAAAAGCACTGGGTGCTGACCATCCAAACACCCTTGATACTGTCAACAATATAGCATTGATATATTACAATCAAGGGGAATATAACCAGGCACTGGAGCTATATCAGCGAGCATTAGCAGGACGTGAAAAGGCACTGGGCACTGATCATCCAAACACCCTTGGTACTGTCAACAATATGGCATTTATATATGACAATCAAGGGAAATATAGCCAGGCACTGGAGCTATATCAGCGAGCATTAGCAGGAAAAGAAAAGGCACTGGGTGCTGACCATCCAAGCACCCTTAATACTGTCAACAACATGGCAGTAGTATATGACAATCAAGGGAAATATAGCCAGGCACTGGAGCTATATCACCGAGCATTAGCAGGGCATGAAAAGGCACTGGGTGCTGACCATCCAAGCACCCTTAGTACTGTCCACAACATGGCAATATTATATGAAAATCAAAGAGAATATAGCCAGGCACTGGAGTTGTATCAGCGGGCATTAGCAGGAAGAGAAAAGGCACTGGGTGCCGATCATCCATATACTGTTTTGAGTATGGAGGGTATGGAAAGATGTCAGGCTGCTCTGAAGAAACGAAATAGAGTATCAGATAATCACTATGGATCAGGAAAGATTTTCTACGGGTTTTGTGTTATGGCACTATTATATATTTCTTTTCAGATTGTTTATTCATTTATTCAAGTCTTCAAGCTTTCATTCTGCATAGTTGTTCCGCTTCTCATGATTCCTGTATATGCGAATATCCCAGTATGATTATTTACAATTCACTGGAGAGAGTACTCGCTCTGGTTTTTTTCAATTGCCAGATGGCTGAGGTGGGTGGGGGGGGATTCGCGTTGGGGGGTGGGGGAGGGGGAATCGCCGGGGGGGTGGGGGGGGGGGGGGGGGGGTCATATGGTTTTTCGATCACAGAGGATGTAGTATCATTTTTTTTTTCACATTCAAGTGGACCTTTTCTTCATTTATAGCTAAAATCTGTACCACATTCCCACAGAGCCTGGCTCGGTTATAGCTGTGCGTAATAGAGGTGCAGAGAGCTAAATAGGTAGATGAGAAGTATACAGTAGCAAAGTAAGCGGAGGCTGACTATATACAATCTGTACATGCACACGTGGGTATTCAGTAATCCATATATAGTGTATGCGGAAGAAGGGAACATGAATAGTCTGGCACATATAGGATGAAGTATATAGTGCCTTGATATAAGGGGGTGCAAAGGCACGCAAAGGGGCTCAAAAAGGATTGGAGGAACAAGACATGGGACGACGGCATATAGAATAGAAGTCCTGCTATCATAAGGAGAAAGGACAGTAGACTCAAAGGGTGTGATATGCTGTATATAGGGAAAGTAAGCAGGTTCAGGGTAACGGCACTGGGCCCACAGTTACCCGCATAGCACTGGCTTGCCAACTCCTACTGACATACATCCCCTCACTCCTCTCCATGCATTCATGCAATATAATAATTCCGTTCTTCAATCCCTTTTCATCCCCCCACACACACCCACCATAGCCCTTGCGCAGTAACTGCTCACAAAACCTGAACGTTATGCTCGAAACAAAGAAAGGCTTTTCTGGATACCGCAACACTCGGTAAGGGGCGGTATCTTGAGAGTCGCATGTCGGTAATGTTATCTAGTTGCA
This sequence comes from Kalaharituber pfeilii, assembly GCA_015179045.1. Taxonomy (NCBI): domain Eukaryota; kingdom Fungi; phylum Ascomycota; class Pezizomycetes; order Pezizales; family Pezizaceae; genus Kalaharituber; species Kalaharituber pfeilii. The sequence continues at coordinate 1,654,381 of WHUZ01000005.1, forward strand.
TATTGAGCTTGTTTCCTTTGGGAACCGAGGGTACGCAATACGATATGAAAAAAAAAAAAAAAATTCGGCCATTGCGAAACGATAGGCCTTGGGTTGGGTTCAGGTACATCGATTCTATAGAACAGTCACTATTGCTAACCACCCCCCCCAAAAAAAAAAAAAAAAAAGGAAAACAACAGCATCCATATCCAGCTGCTCGGGCCTCAGAATGCTCAGGACATTAACAAATCTTTTCAAGATTTTAACTCAGGCCATGTAAAGTCTGCTCACTAGACCGCATAGGGTTTTTTTTAGCAAGGTCTGTACGTGGATTTCATTGCCTCGTCCTAGAGGAAAGGCCTCAATGCATAAGGTGCGAAAGGGAGCCGGAAACTAGGGTACTGTACTTAATAATGTAGTCTCGTGCCCAGACGCTGACTGGCGTCTTGTAATTAATATTATTCGCTTGGCGACGCACAGGAGCGTCTGGAATCTTTTGTCCCCCGTTTGTTCAGCCAAGACCGCAATGCAACGTTTCGGTCGCAATGCAACGTTTCGGTCGCAATGTAGTCCGTATGTATGTTTGTAAACAGTTGGATTGTGTACAGCAAAACGATTCACTTTTAATATACAGGAAGCCATGTCGGTGGACACAATAGAGAAAGGAGTTCTTGATGATGAAGGAGTGCAAATTCTAGAGGTAATAAAACAAATGAAAGCCAAAGGATTTACCTGTTATGTTTATTACCTGATCATTGTAATAACCATTGCACCAAAAGGTAGAACTATTGGTACCATCCGGTAGTACAGCAAGTATATGTAGGAGTATCCAGACAAGTTGGTCAATGACTTGCTTACGTTTGCAATAGCTACATATACTAGTAGTCAGCTTCCCTCTGCCACCATCATCATGGCATGCTAAGCTATGATATTACTCCTCCGCAGGCAGAGTACGCCCCGGACTCTCTATATATTAACCCCCACTGGCAGATATAGTGTTCGCATTTGGTATAAGCTGAGTCAGTGTTGAGTTTTATAGCATACATACATAATTGGCTCACATCAGCTCAGTACCAAGTAGTAGTTGTATATTACACATTGACTCTGTCATGCCGTATATACAACTCATACCAGCTCGCTCAACAGCCGAGCCAAGTACGTTTTATGGTGTAATAAACCAGCTCAACTCGGACTCACTCAGAAAACCTGACTCAGAACTTACACCGGGTGCGAACATTACCTAGATACCTATTACCCATTCGCCAGCTCGCAAAATTATGAAGGGCCACAGAACGAGACAGACTACAGCTCAGCTACTGCCCACTACAGCGCCTTGGAACCAGAGTCACCACCCTAGCAGGACTACTAGGTAATAAAGGCCTGCGCCACTGGAGATACCAGATCGGGAAAGCAGACAGTCCGGAGTGCAGATAGTGCGGCAAAGGTCTGGAGACCTCTGTACACGTCCTGATAGAATGCGAAGTTTGGAAACGGAAGCTGCTAGGGGGGGGGAGGACCTGAGAAGACCCCCGAAAACAGACAGAGATGAAGACAAATTGGCGGAGATATTGGAATATAATAATCCAACCCGGACCCCTCGCCCAAGACCCTCCAGCTCCGGTCCTATACTGGCAATCAACATACTACTTGCCAGTACTCGTACACATGCAGCTGACCCTGACACCCTTGCAATTCGCCGCACTCCTTCTAGCACTCCGATATATATCTCTACACCTGTAAGCTCGCTTAAGCAACATGGCCGCCAGCATCCCGGTCATCGCTTAACAGCCCGAACCCGAAGAACCTGCCAGAATCTGCTAGAAGAACCCGAATCCCCAGAACCTGCCGGAAAGCCGCAGAACCCGCCGGAAAGCCATAGAACCTGCCGGAAAGCCGTAGAACCTACCGGAAATCCGTCAGGACAACCACGGTCGCCGGCGCCAGTATCGCCTTCTCCAGACCCACTCTCATACCCCGCACCTCTCCGTCCCAAACCGTCGCCCCCGTCTCCATCTCCGAGCCCCCACCCCTATCTCCGAGCCCCCATCCCCGTTCCATTTCCAGTACCCTCCGCCTACCCCCCCCCCTTCTCGTCCATACTGCCGTCTGTGTATAATCTCCCCGCCCATTTCGTCGCCCACTCGATGGACGCCTCCCACTCCTCCCTGCATCCCCCTTTTCGTCCCTCTCCTTGGACCTCTTCTATCTCCACTGCTCCACAAGGTCCTCCCCTTGACATCTAATCCACTCCCTCCGGCATGACGAAGCTCACCTTGCTTTGCATCCTCCCCGCGATCGATTCGAACCCGTCTTTCTCCTACGTTGCCCACCCCGCATCCCAGTCCCTCCAGTGTCTCCCGCGTTCTTCCTCCCCCTTCCCCTCGGAAGTCCGCTGTCCACACATCCCCGCAACCCGCTGGGTCTCCCATACTCCTTTTGCTACATTCTTCCTCCCCCTTCCCCTCGGAAGTCCGCTGTCCACACATCCCCGCAACCCGCTGGGTCTCCCATACTCCTTTTGCTACATTCTTCCTCCCCCTTCCCCTCGGAAGTCCGCTGTCCACACATCCCCGCAACCCGCTGGGTCTCCCATACTCCTTTTGCTACAAACCGAGCTTGCGCTGCGTCTAGCGCGGTCTGTGCCGTCTCCACTCCTACCACCCAATTCACTTTCTCCTTTGCCGCCCCGAGTACAGCCCCGGTTGCCTTTTTAAGGACCTGGTACTGTACCTTCTCCATTTCCTTTCTCCATTCCTTTTGACCTCTCCACCCGATCTCTGCACCCCACATCATTACAGCCCTTATCATCCTCATGTAGAGCTGCCTCCAGCTCCTTGGGCTCATGCCCTACTGTCCCGCCCCGACCCCCATCATCGCTCCCGCGAGTTTCCGAGCCTTTTCTATCCTCGCCCTCCAGTGGAAGTCGAATTCCAGCGTAGAGTCCATTAGCATCGTTATTCAATTACTTTATAAAAATCGGCAACTTACTTGTTCCGGATTGCACTACTTCTCGGTATTGGTGTATTTGGTCGCAGCATCAAGAGCATTTTACGGAATTGCGGATGTTGCACTGAATGAAATGGTATGTTGCATGCGGTCACGGTACGTATAAGTTGTCTCTCCCACTCTTCAGGAGTATAAGATTCGGTGGTTTCGGTGCGGGGTTTGGATTTAGCCTGCTGACAAAAACTCTTCACAATACTGCATCAGAAATAATAAAGATCAGAAAGATACTAACCAGTAGCTTATCTATTGTAGTCTGTGATCCAGCTTTCGATTGCTTTTTGCATTTTGCGGAATTAAGGTGGCCACGCATATGACTGGTCCCTAAGTTTTGGGCCGATGGATGGCTAATCCAGGCATTGCAAGCAATACAAACAATGATCGGTTTGCCTGTGGCAATTTGAGGACCTTGTTTGAACTGCGGCCAGAACCCTGATTTGCGATGCTTTGAGTCCCAGGCTGGATTGTGATAGTTTTATCCCTCTTTGTCTACTTGTAAGTCTTTGGCCCATTGTGTACTTGCCCACCATGCTTGAAATATGTCATGATTTTCTGGTAGCCATTCATATGCAGGCGGAGAAACTCTGGGGTGAAGTGGTTATAATGGGGAAAATGGTTAGATCAGTAAAAACCGGAGAAAGTGGTTAGATCAGAATTGGTTGAACAGTGGTTAGATCAGAATGGGTTGAACAGTTCAACCAATTCTGATCTAACCACTTTCCCCGAAGTTTGCCATTATAACCACTTCACCCAGAGTTTCCGGCCTGCATATGAATGGCTACCAGAAAATCATGACATATTTCAAGCATGGTGGGCAAGTACACACCACCCTTGCCACCACGTTTTGAACCTTCAACCTCAATCTCTCCAAATCTTTCACCCCCTCCCAGTCCCATACCGTGCCGTTTATGTCATCCACGTATGACGGGACTTCGCTCTCAACCTCTGATACTTCCCTCCTCAGTGCCTCCTCCATTTTCTTGAGTATGGGAGCCAGCCATATCAGGTATATGACTGGCGACAAGGGTGAACCCTGCGGCACTCCCACATTTGCTTTTCCCTTCCCCCTCACCTTGCCATCCCACTCCACCGTGAAGGCTCTCTCCTTAAAAAACCCTCTCAACCACCCCTCCCATCTCGCCGCCCTCTCGTTTTTTCGGACCTCCCTCAACACTTCTTCCCCCTTCACGTTGTTGAAGCCTCCCCTGACGTCATCCAGGCTCCACAAGGCGCCCCCCCTCTCTAGCAAGTGCAACCATACATTGCTCGGGATAATCTGCAATCCCATTCAAGATTAAATAACATCGGCGGACTTGTGAATCTGAGCATGGAAGATTGATAGGTCCAATAGTATTCTTGAGAAGAGCAAGAATAGTGTGAACAGCAGTATGCTATACCTGTTTGGCGTTTTGCTTAGAGCTTGCAGCGTCAATGCATACAGGTAACAAACCAATGCAAGTGAAGATTTCGCATGCCGAAGTTCCTTATCGATATTCCCAATAGTCATATAAAGAGGCCATAGGAACTTGTCCCCGGAAAAATTAGTTAGATACGTTTTGTCTGAGGCACAAATAATTGGTACGATGGTTGATTGCGGCGGCAGCTTACTTTGAGTGGACCACCACCAATCGGCAGTATGAATATCTCCGTAGATCCGTTCACCGGCTTCATTGAATTGCTGGATAGGTGAGTAGTGCATATGCTCAGCAAATGGTGGATGCGTTTATAGCAATTTAACGCAATCAACAATGTCTCTTTTTTTTTTTTTTTTTTTATTTCACGTAACCCCGCTTGCAGCTGTTCGCCATGGCAGGGTCCCTGGACCGAAGTCCTTATGGCTCGGAGACAGGCACCTGTGCAACTACCTACACCTTCGACCCCTTGTAAAAGACACAAAGATACCACTACTTCGGTGATGCGGAGGAAACACAAAGCGAGAGCCCAATGTCCCATAAGAACAATCAAGCACGAATACCCAAATATTCCCCCAGACAATCAAGCAGTCATGTCCATCTCCTCCACATCCCTCTCCTTCCCCTTTCCGTCCACCTTTGTAGTTCTGTCCCAAACAATGTCTCGATAATAAACTGTTCAATCGAAGGCTCAGAAAAATGTCTCCAGGTCATCCTATGCCTGATGACCTTACCGGTCTTCACATTTACCAGTCCAGGGTGGTCAACCAAGCGTAATCCATAGTAATTGTTCGCCAGCATGGAGAGCTCCCGGGTTTCCGTGGAAGACCGGAAGGTTGTCGCATCTCCATCTAGACCCTTTTCCAAGATACGGTCAATGTGCGCCTTCGTTGACCCATCCCTCCAAAACTCATACGCAAGCTCGTAATCATTCGGCGTACGGAACGGAGCCCAGGGATGCCAATTTGGTGAGAGATAAGACAGTCGTTCGGAAGGCCTAATGGGTATACCAGCACATCGGGATGCTAAACGATCCTAGTGGCACGCATCATTAGAGACGGAAGTTGATTCTCTGCTGCCGGGTCCTCTTCTGAGTCGTAAGCAATAGGGTTCGGCGGTGAATCGTCAATCGAAAGCATATTGGACAAAGTTGAGGGCTCTTCATCTTGGGCTGGTGAAGGAACTGGGCGATTGTGATGAACCCGCGTCAAATGTATGGATAATCCGTGCGCACTGCGGAATGTACGGTGACAGTGGGGACATATGTTCCTCATGAGGCTGAGTAGCAAATATTGGATTCGATGCACGGGGGTTCACTGCTGTACTCCCTGGGAAAGATTTAATGTCGATAAAGGATTTCAGTGTACCTAGGAGTGGACAAATCTCAACTCTTGCACTTAACGCAGCAACTAGTTTGTTTGTTCGAAGTCCCACACGTAGAAATAACGTGTTGCTTTTTGCTGTTTCCCTCCTCAACCTGCCTAACTCCCCCGCACCGGTAGAAGTAGAAGCTAACTTTCATACTAAATTAGCAGTAGCGTATCCGTGCATGATAAACAAAGACAGATTCGAGGAACAGAGGAGCGATGTCTTCTTGAAGGGGTAGTGGCGAGCTTGTAAGCAACAGATTTGCCGACTGATAGTATTTCCATATACTATCTGATCTGCATTCATTAGACCCTTATCACGATCACTGATTAGAGCCATTCCGACAGATTCAAGAATTGCCTTTTTCAATAGTGCGAAAACCATGTCCAAGAATCTGTATTCTCACTTTCAACAATTGCCCATGCGAGAATCAAATTTTGACCATTCGCATCAAGTCCAACTGCTAATAGTAGTGTCTGAATAAATCGTGCCTTTAAAAAGGTACCATCCACTGCCATGAATTTCGCTTTTGCTGGCATTGAAAAGGTTTTCTGAGCAGATTAGTGTCTCTACGCCCCGAAGCGTCTGAGCGCCCGGGTCGTGACGGGTTTCGCAGAGTTCGCCCCTGATAAACCTATTCTTCGCAAAAACTGGTTGAGGATGTTGTATTCTTGTCAAGTAAATTTGATATTCTGTCTCAGGCAGTCCTGAGCTTCGTTTTGGTGTAGGTTTCCTCACAAGGGAGTGTCTAGAAGGCCGTAGATTTCCAAGCGCTCGTTCTGTGAAAAAGGTTGTCGGTGAGATGAGGATCCTAAGCCTGTGCCACCAGCAGTGGTACTTAATTTGCCTGCGAGATATCAGATCGAGTCGGACATTTCTTTTTCCCACTTTCTCAACTTCTCTTCTCATCCCCTTTGGTTCCTTTAGTTCTTTTCCCATCTGCCTCCTTTTAGTCTGACGAAGATCTCGAAACTTGTTTGATATTTCTTTTATCATCTTTGTTATTGTCTTCTTTAACTGCTTCGGAATCGGAGCTGTCCGAGTCAGAGGGTATGACGATTGGACTTTTTCTCGAAGTGGCATTAGAAACTTTTGACAGTGTATCCTTGCTTCCTGGCACTGCTTTAATTTAGTTGGCGGAAAAGGGGTTGAAAATTTGATCGCGATCAGTTCCAACGTCCTCCCTCCAATACCAATCGCTGGGGCTCAATTCCGTAGAAAAGGTCGAATTCTGGCTCAGGCGGCCCTGATCTTCTCACTGATGTGAATTTTGAGGCGGGGCTGCGGCTTCGCGACCTGGTAGTGAAATAGGCATTCGAAAGAAAGGTACGTCTGGTGTGTCAAGGATCCTCTTGAGCATGTAGGGCTCTTCTTGCCATGCAAACTTTCGTAGCACTCAAAATTCCTCTTTTTCATGCTCTGTAACTGGGATAACGTTCCTAAGGCTCCCCTCGCTATCCGTTTCGAGACGCCCCAGCACACCGTACAATCCTCGCCGACGCCAACGGTTCGGAGGCGGCGGACTATGGCGGCGGCAGCGGAGTGCAGCAAAGGAAGGCAGAAAGATTAGGAAGCAGACAGGTCTATTGATAGACAAGACAATATGGGCTGCGGAGACTGTAACGAACCATCCAAGTCTATTGAGACAAGAGGAAAGAATTACATTAAGGCCAATGGGGCCTTTATATACAGGACAGGCCCATCGGCCAAGAAACACAATGCAAAGGCAGGAGCAGAGCATGAGGGCGTGCTGTAACCGGCAACTGATTAGCTGCCTATAGCTAGCGGTTACTGAGGGCTTGTCGAGTTCGGTGGTCGTGGCTTTTTGGACTCCAAGGCGGCCACGGAAAGACTATCTACATGACGGAATACGAAGGTGCCAAGGAATGCATGTCAGTGCCGCGTCGGTGAGCTGTCAAGTGGCTAACAATCTGGCCCGGGACGGCTCGTCAGGCGTTGCCGCTTCGGCGATGGTCAACGAATAGGCTGCGGCTTAGAGTGTCTTGGCATATCGGTTCGGCTCACTGACAGGAAGCTATATCTCGATGGTCAGAAAGTCCAATGGACGTGGCATTCGAATTCGAGCCAGGGCCACCAGTTCTACGCCCCTCAATGGCGCTGCTTTTGTTGTCCTTTTGGCGGATAAAGCCAGAACTCGCCGCCCTGATATATTTGCAACATTGATACCAGTCACACCAGCCAATTTCTTCCCTGGAGATAATATTAATGACGTCCTTTGCAAGACAGACATTTCCCCGACCACACCGAAAGTCCTCAAATCCCAAATAAAGCACCTTCTCCTACTGCATCGTAAAAGCAAATAAAAAAATACATGAAGTCCATCCTCAGTACTATTAGAGCTCCACCTACAGACTCTCAATTCTCTTGGTATCTTTGACTGGCCTAGAGTGCTTCACCAAGAAACCGATCATCACCGAGAAGCCGATCAAATCTACTAACCTGGGCTCAAATCAAAGCCAGAGCATGAGAGAACGTAGTAAATTATTTTCCACACTTTCTCCTCAGTTTGCGGCATATCAGGGGTGACACATATACTTTTGAGTCACCATGTGTGAATGAGATTACCCGAAGTCTTTGCATCTCAATGCATACTCTGTTGCCTATGATAAACAAGTATATCAAGTTTTGTGACTATTGGGCTAATACGTAGAGAGTAATTGTCATGTCAAAAAGTACTTTTTTTGCTTACTCAGGCAGATGGTAATATTGAGCTATTATTTCATGTGAAAGATGCACAGAGATTCTGCAAAGCTATATTACAGAGATGCATGCATAGTAAATGTTATCTGAATGGCTTGCAGCACTGATAAATGGTTGGGGGCAGTTGAGCACTGCAGTATATACATGTGCCGGGCCATTCGTAACAAACGTTCCAGTCGCCACTGGCCCGGACTACTCAATGGAACGTCCGGGCCACTCAAAATTTGAATTTTCTCATTCTACCTCTCACACACACACTCGCCTGTCCACACATCCACTGTATGAAAAAAAAACAGCGTCACTAAAGACCCCTCCCGGCCACAGGAAAAAACAGCTCTACCAAGAACCCCTCCAGCGACAGGTTGGAACAGCTTAATAGACCTCCTGCGGCGACAGGAAAAACAGCTCCAACAAAGAACTCCGACAGCAAAAAACAGCTCTACCAAGGACCCCTCCAGCGACAGGAAAAAGTAGCTTCATCAAGGACCCTCTCCGGCGAAAAAAACAGCATCAGCAAGGAGCCTCTCGGCGACAGGAAAAAACAGCTTCATCAAGGACCCCTCCGGTGACAGGAAAAAAAACAGCTTTCATTTTGGGGAGGATTTGCTTTGCGCACTAAAACTCCATCCTCTAGTCAGACTATCCATCCTCATTAATTAAAAATTCCTAATTTGTTAATATCTTATTAAAAAATCATATTATAAGGTGTACTTACCTTGGCAAGGGTTTTAACATTATTTTCAGCTGCAGAAGACACAGACCGTTCTGGAATGCGAATGAAGATTTCAATTTTTTGTAATTTCTGAGGTTCAATTCGATATCTGTTCGTATGGTCCCGAGATTAAATATATAGCTCAAATTGATGACGAATTTCAGGTGTAAAGGGCTCGATAGGTAAAGATTGTTGATACCAGTTTAGGTAAATAAGATAGGATTGGCGTTGTATACTATAGAGAAGTGTACGGAACAGAACACGATATATGTAGAATACATTCAAAATACCAACAGCATGGAAAAATATCAAGTTTAAATACTTGAGTAAATAAACAAAAAAAAAAAAATAAACAAATGATTTAGACAATTACAATTTCGAATCTTCTAGTATTTTAACAGCCACCAACATACCAACATTCTGTTGTAGTTCTGTGCGTAGAACAAAAGGGTCAATGCGTTGTACTAGTGTATGATCACGAACCAGCGTTCCATTGAGTAGGGCCAGTGGTGACTGAATCACTGTTACGAATGGCCCGGATATATGTAAAAGCCTAACCTCCCCACATAGTATATAGAAGACACATAGCCAAACCTAATTAGTTCCAGCTTTCAATCGGATAAGAACTCATAGTGTGGCATTGCCTTTGAACTCGTTAGGTTTTATGTTATCGCAAGATGTAAGGTTGATACTTGCTCAAAGTGGATGCTTGGCATTTGCAAGGGTTTGTGGATTACCCTATATGGCAGTCTCGAACCACTACAATGGCTAGTCTGGTTGCCATGACCCCCGACTGGAACACATTCCAGAGTGGTCCACTCGCAAACACGTTTTTCTTTTTTTCAGAAACATCATCAATGAATGGTTGAAACTCGGAACTCAACAGCAAAGGGTGTCAACATGCATGATAGCTTTGCCATTCTAGTGGCCATGAGAAACTAGAACAGAAGCACAAAGCTCTGGCAGAGCGGAATCTAGCGTTTGTTTAGTCTCATACTAAGACCCTGTTTGTTGAAGATGTTGCACTCTTGCATCAGATGACAAAGTAATCTTTGAAAATGTCCCTGCATATATACTGGTATAAAATCCTCCTTCTCAACAAGTGTAGCAGCAACTTGCTCAAGGCTCTCTGTGATATCCATATGATTTAAAGCAACCTAACAGGAGTCAATCAACTACTGTAAAAAGAAAAAGACATAATATTGAATATTCCAATGTAACAAACCTGCAATACTCCTCTCACACCTGCTCAAAAAAGGGCTGTGACTCCGGATTATGCTGTATTGCTGTGTCCACAATCTGTGCTAGTCTCGTAGTGCGCCAAGCCCCTTACTGTTAGAACATACAGCCTGAATCTGGTTACATATTTGCCGATTTCCCTGTCTAGTCCTTTTTCGGTATGTTTGTTTTATTCCTTCGGAATAGTCTGGTTGGCACGACCCCCGATTCGGAAATGTTTCTCCTCGGAATGCCTTGTGCTGTTTGCTCCAATATTCAATGTTCACATGACACCTTGATTTTTGTCTATATAAGAACTTTCTGTATCTACTTCGATTAAGTAGGCAGTTCAATATCCTCACCCATGAGCACCTCATAGTCTCGTAACCTTGCTCAGGTTATGAGACTGGAGACCAAATTTGCTCCATTCCAGTCAGGAATATACAGTATATTAAATAGGGAAAAACTTGATTCTCTTCCGTTAATATTAATAGTCAGACAGACAGTTCCAGCATAAGTACTCCGGAGTACTTTACTACCACCAGCTGTTATCCCTCCCTCTCCAACTTTGTAGATAATCTACAGACGAAGACCAAGCTTACCTATGATGACGCTACAGCCTCTCTGCTCTCTTTAAGATCCTTGAGCAATGATGCAGCTAAGACTCTAATCTCTCGCCAGCAACAAAATCGAGTCCAGAAGGCAAAAAGGTCCAACTCTCAACGGCCGAATCCTCCGGCTCCTGGAAAAACTCTACCCCCTGCAAAGGTGAATGCTCTTTGTGTAAGAGCAGAGGCCTGCCTTACTCTAGACATGTCTTCACTCGTTGTAACGCACTCAAGGATCATAAGCGATAGACGACCACAGGAACTGCAGCTATAGCCATCGATGCTTTTACACCTCCCTCCGAAGGTGTTACTCTGGTCGCCTCTTCGTCTGATTTAGGATTCGCTGTTATGGCTATTGACTCGGACTCGGTCGCATCACTCTCTCAGCATATTATGCTTGATACTTTTCTCGGTCTTACCTTTTGCCTCATCTATTTCTGCAAATCCTACCTCCTCCTCTGTTGCCTCAACTTGTTCTGCCCTAGCTTTAGCATTAGAAGCTAACAATATAGATACATACCAGGTATGGATATTTGATACTACCACCTCTTATCACATCACAGCTCACTTTTTTTGCTTCACCAATCTAGTCTCTTGTTGAGTAGGGATAGCAATTGGTGGTGGTAAAGTATTCTGGAGTACTTATGCAGGAACTGCCTATCTGGCTATTGATATAGATGGAAGAGAATCAAGTTTTCCCTTCTTTAATGTATCGTATATTCCTGACTGGAATGAAGCAACTTTTGTCTCCAGGCTCATAACCTGAGCTAGGTTGCGAGTCTACGAGGTGCTGGTGAGTGAGAAGGTTGAATTGCCTATATAAGAATCTCCTGTATCTACTTCGATTAAATATAAATTCAATATCCCCACTCACCAGCGCCTCGTAGACTCGTAATCTCGCTCACATACTTGTCAAACATTTTCAGTATATCTTGCAACCGCCGCACTGCTGCAGACTTGCTATTCTGCTTACTGTCAATGGTAGTCTGTAAGTCACCTATGGTCAACTGAACAATCTTGCTTGCTCTTTGACATGCATGCTTGCTTAGCTTGAGAGGTTGTAATCTGTTTCCTGATAATTTTTTCCAAGCTAACTGGGGCGACCTTTGCCACAGTGATGGGAGATTTTTTGGAGCTGCAGCTCCAGAAATTGGGCCACCTCCGGAAGGTGCTGGGGTTGCTGGTGCTGCAGCAGGTACAGTTGGAGTGGGAGAGGCTGACGTTTTAGAAATCCACCAAAGGGGGGATCTAGATCTTTGTCGCTGGTTTATTGTCCGAAGGCTCGGGGGATAAGGCTTGCTGTTCGGTCGAATCCGATTTCTGTGACCGAAATGATAGCGCCCAATCTGTAAGATTCTTTGAAAACGGATTCTTGAGCCTGTTGTTCACTCATGCTGATTGTTTCTGCTCTTGTTGATTTGTGATTGAAGGAGCTGTTTTTGATAGTGACGACAGCTGTTGCCAATATAATACTCAAAGAATAGCTTACTGTACATAACGTGCTTTTGCAGACCATGGTACCAATGGAAGTGAACGCTTTGGTAGTGCTTGGGCATGGTTGATTTGTATGATAACAATATAGGTATTTAATTATGGTACGAGAATCTTGCAGTATTTTTGTTTTTTGCAATTGTATTACACTTCACAAATTTAACTAGATGGATTGATATTATTGCAATGGATTCAATCGTAGAAATATCGTGACAAGCCAGCCATTTCAGAATACAGAAATTACGCCCTGAACTCATCTTCACATGGGTTGCAAAGAGGAGGCAATAAGCAGCAGGGGTAGGATGGACCTCTCGACAACTTCAGTATAGTAGAACAGGCTTATTGACAAGCTGATTGATAAAATTTAGGTATGATAGCTCTAGGAACAAACAGAATGGGCTGATTGATGAACTAATTTACAAGTATGACAGAAACTTCGAGGGCGTTGTATATGGCAGGTCCCTCGCAACAGTACTGCTGCAGTATATAGTAGAACTGACTCAACTTACAGTTATGAGAGGCACCTCACAACGGCAAAGCATATGGCAGAACAGGAGCTCAATTGGCATGTATGATAGAACTTTTCTCAATGGCGAAGAATATAGCAATGCTGGCTCAATTGACAAGTATAGCCAGTCTCTCTTGAAGGTGCAGCATGGCAAACAGGGCTAGCATTGGTTGATGTCACGGAGTTACGGGTATCGTGGATACATCGGGTTCAGTACGGAGGGTGAGCTCACGCTACGTAATGCTCGTGAATTTTTTTTTTTTTCTTCCCTGATTTTTGCAACGTTCTAAATCTATACCCTACCATTTTTTCATTATCAAGCCATGACTGGCTTATTATTGTAAGGTTTTAGAATCCGTGATAAGAGCTCAGGTGCCAAGGTAAGAAAAGGGAAACAGATTAGTGGGTTAGTCTGGTATCAGCGGGTAGGCAGTGCCGACGACGGCTACTGTGAGCGGTATAACGGAACTAACAGCTTTGCACAACAGGACCTCCGCTGGGAAGCCGAGAGGAGGAATAATTCTCTGTTGCCGAACAGTTGGGAAGAATAAATCATGTGTGTAGGTGAGTAAAGAGAATAGTTGAAGAACATTGATGAAGGAGAGGCGTATTTCCAGCGATTAAAAGTGATCAACTAACTGGTTGCTAACTCATTGCTATGGAGTCCAAGAAAATGGTGGGCTCACTGGTTAGGAACAAATCAGGTCGCGTGGCTCAATAGGTAGAGCATCGCTCTAATAAGGCGAGGGTTGTGAGTTCAAGTCTCACCGTGACCATTACTCCTTCAGGGAGTACCGCCTTTTTTTCTTAGCTGTCCTTCCCTTCATTACCCACCGATGACACAAATTAACCAAACAGTTCCCAATATATCAAATCCTCCCCTCCTGTAATGATATTCCCTACCCCCAAGCACTTTCTCAACCTTCAGCAGCTTCCAGTCCACTTTCTACGTCTCTTCTATCCCTAGGAAAGTCGAGACAGGACTTCAATAAAGCTCGATGCAGCGTATCAATGTTATCCCTCACTGTTCAGAATGCGCATTGGTGTCTCGTGCCTCTGTGAGAGATCTAGTAGAAATCAACACTCTGTGAACGTGGATGGAGAAGCGTCCTTGAGGGCTAATATATAACTGTACTGTAACACCTAAGGGATCCGAGAACAGCATAGGTGGTGGTGGATACCTAGGCTTATTTACATCAATTCCTCTCACAAATTCAACCAGGACGAGACAAATTGGTCCAACAAAGAAGATCATGCCCAGTGGACCATGATTATCTAAGAAGGATGTTGAAAAGGGGCTGGTGATTGCCATTGGACTTCTTGTCAGATGTGAGGCAGAACAGGCTTGCCTCCAGCTTATGTAGGTATTCTACGGGATGCCAGGTTGAGTCAGGCAATGTGCACGCCCAATCATCCATCACTTATCTCCGCGCACCGCTTGTAGAGTATATCAACATTCCTAACTGGACCGCACTGCTAGCAAAGAATATTGCGTTGACACCTATCTCCATAGTAGTAGATAAAGTGTAGAGGGAAAAACGAACGTACTTCTTCAACTCCTAGATGCTGCAGTGGGGCGCTGCCTTTCTGTTAATACTGTATGTACCCCTACATAGCATAAGCGGTCCGATACTCATAAGGTGACATTGTACAAAGTTATGGAACCAGCGCAAACTGAAGCGAAAGACTGCAGGTTCATAAGCTATATTTAAGAATTGAGCACTCAAGAGCCAAATGTAAAACTGATTGGTTATAGAAATTGGCACGTTGCCCCTTGAAATTACCCTCAAAGTGACTGCCCACTTACTCTATTGTTGACCTTATCTTATCAGTTCATCTCTACCATCCAAATCGGACCTCGAATTAAAGTTTAGTTAAAGTCGAAAAGCTTATTTCCACGCTCCATACGCAAAAACGTGTTGCGTGCGCGTCGCGTTGCATGAAACACGTCATCCCAAGACAAAACCCCACCGGTACACCCCAACACACCACAACACCCATGCAAAAGGCTATCGCAAACACACATACACACACGCATAAATGACTAAACAGAATCTATAGCCATCCTGTAACCAATTCGTGACCTCTCATGCCCACCCCTCCGGCTCCCAACCCTTCCTTCTCCGCCCCCTCTCCCTTATCATCCCCTCCACCTTTCCTTTGCCTCTGCCCACCTCGCCCTTCAGTGACTCTACGCTCTGCACATTACACGGTGCACTTGCACCAGCTGCTCCACTCTACGCGCCCCGGAAGCGCCCCGGAAGCGCCCCGGAAGCGCGGCCACAAGCCCCACAAGCCTTCTCTCCCTGCCGCAACTCTGGAAAAATGCTACCTCACCACCGATACACCCACCCCATTCTTCTTCATCCATCACCGTCATCGTCCACTCCCTCCCACCACCACCACCTCACACCCATCTAAACGTTCCCGCACTTGCCACTCCCACCACCTGCCCCTGCCACCCCCACAAAAGAACCACCCCACACGAAAACCAAAACCCAGAAATATGCTTACTGCCTCTGGGGCCTTCGACATTGACCAGCTGTATGTGGTGTGTGCGAGAGCAAAGATGCGTGCGAAGTCGGGGGAGGTGACGACGGTGGCGGAAGAAGGAAGGAGGTGGTTGGGCAGGAATTTAAGGGTAGGAAAGATGGGATAAACGAGAGGAAAAAGGGGGTGGAGGTTTGTTTAGTGTTGGAATGGAAAATATCTATCGTCAATTACTTCAGAATGAATGAATTAATAATTATCTCATGTATGTATGTACATATGTAGTAAGTATGTATGTAAATATAAGTGGATACATCCATACTTGTACATAGCCCTGAGGGAACGAGCTACCCAGAAAAAAACATTATGTACATAATATGAACATCTACCGTTAAGTTTACATGATACAGTTTAGAGTTACAACACTGTACCCTTTCTATGCACAAACACAACAAAGAAACAATAGAAAAAAGAAAAACCAAAGACACAAACGCCCTGTCCCGAATTATGTAATCCCATGCAAATATCAAGCAATTCCTCCTCCTTCCCTATTCCCTTTCACCATGACACCATACTCTACTTCTCCCTCCCCTCCACCTTCACCCCGACTTTCCCTTCTCCTCCCTCCACCCTCCTTACCTCCCTCTCCAACTCTCTCACGCGCCACTTCAACCGCTCAATCTCCACCAACGCTTCCGCCACCACACCCAACGACCCCCCTCCAAAACCACCCCCTCCTTCTCTCCTCGGACAAAACACTCCAAGTAGCCGCTCCACTACATCCCCTAGCACCTGAGGCGGCAGAATCTCGCACCGAATTCGGTCTCGCTGCACAATAACAGGTGTTAGCGTAACTTCTCCCACATTCAAAATCACACAAGAGGAGTACGAAAGGGTAATCTCACAAACGCAAACGCTGCACTCCGGAACGTATGTTGATACACGTATTTGTACTCCCCTTCTTGCCCACCTTCCCCCTTTCTCCCCATTCCACCATCCTCTCCACCCCCCCCACCCCCCTTCTCCTTCTCCCTCTTCAAGCCAAACAACTTCATCCCACTCATCACCATCCTCGATAATGCATCCTTATTCCTCGCCTCGATCCCTTCCTCGCTCCCACCGCCACCACCACCTGCGCCTGTACCATCCACATCCACTATCTGCGCATCCGCTGGACTCCCAGGTCCCGCCTTAGGCTCTCTCTTCACATTAACATTGGTAAGGGATATCGACGCACGGGGGACGGGCCTCGATCCCCTCCGCAGCAACAGTAGCGCAAGTGAAAGACATGGAAAACGAATTCGATGTCGATCCAGGCTCCCTCTTTATCGGCACTCCTGACACCGCCGAAGACGTCCCTGGTCTCGACCGCACTGATGGCATTGGAGACTTCCTCCGTCCTGGCTCTTCACGCATAGAGGAAAACCCAGTCCCCTCACGCTTGAACGATTGCGCGACTGAAGCCTCCCTGTCCCTTTCCCTGTCCTTTTCCTGCCCCATCGCTGACTGTCTCCTCACCATTTGCAGTGCCGTCTGTTGGGGTGGTGGTGGAGGTGGCGGCGGAGCTGGTAGTAATCACCCCTTTTTCCGATTCTCTACTGCCCGCGACAAATCTTCTACCCGGCGCTTTTTCACGGACTTCGAGATCTGCGGAGAGTCCAGGGGGTTCGGGAGGAGGAAGGAAGGAGCGAGGACGGGCAGGCAATGGGTGGTTGAGTTTGGAGGCGGGGGTGGGGTCAAAGGTAGAGCGGGTAGCTGTGGCGTGGGAGCGGAATCTAGTGTAGGTTTGGAGTTGGAGGAAGTTGTGGGATTCGGATTGGCATCCGGAGAGGGCTAGCGGATCTCGGTGGGGCCGGCAAGGCGGTGGAGAACCCGTGATGAGACGTCAAAGGCAGAGCGTGTATTGTAATTGTAGAGATGACTGTCATGGGGAGTTGTGTGGGGTGCGGAAGTTGCGGTAGCGGAGGAGGGTCGGATACAGCAGCGGCTGTAGTTGTAGCTGTCGCGGCAGACCCCACCGGGTCCCGTGGCCTGTCACCAGCGGTATCACCGGCCTGAGCCTCCTCGACCTGCCCTCCTCGAGCCCGCGGCAGCCCCGCCCCCCCTTCCGCCGGGCTGGACCCTGGCGGCGTCTCTGGCATCGCAACAGCCTTCCTTTCCACAGCCCCGTACAGCACCAGTTCTGTAACAGCCCAATCGCTCGCTCCACTACTTGCCCCCATCTCCGCCCCACCGCTCCCGCCATCCGTCTTCTCCCCCCTCTTGTGTTCCCCCCTAGCCTCACCAACACCCCGACCCCGCACTGTCCCTGGCCCTCCACTTCCCCCCCCTCGGAATCCTCCTGCCCTCCTCCCACCGCCCCAACTGCCCCCGCCTCGCAAAACACTTCCTTAAACCACCTCTCCGTCAATTCGCCCCCCGTATCACATTCAGCGACGGACCCGCACCCGCAGCCATCCATAGCGGTATCTTTGTCGGGCCGATGAAACCAAGCACGGAGAGCTTTGAGTGCCGCGGAAGAAGGGTGCTAGGAATGTGTGTGTGGGTGTGGTGAGGCACAGAGATGGAGATGGAGATGCTGGTTGTTGGTGAAGAGGAGATCATGCAGGACTGCGGAAGTGAGATACGGCCAGACCAGAGAGGCATCATGATGCAGCGACTGTTTCAACCCTTTAATCCTTCAGCCTCTAAAAGTTTTTGTTTATAATTTCCTGCGAGGGGAGTCGAGGGGATTCGAGAGGAGGAAGGGAGAGGGTTGTTGATATGCAATTGTGGTTTTTGACTTCGGTTCCGAACCCCCTCCCTTCTTGCGCCTCTCCGGAATTTTTCTCGAATTCAATTCTGACCAAAATTTCCTCCGCATTTCGATTCGGTCCGCTCGACCAGATCTTGCGTGCGGATGTTTCGTGACTGTAAAAACTCCCTTCAGCTGCTGCTGCTTAACTCAGGTACCATAAAGTGAAGCGTCGCAATTAAAAAGAACTCACGAGTCCCATAAACAAAAAAAAAATATATATAACCTCAAGTCGAGTTACCGTACACTTCTGGCGCTGACGTATCCTAGCCAGTTGTTGCAATGGTCCCACAGAACGTCGAGTTTGTTTGGTTATAGCGTTTTGGGGACGACGCGAACGGTGCTTTTGGTGAGCTTGAATTAAAGTGTGTCACGTGGGCGACCGGGGTCTGGTCGCATTTGGCTCAAAGACAAAATCGGTACATAGGCTGTGCTATGTGGAATTGCTGAGTAGGTAAAATAAAAAGAGTGGGTTACCCCATGAGACTAGGTAAGCTAGCAGGAGATAGGATGATGTATGCCGGAGGATATGCTATGTACACTGGGAGATGGAAGCCTAAAAGGCATGGGGGAGTTTGGACCTGAATCATATATCATCTAATAGAGTTTATGCAAGCCCTTGTTTCGACCCTCATAGGATCCAGAACACTAGAGGATTGTAATCGGAGTGTGCTTTTTTCTTTATTTTGATCGGGGATTCGCTGCACGGAGTGAAGCAGGAGGAGGGTAATAACTTCTAGAAATGCAAATCAATGCGAGCACTGGGACAGAGGTCTTCACTCAACATTACTGGCTTAAGCATATACGGTTTCCGGTTACATAGTCTTTATTCCATTTCTGGTATGTGCCGACGGTTTTCTTCCTCAGAACCTCAACTTAGATATTTATTTAATCTTTAGACTGAGTACGAGAGCAGGATTCTATCACTTGCTGGGCCACCAGCACCAGCGCCGACAGTAGCTTTTAGGCTGTTTATTCTTTATATTTTTATTTTATTGTACCCGGTGATTCACTTTCATGCTATGTTGAGTGGTCATGTTCGGACCCATTCTGGGAGTTTCAAGATTCTGTTGGGAAAGCCTGACTACGTAGTTGGGTGTGAATTCCGGAGCAAGAGGGGTGTTACTCCTCAAGAAAGAAACAGTCGATGGGTACATGGGAGTTCTGGTGAGGCTCGGCGTGGAGAGTGAGCTTCTGCTCGCTATAATTTTTAATGAACGCAACTTTCGCCGTATCTTGTTTTCTTTGAGTCTGGTTACCTAACTTGTTTGTACATGCCTTTAAGATCGGTAATGAGAGTCTTAGCGGCGGAGGTAAGAAAGTGGAACAGAAAAGCGAGTGGGAAGGAAGTACTGTACCGAAAACGACCTGTGTGCTCGGTATGAGGAACAGTGGAGATGAAAGGAAACAATAGATAAAAAAGATGATGTGGTGACAGTCAACAAAACTACGTCATCGCTTATATCAACCCATATATGCCTTCTCATGGGATACTAGAGCCTGGTACCGACGATACTGCTATTCAGTAAGTTACGCAACTATTGAGAGTGGCCCCTCAAACGTGTCAATCCAGCTCGTCCTGCCCTTGCTGCCGTTCATTCCGAGCTTCACTTTGTACCGAAATGCAGAAGTGAATTCAGGGCCATATTCTCGGCATTAAAATGGGCTCGTACTGAACAGCATCCGACTAGTGGCATATCATTGTCAACGTGCCTGCTCCACTGCTCCTCGCAGGCCTGTACGCTTGGCTAATATTCCTATATGGTGATGTCGCTCAATAGGCCCATACTCCCATTGCTATCGCCAAGATACTGTAAGTACAGCCCAAAGCGATGCATTTGGTGAGACCAACAATTGCGGCTGAAGCAGGGGCTGTTGGTATAACACAACACGCGATACTAGTAATATTCACTGCCGTAAGCGACTCCGTCAACGACGAATCAGCAAGACCACAAACATTCAGCATGAGTGGACAAAAGGACAAGAAACCATTCCTCAAGAACTTTGATTGGCGCCGGCGTTTTGGGTCACAGAAATCGGGTTCGACCGAGCAACAGACCTTGACCCCGGGGCCTTCAAATCAACCGGAAACGAGATCAAGATCCCCTCTTCGATGGCTTTCTAAAAGCTTGGCCCCCTCCACAGCAGCTTCACCTACCGTAACACCCCCAGGACCTGTTGAAGGTGATCCAAGTGCCGGAGCTGCGACTCCCACCGGGCCTGCTGCGGTACCAACTCCTCCGGCACCCTCCGGAGGGGATCCAAGCGCTGGAGCTACAGCGCCCCCAGCAGTATCTGCTGTCGCATCAACACCCACGGTGCCATCTGGAGGTAGCACAGGCATCGGAGCTACGATTCTGACCAACTCCTCATCACTATGGCAACGATCGCTTGAGATAGCTCGGATAAAGCTAGCAGAGAAGGGATTACCGCCTCTCAACCTCGTTGAGCATGCACTACCTGCAAGCGAGATTGTTCAATTGACCATCACTGACTTGCAGACCACTATTGGTGGTCAGCAGAATGACAAATCTGCGGCAGTGCAGCGGTTGCAAGAAATCCTGAAAACCTTTGACAAGTACGCACGAGTTGTGGATACGGCAATACAGCATAGTCCGGAGGTCACAGCCCTAGTTTGGGCAGGTGTGAGAGGAATATTGCAGGTTTGTTATGTTGGAATATTCCTTCTTTACCGCAGTTGATTGACCACTAGTAGGTTGCTTTAAATCACATGGAGATCACAGAGAATCTCGAGCAAGTTACTGCCACTATCATTGAAAAGGTGGCACTATGCGATTTTTATGCCAGTATTTACATGGAATTATCATCAAAGGTTATTTTGCTGTCTGCCGCAAGAACGCAACATCTTCAACAAATCCTGGAGTCTGCTTTGCCAGAGCTTTATGCTACCGTTCTGGTTTTTTCAGTGAAGGCACGCCAGTATTTTGACCCTTCAGTTGCTACAATGACAAAACTAGCATACATGTTAAGGCCATTCGCTACTGAATTTCAGCCATTCATTGATGATATCTCTGAGAAGGAAGAGCGTGTTCGAGAGTGTGCAGATATGGCCACTATGAAAAGGATGATGGAGTGCTCTGGAACTCTTGGACAGATACAAATTCTTCTTAATGATATTGGATCAAAGGTGGCACCATTAACGAAGCTAAGCGAGATCATTGATATCACTGCAAAAGCGGAACTTCGTAGGGTCCAAGAACTCCTACATATGCTATCCCCACTAGAGTCTCCCAAGCGACATCAGGATGTGCGCTCTAGTCGAGTTGATGGTACAGGTGCTTGGCTTCTACAACATGAGCGTTTCTGTCAGTGGCGTGACAGCACAACACAAGGTTCATACAACCATATTCTATGCTGTTATGGTGCCCCTGGTGCTGGGAAAACAATGATAAGGTATCTCTATCTCTACAAAATGGATATTGGATGAAATACTAATGCTACTTTGTATCCATATAGTTCCATTGTGATTGATCATCTGATAGCCCACTTTCCTCGACGAGATACTATAGGCATTGCTTATTTATATTGTGACTATCGAGACCAAGCAAGCCAAACAGTACTTAATATCCTGGGCAGCCTTCTTCAGCAATTTCTAATTGCTGTATCTCAAGTACCAGATACAGTAATTAGCATACTTGAATCTATCCAGCAGCAGCGCAAGAGAGTGGAGATTGCGGATGTCTTCAAAATGCTCAAAACTACTTTACCTAAGTTTGACCCCAGCTTTGTCTGCATAGATGCTCTAGATGAGCTAGATCCTAAGGTTCAGAAAGGCCTCCTTGAAGTGCTTCGCACTGAATTCAGTACTACTCGGATCTTCCTTACAGGGAGACCCCATATCCAGCTATCGGTCAACACATACCTAGGCCTCAATGTCCAACAACACCCAATTGACGTTACAGCTGATCCAAGTGATATCAGAGCATACATTAGTGATGCAATTGCACAGGATACCAGCCCTGATGCTATGAATGAACGGCTGAAAGATGATATCTTGAGTGCAATTGTAGAAAAATCTCAAGGGATGTTCCTACTTCCTGTTTTACATATCAGCATGATACTTGGCCATAGGACGATAAGTAGGAGGCGGAAGGCACTACAAGAGCTGCCAACGGGCCTTCCTGAGGCTCTTGCACGCACGATTGATAGAATCAAGTTGCAGCCTAGTGCTGAACTGGGCATGCGAATATTAATGTGGCTACATCTTGCCTACCGACCACTAAAGCTAGATGAGCTCAGCCATGCACTTGCAGTGGAGCGAGATCATACCACCTTGGATAAAGAGAATATTCCTTCGAAGAAAGCATTGCTCGAATGCTGTCTTGGCTTGGTCATCTTGGATGAGGAGACAATGACTGTTCGCTTTGTGCACTATTCAGTGGAGGAATATTTCAAGCAACATGCCGGTACATACTTCCCTAACAGATACAGCACTGCAGCAGAGACCTGTTTGACATACCTTAACTTTAACAAACTAGCTCACCCTTGTACCTCAATTGAAGGTCTTGAGCAGCTGATGCGAGATTTTCCCTTCTTAGAATATGCAGCATGTCATTGGGGCCACTATGTACGGCAGGAGCAGCACAATAATTCAGTTAGAGATCTTGCGTTCAGGTTACTACAACACAGGGGCGAGGAATCCTATTGTGCTTTACAAGTATTGCATTATAGATATTTATTGGGTAAATATTATCCCCGGGTCAGAGATTTCACAACCCAATTCATGGGAATACATGCTGCTGCTTGCTTTGGATTGGAGCTATACATGCCATCTTTAGTGATTGGACCTAATGATTGGAATTTAAGAGACGAAGATGGTAACACACCACTGTTATGGGCAACTATGGAAGGGCATGAGGCCGTTGTGCGGCTGCTTGTTGAGCGAGAGGATGTGGAGGCTGACTCCAAGTACATTGATGGCCAGACACCATTGTCACTGGCAGCTTTCAGGGGACATGAGGCCATTGTGCGGCTGCTTGTTGAGCGAGAGGATGTGGAGGCTGACTCAAAGGACGATTATGGCCAGACGCCGTTGTTATTGGCAGCTGAGAATGGACATGAGGCCATTGTGCGGCTACTTGTTGAGCGAGAGGATGTGGAGGCTGACTCAAAGGACAAATATGGCCAGACACCGTTGTCATGCGCAGCCAGAAATGGACATGAGGCCATTGTGCGGCTGCTTGTTGAGCGAGAGGATGTGGAGGCTGACTCAAAGGACGATTATGGCCAGACGCCGTTGTCATTGGCAGCTGAGAATGGACATGAGGGCATTGTGCGGCTACTTGTTGAGCGAGAGGATGTGGAGGCTGACTCAAAGAGCAATAGTGGCCGGACACCGTTGTCATGCGCAGCCAGAAATGGACATGAGGCCATTGTGCGGCTACTTGTTGAGCGAGAGGATGTGGAGGCTGACTCAAAGGACAATTATGGCCAGACGCCGTTGTCATTGGCAGCTGAGAATGGACATGAGGCCATTGTGCGGCTGCTTGTTGAGCGAGGGGATGTAGGTGCTGACTCAAAGGACAATGGTGATCGGACACCATTGTCATGGGCAGCTAAGAATGGACATGAGGGCATTGTACGGCTACTTATTAAGCAAGAGGATATAGATACTGACTCAAAGGACAACGTTGGCGAGACGCCGTTGTCATGGGCAGCTTTATATGGACATGAGGCTATTGTGAAGCTTTTATCTGATGCAAGGATATAGATGTCAAATGTACATCTTCCATTTTGCGGTTTCCGAGTTTCTTTCTCGATTGAGAGCTTTCTCTCAGGTCTGTGTTTGTGTTTTGGGTAGTTTTCTTTAGCATACTTTCTTTATTTTTGTCCCATTGGAGAATAGGACCTAAGGGGGTAAAGGTCACTTGAAACTCCAGGCATGTGTGCCTCGTCATGGGATTTGTCTGAGGGATGGATAATTAATCAAAGGGGTGATTTAAACATAATTACTTCCGGGCGCCATGGCTTCGCTTGTATGCTGCAATACAATAAATGGTAGGGGCGGATGGGTGGTAGGATGTTTACCTGCTACCCTCAATTTAAGCTTCCAATCTACTCCATTTAAAGTGTCCCCAATTATAGATATAGAGAGTTGCAATGGAGTAGAAGGGTGTTTTTTATATGATCTGCAAAGTTAATTAGAGACATTGGGGTTTGATATAATACATATCTTCCCCCTTCCAACCGCTAATTGAACTCCTCCTTCCCACTCTCAACGCCCAGTTAAGCTTCACTTCCTCACCCTCCCCTCCCCTCCACTGGCTCTCCAACCGACCCTCCCATTCGCCCCTTTCCACTCACTTCTCCCTCATTCTACCAAAAAATCTCCAGCCTCCTCCATACCGCACCTGACTTCCAATAACAGCATCCCTAGCTTCATCATAATCCTGTGCAGCCCCCCTGGGTCCGGATGCAATCGTTAGCTCAGTTTGGTTATGTATTACAAAGTGAGAGGGGGTAAACCTCTTAAAAAACAAGCAAGAGGTACTTTTTCTCTTAAACATCAGCGACAAATCTTTGGGTATATGCGGGACTTTTCAATCCTATCTGGTTGATTCAACTTCGACTGGGACAAGCGGTAGGTATGGAGTCACCAGGGAAGCTACCGCTGCCATACTTAGCGAAGTTAGTTACTGGGGTTGAACAGGAGGGAATAATTCACAGGCTTTAGACAGCTTGGATTATTACCTGCTTTGTATTCTTTCCCTTTCCCTGTTTTCTTTTTTCTCTTTCAAACATCCTCCTCCTCTATTGCGACATTCACAGGTTCGGAGGTAACCCTGTAACCATAATTGTCAATTTGCCTGAGAATACGATCATAATATTATATTGTGATTTACTTTGAATGAATGTTTGTAGGCAGCTTCATGCACACTGTTGCCTGATATTTTATTTATTTCTAGGGACATTGCCATGACAGTAGACAGCCTCACATAGTCAAGATTGAGGTAAGTATTCGAGGTGCTTCTCGGCAGCGAAGTATATGGTAGGCAGGCTAGATGTTCAGACATGATGGGGCGCTCGCGTCTGCAGCAATGGATGCCATAATAGCATAATTGCAATGGTAGTAGGAGGCATATAGGACTGCAAATAGCAATATCAATAAACGGTCCAATGGAGCTGTATAGGAAGTGAGGTGCATCAGTATGGGAGTTGAGGGAGGCAGTTCGAGACTGAAAAGAACTCAATATATCAGATGGTACATCAGAAATTATTCTATTAGTATACTAAAATATGAGATCACAAAAACATTGTATACTTGCTTTCATACTCTGTTACGGGTTCACCGCGACCGTAGTGTGGGCGGCCGGTGGAGCGCGCGAAACGGGAAAAATGCAAGCGCATACGAAATGCGCATATGCGACGTAGGCGGCATGCGACAGCCGAAAGGCGCCGCAATCGCATAAATGAATACTATATGAGCTACGCAGAGGACTAGCGAGTATCGCTAGTCAAGTGTCTTTTTGACCTGGCGGACGGTAACTTTCTGCGTTTACCACCTCCGTAACATACTCAGACCCCTGTAAAGGTTTATGATGCAAATGTTAAAATCGTTATTATATCCCTATTTCTACTGGTGATAGCAAAGATCATAAATCAAGAGCAACCAATTAACAATACCTATACTAAAAACCTATTGCTATTCCATACTGGTAGCACGAACTCATTCTCCATAAAGGAAAACGCCGAGTATAATAGCAACCTATGAAAAGAATGCTGGAATGTCATGTCGAAGGGAGGAGATGGGAGAGGGTTGCCAGCTAATCCATAGGCATGACGAAGCCTATCACGAGCCTGGTCGGAGGCTGTCCGTTCGATGGTATCCTCACTTCCGCAATCCGCCAAGCTTGCCACCCAGCATATGCAGCCACCTCTGTGTCTTACATGCAAACCAGCGTATGTAACCGAACGTATGCAGCCAGCATGCTCCGCATGCAACTCTCTGTATGCAACGGATAAACTCTCCCAATCCTGCATCTTGCATATGTAGCTCTAACACCTACAGCCAACAATCTATAGTAACCATGCACGGTATGTATACAAAAAGAAAGCCATATCTCTATAAGAACCCCTAAACCAGGCGATCTAGATTCAGTCAGCTATATTCTTTAATAAATAGGCACTTAGTAATACCAACTATCTAATTAACCAGTGCACCAAAGGTAGGACTACTATTACCCAATGAAAGTATGGTCAGCATATATAGGAGAATCCCAACAGGACGCTGGCCACCTGCACTACATTTACAAGTGAGGTCAATGATCATATCTAGTTCGTTGGGGGTCCTCTCACGGTAGTAGATTTCGCTAGACCACGTCATGTAATTCAAAGCCGTTATTAGTACATAGGATTAGCAGTAACCCGCCTCCCGACCGGGAGGCATGCTGCAGCGAGGGGGTAGAGGATTACACTGTATGTGCAGACAATGACCCGCATTCTGACTGTAAGGTGCTTCTCACAGCATATGTTAGGATGAACTGACGTGCGCTTAGTGTAGCAGTTAATATCTTGGTTAACTTAGTGACATGATGAGTGTAGAATTGAGGGCCTGAGTTCAATTCCTTCGGGAGGCGAATGATTGAAGAGGGTTGTCTGACACCTTAGGGTGGTCTGTAATTCCCCGGTTTCGCAAACATATCTGGTAGCCTTCTGGCTGAGGATCCCTGTTGCGAAACCGGCGTAAGTTGCTGTCAGATGGACAGTACGGGCGGTGGAACGGGGCGGTGGGAGAGGTGAGTGCAAGAGGAACGGGAGTTGTCTACTGTCCGAGCTGGCCTATAATTTGGTGAAGTGGTTTGTCTGTTGTCTCTAGTGATAAAGGTCTCAACAAGAGACCATGAAAAGATATACAATTGAGGGCCCCAGTTCGATTCAGAGCTAGGGAAAAAGGGCTTTCCAACGTCTTCCTAAAATAAAAGAACTTCACACTCCGGTTCCATATAAATACATTCTAGAGCACCCTGTTTTTTGAGACTTTTGCTTTCTACTTTTTTTATTTTTTTCTTATTTGGTATAATGTGCGTGCATTAGCAACTATGCTTGCATATTCCATATCAAGTAGTGTTACTCCTTTTGTGCCGTCACTCGTACAAAAGCTACCTTGGTCTGTGCAGGTTCCTCCCTACTCTTATAGCAATAAAGCCTCAAAATACTCAGCGGACCAGCCACCTGTTCCTCTTCAATCTGTCCCTTATTCATCAATTCGCCCCAAACTATCATGAATATGCTCGAGCATGAAATGTTATCGCCCCTCCGTTTCCCACCGTGTCTGATCCAACAGCAAGGCCTACAGCCACTTCCATGCCCACTTTTAACCTTATGTACAGTCACATTTGTGCTCTTCTCTACGTTCTTTGTTTCTACTATAGTTCCAGTAGCGTCATATACATCCCCAAGTACATCAGTCCCTTGGCTCCGTCTCGAAGCTCCTTTTTTTTTTTTTTCCGTGTGTACTGTAGCATGCGGACAATTTCTTTGGCTTCCGCATCGATAGGCGTATAGAATTTTTCTCAAATACATCATACTTTCAGGCCAACTTGGGCATGTTTCGCCGATCTGCATGATCATAATCCGTTTTTGTGTCCAATTAATAAATTTTCTCACTCCATCCCCCCGATCGGTCAAAATGATTCAGGGTAACGGCTACTAATACATCAGTATCGAAGAATCCTTAGCGACCTTATGCCAAATGAAATTGTAGATATAGGTATCCCTTACACAAGCATTGGTTGAACTACTGTAATTCACCACAACCCGACGTGCACCATGTCCCGACCCACGTTTTACACCAAAACTAACCGCGCGCGACAACATATATCTCAACCGCCAGAATAGAATTTTGTATGCGACTTGTAGAGCAGTTAAATTAAGGACTATTCTTCATATTCCACACCTTAGCTTCTTCAGATATTTTGCTTTGAAAGGATTTATGATTCATGAAATTCTTACCATAAATTGGCATAGGCTTGGCATATATTTTTTGCTGTGATATCACTAGTATTGAATCCCACTTATCACACCTGAAGTACATTTGATAAAAGCAGTAGGACACTTGAATATCAATATTTTATCTTATTCAAAGATGTGAGAAGCACACCAAGAAAACTTCTCAAGAAGTGGTAGAGTTATTCACAAAATTCATTTTCTCATAGAAAATGTATGCAATAATTGTATAAGAAAACTACCTGAAATGGCAATTTCATGTATAAATTAGGCAGTAAACAACATTAAGCCAATTGAAGCACTAAGTGACAAGAGGCCTATTGGGGAGACTCTCTAGCCACAATTCTATAGCCATTATGGTGAGCGTTGAAGAGAAGTTGTGCATTCTACCCTCCAGTTCACTTTGTATGGGAATTCCATATAAATGCATGCCAAGACATCAATGAAAACTCATGGTGCCATTAATCAACCACAATGTCTTTTTAGTACAAATAGAGGGATTAAAGGCGAAGAATAACCCTTTATTTATTTCTCCTGAAGAGCCCATACAAAATTCTATTCTGGTTGTTGAGATATATGTGCTCAGTTTTGGTGTAAAACGTGCGTCGGGACGTGGTGCACGTCGGGCTGTGGTGAAAGACAGTATTTGATTTATACATTTAAACGTGTTCATTCTACTATGCTAATATGGTGCTGTTAATTCCGTGCTTGGAGCGTGGTCGAATGACACCATAAAAATTGTTCCCCTTTTATGTTACACATTTTAGATTATTCTTTATGACTGAACGGGATGCATCTAAACGGGGCGAATCTAATGAACACGAAATCCACAATCCTCGTTATAACACTAACCAAGTGCCTCGATGCCAATGGAGAACCTCTCAAGAAGAGGGCAAGAAAAGACTGGAATGTTGAAGGTTGGATGTAGAGTACTACATCCTTGTACTTACCGCGGTAGAGAATGCTCCTGGGCACAGAAATAGGAAGGGGATTTCCAGCGACAAGCTGAGGTTCTCATACAAGTGGAGGCCCAATCTACTGGTTGTGGACGTATGTATGCGTCTCAAATAGGATACTAGATGTACCCTAGGGTCCTCCTACGGGGATTATGTGAAGGAGTCAACGAAAAGCCAAAGCTAAGGTATGAATATCCCCAACGTCATAGCTTTATACCAGCCACCTTCTCTCCAGCAATTTGCACGTCTACGCTAGCGGATAACTCGATTAATACGGTAAAAAAATAAAGACGACAAACGACATCAGCTCCGCTCCTCATCTTTCCCGTCACCGCCCTCAACCCTCTCACCACCCTCTCCCACCTTCTCCGCCTCCTCACGCTCCCTCTCCCTTCTCTTCTTCTCCTTCCATACCTCTGCCTCCTCCCTCTTCCTCCTCCCCGCAACCCTATTCTTGTGCTTTCGGCTCCTCATATGCGTTGTCCAGCTCTCCTCGTCCACGGTCGTTACATCACACAGCTCGCACGTCCTCTGCACCCAGAGATCCATCCTTTTCGAAAAGTCCCAGTCCCTCTTTGGCCGCAGACACTCCTCCGCAAGGGCTGATAGGCTCCGCGGGTCCGGTAGGGGACCGGCGCTGGAGAGGAAAGTCCGAGCAATGGCTATGGCAGGTTCGGAGACGGTTTGCGTGAAGGCTGTGACGTTGGTGGAGTCGAGTAGGTAGAGAATGTTGGATGGCTGTCGCTTTCCTTCCCCATAATCCTCTGCATTCGCCTCCTCCGCCTCCTTCATAGCATTCATCAACTTCCCCCTAATCCACTTCTGCTGCGTCCTAGCATACTGTACCGTCGATATCTTCATCCTCTCCAAACCTTCCCTTTTTAACCCCTCCAACCTCTCATCCTCCTCTCCACCCTCTCCACCCCCCGCCTCCAACCACGGCAAAAACTCCTTGAACCCTATACTTTGCCACACTCCCCTCTCCATATCCACCTCCTCCCCCTTATCCCTTCTTTCCCTCAGATCCGTCCACAGCTCCTTCACCTCTCCAAAAAGTCCCTGCTCCACCATCGCATCCACTCTCTCCCTCAGCCTCCTCTCCAACACCTCCGCCTCCGCATGCACCCAGAAGATCAAATTCCTAAATCCCTCTTCAGACTCCCGGCTCTGTTGCAATTGTCGCTGCCGCTCTTGTTGTGTACGGTATATCTCACTTGCCGGTTTGCAATTATGAAGGTAGTATATCTCTAGCGAGCGCTTTATTTTCCGACGATCGTTCGGATGCCATCTCGCCGCCATCACGGGGTCCACTGCCTTAAGCTTCTCACGGATCTCCGTCGTCGATGCATTCCTATTCCTCCCTCCCACTCTGGTTAGCTCCAATTTTCCTTTTTTTTTCCCTATTTAGTCCCACCACACTCACAAGATCGGATATTTGACCGCCAACTCCTCCGACGTCAACCCCCCCGCCTCCTCCCCACCTTCCCCTTCACCCAACGTACTCGGGTACAGCAGAGCTTGCACATAGTAGTGTGTCCCACCTACCACTACCGGCACGTTATCCCTCTCGCGAATCTGCTCAATCTACATTCTTCCTCTCTCACCAATCATCAGCCCCACCCCACATGCATTCCCTCAAAAGAGCGCTGCGCAAGGGAGAACAGGTAGGTACAAGGTGAACTTGACTTACAACTCCCCTTACCCCCCCTTCCCACACTCCTACCCTCATTTCGCCCCCGCGCGGCACAATTCCCAAATAGTGATGCCGGATCCCCATGCGCTCTGCAATCGGCATCTTGTTGGTCATGACTTCGAGGCCTTCGTACATTTGCATTGCATCAGCGTTGATAATTTCACCGTTTAGCGTGCGGGAGAGGTCGACGGCTAGCTGTTTGTTTTGGGGAAGTCAGATGGGTGCTAGTTGAAGGGCAGTGGGAAGACCTGGAGAATGTGGGGGTGGAGAGTGGGAACGGTGGCGTAATGATGATATTGGGTACCTGAGATTTCCCAGTGCCCGTCGCACCGATGACGGTGATGAGTGGGCGGAGGGGTGCGGCGGTGGCATAGCGGCTTCCTGATCTGTATTTGTTGTATGAATGATCCAGTGGTTTCGAGGTTGACGAGAATGCATGGGTAAGCAAGTATATGCCAAGCCTCCCTTAAACAGGCTGTTCCCTCCCACTGCTCAGTTCAGGGTAACCCCCCACTTTACCCACCAGCTTCTCCGTTTCCATCCTTTAACCCCCCCCTCCCCCCCGCCCCGGTCCTCTCCGACCTAAGTAGTTATGGAGTGAGGGCAGGACAAGAGTAAACTTACCCTTTTTAGCACCAGCTCTATATTGGAGCTGTCGTCACAGTTTCTAAAAAGCAATTTGTACGTGTACACAAACGCCTCGGCGGCCACAGCTCTGGGCGCGAGACTAAACCAGTGCTACTTGAAAACAGTTCCAGTTTACAACACCGTCTTATCGCCAATGTCCGTTAGTCAGGGGCATTTGATGCACGCCGAGTCGGCTCAGAGCACAAAAGCCTGTGACAGATAGACTGCCTAGCGTGAACCATGCCCTTTGCAACACTCCATTGCCATTCCATACGGGATCCGAACGCAAAAAGATGCCGCTGGAGAGGTACAGGGCTCTTCCAGCCTTACACCAGTATTCCAAGGCTCTAAAAGTTCCTCCGGTGGAAAACCTCGCAGAGATATGTTCTACCAAATACCCTTTACGCGTATGTTCTCCACAGTAGCCTTATAGCTCTACCTATTACGAACTGGAAATGTCTGGTGCCACTGCGGCTGCTCTTAGGATGGGCGTTGTCATTCTAATTGCTGCCAGTGTCAGCTGGCACAGTTGGAATCTTCTCTCAAGTCGTTAGCAGAAAGTAAATATTTCTAGAGATTAATGGTAGGGCATTTCTCTTTCCCTAGCATTGCCTGTCAGACCTTTCAGGAGCTGAGTTTTCGAAACTTACAGTTAGAAGTTTGAATCACATATACTAGATGCTGCAATACCGAACCCTCCACAGCTAAAGGCAGCGTCTACCAACAACTTTTGGGCCTGAAAGAGATGATAGACCGAGCAGCCTCAAATATTACCGCTCTCCTTATGTTAGGAGACCGAGAGAGACTCTGCTGGTAAATTTGGATTTACTGAGAGAACGAGGCTTTGGCAGGTACAGAAAGTGCTGTGATTAGCACATGTGTGAAACGATCAATCTTATATCACAATCGGTCATAGCCCGAGAGAAGCTTTTTTTGGCGAGGATTGAAAAAGCCTCTTCTGACCTTGTATTTCTGATGATCAGATGTTTGCTCAACATCCCGTACAATATAAGAACGAGGGTGCCGAGCAGGGGGAAGGTGCTCCGGCATGCCTACGCCCTTCTTCAGTTATTGGCAAACTCCGATCGACATGACGCTCCGGCTTGTTGTGGGCCCGGAGAGACAAGGCGCCCCCCCCGTTCGAGTCACCGTTGGAGCCCCGGACCATTGATACAAACACAAAACCCTTCAAGCTAGACGACCAAAAGAGACAGAGATCCTCTCGTGTGGATTGGGGGAAATTTTAGCGTATGGGTGTTAGGCGCACCAGAGATCTCCTTTTGGTCCAGTGGTAAGGGCTGCGGCAGCCTAACATCTGATAGCAAGAGGGCCGTTAGCCCTGCTCAGTGAGCGTCTCTCTGCTAAACAGGGGCTCTCGTGGCCATCAAACGGTGCCATGCTCCCACGGGCGCAAGCCAGGAGGCCCATCCATAGAGCTCCGGCATGCCAGCGGGCGCTGCAGCCCCAATGCGGCAGCTATCATGTGCACGAGGACGTCATCCCGAGCTCAGCTAGTGCCGCTAGCTCTCGCTCGCTAGTGCTAGTGCTACTCTATTTGTGCGCTTCTCATCCTGGAGGCTGCGCTCCTCACAGCTGAACCTACAACTGCAGGCTGAAAATAACTCCAATCGGACACCCAATGCTACAGCATCGCAGATGAGAAAACCGCCCACTACTCTAGCATGAAGCATCACACATGCCATCTCATATGCGCCCACCCTGCTTGGCTGTTGAAGAGATGCCGTGCCCACTATGGAAGCAGCCATGTCACTCAAGCTGAACGGCTATAAAAGACTGCCCCCGTCCTGCTCTGTTTCCCTCTCATTCAACCCACAACGCTGAGCTTTCTACCGCATACCAGTCCATAACTGAAACTAAGATTCCAGTCAACCAATATCAGGGTTACCACCTTGGCCTCGCTATTAAGGAGCTTCGTATCCCATTTCGAGTACTTTTACGCAATAAACTCTCATCCCCCATGGCTGCTTGCTTCAAGAGCTTCCCCAGAGTTGCCCAGGCTATCCACGCTATTAGAGCTCCAACAAGGCCTACAGCTAGGATTACTAGTATCAAAGCATTAAGGACATTTTCTTCCACATCTCCAGCATTCATAAGCCAACAGAACCCATTGCAGCAGACGGCTACGACAAACCAGCAAGCCGGCAGTCCTTCTCCGGCAGATCACAGCTTCCCCTCTTCCAGAAGGCTGCCAGAATTCAGGTTGGATGGCAAAATCATCCTTATCTCTGGAGGCGTCGGTGGAGTCGGTCTGAAGCAATCTGAGGCATTGATGGAGGCTGGGGCACACGGTAAGTTTACACCTCAAATCAGTGTAATCACCTAATAATGATATACCACAGTTTACGCACTCGATCGAGTGCCCAAGGAATCATTACCCCAAGAATATTATATTCTCAAGGAACGTGGTGAAAAGGAGCTTGGAACCCTGCTGGACTACCGCAAGGTCGATGTCCGCAATCCCACCGAGCTCAATGAGATTATCGAAGCTATTGGTAATAAGCATGGAAGAATGGACGGGTTGGTCGCTGCAGCAGGTATTAATAGGGTACTCACTGCATTTGAGCACACGGCTGCAGATTTTGACGAGATTTTGGGCATCAATGTCACGGGTGTATTTTTGTGTGCTCAGGCAGTCGCAAAGCAAATGGTCAAATTTCAAAGCGGTGGTAGTATTGCATTAATTGCAAGCATGTCCGGAACGATCGCTAATAAGGTAGTTTCTGTCCTCCAATGGCTCGGTTCAAAGTCTGACATATTGTTAACAGGACCTGATCTGGCCCGCCTATAACACATCTAAGGCAGCTGTCCTCCAGCTTGCGCGTTCTCTGGCCATGGAGTGGGGGGTGCATGGTATTCGGGTAAACACAATCAGCCCTGGATACATCGTGACGCCTATGGTCACTGCTATCTTTGACCAGGACCCATCAAAAGCCCTTAAATGGCCTCAGGAGAATATGCTTGGCCGACTTAGTAAGCCAGAGGAATATCGAGGCGCTGCTGTGTTCTTGCTCAGTGACGCAAGTTCCTATATGACTGCATCTGATTTGATCATCGATGGTGGACATCACTCGTGGTAAAGCTCACTGAGGCATGGATACCGGTTGTGACGGCGTCGCTACTGTTGTTTCCATTTCTTTTTGTACTTACAAAGTTTATCTTGGTTTGTTTTTAGCGTCATAATTCTCAAATACTGAGATGGAGTCGGACTGGTGTTGGAGCTTGAGATTTCAGCGTTGAGAATATTTGTTTAATTTTTGTATTGAATTAACTACTTGGTTCGAGTTTCCGAGCGCAGCTATATGCTACACATCTGTAAAGTATAATCATTCTATAATCGCCATATGACTCTGACGAATCATACTTGTAATCGATCTTCTTTTGGTCCAGTCGTCAGTCTTTCATACCTTTACCAATAACTTTGAAGCTCGAGACTATGCCCAACAGGGAAGGTGATAATGCCAAGAATACCCAACAGGGAAGGGTCCCAGATTATGATCAGAAATCATGTAGAACAATCCCTACTATAGAGGAATGCTTAGAGAAAAATGATAATTATTAGTTTCGTAATCAGGAGCGAAAGCTCCATCTTCTCAGACGGAGGAGTTTCCACGACCTGCTCTTCAGGTAAAAGTTATAACCAAAGATATTTTCGCCACCTCGATATTACCAGAGCACTGGATTATGAAAACTATCGGTTCTCCTGCTTAAATAACTACCCGGACGCCGTGCAACCTTGTAAGGTGGCAGCTCCGTATTCATCCTTGACGCCCAGAGATGCACCGTCTTCGATCAAATATCTTTGTAAGCGTGAGGGCGTTGATGATGATGTCTATTCTCTGGAGGTGACTGGAGATCCGATGACCGAGATCATCCGAAATCGAAAGATCACCCAAACTCATGTTCGAAAACCTCGTACCAGCTAAGGTTACATTTTTACCGATGGTGCTGGCTTAGGGGTGAGTACAGTCCTGGGTGGGGGGGAAAAAAGGCGTCGAAATGTGAACAGAAAGAATATCGAGAGCTGTTCGTATCTGTTTTTTAGTTGGTTGAAGAGTGTAGCGATGTACAAAAAAAAATAAATAAATAAATAAAAAATAGGAACATGCGATGTACATAGCTACATAGGCAGGGGAAATGCGTGTAAGCTGTAGTTTTTGTTAGCGAAATAAAAAAAAAATTATATTGGGTTTCACTTACATTACGATATATTCATATTTATATTTCTACTGACGGGACAACGGGGGCGGACCACGTTATAGTACAGCTTCCGGTAACGTTAAACACAAGTACCTACAAGTACCTTGGGGGCAAGCAAAGGGCTCCTCAAATCTGCAACACCCAACATGAACGAATAATCATATAGAGAATATATATATATCAGTGACGTGAGCCCTGATTGAATCTACAGGTGGTGGTTAGTTTTAGAATGAACGGAACTATACAGAAATCGACGACGTCTACCTCATCGAGAAATCATTTTATCTGAAGTCATCCCAAGTGGCCCTATACTCGGCTGTATTCTCTAGTGTTATATCAGGCGAGTTCGAAGCGCAAGCATTTGCATGTGGTGTAGGTGTGTTAGAAGGAACCCCATTATATATGCTATGATACCTAATTGGTATATGTACCCAAATGGGGGGGACACTAATACATAACCCCCCAATCCCCCCCCCCAATCCCCAATTTACAAAGAAATAAGGTTGGAAAAAAAAAAAAAAAAAAGAAAAAAAAAAAATTCTGATATATATATCCGACGCTGGCAGCTACAATTTTTTTCACCCCTGCCATTCGAAAATCCACTGCGAAACTTGTATTTGTGACAGCTGTCCAATATCACGGCAGAATATAACACTACTAACCAGGAAGCTAGGAACTATTTATGTACACTTGATTAGTTACAGAAATCTTCGTGACCCGTCACCATCCAAAACACCTATGTTCCACACACTGGCACCTGTATTATAAATGTCACCTGGCTGCATGCATCTTATGCGTGAGTATTGGCGGATCTAGAGGCTCGCTCCCAAAACTCTCGTGCCTTGTCGGATTGCCCGATGTCTTCGAATAAACGGGCCATGTTTCGGATAATCATAAGGGTGGCTGGGTGGTTTGTACCTAATGCCTTTTCTGTCCCAGCCAATGCTCGCTCGTACCACTCCAGTGCCTTGCTATAATGTCCTTGGAGTTTGAATACCATTGCCATGCCATGGACCGTACTAAGGGTTTCAGGGTGGTCTGCTCCCAATACTTTTTCTCTCCCAGCCAATACTCGCTCAAAAAACTCTAGTGCTTTATTATATTCCCCCTGCTGATCAAACACTATTGCCATGTTGTGGACTGTACTAAGGGTATCTGGATGGTCTGCACCAAATGCCTTTTCTTGCCCAGCTAATGCCCGCTCATAAAACTCGAGTGCTTTATTATATTGTCCTTGCTGTTGAAACACTACTGCCATGTTGTGGACCACAGCAAGGGTAGCTGGATGGTCTGCACCCAATGCCTTTTCTTGCCCAGCTAATGCCCGCTCATAAAACTCTAGTGCTTTGTTATATTGTCCTTGCTGTCGAAACACTACTGCCATGCTGTGGACCACAGCGAGGGTAGCTGGATGGTCTGCACCCAATGCCTTTTCTCGCTCAGCCAGCACTCGCTCATTTAACTCCAGTGCTTTATTATATTGTCCTTGCTGTCTAAATACCTCTGCCATGTTGTGTATCACATCAAGGGTAGCTGAATGGTCTCTGCCCAGTAACTTCTCATGTCCAGCCAATACAACCTTATACATCTCTTGAGCCTTCTTAAAGTAGCCATGTTGCTCGTAAAGTAAAAAAAGATTGTATACCGCTCCTAGCATCTGCTGATTGTCCATTTCCAAAGACTTCATGTGCTTTTCGACTGCAAAAATATGTGGTAGAATTCGCCGCTGAAAAACCCATTCTTCTACCTTACGTGCTTTATCCGTAGAAATTGTAGATGCAACCATAAGGAATGCCTCACTCGCATTTTTGCTATATCTTTCAGGCTCCATCTCCAGTTTCCATTGAGCCCACATATGAACTAGTGGGTGGATGTTAAAACTATCACCTCTCTCCTTCCGCTTTGCCATCGAGTATGAGAACAGCATCTGAATTGAGTTGCCCAAACTTGTATCTGTAACAAGAAGTGAGTAAAATCATTTTACATTAGTACCATTAGCCATAATGCTTCATCTGCAAATAGTCGTACATACCATTCTTTGGTAATTTCATCCCTCGCCGCAGCAACACTTCGCAAATATCATTGTTATCCAGAAATCCACATAATAACAACAGCTCTGCAGCATTAGGATTTTGGTCCTGGATGGCATTGAAAGATAGATCCCATGCAGCAAAGACAGATCTACCATGTTTACCAACTTTCCATTTCTTGCTCAAGAGGTGAGTAATATTGGCATTATACTCGCTGAGATAACGACTAAACAAATATTGATGAACATGAATATATGCTCCAGCCTGCTCTATAGCAAGTGGCAGGTATCCAAGTATGCGTACAATTGTTGCAGCAGCTTCTTTCTCATGCTGGCATTCTATATACCTTGCATTAGCAATGTAAGCTATACCAGAGAGCATTTGGTTAAGCTTCACTTACCATCTGGAGGTAGTGTCTCAAAATTTAGCTTTGCCCCTTTAATGAGTAGCTCCTCTGCCTCACTACTGTCCATCTGCTGCACCTCTATCCCCTTTCGTCCCTGTGTACTTTCAGGTCTTCTGCTAGTAATTATCACAGTCCCGTGGGGTGTGGATGGAATATAGTCGTTTATGTCAAAAGATTCCAGATCATCAACATTGTCAAATACAAGTAGCCATTTAGTGTTATCCTTTTCCGCTAACCACTCCTTCACAGAATCGACAACATGTTGTTCTTCACTTGGTTGCTGTACAGTGAACATTCCTGCCTGATCGAGTTTTCCAGCCATGCCCAGTAGTCGGCCAATGCGTGCATAGTCTGGCTCATCTGAGATTCTGGTATGATGTTTGATAAGCTGCTGCATAATGTGGGTGAAACTAATTTTCGTAGTCTGCTCACTGGCTGCATTAACCCAGAACACTGATGAATAGTCTCCAGAATGGCGGTAAACATATTCCAATGCAAGTTGTGTCTTCCCTATCCCCCCCATACCATAAAGCACTAACTGAGTGATATTCTTTGCGGCTGCACCCTTCTCTTGCTCTATCTCTTGCTCTATCTGCTCAAGAAGGACCTCTCTCCCAACAAAATCAGAATTTCGTCGAACGTCAGGAATGCTGAAGGGGATGTTGAAGGATAATTGTAGCGACATAGTCTGGGGCATCCTGGGAATGGTAGAATTAGGTGGCAATACATCGAAGAGGCCGTCAATATACTTTTTAAGCTGGCCTACAAGCTCGTTGCACTTTGTTTTGTCTGTATTTGCCCAACGCAACTTGCGATATGTAGGTACAGATTGCTGTACATTTTGAGCAACTCTATTAAGGTGAGCAATTTCTTCTTCAAGCCCGGGAAGGAGTTGTTTATTGGTGAGGATCTTTGGATTTTCTAAAAGGCTAAGATCACCAGAAGTGAGACTAGGAATTGAAGGCTGAAGGCTAGGGCTCGTAGGTCGACCGGCCGAACAACCTGGCCGTGGAGATTTGGACCGAAACTTGGAGAACAGACGCCCAACTGGGAGGAGACTGTCACGTTTTCCATGCATGTCATCCTTCTCTTCCGCACTTTGATATCGTGCTTGCAATTCAGCAACTCTTGTAAATACAGCAACTATCCTCGCTAGACCAGCCACTGCATATCTATACCGCTCATCACTAGGATCAAGGTGTTGATTTTGCTGGCTGAAACTGCCATCCAGCCCCCAGGCTTGCTCCCACTGCTTGAGTCGAAACCCTTCTGTCCGGAGGTCATGCAATACAGAATCATGTGCATAGCCAATTTCCCTCATTTCCGAAAAAACATTGGACCACTCTTGACTGATTTTTGCCAGTTGTCCAGCCAGTCCAACAATTCCAATTGCAAGGCCTGCTGCTTCCATAACTGCGGCGATAAACAGATTAAATCTAAATGAAGTATGTCAGTCTCGCATGGTAGACGGAAGGAAAAATTTGACGGAGTAATATTACTTTAAAATGTGTACCAAGATTTAGGACAACACTACTTCAATCTGAACACGACTCTAGCCCTCAGAACTGAGAAGTATTTAATCTGAGAAGTGTTTGAGAATAGAAAGTGGGCGTTGAATTCACTGTATAAATTCCTTTGAGAGGAGGGAAGAAGATATTTTGGATACCGCGGCAGAGGCTTCTGGATGACTTTAGCTGTGGAAATGAGCTTGACGTTCGTGCGGGGAGTGACCATCATGACCAGGGATTTATATTTCAACTGCGGCTGAGCAGTATGAATGGTATTGGTCAGGCGTAGCTACATACCTAACTGCATATGCTAGTTATTGCATGCTGTCTGATATCGCTGATAGCGATCTGACTAGTGGCTCGAGACTGCTGACTGGTCACTGTGAGGAACCCGCCAATAGCGGTATTCAGATTAGAAAAATCTGGCCAGATTTTCCGGATTTCAGAATTTTATCAAGTCCAGAAAATCCAGTCATCTCCATACAAAATTTTATCTGATATTTTCATGTTATACACCAGTTAAACCAGTTTATTTTCGCGTTTTTTTCAGAAAATATCTGGTCAGATTTTTGCGACAACTGCATCTATATGATGCATTTTGCGGGCCTTGATGCAATATTCAGGACTTGGTGTGCATAAATTCTGGTGGATTTTTGGACCCAAAACCAGTTTCCGATTTGACAAAAAATCCGATTTTCACAAGAGGGTACTCAGACTACAGACCGGATAAACTGGTTTGTCCGCCAAATTCCATTTTATATAAAGACAGTCTAATCTAAATACCACTAATAAATATGGACCCAACAGTAAATGCACATGCAATAATGGGATTCAGTCAAGTGCGGAGGTGTAGAGTACCTAACAGGTAAGGCTGTCCTGATTTGGCAACACCCCCTGGTACGGGCTTACGGGTACTAGCTGCATCAACTACTGTAACTCCGTATAACCAGGGCGGTTCGCCTGCGCAGCTCCAGGATTTTCCTCTACACAAAAGCTTAATCAATGAGCAGGTCACGAGACATGCTGGTCACACTTTAAGCTGCTTGTCAGCACCAGTTGACGTAACATGATTTCGGTGCTTGAGGGTATAATAGGTCGTGTATGAGTTGAGCGGCAGCAATGCCTGTAAGGGTAAAATTTCACTGCACACGTACGAATTGACTTCAGCGGGGGTAGGGTCATTTGAGAGTGCCTTACACACCGCTGAAAATTGAATTTACATAGCACAGGGCATAGGACTCAGACTACGAGCGACCAATCACGCACCGGATCTTTCTTTGTAAAAATTAGAACGAGTTAACCCCGGTTCCAATTCCCCACTAAATTTTCTAACTCCCAAAGAGATCATCGTTGGAACCGGAGCATTACAGTCCATCTTCTTTCTTCTAGGATGCCCAACAATCCTCTTCCCATGTTTTGTACCAGTGGCATCCTTTTTATTATCAATTATCAGGTACATGAAGGCTTAAACCTACTGATATATGGGGCCTCAGGCGGACCAGGTCTATAACATAGTCAATGGAGGAACGCCTGGCTGAGCTGGGCGATCAATTCCAAAGTGAGAACCTCGGAAAAACACACTCACGGGGCGGCACAGTTGATTCTGTGGGTAATTTACAACCTATTGTGGCGGTGCTTAAGAGAATGTGGATTAGAATCGTCACTCATGTAACAATTGTGAATTCGCTTGTAAGTTCTTGGATTTTCATTTCGGCCGTCAATGACAGTAGCACCAATC
This sequence comes from Kalaharituber pfeilii, assembly GCA_015179045.1. Taxonomy (NCBI): domain Eukaryota; kingdom Fungi; phylum Ascomycota; class Pezizomycetes; order Pezizales; family Pezizaceae; genus Kalaharituber; species Kalaharituber pfeilii. The sequence goes on from WHUZ01000005.1 coordinate 1,695,827, forward strand.
GCAATGATATGCTACGAGATGGCGTTGTTGTTCTGGTTTATGCAGCATCACGACCGGGGATCCGATCATCCTCAATTGTGGGTAATTGTGAGCACAAAGCCGGTGGCGAAGACAAAGCCTAATGTGAGAGTTTATGATGATGATGATGATGATGATGATGATGATGATGATGATGATGATGATGATGATGATGTCCTCCACTTGAACCAAAGCTGAGTCCTTAATTAAAGCAATATGTACATAGTCCGCATATGCCAGAAGCTTCCAGTGGCCCATGCATCCATGCATCTACCATTCATCTCGCTATGCAGCCCTGAAACCTCCCCCCCAAAAGCACAAGCCGGAGTCCCAGAGTGCAAAGAAACAAGATTGTACAAGTACTGGCAGAAACACAATGCGGCCCACCACAATTTTCTCAACAATATGATGGAAAGTGCATAATACTTGCAATGCAACGAAGAACAGAACTTGGAAATACATAGCCATTTGTGATCCTCTCAGTATAGCAGCCATGTTATCATGGTCACTTTGAGAGATCTTCAATTTCGAGGGTTTGCCAACAGATCCATGATAAAGCATTATTAATCTTCGAAAGTATCCTTTGTAACATCGCTTACAAGTCCAGTGAGTCTTTTCCTGACTCTTCTAGGTTTGAGGCCGCAATCGTCCGAGATATATGGCTTGTCGCATGATCTGTAAACGGCATTGGTGAGACCCTCAGAAGATCAACTCCACCGTCGGGGTCTCTATCATCAAATGAAATGACGTACTTTGCTACCTGCTTTAAAGGGTACTCGAAGCTGAAGTACCATTCTAGCTTTTTAGCAAAAATAAATATAACAGGGTCTCTTTAGGAACTTGACTAATCCACTTTGTTCCTAAGGGATCTCGTCTTTTACTCAGTTGCAAGGCTCACGCGATCTTCGATCGTTTGAATTCGGAAGTCTGGTTGTGGGTATGGCTGTGTGGCCTTTTGTCCACTTTTTGTTCTATCATCAAATTCGGCGAAGTCCTTACAGGAGGTGCAGTAGGTGGTTGCTATGCTAGTGCTGAGGAGTATATGAATGATTGGGGTACAGGTTTTGTGGGTAGGTCAAGTTTCAAGTAGCCATCGTACTGCCTGCATTCTATAGCGAATCGCAGTAGGAACGACCCTTCTCTGATATATCTGTCGGCCTGTGTAACGGATGTGGTAAACGCAGAGAATCACGGTCCGCCAGTTCAAAAAGACGCTTGACTAGCGATGTTCGCTAGTCCTCTAACGTAGCTCACATTTCGCGCCTTTGCTGTCGCATATCGCATGCGTCGCATATGTGCTCCACCAGCTTTCAACCGCCCCACCTACAGTTGCAGTGACCCTGTAACAGCCTGAGTAACATTCAGACGTGCCTGAATCCTGGAAATAAATCTCACTTCTGCAGAGTCATGGAAGGTAGCGGCGAGTAATGTGAGTTTTGCAAAGTAGAAGTGGACGAACGTCTTATCAGATTTCTTTGCTCTTACCTTGGCCTCTCTCTACAGCACTGCAATGTGTTTTGACTACACTTCGTATATTTCCTGCTGAAAGCGATGCCAGCAGTGTACTCCCTTAGTTATCGAATTGTGAGCTGTATTCTCCAGCGTCGTATACTACTGTCTCACTATTCTCTCTGGTTTGAAAAAGTGTTGAAAAATCAAGGGACAGACGATCTGTTTACCAAAGTAATTTGTTTCCACATTCATTTCTGTAATCCATTACTCGAGATTATTACCTGGGTTAAACTTTGGAAACAATGAGAGATCAAAATGGGGTCTCGACTGGAGTATCTGGGAAGCGAAAACTAGTGCATTCGAAGGTTCTGGTAAGCGAATGAAGCCTGCCAGGTATCATAGAGATGGCTTTCTCAATAGCCTCTTTGCGGGTTCTCAATTCAGCCTCTCTTACTTCTTTCCTAGTTGTTCTAGCGACATCCGAGACTGTAGCTAGCTTGCCTTAAATTGGCTTCATTGCAGTCGCAATGATTGTAGTAATCTCTTCACGAGTGAGTTGGGGCCTCTATATAGTCATGATCAATGAGTCTTCTTTAATGTACACATTACTCAACTCACTATCACATTCTTTATACAATATATGCAGAGAAGCAGAAAAGAAGTTATTCTCAGAAAAGTTAAAATGAGTTACACGTTTCTTATCAGTTTCGGTTTCGATTTCGGGAGAAGGAAGTTCAGAAGACAGGAACTCAAATGAGGCAACAAAATCTTAGGATTGGGTTGTAGGATGAAGCAGAGAAGACAGATAAAAAGAATCAAGGACAGAAAATATTGAGCCACTGAGTTGGGTATTTCCGAAATAGGAAGTTCTTGGCAAACTTCCGAAATAGGGAATTGAATGATACGGTCTGAGGGTTGGTGCAACCAGACTAAATACAGTTTATTCGTTACGTTATGATTGATTGATTATTCGACGGATTGCACACAAGTTATATATACATGATTTCTGACCTCTTTAATAGCATGAGGCTATAGGCATTCCGTACTCCTCAAAATAAAGAAATACGTACGGGGTATGAATTCCGACTTCGGTCACCTTGAGAAAGGTCTCGAAGCCGTACATTTGGAGCTTTTGGAAGGGTTCGTAATATTCCGGTGATCAGCAGCGCAGGGGCGCACTTACCGTGCATAAAGAGCTAACTACTTGGGAAGCTTAGCCTCGTCCCCAACTTTAGTACCGCAACCAGAGCTACAAGGCCGTTGAGGGTAATGTCTGCTGCACTTGCAGTACTCACGATACTTGCAGTAATCATTATCATTATTGCCGTCGTACCCACAGTCCACATAACTCATGTATGTGTGCCATACAAAGGCTGCATGAAAGTAGCAGCTATAACAGGTAGAAGAGACATAGCGCAAGTAAGACATAAACAAATTGCATCATAGCGGCTTCATATGACATCCCAACAGTCCTCTTCCGCCCCATGCTCTGCTCGGAGTCAGCATCAGCTCCACATCCACCTCTCTGCCATCATCGGTTTTCCGTGCAACAAGTACTTGCAATGCTCGCTGTATTTCCCGGTGGAGGGAATCTCCATTAGCCTAACATCCATCCATAGCCAACAATCCATCAAGTGCAAGAAAGCCACACTCACCCCTTCATTCCCTGCCATCACCTGTCCCACCTTGACTAACTTCTCATGATTCAATGCATGCACATTTGCAAATCTTTTCACCTGATCCCCCACCTTTAGCCCTGCTGTGTCCGCTGGGCTGCCTGGTGCCACCATATCCACTTCCGCAAATGCCACATCTGGCGCTGCGAGCTCCTCGCGTTGTTGGGCAGTTGCGGTGGAGGGAGGAGTTGGTGGTGGAGCGGGGGAGTTAGAATGGACATTGTGCAGGCCTTTTTCAATGCGGGACATGAGGGCTTTGTAATCATTGCGGAGGTGGATGATACGGGAACGCGTTATGTGGACTAAGCAAAGCAGTGCATTCATTGTTAATATGCAGTTGTGTATAGACGAGCAGGCAGTGGTCTATATCATCTGATACGGGTGCAATGGGTATGAACGCACTTTGTAGAACGTCAATGGTGTGTCCATCGTCACCTTATGCTATATTGCACCACTCATCAGCCAACCCACCCCACTACCGACCACAGCCTCAGCTCGAAAGAAAGAACTATAAGCCATACCGAGTCTAACACTGCCCCTAACGCCCTTAACTCCCCCTCCAACACCTCCCTCTTGTCCATAAGCTCCAACAACTCCTCCTTTGTCGTTGGAATTACATTAGGTCCGAGAGAAGGAGTGGTGGAGGAGCTGCTAGCAGCGATGGTGGGAGAGTGGATGTCCATTTGATTTTGTCACAAGTGTATGAATTGGCGGGATGGTCAATGTCCGAGCCGCTTGTGCTGATGCCGCTGTGGTGCTTTGTTGGGCAGCTGGAGAGAATCGGAGGATTGGAGTATTCTGGAGTTGCTGTTGGTAATGCAGCTAGTGAGTACCTCACATACGCTGCACACACTTTGCATAAGCTTCGGTTGTGGAGCAAGAATTATCATAATTCACTACTATGGTCGCAATTTACTCATAACCGATCCTGTAGAAGACCACCCATATCTAGATACCCCTTGACTAGCTGGTTACCTTCACATGCTACTGTACCTTCTCCTGCCCCCAAACAAATGGCCCTCAAAGCTCTTACCCGCGACTCATTCAAGTGGGCCAACGGTCGCGGTCATGACCAGAAACCTATCCTATATTCCGCTAAGGACAACGTCAGCTCCCCATGTCCCTATCCTCCTCCTCATCCAGTGTTCTTACTAACTTCTCGCATATATTAGTCCCTCGGCCTCGGCAAAGCACTATATACTGCCCAAACTGACAATTGGTGGGAGCGCGCCTTCGACAACTCACTTAAATCCCTTTCCGTCACACAGTCATCCGACGGAAATATCAAGGTAGTGCAAGAGGACGTCGCAAATGGAGGGATTGGGCTCAAGCAATTGGTGGCGCTGGGGAAGGGGAAGTATAAGGAGGGGATTAAATTTGTGAAGGGCGGGTTGCTGGAGGGGACAATTGGGAGTGGGATTAAGAAACCAGGCATGGCAGATGATGCGGTGGGGAATGGGGCGAAGGAGGAAGATGATGGTAGCAAGAAGAAAAAGAGGAAAGAGACGCAGAGGACGATAGGGATGCCGACACGGCTACGGATGCAAAAGACAAAATATCGATAATAGAAACGAAAGAAGACCGCCGCAAACGTCGAAAGGCCGAAAAGGAACTTCACAGGCAGAACCGCAAGGCAAAAAAGGTCAAAGAGCCGAAAAAGAAGTCGAAAAGATCACCACTAGCTAAATCTACATCCCCATCCTCCCCATCTATCCTCCCGCCTGTAACAAGAGACGAGAAGCCATTATCCAAATCCACAGAAGATGCAACAGAGTGTCGAGCTGAGGTAATGAAACCGGAAAAGGACACGAAAGGCAAGAAGGACAGGAAAGACAAGAAGAAAGATAAAAAAGAAAGGAAGAAAGAGGAAAGGCTGCGAAGAGACGCCGTCAACGGGGAAGATGACGGTACAAGTACCTTAGGAGCGTCCACCACCTTTACTCCCACTTCCAATTTAACTTCAACTACTCAGCCTGATCCAGCCTTATCGCCATTACAATCCGAAGACTCCAAATCCTCCAAGCAGAAGAAAAAGAAGAAAAAGAAGAAAAAGAACCAGGATTCCAAATCCGCAGCAGAATAAACTTATCCACCACCACCACCACCACCACCACCACCACCACCACCACCACCACCACCAAACTTACTTATCCTGCCTCCCCTTATTGCCCTGGCTACTTTAACAATCCTCATGTACCTAAATCCCTTACCAAAACACACACTTGAACTTTTCACCAGCGCTCCATGCCATCATTGACCAGTGTATAATTATCTCTTCCTGTAAGGCTATAATAATGACCGTAAATGATTTTCCATGCCCTCACGATTGCCACCAATTCCCAACTTCCACCCTTTACTTAAAGGCACCCCCCCCCCCCCCCGAAAAAAAAAAAAAAAAAAAAAAAAAAAGAGGATAGAAAAACTTACAATACTTTAAACGGCATCAATGAAGTAGGACAACAGCCTCTATGCCCAACACCCATCTCTTCGGCCAGAGCTCTCTAGATTTCAGTATATCCACCCCACCTTTTAAGTACCTCCAAGTAGACTTTAGCAAGCAGTGTAGAGGTTGGAAAAACGAGAGTCCAAAATCTCTTCCTTCCATATCCTTCCTATCCCTCATAAGAGTTGAAAAGTAACTGTCGTTGGCCGCATTCACAAACAGGCTCGGAAAAGTCTAGTGTGGGCACAATCAATCTTTTTTTTTAAAAAAAAATTAATATCAGTGATTGCATGCCGCCGTTGGCACAATCACGCGACGCCCAATTATCGTTGCAAAACCAGTGCAATGTATTGCTCCACTGTGGATAAGATTCTACCTCTGCAGAAGGCTTGGAAAACAGCAAGTAAGTACTCTAACTATTCATTTACTAGTTAGTACCAAATCTCCATAAATACGATTCACACAAACGCAAGAAATCTTCCGAAAACAAACCCCTCGCTCATCCTATGGCCTGAAACTTCACGCTGCTACTAGTGATTATGTGCCTCAACCAACATCATGTCAAAACAAACAAAACCTCTCAAATTATCATAATTATATCACTGTGCCACTACATATTCGCACTACAAGCAGATTTTATTAAAATAGAGAAAAAATAATGAAAAACTAACTATCATATCTGTATCCCACAGTCATCATCAAATTAACAAGAGTGCCATGGGATATTCCAAATGTCAAAAATACGTCGCTGATAGAGGAGTGAATAACTATAGAACCATGAGGAGCTGAGCAAGCATACATTGCATGTTATACCTTACATGTCATACCTTGCTTGCCATACCTTGCATCCCGTACCTTGCAGGTCATACCTTACAGCTCATACCATGGATGCATGCTATACCTTGCATACCGTCGATACTCCAACATTGAAAGCAACTAGGCTCAACATCAGCAATATATACAGGCGAGCCGAGGCGCGAGAGAGGACTATATTCCAACTGTTCATGGTATACACTTGATTCACTTGACTATATGAGTTGATCTAGTGGCCTGATCTGAGCGTTATCACAAGGAATTGAGGAAAGATCTGTACCCAAGTGCTCGAATCCTGTGAAGGACATCAACGTTGCCACTCTTGAGATAATTTTATTACCTTTCCACCAATATTTCGCAGCAGTCTTCCTGATTGGGCTAAGCTCTCAAGGGAAAGAGATACGTGGGAATGAGATTCGAGATTTAGGAGAGATTCTGCATCAGTGTTCATATCTACAGTGCAATTTTCTTCTCCAACTTCGATAGTTGCAGGCAGAGTCCTCCTTTTTATGCTGGGTGGAGAGCAGACATCTTTTCCTATCAAGAGGTGATAGAGAGGGATCAAAATTCGTGAGTGGAGATACTAAGGAATCCTCACGAAGTTGGCAGTTGAGACTCTTATCCATGTTGTCAGATGGTGGTGGTGATGGATCTTTATTGAACAGCTATTCTCTGAAGGCTAAGAAGTCGGTGATCTCTTCCGACATAGGCTTGGGAGGTGGCTGATTTCCTTTAGTTATACAACCAGCTGTGAGAGCTTTCTTGTCTGTTAGGTAGAGGAGGTTGAGCGTTCTGGTACTCTTAGCAAATAGATCGTGCTCAACCTGGCTACGGTTCATAGCGTTGAGTCTGTCTTCTCATTATCCCTCTGTCCCGGAGCTTTATAATCCCGGGGGTCAGCCCAAAAGACCAAGGAGGAAAGTTATCTAGAATACAAATAATGTGCTTGCCAAGGGCAGCCATGAATCCAGGCACCTCTTGTACCAGGTTTTATATGGCCTATTGGTAGTCAGGTGACTTTATCACGTAGTTTAGAGGGGAGGTTTTTTTTTTTTTTTTTTTTTTTTTTTTTTTGATATCATTGATCACGTGCCGCCCTGGGGGCTATGGCGATTTAGTTACATAGGAGATAGTAAGTGGGAAATAAGCAAAAAGTAAAATGAAATAAACTTCAGAACCCCCGATTGTTTCCTACTGTCCTACTGCCCTACTCTCCCATCCATCCCCATCAGTTCCCTGAGCTGGTCTCCTTCTCCTTCGCCCCCTTTCGGTGGTCTAAGCAACACATCCCTTCCCTTAGAGGGGAGATAGGTTTATCTTCGAGCTTCTTGGATGCCTTTCTGATCTTCACGGGTCGGCCTGTAGTTGAACGCCATCTGTAAGGACAAAGTCGGTGGCGAAGGACAAAGCCTAATGAGAGTCTATCCTGATAATGATGTGATGTCGTCGTCAGTAAAGATAGTAATTCTTTCTTTTGGTTTATCCAAAAAGGGTTGTAGCTTCTCAATGCTCCAAACTAGACATCCCATTTCCAACTCAGTTGGCCAGTAGTTGTGTTCATGCGCATTCAGAGCTTTAGAAAGAAATAAAATAGGTCTCTCTACTCCATCCTCCCCCTTTTGATGCAACGCTGTACCATATCCTCTCTCCTTACTACCATCGCAAGATAGGATGAATCCCTTCTCAAAATCTGGAATGGCCAGTGTAGGTGCTGTGGTTAGGGCCACTTTAAGCTTCTCCCAAGCTTCCATGGCCAGTGGAGCCCCTTCCATATCTGCAGTAATCACCCCCGTTGTGTAAAAAAGCCTCGAGCGTTGCCTTTATTTGAAAGTGGAGCGCCTTTTCAGCCTCACCAATGGGTTGGGCCCATGCAGAAGCTTCTGTCATGACCGCTATGCGCCATATGCGCCGTACAGCCCTGACAGTTGGATTCTAATATATTAAAAAGGGAAGGAGAGCGTATGAGGAAGAATGTGAGGCTGGACTGAGGGGAGCCTGTTTCGCAGATGAGGGAGTCACCTCTGTTGCGTTTCCTGTTATATGTTCTGTCACATTATGTTGAAAATGATTTTTTTTTTTTTTTTTTTTTATTTTAAAGCAAATGGTCTCTCGCTTTATATATATACTATGTGTCAATTTTATCTTGTGTTCCCTTGCTTGGGGGCTTTTTTTCTCTTTCTTTTTCTTGGGGGTTAGGTCTTGAACTTTTTTTCTTTTTTTTTTTTTTTTTTTTTTTTTTTTCTTTTTTTTTCTTTTCTTTTTTCGGTCTCTCGTTTTTTTTAGAACTTTGCTGGTGTGTGCGAGGAGGAGGATTGGTGATTTTTTTGCATGTGGTTTTTTTTTTTGTGTGTGTGTTATTCACGTGATGAAAATGTACAATTTTTCATTGTTATGGTTGGTCTCGTACCCAGCGTTACGGTCGTTTTTATTTTATTTTTCTTTTTTTTTTGTAACTGCGTTTTGATTTGATTATGAAAGAAAATAAGTTGAGTATGTGAAAAAAAAAAAAAAAAAAAAAAAAATCGATGTGTTTGATATTAAGGGGGGACAATGGAAATGAGAGGGAAGAGAAATTGGTTGTGGTGCACGTGTGAAATGTTGAGGAATTGATAAGTAAATTGAGGTGTTATAACTTCTCCTCTTTCCCAACTCCATATAAATACAAATAAAACTGTTGTGTAAGTATGTAACATCAATACCGCTGTTATATATTATGGTAAGAAATAATCATGTGAAAAATGAAGAAAGAAAAAATTTGTTTGATTTCTGATGGTTAACCGTTACTTAGAGCAATTCGTGTGCTGGGATAAGGAAACGCACAACGAGGGGAGAAAAAAAAAAATAAAGAATAATAAAATAGAAAAGATGATAATCTGATCTGCCTTGTCCCCATTACATTATTAAGTACAGTACCCTAGTTTCCAGCTCCCTTTCGCACCTTATGCATTGAGGCCTTTCCTCTAGGACGAGGCAAAGAAATCAAGGCGACCACACGTAACAGACCTTGCTGTGAGCCCTTTTGAACCTTTGAAAAAAAAAAATCCCTATGCGGCCTAGTGACCGGACTTTACATGGCCTGTGTTAGAATCTTCAACAGATTTGTTAATGTCCTGGCATTCCGGGGCCCGAGCAGCTGGATATGGATGCTATTGTTTTCTTTTTTTCTTTTTTTTTTTTTTTTTTTTTTTTTTTTTTTTTTGGGGGGGGGGGGGGGGGGGGGGTTCGTAGTAGCAATACTGACTGTTCTATGAAATCCTTGTACCTGAACCCCAAGGCCTATCGTTAAACAAAATTTCACATCGTATTGCGTCCCCTCGTTTCCCAAAACAAATAAGCTCAATATGCAATGTCCAACACCATTGAGTTATGATACAAGCCGGAAACATGCAACTAGATAACATTACCGACATGCGACTCTCAAGATACCGCCCCTTATTTCCGAGCCGAGTGTTGCGGTATCCAGAAAAGCCTTTCTTTGTTTCGAGCATTACGTTCAGGCTTTGTGAACAGTTACTGCGCAAGGGCTATGGTGGGTGTGTGTGGGGGATGGGAAAGGGATTGAAGAACGGAATTATTATATTGCATGAATGCATGGAGAGGAGTGAGGGGATGTATGTCAGTAGGAGTTGGCAAGCCAGCGGTATGCGCGTAACTGTACGCCCAGTGCCGTTACCCTGAACCTGCTAACTTTCCCTATATGCAGCAATATTACACCCTTTGAGTCTACTGTCCTCTCTCCTTATGACAGCAGGACTTCTATTCTATATGCCGTCGTCCTATATCTTGTTCCTCCAATCCTTTTTGAGCCCCTTTGCGCGCCTTTGCACCCCCTTGTATCAAGGCACTATGTACTTCAGCCTATATGTGCCAGACTATTCATGTTCCCTTCTTCTGCATACACTATATATGGATTACTGAATACCTTACGTGTGCATGTACATATTGTATATAGTCGGCGCCGCTTACTTTGCTACTGTATACTTCTCATCTACCTATTTAGCTCCCCCGCACCTCTATTACGCACAGCTTTAACCGAACCAGACTATGTGGGAATGTGTACAGATTCTAGCTATAAATGAAGAAAAGGTCCACTTGAATGTGAAAAAAAAAAAATGATACTACATCCTCTGTGATCGAAAAACCATATGACCCCCCCCCCCACCCCCCCGGCGATTCCCCCTCCCCCACCCCCAACGCGAATTCCCCCCCCACGCACCTCAGCCATCTGGCAATTGAAAAAAACCAGAGCGAGTACTCTCTCCAGTGAATTGTAAATAATCATACTGGGATATTCGCGTATACATGAATCATAAGAAGCGGAACAACTATGCAGAATGAAAGCATGAAGACTTGAATAAATGAATAAACGATCTGAAAAACAAATATATAATAGCACCATAACAAAAACCCGTAGAAAACCTTTCCTAATCCATAGTGATTATCTGATACTCTACTTCGTTACTTCAGAGCAGCCTGGCATCTTTCCATACCCTTCATACTCCGAAGAGTATATGGATGATCGGCGCCCAGTGCCTTTTCACTTCCTGCTAATGCCCGCTGATACAACTCTAGTGCCTGGCTATATTCTCTTTGATTTTCATATAACATTGCCATGTTGTGGACAGTACTAAGGGTGCTTGGATGGTCGGTGCCCAGTACCTTTTCTTTTCCTGCTAATGCTAGCTGATAGAGTTCCAGCGCCTGACCATATTTCCCTTGCGCTTTATATAGTGCTGCCATGTTGTTGACAGTATAAAGGGTGTTTGGATGGTCAGCACCCAGTACCTTTTCAAACCCTGCTAATGCTCGCTGATATAGCTCCAGTGCCTGGCTATATTTCCCTTGATTGGAATATATCAATGCTATGTTGTCGACAGTATCAAGGGTGTTTGGATGGTCGGTGCCCAGTACCTTTTCTTTTCCTGCTAATGCTAGCTGATAGAGTTCCAGCGCCTGACCATATTTCCCTTGCGCTTTATATAGTGCTGCCATGTTGTTGACAGTATAAAGGGTGTTTGGATGGTCAGCACCCAGTACCTTTTCAAACCCTGCTAATGCTCGCTGATATAGCTCCAGTGCCTGGCTATATTTCCCTTGATTGGAATATATCAATGCTATGTTGTCGACAGTATCAAGGGTGTTTGGATGGTCGGTGCCCAGTACCTTTTCTTTTCCTGCTAATGCTAGCTGATAGAGTTCCAGCGCCTGACCATATTTCCCTTGCGCTTTATATAGTGCTGCCATGTTGTTGACAGTATAAAGGGTGTTTGGATGGTCAGCACCCAGTACCTTTTCAAACCCTGCTAATGCTCGCTGATATAGCTCCAGTGCCTGGCTATATTTCCCTTGCTTGTAATATATCGATGCTATGTTGTTGACAGTATCAAGGGTGCTTGGATAGTCAGCACCCAGTGCCTTTTCTTTTCCTGCTAATGCTCGCTGATATAGCTCCAGTGCCTGGCTATATTCCCCTTGATTGTAATATATCGATGCTATGTTGTTGACAGTATCAAGGGTGCTTGGATGGTCAGTGCCCAGTGCCTTTTCATACCCTGCTAATGCTCGCTGATATAGCTCCAGTGCCTGGCTATATTTCCCTTGATTGGAATATATCAATGCTATATTGTTGACAGTATTAAGGGTGCTTAGATTGTCAGTACCCAGTACCTTTTCATACCCTGTCAATGCTCGCTGATAGAGTTCCAGTGCCTGATTATATTTCCCTTGGCCAGCATATACTCTTGCCATATTGGAAACGTGGTTCATGGTCATCAAATGGTTTGTGCCCAGTGACTTCTCTGTCACAGCCAATACAGTCTTACATATTTCTTCTCCCTTTCCATAATGACCGTGGTCTTTGTAAACCTCATAGAGAGTATCCAAGGCTGCTAGTGACTCCTCCTCTTCCAATGGTAAATACTTCATTTGCCTTTCTACAGCAAAAAGATGTGGCAAGTTTCGCCGCTCAAAGATCCAGTCGTTCACCTCACGTTTTCTGCCTTTAGGAACAGCAATTCCAGATGTAACCATAAAAAAAGCTTCAATAGCTTTTTTCTGATATTCGTCAGGCTCCATCTCCAGTTTCCATAGAATACAAAGGTGAACTAGCGGGTGGATATTGAAACTATCATATTTCTCAGTTCGCTTAGCGATCGAGTATGAGAATAGCAGGTGGATTGAGTCTGCTAGGCTGGTATCTATAGCGATATATAAGTACAAATTTTACATTTTGTAATAATATTAGTCAAGTAGGAAAAAATGATTGTCTACCATTTATTGCTAATTTCATTCCTCGCCTCAAAAACTCCTCGCATATGTCATTATTGTCAAGAAACGCACATAATGATAACAGCTCTGTAGCTTTCGGATTTTGGTTCTTGATTGCATTAAATGACAACTCCCATGTAGCAAAGACAGATCTATCATCCTTTCCTATTCTCCATTTCCTGCTCAAAAGGCGATTGGCATTTATCTCATACTCTCTGAGATAATAACTGAATAAACATTGCTGAATGTTGATATATGCTCCAGCTTGAACTATAGCAAGGGGAAGGTATCCAAGGTTTTCAACAATTGCTGCTGCTGCTGCTTCCTCAAATTTGCACTCTATACTTGAATTAATTAGTGAGCTATGTTAAGGATAATATTCACTTACCCTCAGGAGTGAGCCTTCCCAAATCTAGTCTTGCACTGGTCAAAAGCAACTTTTCCGCTTCATTATTCTGCATTTGATGTACCTCTAAGCCCCTTCGGCCCTGTGTACTCCCACGTCTCCTGCTAGTAATAATAATAGTCCCAAAGTCACATGATGGAATGTAATCATTTATGTCGAAAGATTCCAGGTCATCCAGATTGTCGAACACAAGTAGCCATTTGTTGTTCTGTTTGGCAGTTAACCATTTCTTCACAGCTTTAATAACATGTTGCTCTTCTTCTGGTTTTTCTGTGCTAAAAAGTCCCACCGAGCCGAGCTTGCCTGCCATACCAAGGAGACTGCCAATACGTTTGTAATCCGGCTCATCGAAGAGTGTGGCATGATACTCAATTAACTGCTCCATAATTTGAATAAAACTAGTTTTTGTTGTCTGCTCGCTAGATGCATTGATCCAAAACACCGAGGAGTAGTCTTTGTGATGGCGATAAACATACTCCAATGCAATCTGTGTCTTCCCCATACCCCCCATACCATAAAGCACTACTTGAGTAATATCCATTGCAGCCTTGCCTTCATCTATCTCATCTGCTAGCTGCTCAAGAAGGCGTTCTCTTCCAACAAAATCAGGATTCCGCCGAACATTAGAAATGTTGAATGGAATATTGAAAGATAAACTAAGCGGTGTTTTGGGCATACTGATGGGAGTGGGATCAGGTGGTAGTACATTGAAGAGGCCGTCTATGTACTCCTTCAGCTGGCCTACCAGTTCATTACAATTTGCCTTGTCCATGCCAGCCCAACGCAGCTTGTGATAGATAGACAGAGACTGCTGTACTTTCTGTGCAGCATTACTCAGAGAGGCAATCTCTTCTTGTAGGCCTGGAAGCAATTGCATGCTGGTGAGGGTCTTTGGGTTTTTCAAAAGAGAGAGGTCACTATGGCTCAGAGTAGGCATCGAAGGCTGAGGACTAGGGCTTGTAGCCTGACTAGCATTTGCTGGATTCGGAGATTTGGAACGAGACCTAGAGAATGGATTGCTGATCCTAATGCTATCACGTATACTTTTCCTGTTGTTTGTTTTAGGTTCGATTTGATATTTTGATTGCAACTCCATGATCTTGGTAAACACATAAATAATCCTCGCTAGGCCAGCTGCTGCATATCTATAACGCTCATCATTAGGATCAAGAAGTTGGAGTTGCTTGCTGGAGGTGTTGCCGGTGTCCAGTCCCCAAGCTTGCTCCCACCGCTTCAGCCGAAGCCCTTCTGTCTGGAGGTTGTGCAGTATGGAGCCATGTGTGTAGCCAACTTCTTTCACTTCAGAATAAATGTTGGCACAATCTCGAGCGACTTGGGCCAGTTGTAGCGTCAGTCCGGCAAGTCCAGCCAGTCCGGCAGCAGAGGCCGCTAATTCCATGTTGTAGAGGAGGTTAAACAAGCTAAAAAGTTACACCTGATGGTCAGCCTCGCAATGGTTGAGGAGAAATCAGAGTTTGTTACCTGATCTGTCAGAATTGAAAGCAGCTCTTATCGCGAGCTCAAGCAGGTCGGTGGCTAGTCTGAAGCTTTCTACTACCACTTGAAATTGGATACTTGGGATTTTCACCGTACGCTTGGAGGCTGTAAACGGATATCGCGACAGCAAACTCTTGGATGGAATATGTGAGGGAAACGTTAAACCACTGCCCATGAGCTTGCAGATTTCCTCTCCAAGGTTGTACAAGCTTCGTGCGGGGAGGGCTATGGCGCACTAGATTGGGCCAGCTGCTCTGCAGAATAATTAAAAATGAAAGCCCTACCTGTGGAGGCTGTGCGGTGGGGTAAGACACCCGCAAGTGGCAACACCCAGTGCGCCTCTGGGTATTATACGAGAAACGACCCACAAGCACCATACGTGGAGAGCCTATGCTATATGCATAGTCGCCTTTGGCCTGACCCGTCATGATTGTCTGAGCTTCAGGTGCTCGTGCCCCACGCAGCGCCCCAGCACCATCCTGGCGTCCGCGCCATGCCGCAGAGCCTCCTACCGATAGCTGAGGAGCCTATACAGACATCGTGGAGCTTTCATTGTAGAGAACTTTATGAGTTGAAACCTGCTGAAAGATCAATGAGTATTGTATTTGACTTACGCCCCAGTCGCCGTATGGGTAATGATGAGGGTTACCTTAAGTACACCTTGGCACCCTTTCGAATGCAGTGTACGTGACGAACCTGGCGACAGTACTTTTTTTCCGCTGATGATGATGCTGTTGTATCGGTTAACTAATGGTGAATTTGGCCGACACATTGGCCAATCATATCCATTGGTGTATCCGTTAGAACATAAATAAGCTGGTATGGTATGATAGGGTGTGGTGTGGTGTGGTATGGTGTAGTATAGTATAGTATAGTGGTAGCATTGTATGTCAATTACGATAAAATATGATTTTATAGCAGGAAGCGTTTGAATACTAAATGGAGTTGAAAGTAGGCAGTTAGTTTACAGATTAAAGGGACTAATAGTTCACTGTAAATTTGTATGATTTTGTATGGGCGGTGATCATGGGACTTGCCCACCCTAGCTAGTCTTCCAATGTTCCTCTTTAGGCACCGTCAGTTCGACGATACGCATATTAGCTGGACGTAGCTCACCTTCTGATTCTTCTTCACTCTCGGTACGAGTGCACACAAGATAAGAACTTGACTGAAGAACTTGTGAGCAGGGTAAACGGGTCAACAATTTCTACCAAATCGAGTAAAATGCCCAAGACTGCTTTAGAAGATCATAAAAAGGAATTGTCATCACTAGTCGAGTGTTTCAAAGGTGTATTCAGTGCAAATGGCGAGAGGGGCCTGAAGAAAGGGGAAAAAGTGATGATATCATTTGCCTATTAGGATGGCTGCAAGCAAAGAAGATCTATTTGTGCCTATCATACTTGCAACATATCATATTCTTACCTCACGAAGGTTAGCAGAAGTGACCTCGCAGACTCCTGAAGAAACAATGCACAAACATATTTCCTACATCTCCATGAGGCTCTCGACGAGTTTATGTCCTGGGTATTTCCTGTGCTTTCTTTTCGTTTCTTGCCTTGCTCAGCTACAATTTCGAAAAGTATTGCTGGGATCTCTCTCAAACCGATTTGCGGTACTCGTTTTTGGAGCATGCCTTATTATACTATACAAATCATGGGCTATTTCCAGGGACTCCAAAACCGGATATAGTTCACTAAACACTTTTTTGGATGCTCTGTGTTTCTTAATTGACAGTGAGTGTTTTTTTCCTTTGGGGTATACCTATCACTAATGGGTTTCTGGGTATGAGATCATATTTTAACTGGAGTTCGCATGGATGAATTATGAAATTATTGGTGAGCTAGCTACTCCCTAAACCTTCCTCAAGAGATTTAGACTTGGTCTGGTTCCTCTGCCATTGCAGTTGACGGACTCGAGGCTATAGTTTCTGATAAGTGTGAAGTTCTTGGAGATAAAGTGCATGCGCTATTGTTAGATTTTTCTGGTGTATTAATGGCGGATTTTGCAAAGTCCGGTTAACACATATTTGGTTATTTTCCGGTTATTATTAATCAATGTTACTGTAGCAACGTGTTGTTTGTGGCTGAGTTAACCAAATTTCTGGCAATTTTCCGGTTATATAACCGAATAAATTCGGTTAAACACAAAGTGCGGGTAAGGACTTTACATCAACACCAAAGTATCTTGATATTTTTTACTCGCTCAAATGTCTTCCCAAACCCCTTCTCTATCACCTGCGCCTGCAATTTTAGCATCCCGTGGGCGTGGTCGTACAACATCGTCCTTACCGCAAACTCAATCTCCGGCACCTCAAACCCAATCACCAGCACCTGCAGACAACTTACGTACTCGACTCAATGATGAAGAAAAGCTTCATCTAGTCCGCTTATGCATTGAATACCAAGCGGAGCATGTCAAAGGCAAGAAAGGAGCGTTTTGGCAAAAAATCAGAATGTTACTGAAAGAACAAATTGGGAAGGACCTCCGAGATCCTCATATACAATGAGAATCTTGCTTCAACAGTTTGAAGTACAAAGGCTGCCGCAGATGCGACAGCTAAAGTGGTCTTGCGGCGCGAGGTTATCGCCATAGGTCGAATATGCGTGCGGTATGCGTGGAATATGCGTGCAGTTATGCGTGGAAAATAACCGAAAAAATAACCGCAGAAATAACCTAGGTACGTTGCAAAATCTGGGCCGTTTTTTGGTTGGGTTATCATGACTAATGGTTACCCGGAAAATAACCGAACCGGACTTTGCAAAATCCGCCTATTTTAATATCTGATGAACTGCTTCGTGCAATTCCTAAAGGCTTTCAAAGCCACAGTATGGCTGTGCAAAGAAATTAGTATACCCCCAAAAAGTTAAAATATCACAGAGTAGGCGTCCCAATTTACCATTTGATGGTTCCCAACATCAAATCCAAACTCGACTTTTGCCGCTGCAAGTCCTCAATGAAGAATGCAACATCTGCCTCCTTCCACAGTACCCATTTAATCCCCTCTAACAAAAGCCTTGTTTTGTTTACTGGAGGTTTCATGCAGCTAGGATCTATCACCTTACTCAGATACTTGCCCAGGTTGGAAGCAATCAAAACACATCCACTCAAAGTTGCAACAAGGTGATAATAGATGATTATCTTCATTGTGCTCCTGCTTGGAGCTTTAGTTGCCCCAGAAACGAAAAGCTGAACCTGGTAGAAGATGACATTCATAATTTGCATTTCCTCCATTAGACGGTCGATGGACTCTGGTGCCTGCTTCGCTCACAACACGCAATCATAGAGATGCTTCAGCATGCTTACAATTTTTGCCGAGATTGCAAAGGGGCTGCAGTTTGAAGAGGCTATATATAGTGGATCAGCCTTCCTTTTGGTATATCAGTTGGACGTAGAGGGTGATTGATGAGGGAATGTGGCTCAGCACTGCAAGGAATTAATTCATGAGACTCTAGCTCGAAAGCTAATTGATGTGAAGGAATTTCTAAACGGTATTCATTCTCTTCTGAACCCTCAAGCTTCTGAGTATTAAGAGACTACCGTGAAGAGTGTGCTTTGTGGAACTGCAAGTACTAAGTAGTAATGACAAGTACCGTCAGTTGTCCCGCTTCATCCGTGCTTTTCCCAATAGAGTAACTACCTAGTCGCCTTAGTGTGACAACGCTATGTAAAAGGCAGGATGTAATAAGGCTGAAATTGTGGTATCACAAAGGCTAGTCTTGTGCCTACACAAAGGCCTCATGGTGACTGCGGAGTAAGTCCTCTGCAATGATTCTTTGCAAGATGGCATTGTAGGTCTCACAGCGAGGCAGGTCAGTCGCGAGCAGGTACTTAGAGAATATTTAGACGAGAACACCATACATAGAGTACGAATTGGCCAGTAGTCGTAGGCAACTATCCATTTTGGACATTCTATAGGCAGCATGTGTTATATGATGGATTTGTGAATAGTTGAATAAACAACTCACATTTGAAACAGAAATACAAATTTCCCTGTTCTCCTCATTCCATTCTTCTCCCAGTTCTGCCTCTTTTTCCCTTCCTTGTCTCCTAAAGGAGATTATCGTCTTGGTTGGCTTCGGGGACGGGGGAGATTTAAGAACAGTTGTACATATCCACTTGAGGATTCTTCCAACCGTACGGGTTGTAAGCTTAACTCCTCCGGAAATCGTCTAATTCTGTGAAGGATAGAAGAATATGGTATGCATAATCAAGTTAAAGATAAATGAACATATAATATGCTCATAGGATCTCGTGATAAGGACCTCAATTTCCTACATGTTGGTAGTCAACGTAAGTCTTTAGGGGAAAAAAGCTCTATTCATAGACGCGAAGGACAAGGACTATGAGAGCTCTCGTACTCCTGGCATCGCGAATATGTAGATAATAATTAACGTAACAAGAAATTGTAGTTGCGAGTAGTCGGAGGGGTGAAACGAGTGAATGAAATTGATAAGAGAAAGAAGAGGAGCGAGAAAAGAGGGACGGATGGGCTAGAGCGCTTTTGAAGTATCAGTTCCCTCGATAGCTTTGACTCCAGTGTATCAGTGATATCAAAATCCTGAGCTATAGCTAGACTTGGATGCCAAGTGGTCGCTGTGTCGTATTCTGGGACTGGTTGCCATACTTGAGGAAGAGATACATGTAACATGGGAAATTCAAGAGAGCCCGAGATGCCTTCAAGAGTTATGTTAAGGTCTCTGTGACTTAAATACTTACTTATTCTCTATGTCTACCGCTTTGGGTAGTCACCTCCTGCCCACCACGCTTGCCACCTTCGGTCTACGTATAACATCCTGTTCCATTGTGTAAGGGAACCACAACCCGATCATATCAACAGATTCACATGCACAGATACTGTCAGTAGGTCTCCCAAGGGACACCAACCGTCCAGGGAGCAGAAGCGCTTACCACTAAAGAGACTGAATTGACACATACAATACTACTTAAGTAAAAGCCTATAACTTGTACCGCGAGCAAAAATATTGTACGGAGGATATTGCATAGTCTGGTTCGTGCCGACCGGAACTAGATATTGCAACCAGCAATTAGCACCTAAAAGGGAAGTTGTGGGTGCCAAGAATCTTAGTTAGGTATAGTTCTGAAAGCACAATCCATACGCAATCCACCAGAGCTAATGGCCGTTTTGAAGTGGCAGCACATGAGGCGGCGGCTCCCCCCACCCTGTGTGTCAGACAGCGAAGAGATATCTCAGCCAGATGAGGAGAGAGAGGCGAGAATTGTTGATAATATTTTTGTATGAAACTTCGGCTTTTTCCATAGCTTTAAGGACGACATGCGAGTAATCATATACATATAAAAACAAACAAAAATGAAGCTTCCGCAATGTGGTGGCATGAGGCTGCAGCCTCACCTCCTAACTGCTCCCTGCCATCTCCTCGAATCGTCACTCATTCCTAAATCGATGTGCGAGTTTATGCACTTTTCTCGTTTAACTGATCGATACTTCGTCCAATCTCCCCGCCTAGGGGACAATATCCAAAGTAGTATCGGCTGTCACATTAGTAGCGTCAACTGAGGCCTTTCTAAGGTTCTGCCTCTCACATCGACGACCGGAACATTCTTTCCACAGAACTTAAAACACAGCTTTTCTAAATATCAGGTAAATATCGCAGGTATCTCAAGCACAGAGGTTGCGGACCCTAGATGCTATGCCCACCTCTGTGTCAACTGAGTTTCAGGTGATTTGTAGTTAGCGCAGATTCAGCATAAATGTGTAGGGGGAGTAGCTAAGCTCATAGCTCGCCGTCGATCAGTGAACAACAACGCTGGATTCAGTGTTACAAAGGCATTAGAGTCGAAATACACACCTCCTTAAGGCTCTCACAACCTAGTAGCGTTGCATCTCCGTCCCCGAAAGCCTCTAATTACTGGGCGGCTGAATCTTCCATCCGTCCCAACAGCAGATTTAGAGGCTGTTACTCCAACTTCTCCACAAAAGTACACCGTGCACAGAAATTACCCCAATGAATGCTTCAATCAAGATATGTAAATGTGATCAATTTTCAGCAAGTTTCAAGGTCAATCTGATTTAAAGCGCCATAAAGGAATATATCCTGAGCACATATTCTCCTGTAATGCTTGTCAGCAAACTTTCAGCCGGAATTGTAATAGGCCCAATGCACTCATAACATCATCAACCATCACTGCTCCATTCTCAAGGGACCTTTTTTCCCTCCGCATACATTCCCTTCGTCGTGTATGCTTCCCACACCTTAAACGCCTTCCACGACGTCCTATGGGGCTTGCAGGGTGTCGATTGGAGATACAATGTCGGAGCTCCAAAAATGGGTAGGTCCAGACCAGTAAGATAAATCAGGGGGAACTGGAAGCTCATTTTGTGGCCCTGCTTGATCTTTTCGTCTTCTTGAGTAGGCTTCATCCCAGGAGTTCACACCCCTTTTTCACCAGGTCAGTGTTTGGCCAAAGTCGGCCCAGGAAATGACGTGGATGCCTAGGCACATATAGTCATCGGAGGGTATCCTAATAGTGGGTGGCTCCGTACTTGGGGCGATTGGCGTTACCCAGCTGTCAAGCAGTGCCTTGCCCTTCTTCAGGGTCTCTGTGCTAACCTGCCTAGAGCGTTCTCTCATAATCAGCAAGAGCTCCTGGAAATATCACCAGTTGAGGGTAATACCAAACCACTGAACAAACTGGTGGCGCCGTAATCGTCCTGTGCGCTCTCCAATGCTTTCCGCTTGTCCTTAGCGCATTCCTCCCAAATATATTTACCGCCCTAGTACCCTAACTGGTTTGGGAAAGTGGTGACTTTTTCCTGGATCATATCTGCATCTGCAATTGACATTATGATCAAGTGTCCGTTGAGGATACAATCAAAAGTACGTCTATCTTCATCTATTTCAATTCATCGTACCTCATGTGTTAGTTCTAGTCTGGTTCAAGGGTTCCCAAAATTGGATGAGGAAGCAAGGAAGATATAGCTTGATGAGAGGGTGAAGAAAGGGCTGAAGATTACTCAGAAGAGACCAAAGTCGTAGATGGGATGGACCATTGCTGAACTTTCGTGACTCCTGAGCAGTCCCGGGCTCGAGATATATGATAAAATGTCAAACATCGTTATCTGTGGACTCGTTGTACTAGCACAGGCGGAGCTGGGTTGAAGTGATGGGGTACTCCGGAATATTTCCCTCCTATCAACACAGATTGAGAAATCAACCAGCCCTTAGATTGGCCGAGATGCTGAGTCGTCAGAACATTGACCTTGCACTGAAAAAATTTGCATCAATGGCCCTACAGTGGTTCTTCATCTTATTTTGTTTATAAAATCATCTTACGGACAACTACCACTCAACATTCAGCCTTCCAGACTCCTCTCCAGCCTTCCACAAATATTTACATCACCACTACCGTTCACCTACTCCAACAGATGGCGAGGGGCAAGAACAGGCTCGATCGCAGAGCTCGCAAGGCCACCGAATACAAGAACAAAGCCAATGAAAAGCAGGCGAGGGCCCACAAAACAAGAGCCCCTGCAACTCGAGTGATGAACAGGAACAGAGTATCTAAGAAGAAGGTAAGATGAGAAAAAAGAAGCCACGATCCTTCATACTATGACCGTAATATGTGGTAACCCGGGCTCCGTCTAAATAGGAAAATAGCCCTGCATTGTCAGACACTGTGATCTCTGTTTCTGCTCTTACCGAGTCTAGCGATAATATCGAAGACATTGCAGAACGGGGGTTAACAGTCACATTTTCCCCCCGGCTGGATCATTGGAAATCGTGGAACAAAGATCCCCTTCAATGAACGGTAAAAAGAAAAAGACAAGCGATAAACGCGTGCTCATGTCCTCCATCGAGGTAGAACCGCGAGGTATGAAAAATAGCAATGACTAGACAATTTTGGAAACGAGTCTGACCACGACCGCAATAGGAGTACTCAAGAATACTGTTGAGAAAACTGCGGAAACTCACGAAATGGAGAAAAGACAGAGATTCACTCCTCGTACCACTCTAGAGAAGCACCTACTGCAGGAGAATGATGAAATGAGGTTGGCAAATGCAGTTGCTGCAATGAAACACGAGAAGATGATCGCAATGGTAATGGAACTATCTCTTCGCAAAGTCAGGATTCTCGTTGCTAACACAGCCCTTATAGGCACAGAAATTGATGGCTTTGAGTGCTAACCTTTATGAAATGCTTGCGGAGGCATGATTGGGTATATACGCGACCTGGCGTCAGCTGTACGAATGTAGAGTGCCTTTGATTTTGGGCTAAGATGCATGTTATATCAGACATACATGAAGCCTCCACTGTACAGGTTCAGGTCAAACGCAGATTTTGTAGCTAGTTTGTTGTGGCATTCATGGGAGGTAGAAAGTCGGGAATAGGAATTTGACAGATGTCTTCTCAGATGAATCATCACCATATCCATCAAACATCAAATTAACAGATTGGACAACCAGGTAGATTTAGTTTTGCCGCGGCTTGACGATTCCATCGTGCACAATGTAGTACACGACTGTGGAATCTCCAGACACTATACCCATCACCAACCGCTTCTTTCTTTTTCTAGTGCCTCCTTCCGATAATGTCGGTTCCATCCCGTCCAATCTAACACCCCCACCTTCCTCATCCTCTCCATCCCACGGGTCCTTTGAGCCAGGTGGCTCTGCAGGAATGGAGTCAAACACCTCCGCCCACTTCCGGATTGTCCACTTCTCGCGTAGATCTACGGGAAGGACCCACTCCCTGTCTATCCGCTTTTGGCCACCCTTCCCAGCGATGACTGCATTCGAGCTCCCATCTCCTGCATCACTACTCTTTTTGTTACCAGAAACGGTCTTGTTTCCAATATCAACATTAATTGCATCCGGGTCGACGTATATTGTCTCAGGAGGTAAACCAGATATGAGAGGCCTAGGAAGATTCGGGGATGAATGGATAGTAAGTTCGGACCAGTCTGCTTGATGCTGCAGGTTTTTATAGACAATGGATACCAGGGACATGATATGCTCAGATTGATCAGCCTGCTGCATGGCTACTGACGGGTTTGGAAAAGCTGCTGGAACCCTGGCCACTGGGCGAGAGAGGATCTGTGGGGGGACGGAAGCTGAATAGAGAAGGGATCCACAGGCAGGAGGGATGCAGTGAAATTTCTTTCCTTTTTATTGCTTTTATTGCTTGCAGTTTGGGCGGCTGAGGAAAGTAGGTCTTGACTACTGTACAAGCATAGGTAGATTTTGCGAGGTTGTATCGTAGGGCTTGGCAGGCCTAGAGTTCACGCTAGGAAAGATTTACAACCAGACTACTAAGTACATGTACTAGTAGTTTATGTAGGATGGACGAGGGTGGTCGGTGTATGTTACATATGTAGAGTACGAAGTAGCTAAGACTGCATAGCCTGGCTGCAGAAACTGCATAATGAAGCCACAACGCCAAAGAAGGCAGAAGAAGAAAAAAAGGGAGAAACTGAAAAGAAAAAACATGCTGCCGTGATACTTTGGAAACCTGTTCTCGTGCCCAGACTATTATTAGCAGGCCTTTGCACCTCTTGGCAGCATCCAGTGCCCGATTTTTTTTTTTTTTTTTTTTGTCACGTGATCCCGCATGCGGCTGCTTGCCATGACAGGGCCCCTGGGTCTAAACCCTTAAAGCCCGGAGGCTAGCTACGTCTTCCGCCGCCTCCTCTACAAACGAAAATCCCACCCCTCCCCGCCCCACCTCCCCGGGGCAATTGAAACTAGCAGTGCCCGATTAACACTGCCCAGACTTATTATTTTCGGCCTTCAATCACCCTTCTCAACTCCTTAGCAATTTGCTCCCTCGCACCACATCGCCATAGCCCACAGGGCGGTAAGCGATAAATGATATAAAAAAAAAAAAAAAAAAAAAAAAAAAATCCCTCGCACCAATCGCACTGGGAACTTTAATCCCATTCAACTCCCCCTTTGTGCTATAGCCAATCATGCCATCTCTTAGTCTAGTTGCACCGACCCTTCGACCGTAAGGAGGGTTTGGCGCAAAGCCCTTTTTTTTAGTATGGGAGCTACGTTAATAGTGCCAGCTTGGTGAAAGCCTATGTATTTACTACCCTTGCTATAGCGGACCTCGCTATACCAGAAACCTTGCTATACCGGATGGCCTCTGTCTGCGACATGCGTTTCCCATACAAATGGCCCTTGCTATACCGGACGCCCTAATGTACTATGATGAGGCATTGAAGAGCAGGCATTCATCCCCGCAGGAATTGCAAAGAAAGAGGGACTATACAGTACTTTGGGATCATGGGAGGTTTCGAAATGTGGATGCAGTATGTGAAAGAGAAAAAATTGCTTGAAGGCGTTATCAGTGAGTATAATAGATCCCCCGCTATTGGAACTGCGGCTACGGGCTATACTGGAGGAGTTGCGGCCCGAGGAGAGACTCAAAGTGGGGCCAATGTTGCTGGAGGGCTAGGATTACCAATTGCAAATAGTATTGGAAGTATTGGGCTTCTGACAGAGGTCTTGCAAGTGTTGAGAGCTGCACCTATGGGGCAATCATAGACCATGGGGCAAGGGCAAGGGCAAGTGGTATCTCAACTGCAGGTGATTTCAGAGGCATCAGAAGTGGATTAAGTTCAACAGTCCAGAGGTATTACATTTGGAGAGGGGCGGAAGTGCAAGTGTACCTGTGATGCCACCTGCTGTAAATGAGATAGCGGGTGCAGGATCCACCACTCAGACTAACACTGAAGGTACGGAAGCTTTGGGAGGGTCCGGTCAATGAAAAGGAGGTTTAGGATCTCAGAGATGTAATAGTTGTGTAGCTTGTAGCTGGTCAGCTGAGTGTACGTAGTTATTAAATGGATTGACATAGATAGTTGATACTGAATTGTGAATTTAGGGGTCAGTATGAACATGAATCTGATGTAGGTGAATGAGCCCTCAGTAGGTAGGTCTAGTTGCTCACATCAATTCTACCAAACGATAATGTCCTGCAACATTGCACCATATAGATTCGTTCAACGTAGGAGGGTTTGTCGGTGAATGATTCAGAAGTCGAAAGAGACAACGGCACCGAAGGCGCCAAAATACCCCGTTAGTTAACCTCATGTCGTTCAATACCAATACAAAGCTGACTAACTTTTTGTTTATAGCGCAATTCCGAAGGCCGTATCTCTCGTCTCGAAGCAAACTTTACCAAGGTACGATGCTGGAACACCTATTCAGCAGCGCGTGGACGGTGGACCGGCCCGTTGAGTAGCCCATGGATCAGCCGATTCAATAGCCCAGAGGCCAGTTGTGGAGCAGATGACTGGGCTTAATCCGGTGCGAGGCATAGCCAATCAGCTGAAGCTGGTACCCGTGATTCCTGTCTTTCAAAAGTTGGTTGTCGAAAGCCAGCATATCGAATGAACGCACTAGTAAGATTGCCGCACCGATAGTGCTCAAGAGTCTTTTCATTTCAAATCTTTATTTGGAAACCTGTTCACTGGCTACAAGAACTATGACAATAATGAAATTGTACATGAACTAAGTTGGGTTCAATCGTCAAAAAGACATGGACCAGATTGAATCGTAGGCGAGGGTAAACTTCTTGATATTGTTCTCTCGAATTCCATAAGAAACCTCAGGCAAATGGGTGTACAGAAACCACTACAAAAAATACAGAAAAATGCAAAACCTTCAAGCTGTTCAATCTGGTAATCCAGATTATCCGCATGGAATAGTATCTCTTACGTGGGCTACGTGACATACTATTGCGTGCAGAAGTGCGTGAGAAAGTTTGTTCGAACATATGTCTAACGTCATAATAGAGTATACCTTTAAGATGTTGAATATTGAATAATGATATTGAAAGGGAAATTAAAAAAAAAAAAAACCTTGCTAGATACAAAAAAGTACAAACGAGAATACGCAATCGGAGCCATTAAGTTACTTGATGAAGACGGGGTAGAAATTGGCAGAATTTCTAGTCGCAGGTAGCCCAGATTTCGTGCCTTGCATGGTGAGTAAGACCCGATACTCATCAAGGATGTACCCGTTTTGTAATTCTAATGTGGTGAACAATGCTCTCGTTGCGCTAGGGCTATGTATTTGGATATTCGGTCCAGATACTATAATGGTAAAACATGACCGTGGAATATAGCGGCCGGAGCAGCTTATTAAATCACCCGTTGTTACCTGTTTGATGATCATGGCCTTGTGAGGTTGCCCATAGGCGAGCTCGTGGAACATCCTGTTAACCAGCCAATCTTAGCAACTACCCCTTGAATTGTACCGCAGCAGCAGTCAGCTATATTCGTTGGGGAAGGGGCACTTACCCATACAACTCTATCTTTCAGCCTTCTCCATATTCTTCCCGCCTTTCTCCTCGACTTTCTTTTGGAGATTCATAATACCCTTCATGCCGATACAGTGTTTACCGCCAGACTGAATACATGTGTGGATATCCTTCAATGGACCTTCATCCAGTAATCCATCGCCCTCTTATTTCCGAAGAGGGCCTCATCTGCACAAACGCAGGTCCCAGAGTTGAACATGCGAAATCTCGGTATAAACTTGATCGATCTTATGGTCAATCTCCTTCTCAGACTTCAATTCGGAGCTCTCATCTTCATATCAATTTTATCGGCCGATCGGTCTCTTTTTTCGCTTGCTAGGTGACGATGGCATAGACCATGATACCAACTGTAAGATCTCTCAAAGAGTTTGCGTAAGATTGAATCAACACACATTGTTAGCAAATATTCTTCGCCAAGTCATGGTAAAATCGTGGCTTTGTATCGCTACACTGTATAGGTACTGTACGAATGCTTTGTGGCGCCTGCTGGTATACTAGTTATAGGTTCGAGGCTCCGAAGGCGCAGTAACAAGAAAGTTTGGGGGTGTCCCAGCCTCGTTCCCAGACGCTGTCGTTTGCTCTGCATCGCACTAAAGTGCTCATAGCAGCATGGACTACTAGTATGAGCTCACTGGGTCTCGACCTACAGTTCGGTCCACCAATGGCCTTGCTATAACACGGCCTTATTGTGCCGCGAACATTCGATTTCCTTGGAATCTGGCCGCTGCCATGCTAGGTTGAAAAGCGAATGGCTCTGGAGAGAAATACAAATAGGGTGGTCATAGAGTATTGAGACTGTAAGTGCAGCGTAGAATTGAATCAGTTGCTTTCTATTGTGAACAGTGCTCGTAAGTACAGGCGTATACAGTGACACTGGCAGATACATAAATACTTGAACCGAGATAATTCAATAGGAACTTGTCTCAATGCCCAAGAGCCAACATCCCATTGTGAAAAATGACGGAGTGCACAGGCCGTGGGCCGGGTGAATGGCCCAATGGGGCTTGGTCTTCGACCACCGACTACATTAGTGCTGGGGTTCTCTCAAAAGGCGATTATGCGTTGTGAGCTGTTCGGTATGCAGCATTGGTATGCAACACGTTTGTATACAAGTTCCCATAACGCCCCATTGAATTCCTCGATTACCTGGTACAGTGCTCCCACGTTTCCTTCTCGCACCCCCTTCCCCCTCGCAAGCCTTAGCCTGTCTGCGTATTCGGAATTCCGAGTGGGTGGTGGTGGTGGTGGTGGTGGTGGTGGTGTTGGGCGGGGGTGGAGTGGTGGCGGTTTGAAATCAATTGGGATAAAAAATTCATTCCTCGCGTACACATTACCGTTCATTATCATGACGCTACATACCGCTTCAAGTATACAGTTTTTTTGGTTCGCGTTACGCGAAACGTTGTAAAATATAGATACGGTTAGATTTTGGATCATGCTTATTTCCCCGCAGCGCTTGCACTGCAGATTTCGTTCACCACGTGCACACGCCACTCCCGAAGCTGTGGCCATTTAACACCCCGGTTTACCGTCACCTTCCACTTCCACTCATCGCCGTCACGGCGCAATTCGCCACCTCCAACGGTACCTCGTACCTCACTCACCCTCCAACCGCCTCAAACCCTGGCCCGCCCCGCCCCCACCCTATCCCGCCGCATCGAATTGTACGACGACATGGTACGCTGCGTGGTCCTTGGCGACCAAGTTATCCAGACATGGTACTCGTCCATATACCCCGATGAAGACGCGTCGGACGAGAAGGCCGAGAAGGCTTTAGAAACGGAGCTGCTATTTGTGTGCCCGCATTGCATGAAGTACACGATGGACGAGGCGCGGGCGCTGGGGCATATGGTGAGAGGAAATTTTTTTTCCCCGTTGCACTGGTGTCAAAGGTCTCTTCGAATTCATGTCTGCTCCATTCGAGGAAAGGAAAAAATCCTGGCGCAAATAGTGCTGGGAGCTTTGCGCCTAGGGAGGGAGAAGAAAAAGGAAGGGGAACGAAGCCATTGGAGAGAAGATAGTGGAGATGAATGAGCTACTGGCCTGGAAGATACCCCCCCCTCCTCGGGTGGCAGTTTGCAATGTCACGGTATTCTGAATTATTTTCCTCTTTGTCGGGACCAATAGAGCCCCTACTTCCGACCACAAATGATATATACCTGCAGCCTGCAACAGCAAATTCTTTGTTACATTTATATCCAATGTTCATCGCTCTACGATTTCGGCTGCTGGTACAGGCATTGGCGAAGGCTATGTGCTGACATGCAACCCACCCCAGCGGTTCTGCGAGCTAGCCTACCGTCCGCTTGGGCGAAAGCTGTACCAGCATGATCAATATTCGATTTACGAGATCGACGGCAATGAGCATAAAGTATCCCCCCCCAAATACCTGATATCACTCATAACTAATCATAAACCCCCTTCTTCCCTCAAGCTGTTCTGCCAATGCCTCTCACTCTTCGCAAAACTGTTCCTCGAAACGAAATCGGTATGCTACGACGTCGACGGGTTCCTCTTCTACATCCTCGTCGAGGCAGTTCCCTCCTCCAGTACCTCCTCCACCTCCTCCACCTCCTCCCCCCGAAAAACCGCGTAGTCGGATTCTTCTCGAAGGAAAAGACGTCATGGGACTCGTATAACCTCGCATGCATATTGATCTTCCCGCCGTTCCAGAAACGCGGGTTGGGGAAGCTGTTGATTGCGTTCTCGTACGAGCTGAGTAAGAGGGAAGCCAAGGTGGGGAGTCCAGAGAAACGTGCGTGTGCCTCGTTCCTTCCTTACAAAAGAGAAATATGGATAAATACAATAGTTTTCTGAGCGAATATATAGCTTTATCAGACCTAGGCCACCGCGGCTACATGTCCTACTGGACCTCCGTCCTCGCCTCCCTCATCCTCAACCATTCCACCTCCACCAACCCCTCTCCGCACCCCGAGACCTCCACCTCCACCTCCACCTCCAACCCCTCCGCCCCCTCCCCGAGCCCCTCCCACACGCAATCCCCCTCCCCCCCCGCCTCCCCCCCACCCACTTCATCCCCGTCCTCTACCCACTCCCGTTCGCAATCCCCAAACCCCCCGACACCCTCACAGTCGAGTCCCTCTCGACCATAACATGCATCCACACAGACGACATCATCGACGCGCTACGCACAATGGATGCGATCGCGACAAAGCGCGACACGGGGGAGACGGTCATCTCGAAGGCGCACGTCAGGGAGTGGGTCGAGAGGAACAGAGTCTCGATGGAGCCCGTGATACGCACCGGTGGGATGGTGGGATATGTGAAGTCGTGAAGGAAAATGATCCAAGTTTGATTGTGCAGAGTTATATAGGTTAGATCATGAGGGTTTCTAAACCAAGATTATGTGAGAAAGCCCTACAGGCAGGTATTAATTGAGAGAGGGAGTTACCGCTGGGGATTTTAGGCAGGCTTAGGATCCCCCTCCTCCTCCCCCTCCCTCCCCCCAAGTTCTTACGTTATACTATTCATCCCCATTGTCCACAGTTTTCATATATTCTGTTTTTATATTTTATATTTCCTTATTATTTACAACATTCTAGAAACACGAAGCAACCCCTTTTATATGTATTCCCCCCCCCCCCCCCCCCCCATTGCTGTTTATTCTATATATATATATGTTTCTTACTTTTCACTTACTTACCTTCCCTATTCACCACCTGATTTTTTTCTTAATACTCTAACTGGGCTTGAACACCAAAAGCCAGCACGTAAAATATATATTAGCGAAAAACATCCATGATACCAGTTTCTAGTTGTATGTACCTTTTTTTTTTAATTTTTTTATTTTTGAAAAAAAGGCTATTGAGGCATAGCCTCTGCCTTATTATATTTGGTGAGAGTAACTATATATGCGCACCTAAATAGATATATATAGTCAGCAAAAAAAAAAAATAAAGCAATAAAAGCCCATAGTTAAAACCATAAAGGCGAACAGAAAGTAAAAGAAAAGAAAAAACAAAGCTCTATACCCTAAATCTTTCCAACTTTTGTACAATAGCAGCCAATAAATAAAAGCAACCCTTTTTTTTTTAGTATTAGCCCACTAGGTGAATACACGCCAATACCGTGGCGAGAGTGTCCCCCATAGCAACCAATTGCTAACAATAATTCCCCTTCTTTTCTATACAAATACAAAGGAACTGTCCAAGAGCACATGCCACTCATCTGCTATTTTATCACATATCCTTCAACATTTCCTAGCTTTTTTGTTCCGACCAATTCTCCTATCCAATTGCAATTTCAAAGAAAGTAGTAACCCTAAGGGAAATCGTGCCGCTTGTCTCGCCAGGTGCAATGGTAAGGATGTATACCTAGGAATTAAGCGCCCCCCACACCCCAAACGACCGAAACCTAGAGGGGCTTTTAGTCAGCGTTAAGTCTGGTTACGAGACTAGAGGGGCTTGGTGTAACAGAGTATAGATTGAGGAAGTACAGATAGAGTCTAACAGATGGTAGAGTAATGAGCAGATACTCATATCGAGTAGAGAAAATAACATAGGTCGCTCCTTCAACGACTTGGTCAGGCGTATAAATGGGTATGAAACCAAGCAGTAGCCGAATGGATCCATACGAGATCTCAGTTCCACAAACCAGCGTCTTTGCTCATCAAAATTAAATCTCAAACAGCTATTCGAATAATCCTGGTCAATCGAGCAGACAGAGCGTAAACCAAGAAATGCAAATTAAGAACGATAACATGCTCAGTAGCAGGAATAAGGCCAAGTTCAACCAACGTCAGCAACCGTCCTGATGTTGAAGGGAGTTCTAAAGCATGTCTAGCCATTCTGACTTGGAGATCATCACTAGATTTTAGTAGGTGAAGTGAGCAAGAAGGCAAATAAAATTCCACAGCATAAACGAAGTGGAGTTCCACAGTCGCACGGTACAAAGACATCAAATGTTTAGGTGATGGGAGTAGAAGTAGCACACTTTGTAGCAGCATCCAACCTATCAGACAGATAAAACTCTTTACTTTATTGATTACTACTCTGAGTTCTCTGCTCTCCCATTCTTGAAGATTTTCTAGGAGTCAGTTAGGCTTCGATATCCTGACAAGCGGAAATAATGACTCGTATTAACTTTTCAGTCACAACCACTTCCGCGGTGCTTTGCCGTATATCTTCTACTGGTTGACTAGTCTCCGATCAACTACAGTCAAACCTCTCACATTGGATCCTGTCTTATTGGATAACCTGTCTTATTCGATCAAGATTGCCGGCCTGAGCCAATTGGTCCAATGGGGATTATTGGATATTGTCTTATTGGATAAAACTCTCCGGTCCCGACCTTATCCAATATAACAGGTTCGACTCTACTTGACTTGTATCTGGATAGTCAAGGAGCCACAAGAAACTTATCGTCAGAATATCTTTGTGTCCTTCATGAAAAGCGAAATCAAACTGATCGTGAAAGATTGCCGTCCTTAAAGGAAATAAGGAAGAGGTGGGTCCTGAGGGGCGCAAATCTTCCGTAGAAAGTGGGATGTTTTTCTATGAGGTTCTCTTTTGTATCCTCCTCTTGCTCAACCGCTCTTCCTCTTCTGGACATTCTCAGGCCGTTGCCAAGCTGCTATGTACCACAACCCACAGCCCGTAACCAACCAGACAACTGACTAAGCGGGGCTTCAGGGATTCGTTAGGTATCCTTCAACGGAAACTCGCTTATCATATCATAGGATAATCATAGAGTTATCGCAGAACTAGATGTTTATTTTTCATCTGGACGCTCTGTGCATCCCATATAGTTACCCATCATTATTTTTGCCTTGCTTGGCTCTCCATTGCCTCCTGGCTGGAGCAGCACAAAACAATGAGATGCTTAGTATAATCCCTTCGGAGGGTTCTCTGCTTTACTTTTTTGACTTGGCCTCAACGACAGTTTTAAATATTAGAGAGGTTTTACAAACCCCGAACTTTTATCGGGATTCGGAAAAAAAAATACGTTGCCTTAGCAACAATGTGTTTATTATTGCCAAGGCCTGAAAACTTCCCTTCCGAAATCCGGAAAACTGACCCTTGAGACTGTAAAATTCCCACAACACTCATACTGTATTTACATCCGATGAATGTGAAAAATGAGCTAGAGCACTCCTCTACCTACTCAAGAAAATTCTATCCCAGTACGACATCGTGCATGCACTCCGCAGACCTCTCAATCTCCAGTTGTCAATTCTGCAACTATGCATAGTACGCCCACAACCTAAATCACAACGTTGGTAGTGTACCTGTAGTAAATTCCTGAGTTTTCAGGCTAACTTGCAAATCCTCACGCACTTTCAGAGTTTTAGCGTGATTACTAATTAAGTTACCCGCAAATTTCAGGGTTCGTGTCTAATAGCATAGCCAAGACCCATCAGCAAAAAAAAAAAAAGTTCTGTGCCCCGTTGTGCTCGTGAGTCCAGACGCATAGATAAGTACCGGTACATGGATGTAAACTGCTAAATTAGGATGTTACACTTACAGATCGCTAATGTTAGGGTGCAACTGACTGTGACCTCTAGCATCTGGATACAACTGACTGAGTCCACTGCCAGGACGCAATTGAATAAAACTCCAGCAGGAGGGTGCGACTCGCTGGAGTCAAGGGTCCTGAGAACAGAACTGCTCGGATTTCTAACGTTTATATGCAACAGCTAGGATCCCGAATGTTTATGATGTAAGTGGCAGGATCCCTAATGTTATAACACAATAGTACGGAACAGTGAGCAATACTAGTATAGGCGGTTGGATGTATATAAGGTCGGGTTTTGGCATTTCCTCCTACAGTTTTCCCTTGCTATACCGGACCTCGTTGTACCGGAAACCTTGCTATACCGGATGCTCTCAGTTGCTACATCCCGCTCCCATACAAAACCCTCTTGCTATACCGGACGCACTAAGAATACCGGACCGGACAGGAATTGCCAGGCACTTACCCCCCTGTCTCCATACAAATAATATTTGCTATACCGGATACACTAACACTGATACGTCCAATCTTGGCTATCCCACATTGCATTCACCTTCAGATGCTTACTAAACTTAACATTACATAATAAAATTAGGCTGTCGTTGTTCCCAATTACATTAACTTTGCTGCCCATCCCTAATTCTGTTTTGCCAAGCATTTTTATTCTATATGTAACGGAACCTTGCTATACCGGACGAAAAGGGCCAGATTTTACAGATCCGGTATAGCAAGGGAAAACTGTAATTGGGAAATGAACCCCCGTGCCGTTTGTAACCTATCCTATGGTTGCGGACGGCTTTAATCAACACTATGTAACACTT
Source organism: Kalaharituber pfeilii (assembly GCA_015179045.1). Lineage (NCBI taxonomy): Eukaryota > Fungi > Ascomycota > Pezizomycetes > Pezizales > Pezizaceae > Kalaharituber > Kalaharituber pfeilii. The sequence continues at coordinate 1,729,997 of WHUZ01000005.1, forward strand.
CATTCCGCTTACTAATACAGCCTTTTTTTTTTTTTTTTTTTTTTTTTTTTTCGCTCTTTGATCCCCCCTCCGGAATACCTGTACTGTGCAGAATACACGCCTCTTGCACTTCGCTTCTAGTGTACAGAATTAGAAGCAGCAAACCAGTTTATAATCTTTTATCCAAAGTTTCATTGTGAGTTGAATTTTATTGATTTTGGTGTGCAGCAAAATACTATGCTCGTGAGAACAGTCAATATAACTTTGAAGATTTACGAGGTACTGTACCTGCTGCTTTACATTCTGTAAAGGTACTGCTTCTATTTTTCACTATTATGAGCACTGCATGCGACTTCTTAATGCATACTTTAATGGATATACCTATGAAATTAAACAATTTTAGGAATGTATATACAAAAGTCAGCGGCAAGTGGTGAATAAAAAGCACATGATAATTACATGTGCTTTGTTCTCATGCCTCATGTACTTTAGACTTAGCCCTTTTAAGAAAAGTTCCTGCTTACTAATACATAATCTTACCTAATTTGTACTAGTAGTATGTAACTCAGTTAGGGGTCTCCCACCAAAATTTGCAAAATTAAAAACGCAATATAGATTGATTCTTTACTCAATTCTGTTCATATCTATATGCAGTTTGACATTTTTAGGATTTTTGTTGTGTTCTTATCGGGTATTGAAATTTCGGATCAAAATGTGTTGATTAAAGGCGTCCGCAACCATATGCTCCTTTCGTACCTGGGCATGTGTCATCTCCGCTATCTACCAAGAAAGGAATCTCCAAAATGAAAAGATCCAATGAAAAGAAAACCAAGAAAAACTTGTCAACTACAACTAAGGCAAAATTAGACAAATAAGAGAAAAATAAAAAGTAAAAAAATGAAACCCAGACATATTTCCTAGATACAAATATAAATTGCCAAATGTATGGGGAAAAATATATATATATATAATAAAAAAAATAAAAACACCGGAAAAAGGCAACCAGGCCAATTCTTCTCCTTCGAAATAAATTAAATGGAGGAATCAATATGGTATCAAAGAAAAAATATGAAAAAAATATGAGACCAAAAGAAAAGAAATCCAAAACGTCAATGAGTCTAGCTTAAGTCGTCCCGAACCTTCTCATCATAGCTTTCAGAGGCCGAGGACTGATCGTATTCCGGCAAAGACAAATCTGGAATATCAATGTGGAAGAATGGTGTACTGCATCGGACAATTAGCTTCCCTACTCCCAGAAATTATTATGCTTAACTCGGACCGGCTACTCACTCTTGTGCGGTTAGCAATCCCCAGTGGTCATCGCTTGAGTTATCATGTGCGCCCTCCAAGTCATACTCCTCCGGAAGGTTGAATCTCCCGTCCTTGAAGGAAGTATCTGTAAGATACTTCTTCATCCTCTCTATCTTGTTTTCCTCATGTGAATCAGAGAGCAATTCCTGTCTAGACACTGAAGGCACGACTGGTGCAATCTCCACAACATCCTTGAGCGGCTTTCCGGTTCCAAAACCCCCGGCAATGAGTGCACGCCTTACCCATGGGGAAATGATGTTTGCGAAATGGAATTCAACTTCCCGGTCAGCGTATTTATTTATTTGACGGCGGGTGTCAACAAGACATTGAATTCCGGTCGTATCAATGGATGCAACAGCCGAAAAGTCGAAAATGACTGCACGGAGAACAGGACGCTTGTCTCGAGCGATGGTTTCGGCATCGAAACCAGCACGTGGACCAATATCTACTTCTCATCAGTATACTATGGACTAAAAGTCACGAGGACAAATTTACCATTCCATGGTCGATCTCCCAATGTGGGGTAAGCATTTGCCTTCCCTCGCTTAGTAATACGCTTAATCTCATCTACTACTATATCACATTGAGTGGAGGAGTTTGGATAGGTGAAAGATTCCGTAAGTCGGTAAATGACAACTCCAGGTGGGGGGTTTCGGATCTTCACATCCGGGTTGATGGTCCTACGATCAATTGGGACATAAATATCCCTAGCTTTCTGGCCATCTGACAGGTGGAGTCTTCCAAGGAATTGACCTCTTGGGCGTGCAATTCGGTATAGCAACACAGCAGCAGAAGTCGAGATTGCTACGTAGATTCCATTCTCAATGTTGGTGAAAATTGTGATGAAGACTGCAGCAAGGAAAATGATTGCTTCTAAAGGTTGCACACGCCAGAAGATCCAGAGTTGACGAGGGTGAGACATGAGATCTCCGACAGCGTGAATAATGACCCTGCACAAAGTAAGCTCAGTACTTCCAGAAATAAGTATGAATGCACGACTTCAATACTTACGCAGAGAGACCAGCCATGGGAATGAAGTAGAAAGCATCTGTGAGAGCGTATAGCGCTAGCAACACAACAATACCAGTGATGATACCAGCAGCGGGTGTTCGAACACCAGACTTCGATTTCAACGCTGTTCTGGAGAAAGATCCAGTAGCCGGGTATGCATTGAAGAAAGAACCGACAATGTTGGTGACTCCGATGGCAATAACTTCCTGATCCGGGACAATTTTATAGTCATTTATACGCCCAAAGGACTTTGCAATCGCGATATGCTCCAATAACAAGATGATTGTGGCAACAGGGATTTGTCCAGCCATTGCCGAGAGCAAATTCCCGTCGACAATTGGCACTCCGATATTCTTAAAACCTCTGGGTACCGTTTTTAGGATCGAAATGCTGTACTTGCCATTCGGCTCGTTTCTAGTAACAAGCCAGGATGCCAATGTGACAATGATAACGACAATACCATTCCTCATGACGTTTGCGAAGAAGAAAGTCCGCTTATACTTAGGCCATCTCTTTCCTGCAGACTCCAAAGCCCAACGAATGAAGTAAAGGCCAAATAGTGCAGTTAGGCCGAAAGCCGCATCGAGCGTTGTATGTGGAAGATTCTCCAAAGTATGAATGACAACCTTGTACGCAGAGTCGCGAGTATTGAACCGCTTTGAGATTCCAAGGAGAGCAGGAACCTGGCCAGAGGCAATCGTGAAGGCACTCCCAGTCATAAAACCAGCAACAGCGGGAGCTTTACCACAAGTCAGCATATGAAAGGTTGGGGTTTAAATTTTGTCAATTTGTCTCACCTGGAATGAATTCCAATATGAACCCAATCCTCAAGAAACCAATGCCTGCAGAAATAGCGCCGCAGATAACAGCCAAGGCGGATGCAATTTGGGCGTTGGTATAGTGATCTCCAGTTGTTTCTTTTACATGGGCAATGACCTTTGCAACTTCCAACGACATGACAGCCACAGGCTATGATTGTGATAATGAGCATCACGTCACGAAATCAATTGAATGATAGCAACTTACTCCAATGGTAACGTCCTTGGATGTTGCAAAAAAACAGTAAATGAAGACGCCAATAAAGCTTGAGTACAATCCAAATTCAGGTCCCAAAGTCGCAAGAACCGCATAACTCATCCCCTGGGGAACCACGACGGCACCAACAGTGAGACCAGCAATAATCTACGAGGCCAGCAATGCATAAGTTAGTTCACTAATTGTCAAAGAAAGTGCTTGAGGTACAGAGGAAACTACATACATCGCCAGTAAGCCAGGTAAGATTGTATCGATAAATCCAGGTAGCAATAGGGAATAAAGATACCAGATAGGCGGTGAATTGGCCAGGAATGTCAGCGAACGTTCTGGCGGCCCAGTCCCTTACTGAAATTGTCCTGTCAATGAACTGTGGGAGGTTGTCATGATCAGGTGCACCGCTATCGCCCAGCTTGTCTACGGCCGGCCTCTGAATAGCGGAAATGTCGTCCTGCTTCGGCATTGTGCGTGGTGTCACTCAATTGATCTCCGTGCTTCAGGGCCTCGAATCCTGGGTATCCTCTGCTGCATGAGCTGGTTAGGAGAGCACGGAGGATGGGATGATATATAAGATTTCGGCAGCTACAGACAAGCGTATATGGCGCAGCGAGCTGTCCTTTGATTTTTTTTTTTATGCTTTTTCCAGCGGGGGGGGAGGGGGACCATGCATTGCGAGCCCCGCCAGCGACGGGGCCCTTGTCTGTCTGAGAGGACGGACTCGCAAGCTGTATAGGCAGCTGGCCTGGTCTTCGCCCACCGCTTTGCGAGATACGCGCCCGCTGCTGCCTCAACGGCATGCTGCCCGGCCAGGCCTGCAGCTGCTGCTGGCTCGTGGTGTGAGGGTCGGCCGACGCCCGGCACATGGGGTGCCAAGGGGCCAGCAGGCTGCGCGACGGGGAGATCAGGTGCTGGTGCCGAGACTGCCCTGCTCTGCTCGCACGAAGCACGCAATCGCCCAGTTCTATGACGATATGTGTCGAAGGCTCGGCACCGAGACCCTTGGGCTTGGCATATGCGCAGCACGCGGACTAGCGCCGGCAGGTAGTCTGGTTGCACTATGATACCCCTCGTAGAGGGCCGGCAGGCTGGAGACTTCGCTCGCCGATCGGGCTACGCGTGCTGCGATCTACGCGCGGTTGCATCGCGGGGACCGTCTCTGTCTGTCGCTGGTCACCCCGCTGCGCCGACCCCCCTGCCCACTGCTATATAAGCTCTTGCTGCATATGGAGGCTTGTGGTGGCCCGTTTTGCTTTTTCATAACCCAAGCATGCCCTATCATATGCTGATTGACCGGATCGACAGCGGACATCGCAATTGGAATTCCCATTCTGCAGCTCATGTGGCCTGCCACAGGATGTGCGTTCGGTGTATCCGACGCTGTCTGTCCTTGTCCCGTCCCAGGCCCCAGGCGTTTGGGCAATTGCTAATATAATCTAGTTGGCATTGCATTGCAATAACCATCAAGATGCTTCCATGCTATTTAGCGAAGTTCGCGTACAAAGAGTCGTGGTTGCAATATTCACTAACTTAGACTAGACCATCCACATTAATCTAGTCAAGGAGTTCAATTGGCTCTGGATTAACTTAATCCACGGATCAGCTAATTGTCTGAACAATAGCTGCCCAAGATCACCAAATAGAAGCTACTACGTAGTGTATATAGCTTATCTGAGCGAAACTACTGGTCCCTCGTAGACAAAATTCGTGCATATATGCATACTGAGGTTGCTCCACCATCAGGAACCAATCATTGCTCACGGACCCAACATGCCATCGTCGGTTTCCTGGAAGCCAACTGTAGCAACTATACAGTAGCAGTCTGAGTTGCTGAAACAGTCAGCCCGGATGCCAATGTGGGGGTCTGATCGCAAAACAAAATTACGTCAATTAAATAAGCTTGACTGACAATCAATACTTGCAATTATTGTATGGGTATTTGTTGGCTAATGTCGTCCTGAAGTGTGCTCCCACATGCGCCTGGAGATTGAATAACTTTCTTGAAATGTCTTAAAGTAATCCCACATTCTGTGCCCAAGGCGCTGGAACATGAGCAATCAGGCCCAGACGCTCATTCCATAACTTTCTGCAAGGTTTGGTAGCCTCACAACCAGCAGCTCAGGTATGTAAAGCACGCCATACTAATGCACATACACATAATTAATTAGCTCCTAACCTGGGTTTGGTTCAACGACACTAACACAAAAGAGATATCCGACTCCCACTTTCATTCGAACCTGTGCAGAGGTCATTTCATCAGACCATGGTTACTTCACAAACCCCCCCGCTATCATAGACAATGTACACTTTCGTTACCTATCGAAGGCAAAAGGGCGTTCCCTCTGTGCTCGGCTTTCGTTCTCCAGCCGTAGGTGACGCCACTTATTGCGGCCGAGAGAGAAACCAGAACTGCATTCACTCGAATTCCCCATCAACTGCGCAAAAAACTCCACCAACATGAAGGCGGCCTTTTTAGCTATAATGCGTGTCTTTCCCTTCTCAGTCTTCATTTTTGAATCATCCTCTTCTCAAGATCTTGCAATTCCACGTTAAACAGCTCAAGAATATCGGTCTTCATATTTTTCAATTCAGACTTCGCTCTACCCTCAAAGCTTTCGATTAAATCCTTTGGCGGTGGATACTGTCTGTTGCCTCGCAGTGAAGGACTTTCAACACCAACTAGTATATGTAAACAACAGTAAAATGTATGTGTACTAGAAAACCTACTCCTCCTGTTCCAAGCAATACTGTTTTCACCCCAAAAGAGATATGCTTTTTGAATCCGACTTTCTATAAGATTAAACCTCTTTGTTAGCAGGTTTTCAATATCTTCTTTGTAAGTCGAAGGTCCTTGGTTGCAAGTTAGTATATATTTAAAGGAAATAGAAGCTAGCTATTGTGGTGAATTTACACAGCAGCACCATCCAAAGTGTCCGGAATCATGGGCTGCCCTTCTATACAGTAAGGATTTGCGAATAAAAGGGTATTAGTGTTCAAGAGAGTATCCACGAATAATGCTGTGAACACCCAGACTGGAGTGACGATATGTAAGAGCCCCGCCAATAAGATAGTAAATTTGCTCGCGACTCTAACTCGTCTAATGAAAATGAAGGCTTCGAACAGATACCGAACGTTAGTATAGATAAGGAGGCATGCATAGCAATCAACCATCAGAAAAAGAATTAGTCAGTCTCGAGACGTGCACAAGGCAAAAGTAGCACTCCATGTCCTGCTAGCAAAAAAGTACCCATGAATAAGACAGTGAGAGGCGAGGCCCCCGGCCAGGACACAAGCCCCATGTTTACGAATACACCCTTATTCGTAAATCCTTACGGTATCATGTATGAATTTACAATATTAGTTAAACACCAGCTCGGGCTATGAGACTAAGCCCGGGCCAGCTACTCTCGTTGTATGGGCAAGGGAGTATGTTCACGTAACCCCGCATACAAGCCTATGGCAGGGATTCAACCATCTTTACTCTACCTGATATTGTGATTCAATCAGGTATTGGGCGTGCACGGGTGGCACAAGCTTTCTATATCGGTGCAGTTCACGTGAGCGTATAACTAACCCCGATGGAGATGAGAATTGAGGGCCAGGTAGGTACATAAGTATGTAAGGCTAGCTAGGCACGTGAGAAAGGATTCGCAAATTGCTGAGGAGCGGTGGGTTGATTACAAGCTGCACAAGGCCGTCTTTCCAGATTAGGAAAATGCCAAGACTTGAGGCTGGCTTTCATCTCTATACTACAGTCTCTACTACAGGTCATCGGGCGGGCGGGGGTATATTCTTATATAGAACTAAGTACAGGAAAGGCTCTGAGAGATATAGGAAAAGTGCAGAATATAAAAAGGGTGTAAAATAGGTTCAAGGAAGTACAGGAAACAAAGAAGATGTCTAAAATTAAAGAGAATAAGGTCCGCAAAATTGCTAGAAAGATGACCTGGGTCAGAAAAATCTGTAACTTTTCTTTGTCTATTTTTTGCACTTTTCTCAGCTGTTTTTAGCGCTTGCAATGCAAACGCTGCTCTTTGTATGATTCATGTCAAATCTTGACGCTACATAGCATCTTCTGTTGCATCGTGACGCCACATGCTACCCTCGGGATTAATGATCAGTGCATCTCGGCATATTTGAGTGTCCATAATGCAATTTCAATATTTGACTTGCGCCTCGACGCTGGCAGTCGGTGTGAGGTTCTTTCCTGGCCCCCACCATTCTTCGGCATCACATATGGGCCCGAGTCAGTGACTCTTTCATGACCATGCCAATTCGTAGATGTCGCCTCAGTTAGTGTTCGCATCGGTATGAGCTGAGTCAGTATAAGCCTTCAACAACTCATACCGGCTCACTCGGCAGCCGAGTAGTAGTTGTACATTTTCATTACTTCTTATCGATAAGCTTACTCTTATAGGCTTAGTGCAGCAGGTAAGTTACCTTCGCTCAATATAAGAATATATATGGTGACTAAGCACAAAACTTGGAGAATATCAAATATATTCTTATGTCGGACATGCTAGTATCGAGAGTCTACTGTAGTGTTTTGTATCCAAAGTCTCATATCCATCGGCGTTAGTATACATTCTCACTTATAGATCTTATCCCCAGTGTGATGACGGCCCAACAGCATCCATTGTTTCGCACGGGGTACCAGTATCTAGAGCTGGTGGAACGAAGTCTCAAGGGCGGTCTCAATAGTCAAATGCTTAGGAAAGAATCATCTGTGGCCTGTACTCTTGTCTGTGATTTCTGGTCTGTCTGATCTATACCTGCGTATCCATGTCTGTTGTAGTGAGCGGCACGAGCCGAGCCAGCTCGAGCTCAAACGAGCCAAGATCATGCTAGTGTTTTTCTTGACAGCTCGCTAAAATGCTTAGCCAGTGCAGGATTTCATAAACTGTAAATACCTAATATAGTAATAATTAGAGACTTGGAGCTCATTCTGACCTATCAACAACTTCGGAATGCACAATTTAGCTGATAGTAGTGAGAAAGATGAAAATTTAGCTTAGTTTAGTTTAGTTTGTCAATATTATGTATATAATCAATCCAGGCTCGAGCCGAGCTCACTTACTCACGAGCTGGCTCGAGCTCACCCTCCAGCTCGGCTCGAGCTAGCTCGTGCCGCTCACTAAACTGTCTGTTGCTGCTTGCTTGCTTTTCCCATACAGTCCTATCTACATCAATTTATAGACCACCTTCACCTTCCAACTGAGCCTATACATCCACATCTCGCTTCTTATTTGTAACTCGCTTCCTGATCCTATGCATGTATCATCATATGGCCTTACCGATGAGTACCGCTCCGGGCCGAGTTTGACCTTATTCTTTCCATCGGTACTGTGGTTACCACCACACCAGTATTATTGTACTATGATAGTGCAATCGTTTAACAGCTCGATAATTGGACAATATGGCAGCTCGGGTAGCTCGATAGCTTGACTTTCTAGAACAGCAGCAATGCAGGTTGACAGCATCACAGTATCTCAACATCTGATGTCGGGCCATACCTGCAATACCTGTTAAATTCACCTCATCGCCATAGCCCATAGGGCGGCATGCGATTAATGATATATAAAAAAAAAAAAAAGAAAAACTCACCTCATTCTGCCCCATCTCAGGCCGTCGGGCCATATCAGGCATAGCTGTCAACTTCGGCTCATTTCACGTCGTCGGGCCGTACCTACTATACCTGTCAAATTCAGCTTATTCTACCTCATCATGCCAGGCCTGCCATACGTGCCAAATTCAGTTCATTCTATATCACGTGCCGTCGGGCCGCGGAACCTCTCCGGACAGGCAGATTCTGCCTGCCGCTCCCGGACCTCATCAGACGATAAACTTTACGCCATGACACTGGGACACAGGTACCAACATTGTGGGGTAGGTAGATCAAATGTTGGTACTTGTTACCAGCATTTAGTGATGCAAAATGGAGGCTGGGCATAGTCCGTGCGAGAGGTCAGTGACTTGGTGTGGCAGCAGGGTATCCTCTCTCTTGAGAGGACAGTTTTGTAGGGAAAACAGCAGCGTTTCTCTTGGAGGCCTAGGTCAATAGCAATGTAGCAATAGCCTTTCAACCAAGGCATGCTATTGTAGCACTAAATGCTGGTAACGAGTAGTATTACTTACTGTACCAACACAAGCTTCAATGTTACAAGAAGCTTGGACCATTGTTTAAATTGTAGACCCCAATTCCAATCATTATAATTCATCCTAGATAGCTATTAACTACATCAACCGAACCTACAGCGTCAATGTCTCAAGCTGCCAGATTGTGATCGTTGCAAACGGCTAGATTATTGACCCATGGCCAAACGGCACCAGCTGGATTATCAACTTCACATATTCTAGTGTTTTCTTTAGGTCCCTGCCATAGGCTTGTAGCTTGTATGCGGGGTTATGTGAATAAAATTATTTGAACAGAGCAATATCATACCAATCTTTCTAGCGAAGAAGCATACGGGTGGAAGCACGCACACTCCGGTTTATGGGAGAACGGCTACAAAGAGAAGACCAGGACACCACATACCTCAGGGGATCGCTACATCGTAGAAAACCTCTTCCATTAGCTACATTTCCCACACTCCCAGCCGATACCTCAGCTGAAGAATGGATGGCAGCTATTGCCGAAGCAGAAGACCAAGGCTGGGTCAGCGTTTATACAGATGGGAGCCGAATAGGTGACTCTACTGGGCAGGCTCGTTCTCCCAGCACACCCAGAAACGGACTTCCACATATCTGGGAGCTCTCAGTACAGTAAATGACGCGGAATTGATTGCCATGGAGGATGCCCTCACAAGCCGATTCACTGAACTACTGATCATCACAGACTCCCAGACTGCAATAACCAAGCTACAAAGGATCGCCGAAGGGGAACCAACACACAAAGGGCCAGCACAGCGAGTAAGGGAGGCTTGGGACCGGAGAAACGAAAGGGGCGACCTTGACATAGCGGTAATGTGGGTCAAAGGTCATAAAGGAATCCCAGGCAACACCGAAGCAGATCGAGCAGCCAAGGTTGGTACACAGCTGCCATATCAAAACGAGATTGTCACGGAGGACGGGATGAAACAAGAGGCCAAAGCAAGGAGAGCGGCCGAAAGAAACAGACTGCATATGTCATATAGGCCACTACGCAGACTAGGCAATAGAGTCGCAACGCTAGCTGGCATCCTTGGAGGCAAGGGCCTCCGGCGCTGGAAATTCAAGGTCGGCACAGCTGACAGCCCGGAATGCCGGTGGTGCGGCGAGGCTGAAGAAACGACCCTTCACATATTGTCTCAATGTAGAGTCTGGAAGCAGAGATGCCCAAGGGGTGAGGATGGATTGTGCAGACCCTTGGGTGACCAAGATGAAGGGGAGGGCCTTCGGGGAGTGATAGGAATTTTGGAATGGGCGAGGGGTTAGCCCGGGGGATTTACTTCTATTGTTCCGTACTTGTACTTTGTTTTGATGTAACTAGACCTCGCCATAGCCCATAGGGCGGCACGCGAGTATTGATATAAAAAAAAAAAAAAAGAAGAAGAAGCAGAGCGCTTTGCTTACTTTCAAGCCTGTAAAGCGGCGCAGCTCATCCAGCAGTTTCAAAATTGCCAGGCTTTGCAGGATATCCTGAAGCTTTTACTACCTACTCCTGCACCTCAATTGCACACCCTCAAAATGCTCCGCACTGCAAATGAATAAGCTCTTGTGCATCTGGAGTGGTGTACTCCAAATGTAACATCCTAAGGGCAAGAGACACCTCAAGATGAAGCCTACTAGCAGTGTGACAGGAACTGATAAGCGAGTAATATCACAGACTCAGTGAGGAACTACAGGAAACCCAAGATTTCATTTTTGTTTCTTCATCTGCTCATCAATTCAGATCTATTTTTCCATTACTTTTCCATTTTTCATTTTTTACTTAATTGGGTAATCATGCATTCAAACTAGTAGATTACAGCATTGGCCGATATTTGGTAGCTAGTAGGCCGGTACGCACTTACGTCACTAGTCAAATTAAAACTATCGTCTGATGAGGTCCGGGAGCGGCAGGCAGAATCTGCCTGTCCGGAGAGGTTCCGGTCGGGCCGTACCTGCTATACCTGTCAAAATTCAGCTCATCCTACCTCATCTGACCCCGTCGGGCCGGGTCTGCCATAAGTCTCAGATTCGGCTCCTTCTGCCTCATTCGCACGCCGCCGGGCCGTACCAGCAATGCCTGTCGAATTCAACTCATTTCATGCCGTCGGGCCGTACCTGCTACACCTGTCAAATTTAACTTATTCTACCTCATCAGGCGCTGGTAGGTCGGGCCTGCCATACATGCCAAATTCAGCTTATTCTACACCATCGCGTGCCGTCGGGCCGTGCCTGCTATACCTGTCAAATTCAGCTCATTCTACCTCATTTCACGCCGTCAGGCCGTACCAGGCATACCTGTCAACTTCAGCTCGATTCACATCGTCGGGCCGTACCAGGCATACCTGTCGCCTCATTTCACGCCGTCGAGCTGTACCTGCAATACATGTCAAATTCAGCTCATTCTACCTCATCTCGTGCCGTCGGGCCGTGCCGTCGGGCCGTACCTGCTATACCTGTCAAATTAAGTTCATTCCGCCTCATCTCACTGGTTCACCTAGGTAGTCTGGTTGGGTTTTTTTTTTTTTTTTTTTTTTTTTTGTCACATGACCCCGCATGCGGCTCTTCACCATGGCAGGACGTCTGGTTGTGGTTCACTCAGGCGTTACTATAGATACAGTGGGAATGATATTCAAAAGCTGGCTACACGATAATACTGGGCTTTGTGAAGAGAGTTGATGACATACCTTCAGCCCATTTCATAGTTATCGTATGAAATTTTTTATTTTAAATAAATATATCACGTAACCCCGCTTTTTTTTTTTTTTTTTTTTTTTTTATGTCATTACTCGCATGCCGCCTTGTAGGCTATGGCGGGGAGTAACCCCGCTTACGGCCACTTGCTGTGGCAGGGCTATTCTGTTATGAATTACTATATCGTAATGACATCTGGTGAGTGATACGGGGAAAGAATAAATACCCAGGAGCTTAGGAAAGTCTGGGTATGAAAACAAAGCTGAAGGTTGAAGCTCAACCAGACTAGGTTGAAGCGAAGGCGCTTGGGGAATTTTCAGAGTTGAAAATCACGTGGTCACATTAGTAAGCGATACCGTGACTATACGTTTTATGCATGATTACTCAGCAGCTCGAATACTCTTATGAACTGCAAAGTACCTGTTGAGAAAAGAAAATCAATGTAAGGGAGGTAGCGTTTGGTTGGTGCTATGTTCTATAAATTTCATGTTTGGTAAGGATGTGTGTTGGAATTTTCTGGGCGGTCTTTCACTGATAAGCCTGTGAATCTGTGAATCTGCGCCCATTGGAATCATTATATATGGTGGAGTGTCACCTAGAAGGGACCACTTACAACCACAACGTTTGAAGACCTACTACATTACCAAACCACACCTGATTAAAACCTAAAGAACATTAATATGTAGTATTTTGTCCGCTCTACAATTCTATGTCCTCAACTTAAAAAACAAAAAATTAAGGAGTGAGTAGAAGCAGATTGAAAGGAGGTACTTTGTATGGGAGAGCCAAAAAAAATGCAACGTGCCAAGGACGCTAAATCAGTACTAGTACCGGAAGAAAATTACTATATTTGGAAATGATCTAACACATTCCTTGTCACAACCATCTCAATATGCGTGCATATTAGATAGACATTTATAGAAAATAATTGATTGTGATATCAGAAGCAGACTCAAGACTACATGGAATTGTCAATCGTAATGCTTCGAAATTATTCAGCGCACAAGAAACACCTTTGATTCAATTAAAAAGGACACGCACTCATATCTTCTCTAGTACTACCCTCCTTTACAGTAGTACTAGTGACAAGATCAGGTGATTGACAATCTCACATGGAACCTTGCTCTGCCGAGGAATATTGCGAGAAGCTTGCAACGGCGATTTAATTTGCTAGTATTACAGATCCTGGGGAGAGGCTATAAGCGTTGCGGGATCAAGAAATCTTGCGGAAGGAAGAGGAAAAAAAAGAGAGGTTTAGCAATGGAAGAATGCAATGAGGAAGTACAATTTTGCGGGATTTGCCCATGAATGCTCGAGGGTGTTGTAAGAATGAAGTTGAAGAAAGGCTACTCAAGCCAGACCAGGCTGCTGCCAAAAATGGTTGGATGAAGGTAAGGAAATGGGGGAAAGGCAGTCTCGAACCATAAAGATTACCTAGAATCTGCCTGGAGATGGTAGTCTAGTTATGGATATGGTCATGGAACAACAATCTGCCTTACTCTGCGCTACTTCACTCCCTTTTTACCTCTGAAATGTTCATTGGTAAGAAGCAGTTTATTTAGAACTATTATGTATGAAGTCGCTTCTGAGATGCAAGCAGGCTTAGCATAATAATTTCTCTTGCTGCTCAATACCGAAACTACAGCTCCTGCGCAAGGCGTGCCAGTGGGATTGAGACATGCGCCCAATAACTGGTGTACTTGTGTCAGTACCTCGTGTCGTACTGCGAGGGGTTGAAGATAAGCGAATCAAGTATTGCGCCACCCTAAATCTGTGCGCTCAGCCATGTTGTTTCATCAATAGGAAAGCAACCGTGGAAGGTTGAATAAAACACCAATGGGCGATATCCTAATCTGCCATTGGATATGGCAACTTTTTGCTGCTGCTCGATGTCAATCGGCATGATGCATCTACACCAATAATTCGACACCGATGTACGATCTCTTCACTTTCTCCTCCATAGCCACTTCTCACTAACGAAATCGATCTCTCCTAAGATCACACGCGACGCTGGTCCAATTGCAAACTATCGGTCGTCCCAGAGAACTGCACCCTGAGGATAAGTATACACGAGACTAATTCTCCAGTGGCCTGGCTTGTATGCAGGTTCTCGATTGAAGTTACGGTCCTTATTGCTTGTTTTTGACACGACTTGCTGCATATCGCTAACAACTGGTTTTGATTTAACTATAGGCAAAACGCGGTGATAAGATCGATGAGGACGTTGGCTGCATCTGCGTCGCGTTCATGCTCACGCGACTTTCTGGTCAGAGGCGGTGACTCGGTAGTGTCATGCTTCCGTTACAAGTAGTTAATTAGTCTGATGCCAAGACCCTCTGTGCTATGTAAGTTACAGTCAGAACCTTCTGCAAGGCTACCTGAAGTGAGCCATCAGCAGTGAGCCATCAGCAATGACAAGGGATACACCTTATGTTTGGTCTTGAAGTCATATGTGGTGTTACCAGAAATGTGACCAATGATTTCCAACAACCTCGGCCTAAGAAACTCCTGAAACTCAAGACAGATCTGCCGCTTGTTGGAAGCTATCACCAACCTCTTGGTTGCTCTTTTTCCCAGTTCGTGTGTTTACATGGATTTTGACATACTCCATTATGCAAGTTGATACATGTTTAGTACTTGTATGGTACTAGTGAGGTCCAAGGGTCGGCAACGGCAAAGTCAGGATAATTTCTTGTATTCGGTGTAGTGCATGTATGTAGAGAAAAGTACATACATGAAAAGTATGATCTGAAACGGACATTTTCAACTTCCTTGAATTTTTCCTAATTGTCAACCTATGACCACTGCGGACACGAATATCCTATTCTTTCATATGCTCATAGCATAGTGTTCCTCCGCCAGTGTCACCAACAACCTCTTCTTTGAGCTTGAGCTGCATGCAGCTGACACAGACATGGTGATGCTGCTTTAGGTTGTCACTTCTTTTTCCCCGACTGTTTTGTTTGTAATTCAGTGAATTGCATGGTGGGCCTGTGTTTCTCTTTGCATGGCGGCCAAGAGAATATTCTTGCCACCCAGGGGCATGGGGAGAAACAAAGAAAATGGAAGGAGATAAGGACAGCAGGTGGGTGTGCTGCAATCCCATTTTGTTTCTGGAAGGAATAATAAGATAAACAAGTTTGGTAGCAGGGTTTTTATGAGCGCTTTATCTCGTAGGGTTCTATTTTGGCACGTTTGTAGGTTGTAATCTGAATTCTGTCGTGGGAAAAACACCCAAGCTTGGTAAGTGCCCTCCGCAGTAAATAGGTAGATACATACCCCCAGTTGATATTGGTCCTCAACCTCAGAATCCACTGCTGGTTGGATTGTCTGGCTTTGCTTAATACGTTCGACGTTCAGTATAGGTACAGTATATTTAAGGATATACATTTTTTAGTATTTCCTGGAGAGGAAGCCTCTAATTAAGCTGTTACTGCTGTGTATCATGTCGCCAGGAGAGAGCAGTTGCAAGCGACGCCGGAGTCTGGCGGGCACATTCGTACTCCTTTCGCTGCTCTAACGAATAACTAGTCCGGTTGCATCTTAACCTGTCCACCAATCACAAGTTAGTCTCTGTGTAGCTTGACGGTACCAGGACTCATTCACCATTGTCACAATGGATTCTTCTCGCACAATAAGATGGCATGGGACTATACAATAGATGCAGAGATTACGAGACTTACTTATGTAAGTTTACCGTTCTACAACTGTACCTTCAAGTGGCCCTCTCGCTCGCCACAGCTCACAAGCAGTGCATGCCTGCCCTCCTCGACACGCCTTCTTCGCAGCCTCAAGGTCTCGCCAGCCAGCACCTCAGCATAAAAACAGACCTCAGGATAGTTGTCTGCGCCCGGACGCAAAAGAGACTGTAGCACGCCCTCCGCCTTGCGATCTCACATGAATATGTAACTCCGTAGAGCCAAGTACTTTCCTATCCCTGTCGACTTCCTTTTACTCGTGCTTCTATGATAGTCCAGCAGCGGCCCCCTAAGCGGCGCCCGCTTGCCTTTTTACTGGTCTCTTACACGCCCACACCCACACCCAACCCCACCCCCCGAGTACTCCACCCCTGCCCTGCTCACCAAGCTCTAAAAGCAGCGCGAAAAGAGGCGAGAAGCCAAAAAAAAAAAAAAAAAAAGAAAGAAGTATCTACCCGCCCATTTTATTTCAACATTTTAACTGTTCCTTGTTGCCTCCCTCGCCTCCCTCGCCTCCCTAGGATTTGAACTTTTTCTTAACTGCAACCCCCCCCCCCCCCCCCCTCAACACATATCTGCGGCTCTTCCCCTCAACAAACAAACCTCGCCGCGACTTCCTCCATCTTAACGATTTATTCTTATCGAGTCTTAACGACACTCCTTTATCTCCACGCTCGACAAACGTCCAGCGATCCTTGTATGTGGGCTTTTGCAACTGGGGAATTTCTAGCCTAGATACAACATCTACACATCATGGCACCAATAGTAATTTCAAGGCCTGGTCCCATTAGGACGGCGAAAACGCCAAAGCGTGTCAGGTTCGCGGGAGAGGATCGCGAACAGACGAAGTTGATACGACAGCAGGAAGCTGAGAAGAGGGATGCGCGAAGTTTGCCACGCGTTGATGTAAGTCATTTTCAACTTCTTGTGCTGTCCTGTGTTGCTGCTTCTGTCGATGCAGTTTTATTTGGCGCTTGGAGGGCCAGGCTCCCGCATCGGGTTCCACCAACGCAATCCTCGCTCAAAGTTATCCAGATATTTTCAAGGTAAATACCACCCAAGAATTCTACTGACGCGCTTCATTTTATTTTATTTTCTTAGGTCGATGTATCTACTAGCTACGAACTGCCTGTTGTTACTGCTGCAGCAGGTGCATTGTTCAATTACGCGAAGTCTACCATAGGGTTGATGGTGGAATTTGGGAAGACCGCTCTGACGACCTCCTTTGGAAAGGTCCTTCCGTCGCTTGGAACAGACAATTCATCACAGCTTGTTCCTCCAAAAGAACCAGCTAGCATGCTGGAGTATCCTCCATTCCTTGCTGGGGCCACACCGTAAGTTCCTCCATATTCCTTTTGGAGCTCAACGCTCTGTGCATTGCTAGTGGCATGTTGTCACTAACTTTACTCAATACAGAAACGTGGTAAAGAAAAACCGGAGGGATTACTATCAGTCCGTGGGCGTGATGAGCTCGATGCAAAAGGCTAAGTCCTACGCAGCTGGGTCAACACCCGCCAGAACACCTGAAAGCATGCAATCTGACAAGGAAAAGAATTGGTACCGCTTCCATGATACCCCGTACGCCGGTCACAAGTTGGATTTTGGCCGTGGACGATCACTGCTCCCTCCCCCAGCAGCTCCTCAGTACAGATTCGACAGTCCAACTCGGCCTTCCTCGAAGCATAGATCAAAACCAACCAAATCTCCGGCAAGGAAGCAACAGAAGTCCGCACTGAAGAGGCGAAGTAGATCCCGACTTGCCGACGGTGTCGCTCGCCGCTCGAATGCTGAAGAGTTTCACGCAAACTTTTCGAAGAAGGAGCGCAATGAGCTATATGCTTCATATACACGATTCTTGACGGCTCTCAAATTTGATGTGAAACAATTTGCCAGCTCTTTGCGGAATATGTGTCTGCCGACAGAGATGATTCTTAAAGTTCATGATCATATGAAACGCTCGGATTGGGATTTCTTTATGAAAATTATGGCAGACGAGGAGTACTGGGCTCAGGTGAAAGGCGTTGGAAGTACAAAGGTTCCTACAGTACCGAACTATGTAGAGCCTCATGCTAAGCGGCCCAACGTCAATCCATGCGAATACTGCAAATCTTACGAATGGGCTGGGAAGGTGGAAATCAGAGAAGTGGAAAATGATGGGGATGAGGTTCAGGTTATTGGTCAAACAAAATTCGATATTCCATACAGTAAGGAGGAGCAAGCCCACATTGATGCTGGACGGTTCTACAAGGTGTTCCACAGATTCTGTCATGAAAGCCGTTATGACTGGAAGTTCCCTGATCCTAGCAAGCCATGCTCTTGGGAAGGCCAGAATCATTCATCTGCAAAGGAAGGGAAATGGTCCATCTCCAAGTATGACCCTAGGTTGAGACATTTCCCGTTGCTTATGCAGCGCATGCCGAAGCGCATGCGCCAGATTCAACAAGAGTTAAGTGAAACTGTAATGCAGCTCACAGCTCAGGATATGGCTGCATGGTATTACATGCAAGGTGTTCGACGCTATAATACCCGAATGGCTGCCCAATTGGAGAAGATGGATCTTGAAAGGAAGCGACGTCAAGTTCTGTGGCCATGCCAGTTGCAGGTTCAAGTGGTAGTCAAGAGCAAACCGGTAAGTTTCAATTTGCTTTAGTATATACTCCGAACGACTGCTGATTCTGGATAGGAACCGGAGCCCCAGGTCGAGGAGAAGGTTCAGGAAGAGACAACCGTTACTAACGCCAAGAGGACCCGTGGTGATAACATCGATGAGGGTTACTTTGATGAGGATGCGACTGCGCGTAAGCGAGCAAGGTTCCATATCAATAAGCCGGAGACAGCCGCAGACACCGCAACTAAGATTGACAAGGACGCCCAATCCCAGGACGGCAGCCTAGATTTACGTAAGGACCTTGGCAACATGCCCTCCCTGGATTCCCGGAAGAGAGCGCGATCTGAGGATATTGACATGGATGATGTACATTTAGAGAAGAAGGCGCATGCGGAAAAACCTGCGAAGGCTAAACCATCAGGTGGAAGCTTTGGGCTGTTTGACGACTCGGATACAGAGGATGATATGGACAAGGAACGTAAGCAGGAGAAGGCCCAAGAACAATCTGCGGCTAATGTACGTATCACAATGTCCCTTGTCCAACGTCAAGCCTTTTCTACATGCCAAGCATTGAACTTCTACGATTGTCTGGCATGCAGGCTAACAATTAATATAGAACATTGAAAACGATTCTCAACTCACTCAAGAACCGAAATTAACTTGGCTCCAGAAACTCGACGCCATGATGAAACTCAGGGAGGCAGAGCTGGCAGCTGCGGAGGCAGAAAGAGCAAAGGTAAGCACCTGCATGTTCCATACTTTATTACTTTGCGATACGGCCCAAGCGAGCTAGATGTGACTAACATTATTCAATCATAGGCTGAGGCAGAAAAAGAAGCTCAAGAGAGGACTAAGAGGGAAGCTGAGGAGAAGGCCAGGAAGGAGGCCGAGGAGAGGGCGAAACAGGAGGCAGAAAAGGAAGCTGCAAAGGCACAAGCACCAAAGCCATCAGAAGAGGTACCTTCCATCTTCTCAAACAAGCCTTTGTTCCCTCCGGTGCAGACTTCAACTTCTTCTGCTCCTTCGAAGAAGCCTTTTGTGTTTGAAGACCCCAGCCCCACTCAGGTGCAAACGGTACCTACAGAAGATGAAAGGGCCCCTCTTAAGGAGCACACTAATGGAGTGAAGCCCATGTCCCCTGCATCGACTGTTCCGAACCTGTTTGGAAGCGCGGTGCCGAATCTAGCGCCAAATTCCGGCTTTGGTTTTTCTACATCTTCCGATATCTCGCCTTTCAAGCCAATTGGTCCGACATCTGTCACTGGGCAAGGTAAGACTGGAGCACAGCCATCGCTCTTTGGTAATGAGGAAAATATTCCGACTTCTACTGCTTCAGCTACTCAAGCACCTCTGCAATCTCTGTTTGCCCCTAAACCAACTGGAGCTCCAGTTTTCGGCTTTGGTGCAAATAATATTACGAGTACGGCACCAACTGGTGGGTTATTTGCTTCTGTTTCAGCTCCCGCTCAAACGGAGACCGAGAACAAGTCAACTTCTCTGTTCGGCAACAAGGAAGAGCCACCGAAGGACAATAACGCACCAAAGCCAGGTGCGCCATCCTTGTTCAGCGGATTCAATACTGCGCCTGCTGCTCCGGCAACAACTCAACCGAGCTCTCTGTTTAGCGCAAAGCCCACCGAGACTCAGCAGCCTGCCACCAACTTGTTCTCCAATCTAGGGCCAGTTAACGGTGGCCTCTTCAACAATGTCTCCTCTGCTGCCCCCGCTACAACCCCTGCTGTCACTGCCGCCCCAGGTGTAGGACTGTTTGGTGCCACCACTACGGCGCCCACGGCCCCAGCCAATACATCAAACCTCTTTGGCGCCTCGTCTGCTCCGACGACCACCGCAGAGGCACCCAAGTCAATATTCTCGTTCGACACAAAGCCTGCAGCCGCACCCTTCACCTTCGGCGGCGCAACATCGAAGCCCTCTGAGCCAGCACCAGCACCAACAAGCCTCTTTGACAACGCCACCGCCACCACCACCGCCACTGCACCTTCAAGTGTGCCTTCAGTTTTCAACATCTCCGGTGTGGGCTCCACAGGTAACTCAATGAGCGGTTCCTTCCCGACTACAAGTACTCCATTCACGTTTGGGGCCGGGACTACTGCGCCGGCTCTAGCCGCGACGTCTATGAGCCTGTCCTTCCCGCCGGCCACGCCTGCAGGCCAACCGCCGGCGTTTTCGTTCGGGGGGTTCAAAGTAAATAATAACAGTAAGTACCAAACATTCCCTGAATACACGCTCATGATCGATACTTACAGTGTTGACAACAGGCACCACCCCCACGAAATCCTCCGATGTCCAGAATCGCTTGAGCGAAGACATCAGCATGGCGTCGCCCGAGCAATCGCCGCAGAAATCTGACTCTCCAAAGACATTTAGCATCTTTGGCAGCATCAACAATAACTTGGCGAACCGCAATACAACTACCACCGCCGCTAGCTTTGGCGCTGGTGCCAATAAGCCCTTCACATTCGGCCAACCTGCAGCTCCGTCATCATTGAAATTCAGCGAGTCTGCCAAGCCGCCGACGCTCAACTTTGGGCCTGTGATGGGTAGCCAGCCGGCTGCGTCTCCAGCAATGCCTGCGACCTCGGGTATTACATCACTGCCGGGTGCGGCATCTAAGTTTGAGTTTGGTGGATTTACGGGTATTCCAGGTGCTCCTGCTGCCACGGCCGCGCCCAGCATGCCGGGTGCGTCGACGGCGGCGCCGTTCACATTCAATGCGACAGGATTGGATTTTTCACTGCAGCCAACGCCTGGCAGAAAGATTGCGACGCCAAGAAGAAAGTTTCCGAAGCGCTAAATGCCATCCTGGCTTCTGCAGCTATCATGCATTTTTGATCTGCTCACCTACGTTTGACGTTGATGCTCCATACACCAAGTTCATGTGCGCGATTGTCGTGTTTTCTCCCTGCATTCTCCCGTTTTTCCTGCGCTTTTTCTGTCACATGGCTGATCATGTACTCAATCACCTAATTTTCCCAAGAACTCCAGATTTTTCGTTATTTCTCTCGTTCTCGAAATCACATAATTGCTTACTTTCCTTTTTCTCGTTTTATCGAGCGTGAGAAGAATAGATCCTGAATCATGTATATAATCTCTGTCCTGTATGTTTAGTCGTCGTCGTTGCTGTTATGGTGTGTTGGTGTTGATGGGAATTTGCTTCAACATATCATGTGGTTCTGGGTTTAACCCTGTTGTGTACTAAAAGGTAAAGCTTTTTTCTTTGATCTATGTCAAAAAGGTAAGGCATAAGGTAAGGTTCATACAAAACTTGGCGTTTTTGTTTTTATCATTTATCTACTTCTTTTTCTGAGATAAATTATTTAGCTTTGCATTGCTTCAAATTCATCGACTTTTTTATTACCTTTTTCCTTATTTTCTTGCCTTCGTTGCTATGTTGCTTCTCAAGACGTTATGTACGACGTTACGTACGTACGGCGATTATGAAAAAAACCCTCCTGGGAATTTACTGTGTTTTGATTGTGAGGCTCCGAGAAAGATAAGAAAATATTATGTTTTGCAGAGAAGAAAAGAAAAAGAAAGAGAAAAAGAATTAATAATGAAAAACGAAAGAGTGAGAAGAGGGCTATTTCTAAGTCCGGTTCAGTGGTCCGGCGAGTGACAGGCGACGACGATGATGGTGAGGTGTATACATAAGTGACCCTTATTCTGAGATGTGATGAGGTGTTGGAGGGTTGACAGAGAGGAGTGATGGGGTGGGGGTTCGTGGTTAGTTAGCATGGTATACGTAGGGGGATCTGAGGGGATAACATGGAGGGGGCATGGAGGGGGGGGATATATGGAGATGGTAGTGCCCAGCCTAGCTAGGGCAAGTTCCCAAGTGATTCATGGTGGTTGGAATATTCGTTTTTTGCTTTGTGATTTTTGCTGTGTTGCTTGCTTGCTCTGTTGGTCTTTCTTTCTTTTTTTTTTTTTTTTTTTTCTTCTTTGGTTTGTTGTTGCCGATGGTTAGTGCTGGTAGCTAAATAGAACAACTGTCCAGGGCAGTGTGGGGAGACTATTGCAAGTGGAAATGGAGTGCTGTATGTGTGGTATGATGGATGGATGTTGGGGCATAGTTTCATAATTATAAATAAATGTCCTTTAGCTTGCTTGTGCAAATTGTGTCGAGGTTCAATTATCATTACTATCGAGTCTCCTGAGCATCCAATAATGCCATTGTTTTTGTCAAGTGAATCAAAGTAACCTACATACCCTAATTGTGTTCGTGACAAACACGCAACAGATTGCGCAAGGCGAGGGGGATCATGTTGCCACATTGGTGGGTGGAGAAGCCTTGACTAACGAATGACAATCTCAAGACCATGCAAGGAACGTCAGTGTCAAGAGCTTCGGCGTCCAATCTACACTTGTACTCGAGTAGAGACCGACACCTGCTAGACCGTCCCCTTGGTGCGAACACATGTCTGCAAAGCTGTCCTGGTACGGTGCCTTTGCGGGTTCTTTGTCCGTTTCTTTTCTTCTTTTTTTCCGAGCTCGATCTAGGGGCTACATGACTTGACGGAGGCATGCATGCAGGCCCCACGCTACTTTGTAGTGATAATGAGGGAATTCTGTCTCAGGGAACGGTAGAGCACAAGCTGCTGAGGGGAAACATTACCGCAAGTCACAATTGCCAATGGGGTTCACAGGGAAGAGGGCGCGGGGAGGAATGTAAGGGCATTGCTGCATATTGCTTAGCCTCGCCTCGTCACGTTGCTGCGATGTGCCATGGGCCACTCCGCCCCTACAGGTACTACTGTTACCTTTACTGCTTTTGTGTGCAAGTCCAAGTGCCCCTCCTCTCACTCCCTCTCTCCCTCGTCCATCTGGAGCTGCTGTTACCAGCCGAGTTATTTCTTGAGTTCCTTTTTTTT
Source organism: Kalaharituber pfeilii (assembly GCA_015179045.1). Classification (NCBI taxonomy): domain Eukaryota; kingdom Fungi; phylum Ascomycota; class Pezizomycetes; order Pezizales; family Pezizaceae; genus Kalaharituber; species Kalaharituber pfeilii. The sequence goes on from WHUZ01000005.1 coordinate 1,753,345, forward strand.
CTCACTATCAGATCTGCTTCCTTTTGTTTGTTCCCTTCCTGCTCTGCTCTGAGCTGGACGAGTGATTAGACTTTTTAAGTACGACTCTACGAGGCATTTGATAGGCATTTTTGAACAGCTTCAGAACTTCATGTCTTAGCCCAGGTATTTGTTCCGCTGTTTTCAGTTCCATGAAAACACTTTCGAAACCACTCCCAGTTGTCTGGTCAAGTACCCGAAAATGCTAACGCCCCCCATTGCAGATCAAAGAAAACAAGGACTGCAACAAAACTTTTGTTGTAATCTTGTTGCACAACTTTCTGATATCGAATATCGATTCCGATACCCTTTCCCATCACACCCGATTTTATTCCCAGCGAAAAAAAAAAAAAGAAAAAGAAAAAAAGATATAGCTTCTACACAATGGCAGACATCTCCAGCTCAATTCCGGAGCTCACTCCGCCGGACTGGCGCCTGCTCATCGCCCAAACCTCGATCCCCTTCCGCTACAAAGAAGGGCACATCCACCACACCTGGGCCAAAACGCACTTCTCCCGCCCAGAGCTGTACCTGCAGCCTCAAACCGTCGAGGAGATTCAGCACATTGTGCACACTGCACGGCGATGCCGCAGGAAGCTCACCGTTATCGGCTCTGGTCATTCGCCAAGCGACATGACGTCCTCTACGGTCCCCTCTAACACATGGCTTGTAAACCTCGATAACTTCAATCGGGTCCTTGACGACAACCCTGACACTCACGGCTTCGACGGGCCCTGCATCACCGTCGAAGCCGGGATCCGCATCTACCATCTCATCGCTGAACTAAACAAGCGCGGCCTTGGGTTACCAAGTATGGGAAGTATCATGGAGCAGTCTATCGCTGGTGCGATTGCGACTGCGACGCACGGAAGTTCGTTGAGGCATGGGTTGTTGAGTGAGAATATTGTGAGCTTGAGGATCATGTTGAGCGATGGGAAGAGCTACACCTGTGCGCATGACAAGAACCGAGAGCTCTTTGAAGCTGCACTAGTCAGTTTAGGCGGATTGGGGATTATTACGCATGTTACGTACGCGGCGGTACCACAATACCGATTGCATTGGAAGCAGGAGATTCGCACCCTCGAACACATGCTGGAGAGCTGGGACAAGGGACTCTGGGACCAGAAGGAATTCTCCAGAGCCTGGTGGTTCCCGTATTCTGAGCGAGCAATCGTCTGGAGGGCAGAGAAGATTGGAAAAGTCGAGCACTTTGACGAGGAAACAAAGCAGTGGAGTGAGAGGTGGGAGGCTGGAGGCGAGGAGCTGGGGAAGCCCCCGTATAGTTGGTATGGAACGTGGATGGGATATCATGCATACCAGATGATGCTATGGGTCGCGAGGTGGATCCCCTGGCTTACGCCATATGTGGAGAGGTTTGTGTTTAGGACGCAGTATGGGTGGGAGGAAGGTGTGATTGGGGAGGCGGTGCAGCAGGGGGAGGAGGCACTCTTGTTGGATTGTTTGTTTAGCCAGTATGTTAATGAGGTATATTCCACTTCCCTTCCTTACCCCATATCTACCCCCAAAAACTAACCAACCATATAATTCCTAGTGGGCCATCCCTCTCCACCATGGTCCTGCTGCCATCTCCCGCCTGCGAGCCTGGCTCTTCCGCCGTCCCTACTCCGAACATCAAATCCCAATCTCCCCCGCCGGCGTTTACGTACACGCACCTATCGAAGTTCGCGTCACCGACTCCTCACTTCACCACGCTACCACTCAGGCACCCGCGCGCGCCAGAGCCCTGCTTGACACCTCCTGTCCGGACGGTCCCACCCTATACCTTAACGCCACCCTATACAGACCGTACCTTAGCCGCGGCAACGCGGAGATGCGGAGGCGCTATTACACTGCCTTTGAGTGGCTGATGCGCGAGTATGGCGGGAAACCGCACTGGGGCAAGAACTTCGTCGTTGGTGGAGGAGGTGAAGTTGAAAAGGGGGTCAATGACGTGCGAATCGAAGGGGAAGATGGGGAAAGCGTAAAGGCCCTGCCGGGTGAGGGAGAAGGGGTCTGGGATGAGATGTATGGTGCGGCGGTGAGAAGGTGGAGAGCGGTTAGGAAGAGGGTGGACCCGGATGGGGTGTTTAGGACAGGTTGGTTGGACAGAACAGTTTTGGCAGGGGAAGGGACGGGCGAGAATGAAGAGGGGGATAGGTATGGGGAGGCGTCGACGGTGTTGGTGGGGGTAGAGGAGGTGTTAGAGTTTGTGCCGGATGTGGAGTGATGGGGGGATAGGGATAAGGTGGGAAGTGTTGTAAAATATATCTACTCAGTCCTTTTTTTTGGCGTCGGTGAAAGGGATATGGGGTTCGGTTTATGCATGAGATGTGTTATTCTTGAATTTGGTGTATATCCCAACCATACCGGCTACACAGGACTTGATTGCGCTGATATTCAGCCACTGTGGGATGAATTAGACGGTCACGGGAGGTGATTGTGCACCATTTGTATTATGAAATTTGATAAATCAGCTACAACACGCAACTCCCCACACATACACATCCACTTGCACAAATACACATTATACAGCAAATTATATGCTAATCCTCATCTATGCTCATCTATCCCATGTCCCCCCTCCCCCAGCAACCCCCGTTTTTCCCACGAAAACAATAAGAAAAAAAAATAACCTTCTCACAACACACACACACAAATAAAGAGACCTTAAATCAAATCTTTCCAATTTTTCCCCCCCCCAAACTCCCAACCCGAACAATAAAACTATAACCCCCCCCCCTTTTTTCCTCCTCTCTACCATCGAAATTCTAACCACTTTTTACACCCTATCTCCCCATCCCCACCCCTTATCTCTTCATTAAATGCAAGGGAAAGAAAAAAGGTTTTAACGGAAAAAGTAGGGAAAAAAAAAAAAAAAAAAAAAAAAAAAAAAAAGAGACACACAAACATAAAAACAAACAAATGCAAGCGTTTTTATGTGTTTTTTTTTAAAGAAAAGGAGAGAAAAACCAAAGATGAAGGTAAAAGAGGAAGGAAAAAAAAAAAAAAAAAAAAAAAAAAAAAAACACATTTGTAGAATGTCAAGCTACTGATGGTATATCCCCATTTTCCCTCCGCCGTGTGTATACCCAAACTATGCTATTATTCTTCCGTATGTTACCCCGATGTGTATTACCAATTACCCTATTCTATCCCATTATCCTTCCCCTCCTTTCCCCACCCAATTACCCTCCTTTTACTATTCTGTTCCCTCTCGCCCATCCCTCCTCCATCCCCCACCCAACCTCCCAATCCCATCGCTACCGCTCATACCCCTTCGACCCCCATGACCCTCATGGCATCCTTCAACTCCACCACCCTCAAACTCGGCTTCCTCGCCGGCGACCACATTGTCGGAATCGCACTCTGCTGCCAGCTTCTAAAAGCCGCCCTAAACTCCCTCGAGACTCCTCCCAACAGCACAAACGTCGGCGGCAAGAATGGACGTCCGTCGTGACTATGTGCGTACTTGCTGTATTCCTGAGTAAAGTGGAGGGCGGCTTGAAATTCTGCGCGCTTCGATTGTGAGCTGGCACCGAGGACGCTGTGGGAGGGGAAAAAAGAAAAAATTGTTAGCAAAAATTTATTGGGAATCTGAACGGGGAGAACGGGGAGGAACATACATGTAGAGCTCGAAGAACGCGTCGAGGACGTATATATTTGATGTCTCGATATCCTTTTGGCAGAAAGGTGATATCTCAATAACCTGTCAAGAGAACAAGCATCAGCACCGGCTCCCAACTATCATTGTGAATCATGCACTCACATGTGGGTCAACCCTTGTATCCAATCTAAACAGCCTCGCCGCGTAATTACTGTGCGCAGGCTTCATCGCCCAATACTTCGCCGCAGCCCTCTCTTCCTGTCCTAACTTCAAAAAATCCAACAATGCTTCTGGCTCATTACCCTCATCCGCCTCTTCGTATCCCTCGCTATCGAAATCTGCGGCTACCCGTCTCGCATACTCGAGCTCCTGCACACTAGAGCCTTGGCCCTTCCAAAGATACAACTTTTGGCCAGAGTGAATCAGGAACGGGAAACCAGAGCACAGAACTGGGTTCTTGAGGTCTTCCTCGTCAAACACGATGCCGTCAAACAAAGAACGTCCGCAGAGGATGTATGGGGAGGCTTGCGCCGACTTAGAGTTCCCGCGTCGGATGACGAGGGTGCCACCTAGCGCATTTAGGAAGCTTGGTGTTTCTCTACCTTGCCTCACAAGAACCTGAAATTTATTAGCGCCTGCACATTATTCCAGATATAGGGGGCATCCTCACCATTGGTGCATCATTTTCTTCAGCCATCTTCTGAGCGAACGCTTGCGCATCATCTACAGCCGTAGGAGCCACTTGATTCCCGCTCCACAAGTAAAACTCCGCATCCTTTTGCCCATCTGGCTTTTCATAGATATGCAGACACATATACATATTTTCGTCGTATAATATATGCTCCTTCCCCTGGCCGACCGCCTGCACTTTGCCATTTCCCGTAACCTCCCACACGTCCAGCTTCACGGTTTCCACCTTCTCATACTCCGGCTTCTTTGCGGGTAAGAATTTTGTCAAGTCGACATCCACCTTTGTGAGGGCTGGCTCTGGGTCTTTGAAGAAGCCGTTTAGCTCGTTTGTATGGTTTGGTATCGAGTTATATGACACTTTACGAACTCCAGCCTCGCTACTTGGATTGCTCTTTGGCTTATTAGACGATACCGGGAGTGGGGTGGGCCTCAATTCGGAAACGTCGTCCTCATCTTCGACAGTAGGCAATCTTGGTGGCAACCTGGCTTGTGTTTGTGTTTGTGTTTGTGGAGGATTACTTTTGGTTTCCGTGCTGGATGGTACTACACTTACTGCAGCCGTACTTTCTGACGGTGGAGCAGTGTTCGGTTTCTCGTCTTTGACAGCCTTAGCAGCCGCCCTATGCGCACTAGAAACCCTTACAGTTGTTGAGCGCCTAGCTAACCAGCCTAAAGGAGGGGGCTGCACAGGGCGCTCGACAGGTTCGGGTTCGGGAGCTGGAGGAGCAGGCGGTTTAGGAGTATTATTCTCAGTTTCCAACGAGAAGCTGTAATTGGGCTTCTCAACAATAGGGGAGGGGATAGGTGTGATATTTGGGGATGAATTGAAGTCCATTATGGCAGACAACAAAGGAGATTTTGGAGGCGGCGCAGGCTTTGCCTTCACTTGTTCCTTCTCCTTCTCCGGTTGATCTGATATATTTGGTATTTCAGCTTTTAATTTTGGAGCCAGCAGGTTAGGCTCAGATCTAGCCATCGGAATCGCTGGCTTTGGAGGTGGTGCTGGCACTGGTTTCACTTCTACTGAAGGTACCCGGTGAAGAGCTGGCCTGCTATCCGAAACCGGTTTCATCTCCAGAGATGGTTTTGGTTTCAGAGCTGGTTTTATTTCAAAAGAAGGTTTCCGTCTCAAAGCTGGCTTTGTTTCCAACACTTCAGTTGCTGGTTTCATATTAAAAACAGGCTCCTCTTGAGTTGACACTTTCGTAGGCTGCCTTCTCTTGGGTCCTCGAGCACGTGATTTGGTTAACTAAAATCGTTAGTGAGGCCCAGTGTACTTAGTTATGCGGAATCTTACGTGTGTGAGTGGTTCGTCTCCACTCTTCCCCTCTCTCCGAGGCTCATCCTGTGTTGAGGTAGTGATGTTGACGTTTGCAGATATATTTCTTGTGGAGTTCAATGACGGTGGACCCTTTGAAAGCAGATTTGCCAAGTTTGGCATCCGCTTGTCTGCTAATGACGATGGTTTCTCTAGTTCTCTGCGGGATATTTGTTTCGTTGGTGGCGGGGGCTTTGTCTTCGCCGTTATATCTGAACTAGAAATTGCAGAGGCAGATATTGCAACTGTGTCGGAACGTTTAAGAGCCTCTTTGGCCGAGAGAAGTTTCTCCCTGACTGGGTCTGGAGGCTTTGGTTTAGGAGGGCCAATATCCTGCAATGCCGCCTTGCCTGCCAGAATTGTTTCCTTCAACTCATTCGGGGCTACATAGTTCTGTTTCTTTGTGGACCGCAGCCTTAACATTGCATTCAAAAACGGAAGATCTTCTTTATCTGGTGAACTACTCGGACTATTGCGGGGCTTGAGATTTCCACGGAAGTCCAATTCCACCCTTGGCCCAGGAACCGGCTTTGCTCCAAGAGTACTAGGCTTTTCGGCCACAGGTGGTGGTTTTTTAGATGGAAGTAATGGAATAGGCTTGTCGAGAGATGGAGGATGATCAATCGCAGCCCTGGGAGAGGAGGTTACTTGATTCAAAGCAGCAGATGTACTCGAAACATTCAAAACACTCCCCGGGAGGACTGATCTTGAGGGAAGATTTGCGGGTTTCGGGTGTGTTGGTGGACGGTAGTCAGATGGTTTCACAGTTGGGTCCGAGACTGGGGTACTTTTAGGAAGTACTGGAGAGCTTCCTTCAGAATTCTTCTTAAGAGCAGCTTCAAGCCATGACTCTTTGTTGGTCCACCGCCTTTGATCATATGTTTTGGATGGAGTAGAAGGAGGGGAGACATCTTTTTTCGGAGGATCTGCTACAACTGGATGTATGCCTGATGTAGAATATGTTGACAAAGCAGCCACTATGGACTTTGCACGACCTCGTGGGACTACCTCCCGTTTAACAGGTTCTGGGGTGCTAGGGCGCGCATCAATAGCAGGAGAGGATTCTCGGGAACGCGTTCCTTGTGCTGATATAGAGGTGTTTTGGGAATTAGCAAATACAGGTGAACTTGTCCTCGGTAATGAAGTCCCTGGTAGAGTTGCACTCCATCGCTTGTTGATCGAACCTTCCCTCTTCAACATAGCATTTTGAACAAAGCTTCCCATTCCTTTGGTAGGACTAGGTGTCTTTCTATCATCAAATATTCGGCCCTGACTTGGACTCATAGCAGGCTGCCGTCTATCATCGTCTGACAAACTGACGTCTTTACCAGATGATCCCGGTTCGAAACGCATCGAGCTCGAAGTTGGAAAAAGGCTCCCTTTTGACAATCCGGGAAATCCTGCACTGTTCATAGAAGGAGAGGATTTGTGCGATCTGACAAAACTAGCCGGCCGTTTTGCAGGCTCAGGCCCAGAACCAACATTGGCATTCACCGCCTGCGGCCCCCTGGACGACTGGGATGCCATTCCTGGTAATGCAGTTTTCGCACGTGTGGACAACCCCTCATCTGTGCCCTTTAACAAAACCTCGGGTGAGACTTTGCGATCTGAAGTCTGCTTGAAAAAGGAGATGTCTTTTGATCCAAGGTTCCTAGCAATTTGGGAACGCCGCAACTCGATTTCAGATTCGGGGTGAAAGCTTTCATTTTTCGAACCGTTACGAGTTTCGGGTGTCGGCGCTCCTCGGGAGTCCGGTCGGCGTTGCCATGGAGCGTTGGACTCTGGTAAGGGTGCTTCTCGACCACCAGTACTTTCCTTCGGTGCTGCAGATTTTCCTGTGAGCCTCTCAAGTGCATCATTTACAGCCTCCTCTCTGGTTTGAATTGGAGTCTTTATGTCTATATTTCCCAAGTGACTTACGTCGCTTGGATCCAAAACCTGGCTGCTTCTCGCGGACCTGTAAGGGGTGTCCTTTGTCGGCGATAGTGACTTGGCGACCTCTGTACAACAGTTAGCTAGATGAAAACACCTCCCATTCCTACAATACCTAATTGCCAGGGAATGAAACATGTTTCAACCGCCCACAGCTATAGGAGCAAGCCGTGGGTGCACAGAGTACGTACCAGCTCGTCGGGCCTTCCTCGCCTGTTGACTAGCCAAGATCTCTTCCTCAATCTTGCGAGAGCGCTCCTTGTCCTCCAGTTTATGTTGTTCATTCATCTCCCAAACCCGGTCCAGAAAGCTCTTGACACCATCGTCACTATCCATGTGTGTTGCAGTCGTTACGTCGTACTCTCGAGGAAGATCGTGGGCGGGGAATTAGTTTTGTTTTCCTTGTTTGGGTAGCTCCTTGTATCCGTTGGATGCAGAAACCCCAATAATATGCTGTGTATGGAGAGATAAATGCAATGCAATGCAATTATCTGAAGATCCTTCAGGATGATGACTGTGTGTGCCGTGGCGGAGGATTGATGTTGGCTGAATTCATGGTACACTTTAAATTGAGGTGTTGGTACTGTGACCAAATTCTGGACCCCAACACTTGCTGAGTTAACGGTACTAGTCGGGACAAGGGTGCGGCTCAAGGCGAAAGGACTTGGCGTGCAGGGGGTGAAGCTTACTAATTTGTCGTTCTGAGGGTAAGAGGCTTTTGTTGCTAATTGCTATGGCTTCGCCTACGGTTGATTCAAGTCCAAGACCACTCCACCAGGCTTGCGTCCTTCTTCGCTTTTATTTTATCAGTAAGCTGAAGTGTTAGTTTGGACGTAGGTTAATCAGTTATTAATCGGTCGGCAGGCCCAAACACTAGTTCTTCCATAATATAATGTCTGCCTTTGCAAGTTTGCCTTCATTCTTGGAAATTTAACTAGCAACATGATCATGGACTAATATGTTTCTATTTTATCTTGCTAACACCCAGAGGCAGTTGCAGCTACTTCTGTCAGGTTCATCTTGAGGAATGAACGTAGTGGCCGTAAAGATATTAAGGAAGATTTCGGGAGAAGATCGGACTGGTCAAGACGGCACTCAGAGCGGAGGTCAAAGGGGTCAAGCAGGGCGCTCACAACCAGGCAAGCATGATGTATACGTTCACGCAGGCGTATTGTGGTAATAAGTGTCCGATGAAAGACTTCATAAGGCAAATGCAAGAAGAATGTAGAAAGCATGATGGAAATAACCACTAGTGGATGAAAGTAGTTGCGCACTTTCTTGCTGAAGGTATGTGTTGATTTAACCTATGGATGATCTTCAGATGCTGACTTTGGAGGATTGAGACTAGAAGTCGGGTTGAATTTGATGGAGTTTGCTAAATAGATATCCCGAAAACAAAGTGATTATTGCATACGATGAAACTGTTTGTTATTTCGATTCAATAAGATAGAAGTGCAATGTGCGAGGGAGTGAATGTGGATAGTTCCGTTTTGCTCGCAATGGGGATAGATCGGTTTGCATGGGTTTCAGAATCAATAATCATTAAACAACATAAAAAGGGTAAAATTTGAACTTCGTGGATATAGTGGTTTGAGATATTACTCTATTGGGTAGGATTTTATTTCGTGATTTGTTATTCGCTAGATTCTCTTAGTTTAGTTGTGAGCAGCTACGGGATGTTGATAAGTTGGTAAATCTGTGTAGTGATGATACGTGGTTAGAAGATTGCTGGTGAATGTGGTTGCGGACCAATTTTGGTGACTTTTTTCCTTGTCTTAGTTCATGTTATTTGTATTCACGTTTTCACAAGAACATGTTAGTGGATGTGTCTGAGAGTTTTTCAAAGACTTTTTTGTTTTCAGGCTTTTGTATAAGATCTCGTAGTTACATTCCACTGGTGAGCATTATAATGAGGGTCTTGGCATGAGACCACTAATTTTGTAATTCCTAGTCTCAGCACCACTATCATAGCATTGCAATTCCTAGTTCTCGGCACCAATAATTTTATAGGCTTTGTGATACAGGAGACCCTGGCTATAATGAAGGCCAAGAGTCCGACCGATTTTTTTTCACTAACCAACTAGAATAGCGAGGGCCTTTCTCTACTTGTGTAGAGTACACAAAGAATCTCGCCCATCCCTTCACTATAGCCAGGGTTTCACTATAAAGAGGTTTATTATAGCCAGTGTGACCTGTATTGAGCAAAGCGTTGCGGTAGCTAAGTAGTGGCGCCAAGGCAAATACGACATGACGCGTCAACTAAGTGTTTCGGCGAAACTATTATTCCGTCATTGACTAACTGTTGCCACTACTTTTTAGGGGCTTTGCTAGTCTGGTCGTTCCAACCAGACTAGTAGGGCTTTGCATGAGACTAACTTTTTCCCGAGCTTTTAAGTCTCGAGACAGCTGGTATCATATCATACATTTCAGCCAAGCATATCATAGTGCGGCGTAGCTTAGTCACACTAAGCGTTAGTCTGGTTCATATATAAAATAAAAAGTGTCAAGTTTGTCAAAACTCCGACTAGTACATAATCTGGTGTCACCACTAGTGTCCCTGAACGCCAAGCGTGGTACAAGGGGCAGGAGACTCTCTAGGAACCAAGTCGCATGCTTACATGGTACTCGGCGAGATCGATGGTAGAGCACTAATAGAGTGCTTCGTTTATTTTGCAATTGCTGGTTACGAGACTATTGCAATGCTGTGATATGAGAGGCCTCGAAACTCTTTACAAGATTTTGATTCGACTTCTAATGAATAGAATGGCCTTTGATACTCTCATTGAGCGTTCCCCTCTACCTATATAAAGATGATATTTTAAACTGGATGTACGAGTAGTGCTGTGCAATGGTGCAGACCAACCACTAGGTTCGAGACTAGGTGCAGACATAGTCAGGCCAGATATATTTAATGCGTTCGATATAGGATACTAAATACACGCATAAATCAAGTACTTACATGTCTCTGGATTTTATTATGCCAGCAAAGCTGAAGTACTGGTACATATCATAAACCCAAAGAGGGTTGGCAAATGTTATAGCAATACCAAGTTCTCGTATTAACAATTTAGTCTCGGTATCCAGCCTTCGAGCGTGACCAGACTATTCGAGCGTGGCAGCGATGAAGAGCTGGAGGGTCGGGTTCCGGGACTATCAACAGACAGGTTTATCACCCTTAGACACGTTAGAGAGAATTCAAGTGACATAACCCTTCGAGACGAAACTGAACAGCCGCTAAAAGTAGTAACCACAAATTACTGGACCAGAATAACAAATTACAAATATACACCCTCATTGTGCTGTCACGGCAGCCGACATGAAAGCAGACGATGCCACTGCTTTCTGGTCGCAGCACCTACCTAGTCTGGTTGGTGCTGACAGGTCGACTTTACCCATGCCCTCGCGGAACCAGACACTCCAACGGTCATAGCTCGTGGCCAAAGCCCCAGGCCAAGGCCCGTGGCCAAAGCCCGTGGCCAAAGCATACGAGAAGTAGACATTCTCGGTCTCGCCACCACCACGGATACTGATACCATACACTGCAGAAAAAGGCTGTAGCATACGGCTACAAAATCCTGTTTCTTCATGCTTCCTCGGAAATACATCCTAGACCTCCCCCACACAATATCATCTATTGGCCTAGCTTGACATGGCACCTCATATATCTTGCACACTAACCTTATACCGCCCTAATGACACTAATTTAATCAGTTATTCCTCGCACCTCTGGCACCACTTCAACCCCGCATGAACGCTAGGCACTTACGGCTACCCAGGGTTACATAGAGTTAAGATATGGACACCCTGGTCTCCTCGGCCTGTTGTAGCCGAGTAGGCATCACTTATTTGCATCTCGGTTTTATGCTGATCGACCACTGACACTCGCAGCATCCTAGCGGTAATAAAAGATACTAGGGATTCAGTATGCCTCTGGTATGAGACTAGTGTGCCTCCCACTACGAGACTACCTCCCACTTTGAACATATGCTCCACTTTAGGTGTTTGATAAAATTCTTCATGATCTTCGTGCTAAAGAAAATAAGCTGACTTCGAAGTATAGGTGAGATTTATGGATAGTTTGGTTATCACTACTTCCTATGCATCACAAGCTGACATCACATATTTAGCTGAAAATTGTGCTTGCCGAACACTGGCGCGCCGATTGTCGGCGTTTTGGCATGTGCGACTCGGAAGTAAAGCTCAGTTTTATCCACCCAGGCAAATACTGATCTTTCATTACAATGCCACCCGCTAATGTCCGCTGTCACTAGCCACTGCAGTTTCTAAGAAGGCAGAAGGGCATACCTGGGCGCACCTGTGAGGAGATCTGCATATTATGGTAAGGGCAATGGTCTGAGCCTGGTCTTGGAGCCCTGGTTCTAGCTGTTGCAGACTAGTACGAACATGTACGCAGCTGGGTGAGCTTATGTATGTGATGTGTGGCATAATGAAGATTATTGAGTTCAGAGCGGCACTTTAGGTGAGATTAGTGACGAGACTAAATTGACAACAGGAGTCTGTATCGGCCTTGAAGGTCAATAACGGTTGCAGGGCTCTGAACCGAAGCTAACAAACTTGCACGCCACAAGCTTGGACGAGGAGCGAAGAAATCCTGGTAATTAATCTGGTTGCCTGGCAATACGGATTAATGTATGTAGTCTGTTTGTAATCTGCATTCTCCTAGTACGTGATCGGAAAAGAGCAACTTCATCGGCCTCGACGCCCGTCTAATCCTTGTTTGTGACACAACCTGGGGCAATACTTGAGGCACCAGACACTTTCGATTACACTGCATAAGTACTCTACTGTTACTGTTAGATAGAGGACATATTTAGGATACAGAGAACAAACGCCATGGCAGGGATACAAGAGGAATGATAACCCCATTATTCCATTCCGCCACATACTAACTGCAGACAGCAAAGAAACCGTAGTAACTAAACGCACCTGATCTTAAGCTGTGAGCGCAATGCACACTTCATAATATGCGGCTTGGATATTTCGCAAAAGATCCATACTGGCCGGCAATTTTATTTTACTCTTAAAGATTATATATGCTATGGCCTTTGGAGTGCGATACCATGGCCGGGATCTCACTCTTGGGCCGGGGGAAAGAGAATCAATTTCAGTAAATTGAATCAGTAACTCCATAATCTATTATCTCGTGGAGAAACTGGGCTCTGATATTTATACGTCTGGAGCCAAAACTCATGGAACAGGATCAAAAGGAATTGGGGCATGATTTGACATCGGTTGAGAGTAACCGAGCGGATATCCCATTCACGGGCGCCCAAAAACTTCCGAAGCCTGTTGCAGCGTACTAAGAATCGCCTGACCAACAGGATCAATTCCCTTCGGTTTATGAATCCCTCCAACCGCGGTATCTTCCAACCGCTATCCTTCCTGAGGTAAAAAGTGGACTAATGGCCCATTAATTATTCAATCCTTGTCTAAATTGGCAAGAGTTTTCCGGTCAAGCAATGCAGAAACGGGGATATTTCGAGCTAATGGTGGATGGGGTACTGATGATGGGATCCAGTGCCGGCATGCACTCAACCCCGCTAATCTTGCTCCCTGTCGGCTCTGTCGGCTGAATGGGATCTGGATGGCTGTCGCCAACGAGATGTAAGTAGTACAATTGAGATGGTGCTACAGCCACTGCAACAGCATGTCGCACGCAGTTTCAGTGGCTTAAACAGGATTCCCATTTCCCGAAGTGGGCTCTCTGAGCGGAATGTACCGAATAATTCCTGTCACATCCTTGTTAGGCTCGTCAGGCTAGTGGAAACTTCAAGCTGTGGCCGTGGCTAATTCTGATTCGTTGTCATTAGTGAGAATCGCAGGTGAGCGCAATTGATGGGCTATGAGATATGAAACAAGATAGTTGATTTCATTTTAGGATGGCAATGAGATGAAAAGGATTCAAGTTTGCTGAGCAAAAGGCACAGGACCAGACGAAAGTGCTGGGGCCAATTATAATGCCTCGGATAAACTGGAGCGCCTTGGTATGTACTTACCGTGACTGCCAGTCACAGAAGAAGCGGTGCCTCCGGAGGGGGAAACCCCATGCTGTAAGATCTGCAGGACATGTCGTCGATTAGTGGACTAAGGTTGTTTCCATTCTTTGCGATCGAGCCACAGACGCCCCAAAAATGTTGACATTTACTTTATCATAGTACGATTGCTTCTCAGACTCAGATTGGGGGCGAATCTGAATTGGTAGGGAGGCAAGGAAGGCAGCCATACCTAGTCTGGTTGCCATAACCAGGTGAATCGGAATGCACCTTGGTCTCTTGGTGTGGATGTTACTGGAAGGCGAGCCGAGTCCCGATAAGATGGTAGGGTGGTAGGGAGCACCATACTCTCTCTACAAGGCTGCTGTGCTATCTGGCCATTCAACCAACGACCCTGCCTGCCTTTCACGGCCTACAGTAGTGACTGCAATCAGCGTATGTGCGCTGAAGTGGACGTGGGCTACGCAGCACAGAGTCTGCTGGAATCAAATGCGTTTTCTGCAACCGCCATTGCTTCGGGTTCGAGCGTGCATTTGACAGGGTGGTCAAGCGCTGTACCTACCGAAACGGCCGCGCTGACATAATTGGATCCGCCGGATCTCAGGCTGTTGTAGATCCGTTTAAGCATAAGCATATGCTTTCCAAGAGCAATCTTTGCTTGCACCGGGTTTTTCCACTCCCCAAGCTGGGCATAAGCCTGGAATTGATTGGGATAGGACTAGGGGTGGTTGGAGTCGGGGAAGGGGAGAAGCGGGGAAAGCAAGTGAACGGAATCGAATGGAGAAGGCAAATCAGGGTGCCAAAGACGACCGCCGCCCTGTTTACATCTGACGGCGGTCGTGCTACCCGCTGGGTGATGAGAGGTTTTTCTGCGTGCAAGCCATCGCAGGGTTAGGGAGGATTATGAGTTGAACGCTGCGGAAGATCACTTCTATGACAGCGGCCTCGCTCGTGCAGCTTGCTTGGTAAAGTGGGCTGCTAGGACGGGGCTACCAGCAGGCCTCAGGCAGGACTATGAAGCAAATCCTGTCATTCTCGTGCTTGCCGTTGGTAGCGTCTCATATGATATGGGTAACGGAGCTGGCGTCACAGTCGCGGACAGATCCTAACCTAGAGCATAGTATACTACATCACCGTCGCCTGCGCGCGGTGCCCGTGGTGTGTAGGTCATCATTCCTTTCTGAGTTTCGCTCTGTGGTTAGTGGTGGCTATCGCAGCAATAATTTTCATTATTGCCTTCCAGTACTTGGTATTTGGTATTTCGCACGCTCCTTAGTTTATTTTTATTTTCTGGCTCCCTTGCTTTTTCTTCCGAATTGCCTTTCTGATGCTCGTAGCACACCGCACGGAAGGGGTCTTCGGAAGCAAGAGGTTAACGTTGGTGAGACCAGGGCGGCTGGCTGCCACCAGAGGCTTAACTCACAAGGCTCCCATTGCATCTGCCTTCCTCAACCTCCGAACTGACCCAGCATCGCGGTCAATACGCCGGGCCCTCACAACCCCCCCTCACCTCTCACCTCCACCCCCCACCCCCCCACACCAGCTCTGCTGCAAAGCCCAATTTCCCGCCTGCCTGCCTGTAGGTTCGCCCACCCACCCCCGTCTCCTTTCCTCTTGCCAGGCGCGAAAGGTAAAAAAGGAAACGGAAAGAAAAAAGAAAAAGAAAAAAAGAAAAAGGTTTTTTGGAAAAAGAAAAACAGAGAGAGAAAGGGAAAAGGTTAAGAAAAAAAGGATTAGATAAAAAGGAAAAGAAAAAACGTTTACCCTAGATGATCATGCTGTGTGGGAGCTGGGGTTCGTTCCGTCCTACAATTATCCTCGTCCTTCTTTCGCCTATTGCAGCTCTGCTCACAGTTCATCCTTCTTAGGTCAATTATATTTGATTCTTGCCTCCGGTGGTACAATTACCACTCATGATCCACGAACTTTCCCAGGCCTTTAAGTGATCACTCTGCAGCGTACGGTGTCAATATTAGACCCTACCAGAGCCCCATCACCTCCGGCGGTTTCCTAAACAGCTTCGGCGCGTTTCTGGGACAAAACATCATCACTTCTCATACTCAGAACACCTATCACCCCGCTCTGATCAGTTACAATATATCTGTTCAAGGGAGCCGAGACTTCTGAACCATCAGCTCGTCGGCATCGGCCCATTCGCGACTCCAATTGAGCTGAATTGATCCAAGGAAGGGAACGAAATCGGGATGGATGACCGACTTCGAACCGCATTTCACCACCCAGCACCGCAGCTCCCACACCCAGGTGGCATCGGACCGTATGATCCAACATTGGCCAACAATGGCGCTGCTCCAGTAAGGCTAGGCTCTGGGCCAGGGACTCCACAGCTCCATCAGAGCCATAGCCCCAATCAGTCTCAATATCCTCCATACAGCTCTTCTTCAGTGTCTCCAGGTCCTCCCAGGGATCAGCCAATGCCCTCACCCTCGGGAGCCCAGCATCTCGCGCCTGGGCAGGTATCAGGAGGAGTAGGAACTGCTCAAAAGAGAGCCTATCGACAGAGACGGAAGGATCCCTCCTGCGATGCATGCAGGGAGCGTAAAGTTAAGGTCAGTCGCCATTGAAACCCTCATACTGCTGGTAGAATTGAGCTAAAGTGTACCAGTGTGATGCAACGGACACGACAAGCTGCTCGGAATGTCACTCGCGAAACGTCAAGTGCCAATTCACGAAAGAGACAAACAGGCGGATGTCATCTATGAAGTATGTACCTTGAATTGACACTCTTGGTTGGTTTACTGACCGCGTATTAGACAAGTGCAGGATTTAGAAAAGCAATTAGCACAGGCTAAGGCAACTATACAATCACTTCGAGCAGCTAGTGGGAAGATAGATGCGGGAAGTGATGCTCATCACGAGGCACCGCTTATACCGGAAATCAATTCTAATCCACAAAGGAGACCGCGTCCGCCACTGCCTCAGAACGTAGCAAGTGCCCGTGCACATATACGCAATTATTCTCGTGGCGTGTTCAAGCCGCCTCCTCCCTACCGTCAGGTAGGGCGTCAGGGACATTTTGCACCTCCCCTTCCGAACCTACCGGAAAGATCACTTGCGGAGCATATTTTGGCAGCATATTACTCTTCTGTTCATTCAATTATACCAATACTCCACTGGCCAACATTCGTCGAGACATATGAGAAAGTATATGAGAAAGGTGACCTGTCCGGAGAATCTCCTTCATGGGGTTCCCAGTTATTTGCCGTGTTTGCATGCGGAATGCTCTATACCTCAGATCCAAAAGTCAAAGCAGCATATCCCGATGATGGCCGACAATTTATAGAGTGTTCTCGACGGCTCACTGACCTCTTTAATGACGAGTTCACCATTGATCATGCCAGAGCCGCCCTTCTTACGAGCATATTTCTCATGGAACTTAACTGCAAGTCAGCCGCTTGGACCTGGCTCGGCTCTACAGTACGCATAGCGCAGGATATTGGTCTTCACCGCGAAAGTGGGCCATGGTCAGTAGTGGAGAACGAAGTGCGGCGTCGTGTCTGGTGGGGCATTTACGTATGGGATAGGTGAGTTTATATTAACTTAAGTGTGCTGTGATAGTCACTCATAATAAGTCAAATATAGACTTTTGTCAGTTGAACTTGGCCGCGTGCTCCTGATCGACGATGCTGATTGTGATATTGGCCTTCCATGCCCTGTGGACGATCATTTCATCTACGAGCATGGAGTCGTCATGCCCCCAGGGGGCGCACCCCAAACATCCAATTTCTTACTAACGACCATCCATGTCGTCCGATTAATCAGCCCGTTAATGGAGTCACTACATTCCTCAATTATTTCTCCACTTACCCTAAACATGTTTGACAGCCACTTTGCGTCATGCATGGAGGCATTCCCCCCACATTGTCACATTAATCATCAGTCGCCACTAGAGCCGCGGTATCTTCATCCCATATGTCACTTACAGAACAGCAGACTGGTTCTTCATCGCCACAATTTATCAACATTGTGCACTCCCGAAGTTCGCGCGACTGCAGTGGACTCATGTGTTGCGGCCTCTAGAGATACCGTAACTTTGCTCCAGCGGGTAATGCAGTGGTCTTCACATGATCATTCGCATGGCCAGCAAACTTGGCAAAGCGCTCTTGTCACATCTGCCACTGCCATGTTGTGCACTCATATCTGGAGATGTACTTTATTCCTAATATACCGGGGATATTATGCAGAGGCGCTTACCTGTATCCAAGTATCTGCCGTAATTGGGGAAGCACGAATTGTTAACCAGTTTTGCGGGCGATATTTGCATGGGTTCTTGACTTTGATACACGACAAGCTACACAAAGGCGAGGCTATTGACAATGATGAAGGCTTGCTTGCAATAGTATCTGGAGACGCACAAGGGTCTACAGAGTCATCGTGGATTTGGACTGGAAGTGAGACTGGGACTGCCCTCAATAACGCGTCTCCTATGCACCACTCTGAGCATGATAATGTTATTGACGGCAGCAAGCCAGGCCACTCCGCAGGAAGCGCGGGATCTACTGTAGATGGATCGCATGACATTGTGAATACATCTGAGCCCAAGGATTGGGGTGGATGGCAAAACGTCGAGTGGATGATGCAGAGCCTAATCAAAAGGAGAGAAAGTCACATAAGCGTTAGCAGCAATCACTCCAATAATCATGGAGGGAATATGAATGGAACTACTGGCTCCTCATCGTCAGCATCCGCAGGGGCAGCTAGAATCTCAATTGCCAACATTATATAAGGGTTACGGCTCCCCACAAATCAAACGAAGAAATGACTCTTTGCCTTAGTTTTGATTCTTCTTCCTTCTGTACTCTTCTATTACCTTTTCTTCTATTGTTTTCTCTACCTTTCAATCAACAGCCCATCATCATTCACCTCTCTGTTTATGAACAAGAGCAGTGGCGTTACAATATGGGGTGCCTAATTGAAGATGAATTCCTTGAACAGCATATCTAGTCGAAGGAAGCTTCTATACCTTGTTCAATGTTACTGGTCATGTCTTACTTCTATGTCGGTATATTATTTTGTATTCTTGCCGCTAGGTACCCAAGATTTACTGGAGCATTTTGTCTTTGGTTCTGGCTTGCTGCAATTATCTTTCTACCCTTCTCTATCTCTCCAATTTTTTGTCATTCTGACTATTTCCTTTTTTTTTTTTTTTTTTTTTTCAGTTTTTATGGCGGGGCTGTTTATCGAAGTCACATCTACCTGCTTAGCGTTACTCCTCATTTCAAACGGGCCTGTATTTGTTTGGCTTGATGGGGTTAGGGTGGAATTTGTCTGTTTCTGTATTTTTCTCCATATTGATAATTGTCATGTCAAAAGTCAATGCTGGTGTCTGGTTGGCACAACAAACCCTTGAAGAGGGAGCTCGTGTCAATTTTCGTGGTTCGTATACGTGCATGTATGCAGTGGATGGTATAATTGATCGCATAGGCGATGATGCGCGTATTACATGTGGACCTTGAACAGAAACTTATAGGTATATATTTAGATTCTATAGAGGAGTGTACATTTTTTGATGGGCGTGGAGGTCTTTTTTTGTTTTTGCTTTTTTTTCCCTTGCAATATCCTTTACGCTTTTGTGTCCGTAAATAAGCATTTTTTGATCACGAATGGACATGATTTAGCTGATTATACGGATACGCACAAAGCTCTATTTACGTGTTAATACAAATCTTCTAGCGGTTACATACCAGGTCGGGCCTGTCACTGACAAGAACGTAAAGTATATTAAAATGCGCCCTGCCTTCTAGCTCTTACAATACAATGGATCGATCATGTGCATCTGTTTCGGGATTACGCAACTTTGCCCGCTCCGCCAGCTACCTTTCGGAAAGCCTGCTATAGTTACATACAGCCTGCTCGATTTCTGCACTTAGATCGATCCACGCGCTGCCGAAGCCCCGGCAGATCTAGATCTGTAATAGATGACATGCGAAGTTTGGCCAGGGGAGGTGCAGTGGGGTCTTTTTAAGCATAGAGAGTTTTCCGAGAAGCTTACTTTTGCGGCGCTTAGGCTGCACATGCGTATGGTTTGGGGTGTAAGATTTTGGGGGTGCAATTTGTGCATGGTTACACGCTTATCGAAATGTTGTTAACCGCTGGTGCTCGGGTTCACGGCTATTGGGTGTCACGTGCATCTGCTACTTCCACCCGCTGAGCGGGCTCGTTGTCCGAATCCGATAGTCAAGGGCTTCCACTACACAATTTCTGTTGTGTTTGTTTTCCGGCTCGAAGTGGCGGTGCATTTCCCCTAGGTATTGTAGTGGGTGCCAGCGCCAAGGTACCGCTGCTGCACGTTAGCTACCTTGACGTTACGTTAGTGTTGAGTAACAGACACGTCAAAATCGCAACGGTGTGCTGGCCTCTAGATTTCGGATACGAGTGCCGAAGGGAGGCGAAATGTCTGGGTGTCAAGGCCAAAGTGCTAAAAAAAGGTGAACGTACTTATTACATTTTTCAGGGCGGCAACCAAAGCACATGCCCGTTTTGCACGAGGGCAGGTTTGAGGTTATTTTTACGTACCTGTGAAGTCGAAAGCTTTTAGAGGTTGTAGAGGTGGAGAAGGTTTGAAGGGAGGAACCGTGAATGAAGCTCAAGGTAAGGGGTTGAAGGTAAGAGTTCACAGTTAACACTTGCGATTTTAGTTCCTTATGTTTATGGTTGGCGGACACTCAGTTAAGGACTGTCAAACTGTCAATCTGATGATAGGCGCGAGGCTCGGTTGCTGCCGAGGCCAGGGGCGGAAAGGGACGGGCGGGCGGGAGAGTACTGCGAGTTCTGCACCTCCCAGTTTGGGCACAGTTCAGCATTTTACTTCCGGCAAGCGTCACCGTCCAGAAGGTTATGAAAAGGGCATAACACGAAACTTTACGGGGCTTGGAATGTTTGAATCTTTCAACTAGCAGATTGGGAATACAATATGCAATCCCTTCTGCAATCTCTTCTATCTTTATCCAGCCGAGCTTTCCTTGTCGGCGCCGTCGCCACTTATGTATTGATCGACTTCAAGGTTACAGTAACTAAGATATAGTAGCCTGGCGACCCCCGGTGCCGGGGGTAAGGCGCGGTCCATTGTGGCGAACGGGTCGGGGGGAGGGCAGAGTATGACAAAAGGCATTAGGAATATATTCCCACTTCTATCGATCGAAAACATATACCTTGCAGCTCCCCCCGGCAAGTTCCTCCCCCGTCGCTGGTTGCAGACGGGCGTCATGCCTCTCAATACATTTCCCAGCCCATCTATCCATGCCTATTCCCTTGCATATGCTAGTGTTGGACCCACCATGCTCGATACCCCACTGGCAGTAGAACTTCTCATCTCGGTTGAGCAATCTCTCAAACGCGAATCTTTATGCGTATGCGCAATGCGCTAGCTCGAACCCGCTCAGAGGCGAGGTACCGGAGATCGGGTGAATTGGAGACGAGAAAAGGGTAGAGAGAGGAGCGATCTGACCTACTAGCCGTAGGCTGGCAATATGTTCGGAGCTTGAGCGGGAGATTGAGCACGTGATTGGATGAGCGCACGGGAATAACAATCGACTACGGCGAGAATAGTTCAAGATGTCACGTATGAAAGACTCTGGAATTGTGTTATACCATAGATTGGTACACCTGTCTAAGAAACATGGATTGATAGTGGCCTTGTTTATGAAAAAACATCCTGCGAGATGCTGAAGATGGTAGATATTGTAGTACGTTGAGCCTCGATGGCCAGAAAAAAAAAAAAAAAAAAGGAGAAGAAGAAAAAAGGGAAATTTACTACTTTGTGGCAAGAGAACTATTATGACTTGCTAGTATAGCACTGACGTCGTATGGTATTGCCGCGACTTCATGGCGTCAACCATACATGACACAGGAAACTTTGGCCCAATCTAGATTAGCAATGTTCGAACTTCCGAACTTTATGATGGCGAACAGGACTTCAATATTCCCCTCTACGCATATATATTTTTATATCTGACCCCGGGTGACCACAATAATCTTACCATGTACAGTACTAGTATATCTATTACCACTTTGAAGTACATCAGCAGATATTTTCATATTTTTCTCCATCCAATAGCAGATACCATTCGCATATTTTATATATTGTGGCGCACTGTGCTGTGCAAGGGAAGTAACTACATGTAGTACTATACATGGGCAGGGTATATGGGCTACGAATGAAAGATAACTTGGATATCTACTAAGTAGTATGGGGGCGGCGGGTGATTCCGCGCACTGCGCTACAGAGGACTTTAGTTTGATGGTTATTTTCTGTAAGCCAAGTACGTGATTTAAGTAAAAGTGCGTTCTGTGTTTGTGTTTTGAATTTCCTTGAGTCGAGAGAGAGAATCTACATAGTAAGCATGTATCGATCATGTGGTCATAGAGGTCTACAACTGCTATTAAGTACTAGCATATATAGTAGTATACAGTATGATGTACATATATATATGGTATACATATCGATCCATTTCGCATGCAAGATTGGAGCCATGGAAATGTAATGATGCTAGAGCACTAGCTTGTAAGCACGAAGCTTACAAGCTAATCTCCATATATATGCACGCATTCTACCCTGGTGTATAAACCCCACTGTTTTGCAAGGTTTGCATCACCCTGCGTGGGGTGCATGCCTACAGCTAGCTTTTGCAAAACAGGCTCCACCTTTCTTTTCTTTTTTTTTTTGCTATACAGTCTAACCTTGCTATACCGGATGGCCTCTGATTCGGACAACCGTTTCCCATACAAATTGCCCTTGCTATACCGGACGCCCTAACAATACCGGACCGGACAAAAACCTCCAGACAACTACCCCCCTGTCTCCATACAAATAATATTTGCTATACCGGACACTAATACTAATACATCTTAGACTACCCCACTTTACCACTTAGACTGGTTGTTTACCACTCTGCTGCCGTCAATGCTAACTACCAGTACTGCTGCCATTACTGCTGCCATCACTGCTGTCACGGCTGCTGCTATCACTTGCTACCGATGCTGCCACCACTGCTGCCACTACTGCTGCTGCCACTGCTGTCGCTGCTGCTGCTGGGAGACTGGAACATTCTTGTAGAGTTTGCTGCTTCTTTGGTGTGAATTGATAGGCTTTTAGAGAAACAGTCAGAGTAGCATGTTTTGGCTCTAGTGAATGCTTGCATATTTGCCCCCCAAGAGCTTTTAAGGCTCGACCTGTTCTAGGTGGTGAGAGCGATGCATATTGAATAGACTTTGATTGAGTTAATGTTTGCTGCACTTGTTTATTTCCTACTCCAGTAATTTCTATACAAATTTTGCCACCCCTTTTTTACAGTTGCCAAGCATTTTATTCTATACCGGAACCTTGCTATACCGGACAAGAAGTGCCAGATTTTTACTCGTCCGGTATAGCAAGGTTAGACTGTATACATGCGCTATGTTACATCCGGGTACCTGCCGCGACCCATGCCACCATGTGCTATATATGCATACAGTTATACGTGGGTCGATTACTATCTCGACATGCTAGTTCTGGGTGTTTATTAGTAAGGCAAAAAAAGTCGTGGCTGGTGAGTTGGATAGCTCTAGCTCTCGGAAGTCGGCTCATGACGCTCTGTGATGTCCTTGCACATATGCATATACAGTCAGAATGTGATCGACGCCGGTTATGATTGAGCCGAGTGTTAAGCAACAACACTAAAATGCATATCCCACGGCGTACTGCGCGGGGAAGGCACGGGTAACATTCTCAAATGTACTAGATACAGTAATACTAGGGCTGTGGATCCTACAAAGAGTACACATCTGTCCACCTTGTGGTATAGTATACTCCTCAACTCTCAACACCCTCCTTCATCCCCTCTTCCGCCTCCTCCACCACCGCTCCACCACCCCTTACGTCCACTCTTCCTACCTTCTTCCCTCAACTTTGCCATCAACACATCCCATGTAACAATACAAATTAAATCCTGCAAGATCCCCTTGCTTGCATTGTCGCCAAAAGAGCCCCCACGAGAAAAGTTGCAATTGACAAATAGAAACACTTGATATTAGAGATATGCGTAAGCCACGAGGGTGTCGAGGCTGTTTATACTCTCTGCTCCCCACCCATGATCAATAAGCCGGAACGCTCGGACGATACAATTCCACGCCATGGCACGATACATATGAAGCTGTTAATATATACCTTCCCCGCACTTAAATCATTCAATGCTCCTTGGCACCCTCGCGCACATTTCTTAAGCATGCATGCATGTCCATAGTCAAAAACATATCTGGCACCTTTTCTTTAGACGGTATGTCAAATAAAACGTTTCTAAGCTCAGTTCCGAATTATCCGATCTTCTAAGATCAAATGATCCAAAACCCTTTGATAATCTCAGGTACATACATTCACCTTGACATCTACTACCCAATCCAGAAAGCTCTCATTGACTGCCCAAAGCGGTAATCACCAACCTTCTTAATTCTCTTGGCATACTAGTAATCTGTACTCGAACTTTACCCAAAAAAATTGCGCAAATCACACATACCCGCCTCGGCACATTTATGAATTTCATAGAATGGAATAGAACATCTTTCGATTGACATGAATCAAACATTGCGCCAACCCTACTCCTTCCTTCTTTCCGGTTTCCTGCCCGTTCATTAGTCTGGTTGGCACCCCGTTTATACGGAACTCCCGTTCCTGTATTGTGAGATTGGCACTTAGTATCCCTATTGACGGAAGAGTTTCACGCGGCGAAGTTACAGTAAAGCTAGTGGAAAGACACCCATACCACATTAAAATGCTGCCATTCACTTTGCCAAAAAAGTGCAATGGCAGTTAGTTTGTGGACTGATATGTGGTGTGCTGATGTCACCGATCTTTTGAGCGGCAGTTCTAGTTCCATGCCAAGACTCTTGCCACTGGCATAGGATTTGAGGGGGCTTTTCGCCTATTGGATAATCAACTAGTAAGTGCAATATAACACTACATCTCTCATGGAGATCGATATTTGTTAGCGGATTCGGTACATACTCGCTGGTTCAAAAGTATTGGAACGGCTGACTAGCGTATAAGTATGTTGACTACAAGTATTCAAGCTACAACGAAATATTATAGTTTCGAATTCGATCAATTCGTAGATGTACAGGGGAGAAAAAATTTTTGGCGCAGAAAAAATGCGTTTCTGTTATGCCAGCTAACTGCAGCACGTACGAAGTTATTCCAATCGCAATCGACAAATTGAGATACAAGAGCCTTCTAAATGCATGTGAAACATGCCAAAAAAGCATTCTAGTTTATATATGTTTCATTAATCAAGCATATTATCCACCGCATGTAGTAATATATAGTAGCCCAACGAATCAATAACTCCAGTACTGTGGGTACAACCCGACAAACCATTCTCCCAGCTTTTAGAGTTAGATCTCCGGTAGACAATCCCGGCCCAACATTGTCTCTGAATTACCGTTCTGCCGTGTTGTTAATTCCCTAAATATTCTCCTAGTGAGTCTCCTCCAATAATTGAACACCATTCCATCACCCCTCCATATCGGCCGCCTTGGGCTCACCCCACACCTGTCCCTGAAATAACGCTAGTAGCTCAATCCTCTCCCCCTGCTTCCCTAATGACTGAGCTCAACGCGTCATCCGCCACAAATGGCTCTTCCTCTGCCACTACCCGGATATTTCCGAAATGACCATCGTTCCTGTCCCCCTCATCCTCCTCCTCAGCGCCAGAAGAGTCTTTTCTGTACATCAACCCCATATGTCCTTATTTCTGCTGTCTTCCTTTCTTCTTTCCCCCATTTAGCAGCAATGCCACCAGGACCACCACTAGCTAACACATTCCCCAAAAATGACCATATGATGCCGCATTAGCACGCTCAACTACTCCTTCTTCGCCTTCTGCATATTTGGTCATGATTTTTTGAATTTCCATTGTACAGCATATCTTGCGGCGTTGCATGTCAGTTTGCGTGCACTTGCACTGGATGATTAGCATTCGGCACGCTCGTTAGAGGTTACACTGCATAACGAATACCGTCTTTGATTGGTTGGCGAGACGGAATCTGGGAATATTAGTATGAAAATACGGAAGAAATAAACACAGAACACTAGTGAAGAATGTACTAGGGGAATGCAGGGGCAATAGAAGCAGCCGTGGTCTGTATGGGTATGGGTATAGAGAGGGGAGCTTGCTAGGGTGTTAGGTATGTATGTGACAGAAGTGTATTCAATTGTTGATATGCAGTATATGTGGGAACTATGCTTGATGAATGTGGGGGCTTTCGTGATGGTATATATCAGAAAATACATGCAGGGACCCTATGGGAACATCAGGGTGTTTTGATTGGAAGGATTATAGTGGCACGGCTACGCAGAATGTGGCTTCCCGACATGGGGTAGCACAGGGTAAAATCAAGCAATAAACATATTTTCCCGGAAACCCAACCGAAATAGCAGGGCGTGGCGCAAAATTAAGGCAGGTGCAAGCAAGTATAGAAAGAATCTCACCTCGATTTTTCTTTCATATCGCTTGGCTCGCTTTCATCGGCCCTGGTAGCATGTCGACGGGTAAGTCTCGTTCTTCGCTATCCTCTGCTTCGCAGTGATCCTCGACTTCAATAGCTTTCATTTTCTTGGGTGCATTTGTGATCATGAATTTATTTCGTTGTTGGAATCTTCGGCTCCTGCTAGCGTCTTATTCTGCTCATATCTCTTGATCCGCCGCCTCCACTCCTTCCCATATACTTAAAGCCAAGTTGATGGTCGTCTGGCAAATCTATCCCTTCATCCAGGGTGATAAGTCCCTTAGCGTGGCCAGGGAGAGGATGATTTCTGATCCACGACCGAGTTCGCCAAGCTACAACCCAAACACGGGTCAGCCTTATTTACCCTGAATTGCAAAGTATCGCCGGTATTGACGATTGCAATGACATCACACGCGTCAGAAAAACATCAACTCATCATCTATACACCCTGTAATCTATTGCGTAGTTCTATGATATGGTATGTTTGTGGTCGAGGATCACAGAGTCCCGGCACGAGAACAACAGGACCACTAGCACATGATTTGGTTGCTTTTTTCACTCTCCTTTAATACGAATGTGATAGTCCTATGGTGTAGCGACCATGAGTTGTCAATAAACTTATGTATGTAGGCGCATAAAAATGAGTTATAATTATTGCGTGCGGCCTCTGACGACCGGTGTCATTCTACGCGTGGGGTTACAGAAGCTGTTTATATGAGCTTTTTTTTGTTCAATGTTGAGCTTCGAGATTGCGCTTGTAAAATCTTGCATAATATGTATATAATAGTTTAGAAATACTCCTTGAATGAGGGTAACGGTTTTCTTTCACAGGACTGGATCCTATCAGTTGCAACTTAAGGTTAGATAGAATAGACGCACATATAAATCATCTTTTTGAATGGAAATAACGTAAATTGTAAAATATGAGGCAAATAATGCAGTAATAGCTCTAGACAACTCATGTTACATACTGAGGCTACAGGTTTGGTTATTTTATGCTATTTGTGGAGCCCCGCGTACAAAATCACCAATTGACTATTATATTACGTTATGTGCCTCTGGCTAGGTTCAGCATGCGGGATTAAAGCTCTATATAATCCTCCCGGCCCTTCCCATTCCAACAAGTTTTGACCACCACTACACCGCGCCATGAATCTGCAGTACCGAGAATTTTCTTCTCCCACTACTGATATATGGACAAAAAAATCTCCGATATTCCTTCCTCCATGTTGCCCTTCCAGGGATTTCATTCTTTGTACACATAGATAACCAGCCGACCCTCCTCATGCTGCTCAGTTTGCACAAGTGGCCATCACAGCAGCAGCAAATGTATGGCATTATGATGCACGGTACTTTACTACAATACAAGCTTCTACGGAGCTTCATACCGATCCGGCGCTGGCCTCGGTCATTGGTGCAGCTGAGTTAGACCATTGATTACAACTGCGGGAGTTACGTTTGAGTCCGAATTCCCTACCCATCTTTGCTTGCCCGGCCGGTCCGGTGAATGTTTCTGTCAACGTACTAGCACAGCGGGCTCGGTGGGGGATGGGTGCATGCTGCTTCCTAACTTCATCATTTGAGTGCGTGCGTCGGGTGCATATGAATTATAGGTGCATGAAAACTCTATTCGAACATCACAAATGGCCTACATATCCACATTCGTGTTCACCGCCGAATTTCGATTCTTAATCATAATATACAGCCTCGAGTCTTGCCTGAGTGAACAGATACCGAATTGATCTATAGCGCCAAAATCAAAAGCGACTGCGAGGGATACATACGGAACGGTATTGCCCTGTTCCCAAGCATCTCTTCCATTTCGCCTTTGTCCAGGCTGATAGAGGGGATGGAAATCACCTTGGAAGGGAAGGATTGATGAAGACTGAAGGGGAGCAAGAAGAAAGTATTGCTCCGTGGCACTAACTTTGGATTGACGACGAATCCCCGCCCGCATGCGAGGCCGATCGAGCTGTCAAGATGGGATAATAGCAAGTCATGTGATTCTGTTAAGGCATTTACCATACTATTCGCACACGCCTAGAAGAGCGACGATCTCTAAAGCGACATGCCTTGTGATACTAGAGACTGCAATTGTGTGGGATGGAGTGTTGGGATGGGAGAGACTGGAGAAGCGAGTGGGGTGGTGATGAGAAAAATCATGAATGGTTTAACGCTCACCACTCACATCGGCATTGACCGAGTGTTTTCTGTGGATGTTGCTGACTGTCGCCGATGTCAATGATTCAGCTACACTCTCTTTTACTTCAGCTGTTCTTGCTATTCCTTCATTTTCCTTGCAACATTATAAGTATATATATACGATGGCAGAAGTCACGGATCGAGAACAGGAAAGCGAGGGCGGTTGTCCTCTTTAATGTAGGACGCCTCTGTTCCAGGCGCCGTTCAGGAGGCTGGTGCCAGCATTCCATTCCAGATGGAAGACTCATTCCGCCTGCGAGGATATGGCACATATCCCTCCAGCCCCCTGCGACTTGCCCCTGCTTGTCGAGTCTGAATCCCCCGCATTCTGGGCAGCGGGTGAAGGGATGGGAAGGGGGGATAACTTCTACTATTCTTTCACGTGGAGTTACTCGCAGTTACCCTCTCTTTTCGCTCACGCTGCTTCCTGCTGCAGTTGTGTCCGGGACTGATGGCCCCTAGTTTTGGTCCTCGCCGAACTGGGTGTATGCGCTCGATGGTTCTCCCTCCACTCGGGACCAGCTCTCGAACCGCGCCTGGGTCTTGGACAAAGAGGATGAAAGGATAAATTGGGTGCAATCTATTGTACGGCCCCCATGTCGCCATGTCCTCTCAAGTCCACCAATAGTTGTCTGCTTTTCTTCCAATTATTGTTGGAATGGGGCTCTGCAGGCAACGATTGGACACACCTCTTGGGGAAATAACCCTCGCAAGACTCCCTCAATGGGTAGGGGTGAGGAGTTGAGATTGGATTAATCTCCCCTCCTTCCCAGGTCATCCTACCCTATCTACTGTTTCCGTGACAGCCTCCATAGATCCTATCCTCCCATGCTCTCTCGCTCTCAGTCGCTTGCCCATCTCCATCTACCATACTATTTCCCGTTCACCCCGGCCGCACAGTCGAAGCACGGGGAAAACTATATATATTTACTATTGGAATCATTTCAGTTTCCTCCTTTACCGTCTCCCGTGCTCCTCCCTCCTTGCCGGTTCTTCTACTGTTTTCTTTGCCCTCCGGCTATTCTACTCCTGCAATGAGGTGGCGATGGTGGAAATCAAGACACTTGAGTATCCCCTCACCTGTTCATTCGGTATTCTCAGCCGGCCCTGCCACCTCGAGAGAGCTTGGAGAGGAAATACAAAAGGGGTGAGGCCAACGGTCTTTGCTCTTTTCTCTGTTCCTCTTCCTCTCTATTGCTTTTCTTGCTGGGATATATATATACATCAATGCTACTTACAGGTCTGGCTGTGGTGCGCTAGCTCAGGCAGGGTTCCAGTTTCCACAGCTTGGAGGAAGCAGAGACAGGTAATCATGCACCTCTCTCAAAAAAATATCCCCGCTCCTCTTATCCCCTGAAGGAAGGAAAAGCGCATGCAGAATTGCTGCGCCCCTTCTCTAAGAATTGCATGAGAGAAAAAATGGCGAGGGTAAAAAAAAAAAAGGACGGGGAACTTCCAGCATTATTTCTTCTCTGCCCCGCAGGTGCAAGGCCTGTCAAAAGACCACATCATGAGATTTGTCATTTTTTTTTTTGTTTGGGAGTCTGGTAGAACCTGAAAGTTTCTGGGGAAGAGGGAGCAGCAGGGGAAGAAGAAAGAGGAAGGAGTCGAAACTGGGAAAAAAGGTGGCCGGAGAAAGGAAGAAAGAAAGAACCAGAGTGCCGGATCCAGGAATGGTGGATGGAGAAAAGGAAGTCAAGTTTGATATGGAACGAGGATGATGCGGAGGGCATCGGAAGTTGTGAATTGTCATATTATGGATGCCTGGGATATGGTAACAATATAGCTTGGAGCTTAGTCTATATTAGTATTCTAGACATGGGAAAACAAAAATAAAAACAAAAAAGAGGTATCAATATAAACATAAAGGAAAACCATACCATTGAACCTGTAACCCATAACACCATTCACCCATCCCCATTTTCATCCCCATCCCCTACCCCCTTCAATAATCAATACAACCACAACCTCTCCTTCGCATCCCTCACAACCCACTCCAGCCCCTCCTTGACCCCGACACCCGTCATGGCACTACACCCCACCACGCACCACCTATGCGTCTTAATCTCCTCGAGCCCCAGCTTCTCCTTCACCTCCTCCACGCCCATGCCCCCTTGCACATCCATCTTGTTTGCAAACACCAGCAAGCTCGCTCCCAGCAGCCTCTCTTCCAGCAGCAGCCCCTGCAGCTCCTTTGCGCAGTCGTCGAGACGCAGCCGGTCCGTCGTGTCAACGACCCAGATGAGCACGTCGGTCTTTTCGAAGTAGTTGCGCCAGTAGGTGCGGAGGGTCGTTTGGCCGCCAACGTCCCCTGTTTGGGCGTTAGCCCTCTCTCTCTCTCTCTTGTCATCGCTTCCCCCCATCTTAATACACCCCCTTCCCACCCTTGCCCATCCAAAAATAAATAAAAAAAAAAGGAAAATAACCTCCTACATACATATATTCAACTTATACCCCCCCTCCCACTCCACCGTCTTGATAATAAACCCCAGCGTCGGACTAACCCCGTGCACGTCCTCGCCCATCACGTGTTTGACAATCGTCGTCTTGCCCGCATTATCCAGCCCCAGCATCAGCACGCGGAGTTCCTTGTCGCGTAGCCGGGATTTCCGGAGAATCGAGAGCATTTTTTTTGTTTCTTTTTTTTTTGTGAGGGGGTATCCAAGGGGAAAGGAAAGGGAGAGGTGATTTTTTTTTAGTTGTTGCAAAGAGAAGGAGGGGGGGGGGTGGAGGGCGGGAGGTCGGACACTAAGCTAGAGATAATTCGATAACGTTAGAGCTCGATTATTTGCCTTTTTGATGAAAAGTTGAACTTCGGATTTTTGTGTACGTACTGTAGGGTAGGTTGAAGGTACCGTGGGGGTTGGTTTTATCGATAAGGTTGCATAAGTAGTGTTCCATACATATGCACTTGAGCTTAAACTTCCCGCTTTATGCATGTCTCGGTCAATAATAGGATTGAGGGTAACAGGTTCAACTCTAGTGAGCAAAATCCTCAGTCTAGTTTCACAACGCCGCATGAAACTGATCAATATTATATGCATATTAGTAGATGCATTCTAGATATCCATAATTAAATACATACATTCCCCACCATGCCATACTAAAAAAAGCCGAATTGGAATAAAAACGAAAAAAAGCGAAATAAGAAAAACATGGAATAAAAAACATTGCTCTAGAGTAAAAATAATGGAACTATACGCAAGCGCACATACAGAACAGCACATGCACACATAAAGTTCCTCAGTTCACCAACATACTTCACAACAGCAAATCGCTTCTTGGTTCCGACGACACATTCACTAAATCGCCGTCCCGAACCCACCGCCTTGCTGTATCCAGGGGCTCCTCTGCCCACTCTCTCCACCGGCACCGGCATCACCAGCCCTCCCCGAATCCTCGTCCACAAACTTCAACTGCAGTAATGCGTCACTCGGATATTCATACTCTGCTGTCTTCGCGCTCTGCTCTACTCCACTCCACTCCTTTTCCTTACCCTTCGACTCCCCTCGTACACTATTACTCCTACTCGTCGGTGCACCAAAGCTGTCTCCGCTGTACCCAACACCCAGATACCCTGCTCCGTCCATGCCCATACCGTTCCGTGCTTCCTGGGTGGGCGTAGGCGTCGCGAGAGTGTCGTCGTCGCCGAACGGGTTACCCTGAGCGACATCGCCATATTCCGACGTGATGACCGTTTGTGGAAGTGGTCCAGCTTGGTGTAGACTATATACAACCTTTGGCTTTTTGGGGCTCGCCGGCGAGTCGAACTCTGTAGGAAGCTCAATTGGTGATAGGGGTATGTGAGCGGAAAGTTCATGGTACACAGTCTGATCGTCACCAGTCTGTAGTTGCAGTTGTGGTAGTTTGCTGTGGGGTTGTTCTTCCTGTTGCTGCTGCTGCTGCTGTTGTTGTTGCTGCTGTTGCTGTTCATCGTAGTATCCATGCTGCTGCTGAGGCGACGATGCATCTAAAGGTTCTTGTTCAGGAATTGGCGGATGGGACTGCAGCAGATATTCTGGCCCCGAGACATGTGCTGATTGTGTCGGCGTAGTTTGCGATTGGCCGCCACCAGCAGTCCTGATAGATGGAGACTTGTGCGGGCTAGGCATCATTCCACTCTGCTCGCTACTTTCCGCATCGCGAATACCAAATTGTGCGATTGTCCGGCTATAAAAGTAAACATTAGTATGAAAGCAATGAGTGAGCTCGGAGTAAGAAGCAACGTACAGTTTCCTGTTCACCCATGCAGCCAATATCCGCCCCCTCTGTTTCTCTCCCAACCTGCTCCTTGGAAAATCGCCCCGACCGACAAACGCCACAATGTCCACTACCAGCTGATGCTCATCCAGGATAGCGTTGACAATAACAGGAACGATTGACGCTAGATAGGCTTTCTTAACAACCTCAACCAGCACCACAACCAGTCCACCTGCTTGGAATATAGCGCTGCGGAATCCAATTAGCACTTCATCCCGCATCAAATTTGTCAAGAATCTCACCTTCCACCATTCACAATATTCCTATGACATCTCTCCACACTAGCCTCAATATCCATCGGAAAATGGCTCAACCCATTCACCTCAAAGGTCTCCCCAATGCCACCAAGCACAAACAGAATCTGCATCTCCACCATACTATCACCAGGACCAATCGGTCTATTCACCGTATGCAAAAAACCCAAATCTCCTGTCCTGACATATGTATTCCTCTGGTCGCCATCCACAGTCTTTCCAATAAAGCGGTCTACATCGAACTGGTCCATGGAGCGGTAGAATGACTTTACACAAGCCTCGGATTCAACCCAGATTTCACCGTATTCACCTGTGTGGCAGAGGCACCGCGTTTCTGGGTTGACGATGGCGACTTGTGTGCTAACGGGAACCATACCGGAATCCTGTACTAGCAATGCGTTGGGGTGGGTTTCGGGATCCACTTGGTATATCAGCCCCGCACGAAGAGCTTTAGGGTCCAACCATAGCTCTATTGGCTCTATACACATATATGATCTGGAAGCAATCATTGGGTTGAGTACGTGGGAGTAGATGGTGTTAATGGCAGTACGGTCAAGACCGGTGCCGGCAAAATGCAGACGAACCCGTTGGACTACAGGATGAGTCAGGCTATCCTGAGCGTGTAAACATATTAATGGGGGATATACTTACAGATATCTGTCCTAGGCCTTCCATCACAAGAAATCATCATATTCTTAAGCTCATGTAAGGTAAATCCCTTCGCAGGCATTGTGCTAATAGCATGATCCAGCATCTGAGGCGTTGCGTACGTATCCTTGATTTTGTACCTTGACAGCGTCGAGAACAAGCTGTGCGGGTTCTGCGCAAAATCCACTGGCGAAACCAAATACGTCGGCGCTCCGACAAAAACCCCCATTAGACATGTGTGTATGAACCCAATACCTGATGTACTCCGGACACAGCCTAGAATGGGTCTCGAGCTGGTCATCTGGCACGTCTCCTTCTGCACCTTACACATCCCCATAATTGTCCCATGAGCCAGCGACACTGCAATACGCCGCTGGTCCGGTGTCCAGTACGTCCATACCAGCGCAGTATAATTCGGATCAACCCATTGTGGATTCATTGTAAAGCCAAGGTCTCTGCACCCGACGTTCTGCTTAGGAGGTTTCGTCGTATTGTGTACTGGTGGCAATGGCGTTCTCAACAGTGATGAAACTTGTTTCAGCTGATGTGCAACCTGCTTAACTTTGAGTAAGTGATCCACCTCATTGTTCACCAGGATGGTTTTGACATCAAAGTCCTTAATCATGTATAACAGCGCAGGACAATCTTCTGCAAGGCGGTTCTGATCCAGAGGGGCGGCAGGTATAGCGATGACGCCTAAACAAAAACAAGCATGAACGGCGTAGACATATTCTTCCGTATGGGTATACATCAGGATAGCATGATCTCCAGCCTTAAGCTTCCATTTATTCTTCATGCTCGAGGCAACAGCAGCAATCTTTGTGTCAAGTTTCCTCCATGTGACTCCTTTGCCTTCTTTTCCTTTAGCATCAACCGTGCAGTAAGAAAGCTCTTCCGCTTGTCTCATGACCCTCCACTGTAACAAATCAACGATACTCGAGAAGTGATTCAATGGTGTCGATGTCCTGTCATCAATAACAACTTCTCGATAATCAACACCCGAGTATTGTTTCTCCTGTAGCATTAGCATTTCCTGCCGACTCTGTGTAGCCACTGGTGACCATATGCCTCCTACGGGATCAATCCCGATGGGCAAATTGAGCACAGCCCTCTCCACCCCAAATTTGACGTGAACACAAGGGAGTGTTCCCTGGTC
Source organism: Kalaharituber pfeilii (assembly GCA_015179045.1). Taxonomy (NCBI): domain Eukaryota; kingdom Fungi; phylum Ascomycota; class Pezizomycetes; order Pezizales; family Pezizaceae; genus Kalaharituber; species Kalaharituber pfeilii. The sequence goes on from WHUZ01000005.1 coordinate 1,787,936, forward strand.
AAATTCTTTTCGACACAGCATGTTTCCAATCTCTTTCCGTCCATTTTTCCACACTCTAGGGAGGGTATTTGGTGCAGTAATCATCACACAGTACACACGCAAATGGTGCTCCTCCAAGAGAACTTCCATGCAACGCTCAGAAAGAGAATCTAATAACGCCGTATCTAACTGCCTTGGTGGGCCGCCTGCGGACTGAGGAGATGTGGAGGCAGCATGAGATTCCAATAATATTATAGGAAGATGCTCGTTATTCACCAAGACATCGAAAGCCGAACTGGAGTTTGAGAAGAGGAATTAGTCAATAATGCCATCTCTACTCTGTTTCGGAAGGTCTGGGTGAGGGGACAGGGGAGAGAATGTGGTTATAGAAACAGTTACTTCGACATAAATCCTCATTATAAATTGTATCCATACAAATGCTGGAAAAGTAAAGAAACATTATCTCAACGTACCTATCAAATATCTTGGGAATATTTCGCATTATACTAACAATTAGGTGCTGCACAAAGAAATAGCGATACTCTGGCGGCGCCGATTCTTCATCAATACCCGCTACATCCTCAACCCATTCTACTTTTTGCCTTAGCCTGTCTTCGTATAGACCTAACACATAGATCTTCCCTTCAATGACACACCCCAACAGGCCTGTTCGCAAGAATTCTGGTTCTACCGCCATGGGTGTCGGGTTCCCATGCTCATATTTATATGGGCGAGCATGAAATATTGATTCCGTATGTTTCGGCAGTGCCCAAAATCCACCCGACAGAGAGGGTGAATCCACCCATATCTCTCCCACCACGTTTGGTGTACACAATAAGCTTGTCTCCGGGTCGACAATTGCAAGGGTTGCATCCGGTATGGGGTAACCAAACGCGCCAATCCTGACCGTCTCAGGGTCCCCTGCTCGCTTTCTCGCCTCTTTACCCATAGCCACAACGCAAACGTCATTGGTTTTAAGAGCCTCTTTGTCAAGCAGGACTTCGCCTAATTCCGTCGTTGTATTTGGCTCAGGGTCTGGGGCCGAAGTTCCGCTTAACAAACTGCTATATCCAATACTTCCTGCAGTCTTTTCCTTTTTCTCGTCGTCTCCGGATTCGTCGTCAGACCCAGAGCCATCCCCACTACCATCATTTTCCACCGGCAATTCGAGTTTCAGCGGGCATCCCATCCTCTCCTCACCGCCTAACCAGTCCCGCATTGCAATTACCATTCCCCCATGCTCTGGTAAACACAGCATTGGCGCAACCACACCCCTGGCTTTGCTATTTCCCAGTGGCCGTAACCATCGATCAGCTAAAATTTCGTGAAACTCTGGGTCCACAGTTAAAGAATCAATCAAGCAAAGTTTCATACTCCGAAAGTCCACTGTAGTTTTTTTTGCGAAATTCCGCGTAGACCACGGATCTAGCTGATAGTTATATGCCACAGTCTTCAGCCCAGGGTAATCTGCCAGTGCTATCGTAGTTTTGTACTTGGTAATAATGTGGGCGTACAACCCAGGAGTAGCAACACATGATGGATGGCACCAAACTGTGGTATGGCCGCCGTAGACATTCAAAAGAACGCCCAGTATCAGACCAATTTGCTGTCTTGGGTCTAGGTACGTTACCAAAATTTCCCCTGAGCTCCCACCGACAATTTTGTTTCCTACTTTATCCTTAAGCGCGGCCGAAAAAGTGTCTTTGCTGTCTTTTGGTGACTGGGCAGTACTTATTATGGCACTCAAGGTTCCCATCTGATGCATAATCGTCCGATGGCTCATCACCACCCCCCGTAGGTCACCAGTAGGCGCCTTTGAAAATTCGATGTAAGCCAAGTCGGGGACCTGTAATGGGGGTATATCATCTTTCTTCTTGGGGTTATAGGCGCCGAACTCGTTCGTCTTCCACCACTCAACTCCCCTCGGCCAATTCAGCTTCTGAGCTACTAAATCTCGCTGAAATGCTTTCAAGTTATAATCAGTGGTTAGTGCCAGATGCGCCTGAGTATTAGTCAAGATGAAGTTCAACTTTGCATAGTCATCCAGGGCGTTGATGGGGACCGCCACCACTCCGGCGATGAAGCAACCCAAGAGCGCGACTGCGAAGTCAATGACCTCGATGTCTCTATACAATAATGCCACTCTATCCCCCCGATAGAGGTTGGATTTATCCCTGATAACTTGAGCTACCTTTTCCGCTCTCGAAGCCAATTTATCCCATGTGCAAGTCGCAAATTCCTTGCCTTTTGCATCCAAGACCATATATGCCTGCAACCTTGGATTTGTTCTAGCACGATGCCGCAGCACCGAGGCAATGTTGTCGAATTTGGACATCGGAACTGCGCTGTTGTGGTTGTCATACACCGCAAATGGTACGTCCCGCGGTTCCAATGGTAGCAAATGATTTACGTCAGCAGGCAGTGGTACATCATTTGCTGTGGGCATAGGTGGAGCGGTGGTAGTTGTTGGAGAGAATGCGACCCCGTCCGCACCTGGAAATCGATGCCGTGCCCCTGGTTGGTTACTGTAATCATTCACTGGTCTTCCAAATTGTGCAGAGTCGCGTGCGGGATCGTACCCATGGGTTGTGAAATCTCTGAAATATCCGGTCGAGGGGTCATATACCCCATCCCCCTTCGCTCGATCACCACCTTGTGCGTCCAACCCGTAAGATTCTGGCCCATATCCTGAGTAACGGCCAGGCTGCTGATTGCTGCCATTATAGTAGTCAGTCTGGTACCCAGATTGCTGGTGTGGATTGAATGCATAATTAGCGTTCACACTTCCGGCTGAAGCACCACTCGCATTACGAGAGTGTGAACCCATGGGTGGAAGGGTCATCGACATGTGCCGAGTATGTGGTGACAGATGGGGCGCATTCGATCCAGATCTCATGTGCTGTAAATTTGGGTTGTAGTCGAGAGGTCCCCCAGGACCAGCTCCAGGATAGCCTTGTCCGGGGTAGGCTGCACCACCGTATCCTCCACTATGTATTGATACCATGGTATCATGTCTCTGATGCTGGTGCTGCTGATGTGTTTCGTATCCCTGGGGAGGCCCATACGACTGTGGAGATGCCGTGACTTGCTGCGATGAGTGTGGTGATCCGCTTGAGGTTCTGTCTCCAGCCGCGCCTAGCGATGCCGCAACCTGCGGTCCCAGAAATTGCGACAGTAATAGCGTTTTCCTTTTTTGATAGCCCTTGGTTGTGATATCTCCCTCCTCCAGCTCATGCTCCAGCTGGGCCAGTTTCGCCTGTAGCTCCGGGTCGTCCATGGTGCCCTGCTACTGCAGCCTGCAAGAATTCCTGTCGTGTGGTGTATTGTGTGATGCAGTAGACCGTGGTAATTCAATTTATGGTCTTGAGTTTTTCTCTCGAGAAGCAGCTGGCCGTCGATTGTTGCTCTAAAACAAGATATAATAATCCGAATGCACTGAATGCACTGCGATCAGCTTGTTCCTGCGGGACCAACGCTCCATTAGCACGATCGGCAGCCCACCAACGCCCCTGGCAGCCCAATCCAGCGCCGCACACAGTTGGATCAACTTGACCTCCTTCTCGAATCACACGGGAACGAAACCTACAAGAAATCAGAGACGGTGCACAGCAGCCAGCAGGTGAGCGGCCGAATACTTGTTCTCTGCGGGGGGCTATATTATAAATATATATACGAGAGTTGAAGCACAGCTCCAATAAGCTTTTGGGGGGGGGGGGGGGGGGGTTATGGCAAAGTTCGCGGGTAGCACGACGCAGAGAATGAGAGAAGGAGGAGAGAGACGGAGCGATATGATGGACCTGTCGAATTCGTTTGAATTTGGGTATTTAAATCTATGTATCCTCTTAAGCCGGCGGTGCCCTTGTCCTTTTTGTTGTTTTCTTCCCTTTCCAGATCTTAGTCTCGTAATCCAGATCTGGCTTTCCGTATTCTTCCCTTTTTTCCTGTGTTTCCTAAGGCGCAGATCAGCAAGGCGTGAGCCAAAGCGAGCGTGGGGATAACCGTGGGGACACACTTGCTCTTGCTCTTGTGCGCGAGTCAACGACGTAGAGTGCAGGCGCAGGCACGAGCGCATATGTACCGGGACATGGGGGGCGCGGTGGAGGGGTCACTACTGGGCTGGAAGGACGGGACGCCTGTGGGGTAGGGCGCAGGGCGCAGGGCACCAGGGCCAGTGGCGATTAAGTAAGGATGCCAGGGATGGCGGATCGGTGTATACGGTACGGTACGAGCTTTCTGGGACAGGGCACGCGGAAGGCAGGACTGCACGCATGCATGTATATACTTATACTTATGTATGTGCCTATGTGGTACGAGGTCACTCGCGGCCGCGATCACGAAGGGAGGGCGATCACAAGAAGCTGGGGGCGGCTGAGCAGGAGCAGTGGATCTGGTCAGGAATGGGTTGGGTGGGAGGGTACGTACAAGTACTCTACATTGGTAGGGCTCTAGATGAGGAGGAGTAGTCTCGTAGCCAGACGCTGACTAAGCGGAGGAGGAGGAGGAGGAGGACTCTCAGCACAGCAGCCACGTTCCGAGCAAGCCCAAGCCCAGCAGGGCCCTATTGAAGCCAGAGTCCCTTGAATACTCGTGGCTGTTCCAGCCGTGCTTCACTTTGCATCACAGGACCAGCCTGGTTAAGTAAGCATGAGACATATATCTGACGGGGCGGCATGACGCTGCAGACATCTATGACCTCGCACGTCCATAGAGAAGCATCACTTCAGATTCTGGTTCATCATCAACATCATCATCATTGTCGTCATCGTCGTCGTACAGCGCAGACCCCCGTGCACGCTGAGCAGTCACGCAATGATCATCCCGAGGTCGCCGAGCCTTCAAAATAGCTATGACGACGCCCAGCCCAATGCCATGACTCGTCACCGGCGCACCCCTGCTAGCCCAAAGCCAGGCACTTTGCCTTTTTCGGGTATGTAGACTTTTTCGCAACATTTTGCGGCTCTGCGTCCAAACTGAGAATTTTCAACGTCAAAACTCAGAGAACGAACCAATTTGCACACAACCGCAACAATTGCAACGAGCTCGGAAACGAAAAGATAATTTATCGATTTCCTCGGCTTCAACGGCCTCAATTCTCACCTTTCCTCCCACTTAGGCTCATTCCACCTCAAACAAAACCTCCTCGGCCTCGGCGATGGCCAAAGAAAAAGGTCCCAAGCCCAAAGCAGCCTCCGAGCTGCCCGTTCGCCAGAAACAGCTGTTAAATCCGAAACCAGCTCCAAAACAGAAAGCTGAAGACTTCATCCTTACCATCTCTGATACAGAAGACAATGTGCCGGTCCTTGACGAAGATGAAGACGAAGCCTTAGTTGAAGCCAAAGCTCAAGCTGCTCAGAAGACCCCTAGCCCTTCTCCCGAGCCCGAGCCCCAGACTGGAACTAAACGAAAGCGCAAGTCTGGCACAAAGCAGAAGAAACCTAAGAAAGCTCGTTTGGTTGGCAATGAGGGTGCTCACGGCAGTGACTCGGAGGAGATGAACTCAGACTTCGAGTTCCAAACTGGAGAAAACGATGGAATGAGTTTGGCTGCTGGAGGGTTTGAGGGGTGGGGAGTGGCGGATGGGGCAAAGGCGGGGCTCAATGGTGAGAAGAAGGCGGTGGATATTGACGAGATAATACGGAGGAGAAGACACAAGCGTGGGGAAGATGTCAACGGAGGGGTAGCGGGAATTGACGATGTATTGAGGACCAGCGGGAAGGAGGACAAGAAAACGAAGAAAACGGCTAAGGAAGAAGAACAGGACGAGTGGGCGAGTAGTGAGAGTGAGGAGGCAGAGGAGGAGGATGACATTCCCGACATGTCCATCGCCTCTGATGACGAAGATATTGCAGCAGACGGTTTTGGTGGAGGCGCCGGCTCGGACGAGGAGGATGAAGATGAAAATATAAAGGATGAGAATGAATCGGGGCTCGAGGATGATGATGGTGATGATGATGACGATGATGATTCCCAGGCTTCCATTGTGGAGCACCCCCTGGATAACGCCCCCTCAGATGGAGATTCTGATGCTTCCTCTGCACCAGAAGATTACGAAGATGCCGCCCGCAAATCTGCTTTCTTCGCTCCGGAGTCCGAGTCTGTTGGTAGCGCTTCAAAGAAAGTCGACCCTAATGCCTCCTTTCAATCTATGAACCTCTCCCGCCCAATTCTCCGCGGCCTCAACAGCGTCGGCTTTACCACCCCAACCCTCATCCAATCCAAGACTATCCCGTTCGCTTTACTAGGCAAAGACATCGTCGCCGGTGCAGTCACTGGCTCCGGTAAAACTGCTGCGTTCGTAGTCCCCATCCTCGAACGTCTCCTTTACCGTCCCAAAAAAATCCCTACAACCCGTGTGTTAGTGCTCTGCCCGACCCGTGAACTTGCCATCCAGTGCCACTCTGTCGCAACTAAACTTGCAGCTTATACCGACATCACGTTTGCTCTCGCCGTCGGTGGTCTGAATCTCAAGACTCAAGAAGCTGCTCTGAAAGCTCGCCCGGATGTTGTCATCGCTACTCCAGGTCGATTCATTGACTTGATACGCAACACCGCTGGTGTAGCCGTCGACAGTATTGAAATTCTCGTTGTCGACGAAGCAGACAGGATGCTCGAAGATGGTTTTGCTGATGAACTTAATGAAATAATCTCTAACATCCCCCGCTCCCGGCAAACCATGCTTTTCTCTGCCACCATGACCGATTCCGTCGACCAGCTTGTCCGCCTCTCCCTCAATCGGCCAGTGCGACTTATGATTGACACCAAAAACGCTACCGTCTCTACCCTTATCCAGGAATTCATCCGTATCCGTCCTCAACGCGAGCATCTGCGTCTCGCCATGCTTATCGAGCTCGTGACAACCGTCTACCGCACCCGAACCATCATCTTTTTCCGCTCCAAGTCCCTGGCGCACAGAGTCCGCATCCTCTTCTCCCTTCTCAATCTCAAAGCCGCCGAGCTCCACGGCAGCTTAACACAAGAACAGCGTGTCGCCGCCATCGACCAATTCCGGACCTCTGCAGTTGACTTCCTTCTTGCCACGGATTTAGCTTCCCGTGGTCTCGACATCAAGAACATCGACTTCGTCCTAAACTACGACCCACCGCACTCCCACGAAATCTATCTTCACCGTGTCGGTCGTACTGCGCGTGCAGGGCGTTCCGGTCGCGCCTGTACCCTCGCCGCCGAATCCGAGCGAAAGATCGTCAAAGCCGCCGTGAAGGCTGCGAAAGCGCAAAACGCCCCCATTGCCGCCCGGGTCCTCGACCCCGCGCGTGTCGACGCTTGGGGCGAGAAGCTCACTAAATTAGAGCCCGAAATTGACGAGATATTGAAGGAGGAGAAGGACCAGAAGCAATTGAGCCAGGCGGATATGGAGTTGAGAAAGGGCGAGAATATGATCAAGTACGCGGATGAGATCGCGTCGAGGCCGCAGAGGAGTTGGTTCCAGAGTCAGGCTGATAAGAAAAAGACGGCAGAGGCGATGAGGACGAAGTTGGCGGAGGCTACAGGCAAGGCGAAGGGGGAGAAGATCAAGTTGAGTGGGAAGAAGAAGAGGAAGCTGGATGGAGAGAGGGACAGGGTGGAGGGAAGGGTATATAAGAAGACGAAGGTGGAGAGAATGGAGGGGCAGAAGAGGGGAAGCGGAGTTAAGGCGTTGATGAAGAAGGTGAAGGCGAAGAAGACAGCAGAGAGGGCAAAGAGTAAAGCGATAAAGAGAAAAGGGCCAAAGGGGAAAGCTGGAAAGAAGTGAGGTGTTGAGTTCAGGGTAACGTGTAAGATGTGGAATGGATGGACGAGTTTTTTTTTTCTTTTTTGATTTGTACTATAGGTTTAACAGTAATATCATCGGGTGCCTTGTTTTTTTTATTTCAAGTATTCTTGTATTATCATGTATTATCACTGTAAAAGTCCTGCATTTCCTTACGACAATCAACAAATTTACTGAAATTGAGCACGATGGGATTGTTTAAAGGCGGTACTGCAGGACGGGACAGGGCTTGGCGTGTTTCCTGCTCAGGGTAGGTTGGTACTGTGCGCTGTATCTTGGTGCTGGTAAGTCGGTACCTGTACTCTACAAGGGCGCCGCAGCGGCTCTCTTTTGCCTCTCTCTTACCGTTCAACATAACCTCCTTTTCTTCTCCAGGTAACGGACTGCTCTTCCCTTCTCTCCATCCCTTTTCAAAACATGTTACGGTAGAAACCTCCAAGTAGTCACTTCCCGATCACTGGGCCTCAGCTATCTAAGTGCGCACCTGACGCCTCTTTCCAAGAAGCTGGCCTATTATAAAATATTGCATTAACCTTGCATCAGGCTGGCATCTAATGTTTTTCTTCTCTTTCCACCTGATGAATGAGTTCTGTAGATTTCCTTCTTACAACAGCCCCCGCTTAATGCTAGAGCCAATTGTGTCCTAAACCTCATCCGTATTCAATAGCCATCAGCCACGTTTACTGACGGGCTCTGACCTGTCGCGGCTTCCCCCCTTCCCACACTGGCAATATTTTAAACACGTGCTAACCCAAAATAGGAAGTGGCCTCGGCACGAGAGTTCAGCTCTGGGGATCTTCGCATCATAACCGAGTTTGGAGCTCAGAACCATGGGTTTTTATGCAATGCATATTCCCGGAGTATATTTTCCGATTGCGATGTCTCTTTGCTTATATATCTCGCCTCACATCCATCCCACATTCCCTCTTCCCCGATCGCTTCCTTCCCATTGCACTCCTAAACACCGCCCACTCACATTGCTGATACTATTTGCGCCTCTAAAACAAGCACAATGCCATCCTTAACCCCCTCCAACTTCTCCGTTCCTTCCATCTTCTCCCTCCCACCCACCTCCACCGCCGTCATCACCGGCGGCACCCGCGGCCTCGGTCTCCATTGCGCCTCCGGCCTCCTTCTCGCCGGCTGCAACACCATCATCATCACGTCCCGCAAGGTCGCCGCCTGCGAATCAGCAAAGAAGGAACTAGAGTCCATCGTTCCAGAGGACAGGAAGGGGCAAGTCAAAGTCTATGCTTTTCCAGCGGACCTAGCAAAGTTCTCAGAGGTGGAGAGATTCGTAGGTTTGGTGAAGGGGGTCGTAAACAGGGTGGACTACTTGGTTGCCAATGCTGTGAGTATTTCTGCTCCCCCCAACCCCCTCCGCGCCCCCACCATTTCTCATCAAACAACCCTTCATATCTCCTGGTGAGGGAGTATACTAATTACCGTATCTACAAGGGCGCAACCTGGGGCGAGAAATTCGACACCCACCCGGACTCCGCCATCGCCAAAATCTTTGACCTGAACGTCCGCAGCGTCTTCAACCTCATCCGCCTCATGGCCCCCCTCCTGACTCCTCCCACCCCATCTTCACCCCCCTCCCGCGTCATCACACTCGGCTCCATCGCCGGCATCATCCCCGGCGTCACTAACAGTCCATACTCCACCTTTGGGTACTCGGCTTCCAAAGCCGCAGTGCACCACCTCACAAGGAACCTCGCGCTCGAGCTCGGCCCACGCGGAATCCTAGTAAACTGTATAGCGCCGGGGTTCTTCCCAAGTAAGATGGCGGATGGGCTGATTGGGGCTGAAGGCGGTATAGAGGAGCTGGGTAGACAGAACCCGAATGGAAGGTTGGGACGCCCGGAGGATATCGCGGGAACGCTGGTCTGGTTGTGCGGGAAGGCGGGAGAGCACGTGAATGGGGTTATTGTGCCGTTAGATGGAGGGAAGAGGTTGGATGTGGAAGGCAAGGCGATGAAGGGAGCGGAGAAAGAGAGGAGGGAGAGGGTGAAGGCGAAGGCAAAGTTATAGATGTAACTTGAGATATGTAACTATGGGAGGGGTTCTTTCCTGTTCTTGTATTTAGTTCCTTTTGTTATTATACTCTTGCATTTATTCTTCTACGAATGGCAACTGCATTGAACTTCTAGAAGACTAAGCATGTCTCCGAGTCCCAAAGCAAGCCTTAATGCGCAATCCAGCGAGCCCTCCCAACACTGAATAGAATAATCTACGACACCTCTCACCCGCCTTCCTCCGTCCCCATTCCCAACACCTCCTGCAGCATCCTCCCCAACTCCCCCCAACTCATTCCCTGCCCTCCCGCCTCCTCCAGTCCCTCGTACACCTTCTCTATATCCCTCTTCCCCACAATGACATACCATCCTTTCCCCGTCACCATACCCATTTCCCACTCCCCAATATCTCCATTACCACCCCCACCACCATCACCCTCCCTAGTCCCCACCAACCCCTCCCTCTCCAAAGTCTCTACAACCCACCTATCATTTCTCCCTTTAACCAGCGGTACCAAATCTCTCTTTATATTCCATGCCCTCCTTCCCCTCCCCGCCCCTCCAGCACCACTCATAACCTCCCGCTTGATAGCCTCCACGTCCTCCCTCCACCGTCTCTCCTCCTCCCTCTCCCTCTCCAACCTCTGCAGCCTCTCCTTCTCTCTTCTGGCATCAATCTCCTCCTCAGCAAGCGCGCGTCGCCGTTTCTCCTCAAACTGCTTTTCCTGCAGCTCCTCCTCGACCGCGCGGGCCGCCTCGGCTGCAGCGAGGGCTTGGCTGCGGATGAACTCGTTGTATGCGCGCCGCTGGTCGCGGCGAGCGAGGGATGCAGCTTTTTTGGTGCCGACGGTGCGGGTACGGGGCGGGCGGTGGGGTGGTGTGGGGGCCTGGTTTTGTGGTTGGGGAGCGTCGCCGGAGGAAGGTTGGTGGGGGTTGGTAGCGCCGGCGCCAGTGCTGGGCCCGGCGGCAGAGGGGTCGGAGTCGGAGCGAGAGCGGGAGCGGGGTCCGGGGGGCGTGATGAGTTCGTATTCGTCTTCGTCGTCACCGTATTCTTCCTCTTCCTCGTCCGCATCTTCCACTGTGGGACTATGTGAAACCGGACGTCGAATGACCTCAAATTCACTCTCCGCCTCGCCTTCCCGCTCCTCATTTTGGCTACTTTCACCGTTACCTCCAGCTTTACTGTCGCCGGCGCCGCCTCCTGCGTCTGAGCCTAAGGGAACCCACTCTTCCTCTGCTATACCATTACCGGTCTCAGGTGGCGACCGTGACGCTCTACTGGCATCTAACCGGTCCAAGACAGCAAGCACGACGAAGGCGATGATGAGGAGCGGGGAGAAGAGCAGGAGGTTTGTGACGAACGACATGGTGATGTGCGATGGTAGTGGTGTATGTGTGTATGTGTGGTTTCGACGGGAATTGTGATATTCCGAACAAGTTCGTTAGTTGAAGAAATGACGAATTATGGCTGCCCACCCCGTTAGCTATAGAAAGTTGCAGAGCCTCAAATTGCTTAAGCTTTTACGGATGTGGGGTGGGGCTTTCGGTATGCTCCCGCTTCCCCCCGCAGTAATAATATCTCAGTCATCCACACACACCCCATATGTACTAGTCTCGAGAACTAAACATCTCCCCCAGTGCATATTCGCCATTGTTTAAAACGCAAATCCCCTTCAAATATTGTAAAGTCCCGGATGGTCGATACTAAAAGGATTACGCTTCGCCCGTTTGGTTCTTTTATAATCAAAAATCTCCTATAATTATCCGTGCCTTTTTTTTCACCCTGCACAGTGTATATATACTTGAATGATACATAGCCATCGGTACGTTACATATACACATATATACACAAATGCTTATATTGAAACACCGACTTTCTCAAAGAAGGCAAACATAAGGTTAGGAAGAGGGGGAAAAGAAGAAAAAAAAATTATTCTGAACTGTTATATCCGATCCCATCTTGCTCGCAGACAGATTAGTGAAGGGCAAACGCTGGAGACCCAAAGCCGCGCCTAACATCTGCCAGAGGAAAAGTATCATTTCCATCCTATACAAAACCAAACACACTGCCGGCCTCGAATTGCCACTTCATATTCAGCAATCGAGAGCCCCTTTTCCTCCATTGTCAAGCCCAATCACTTAGAAACAATATCTTGTTGCTTCAAAAGTCCCCGAACGGCTACTATGTAATTGATTACTTATAAGAGAGACGGCGTATCTTTACTCTGTACTTATGCTTTTGCCGGGAGAGAGATGCTGCGTGCGGGAGTGCTCAATTTTTCGAGGTGGTAGATTGTTAA